>CP142455.1:50275000-51475000 GCA_038049695.1 Cinnamomum chago | reverse complement strand
CACAAACCTTTCTTCAAGCACTTCCACTCAAGCTAAGCCAAAGACTACAAAAATCCCCATGAAAACCATTCAAAACTCACTCAAACTTGAAAACAAGAAACCCATTTTCACAAAAGGGTTTGCAAGCATAAAAAATGAGATCTTTAGGAACCAAAAAGGCTCCATTAAAAAGATGGGTTGGAGCTCTTACCTAGAGGTCCACAAACAAGAGAGAAGGAAGAAAATGGAGAGCTTGCCCAATTATAAACTTCAAGAAACTTGTATCAATGGAAAGCTTGGGATGAGAGGAAGAAGATTATGGTCTTGGAATTTCATTTGGAGTCTTCTAGCTTGTGCATTCAAGAGAAATAAAGTGGAAGGAAAAAGGGTTTTCTCTTCTTGGTTCTCTAGGGTTAGGGTTTGAGAGTGAAAAGAGGGAAGGAGAAAGAGTTGACTTTAAACACTTGCAAATGGGGTCCAATGAGCCTAAACCTTGCATTGACAAAAACATGATCTTGTGGGCCTCAAATGAACTCGATGAAGAAGGATAAAATGATCCTCAAAATATTTAGTTTTGAGATTTTGAAATTTGTGCCCAGATTTATGTATAAAAGACAGTTTTATCCTTTTTGGGCCAAAACTTGGGTTTTGGGCTTCAAACATGAACGGGCTGAAAACGAAAGTTATAACAAATAAGAAAACCATCTAAATCAAATCAAAATCACAATTAAAAGTGGAAAACCAATACAATCCTCCCAAGCTTACACGTGCACTCAGACCTTCCTGAGCATGTCTGACTAACACCAAACGTTCTCAAAATTCCCGAAGCTATTTCCAGGACTAAAGCTAATTATTTCTAACCCAACAATAACTAAACCCACTTTAGGCTAGGCACTCACTAATCGAATTAGTCTGGGTCGAGGTCTAGCACAGATTGCACATGAGATGTGGGGTCGCGGTGTCTTAGTTGGAGCTAGCTTTCTATGGAATCCCTAGTGGTCCCCACGCTAGCCCAAGTTATTAAAAAGATACTAATCCTACTTGAACTCTAAAATGAAGGAATTAGAAAGTTACTATTTCTATTTGAAGTGATACTTCTAATAGTAGTAATAGTAAGTTACTAATTATTGTGGAAGTGAGACTTCTATAATAATTAGAATAGAGAAAGTTACTAATTCTTAATGGAGGTTGGACTTCTATTTCAATTAGTAAAGAGAGGTTGGTTAAGGGCTATATAAAAGGGAACAAACCCCTTGGACATCCATGCATAGGAATCCATGCCTAGGCCCCTTTGTGCAAGAGTTGCACATCTCTCTCTTTTAGTTCTCTTCCAGTTTCCTTAGAGTTTCTAGTTGGCTTTCTCTTGGAGTTTCCACCAATCTTCTCGAGAAAAGAGATCTGATATGGGTCATAGCGTGGAAGGCTAAGAGGTCTTGGAGATCCTAAGTTTGCTACAAAGAAAGAGTTTCTTCATCTAGCAAATCCTCTTCTCTATTAGAGCACTACCGGGCTCCAAAAGTATAATCTACTTGTCAATTTGTTGTGGATTTTTGGTTGCTTTTTTGTTGCTGATTTCTGAAAGTCCTTGGGATCCTAACCCTAGAGGGGTGGGGGGGGGGGGGGGGGGTGAATAGGGTGAGCTACAATTGTGACCAATTTTAACAATTTTAACTCTTTAAAACAAACTAGTCACATGTGATGATATTAACCAAACAAGATGCGGAAGCTAATAAATGAATCACCACAAGCAAGCACCACAACACCAAGATTTATAGTGGTTCGGCCTCAATGCCTACATCCACTACCGGCTTGTGATCTAATCACCCCACCGGATTTCCACTATTTATGCTTTTTACTAGGCTAAGCAATAACCCTTACAATGTTGTTTTTCTAGGCTAAACAACAACCTCTCAATGTGCTTTTATAGGCTAAGCAATAACCTTTACAAGATGCTTTTCTTAGGCTTAGCAATAACCTTTACACTATGCTTTTCTTAGGCTAAGCAATAACCTTTACAAATAAAGATTTCTCTAAGAAGGCGTCTTCACAAAAGATCACTCCAAGAGATACAATTTAAGCTCAATGAAATTGCCTCTTAAATAGGCTAATATGAAAGTTTAATTCAACTTACAAACATACACTAAAACAAGCTAAAGTGTGTGCACAAGTGTATGAATGCTTTTCTTCATTCAATTTTAACAATAAAGCTCTTAAATGAATGCATGATGCATTTTAAAATCAAGGTTTATAAAATGATGATTGAAGATAAAACTAATCACATAAAAGATTCAAACAACTTTGAAGAAATGAAACAAACAAGTTGTATGAATGTTAAAGTCTAAGAACACATGTGATTAGGATAAGAGAGTTTGCAAACCAATCTAATTTACCAAAGATGATATTGAGTTTGCAACACAACTCTTTAAAGGCTTGAAATCATGCATAAATGAAAATACAAAGGATTTGAACATGCATGGATTTCATTTGAATGGAAATAAAAATTGTTAGAGTTTTTGTAATTGCAATTTGATGGATGCATTTGCACTTTAGCATCATTTGATATTTCACACATGCATTGATTTAAAATACCTTGAAATCTAGTTTTATACATGCATTGGTTTTTAGATTTGGAAAAGTTTTTGGTTTATGCATGTTTTGGTCATAAACTTGGATGCATTAGTTTTAGAACCCAAACTCTTTTGAAAACCTAATTCTTTGTGCATTATGTTTGGAAAATCATGTTGAGAATTTAGGTTTGAGCCTTGCATACATTCTTCACAAAAAGAATCATTTTTGTATGCATTTTAATTTGAAAAGAGTTTTGTCAAATCAAGCTAGCCTTTGGTTTTAATCTTTTGAATCATTTTAGGCTTTGGGTGTTTCATGTTTTTAAACATCTTAGAATGTCTTAAAACATGTATTCTAACTTGGTTTAATGGCACAAAAAATTCCCAACCAAAATTACTTTAGAAAAATACATTTTTGGGAAAACAGGACCTTTAGCGGCGGAAAACCCACTTTTAGCGGCGGTTTCTGTGTCCGCCGCTAAAAGCAGTTTTTCAAACGGTCATTTTTTTGCCCGTTGTGTGATCCCGGTCGACCGATACCTCTTTGCCGGTCGACCGAGGACTAGCCGTTGGCAACTTTTTGGCTATAAAGTCCATTCTTTTCCAACCTTTTTCAAGGCTTGACACATGAACTTTTGAGAGCATTTTGGAGCCAAAGAAAGGGGAAGAAGTTGGAAAGGCTAGAGGGCTATTTGGAAATCAAACTCATGAGTTTTTAAAAGGTACATCTTCTAAGTTATTTTGATTTCCATACAAATGAAATTCATGCATGTTCAAATCCTTTGTATTTTCATTTATGCATGATTTCAAGTCCTTAAAGAGTTGATTTGCAAGCTCAATATCTTTCTTGGTAAATTAGATTAGTTTGCAATCACTCTTATCAAATCACATGCTTTATTAAACTTTATTTTTCATACAACTTGTGATTCTTTGAATTTCATGTCATTAACAAGTTGTTTATTATTCATGTGATTTGCATCAAACTTCAATCAAAACTTTTGTGTGTCTTAAACTTTCAAATGCTTTAAGCATATATTTGATTAAGCTTTCTTTTTAAACTTGATTGAAGTCATCACACACACACATCATGAGCATACACTTTTGCATTCATAGAGTGTTTGTGTGAGTTGTTTTAAACTTTCATATTAGCCTATTTAAGAGGCAACAACATTTGAGCTTTAATTTGTATCTCTTAGAGTGATCTTTTGGAAAGACACCTTCTTAGAGAAATCTACATTGTGTAAGGTTATTGCTTAGCCTTTGAAAAGCATCTTGTAAGGTTATTGCTTAGCCTAAGAAAAGCATTTTGTAAAGGTTATTGCTAAGCCTAGAAAAGCACATTGAGAGGTTGTTGTTTAGCGTTGAAAAGCAACATTGTAAGGGTTATTGCTTAGCCTAGTTAAAAGCATAAATAGTGGAAATCCGGTGGGGTGTTGGATGCACAAGCCGGTAGTGGATGTAGGCATTGAGGCCGAACCACTATAAATATTGTGTTGTGGTGATTGCTTGTGTGGTGATTCTTTTATTAGCTTCCGCATATTGTATGGTTAATCATCACATGTGACTAGTTTGCTTTAAAAAGTTAAAATTGGTTTAAATTGGTCACATTTGTAGCTCACCCTATTCACCCCCCCCCCCCTCTAGGGTTAGGATCCCGAGGTCTTTCAATTGGTATCAGAGCCAAGTGCTCTATCCCTTAGGATCAAGTGTTTGGAACTCTTGATTAGGTGTAAAAACCTAGAGTTAAAACCCTAGAGTTGTCCTTTTATTGAAAATCATTAGAATGGACTCCACTATGCTAGACTTTGTAGATTCTTCTAGACCCCTCATTCTTCCATCTTATGGAGATTCAAACATTGAAATTAAGGAATCTCAACTTGAATTAAAAGAAGAAGAATATGATGAACTTGAAGCCTATGAGGAATTGTACACATGGTCCTTAGAGGTTTCCAAGAAAAATAAAAGATTAAAAGAAGAATCTATAAGGCTAAACCAAGAATTAGACTCTTCTAAAAATGAACTTAGAGAAAAAGATGAATTTATAAATTGTGTAGAATCTAAGTTCATGATCTCTTTAAATAATCTATCTAACATTCAAGATGAACTAAAAGAATTAAAGATGGATTATGATAATGTCAATAAGGAAAATTTAATTCTAAGAGATCAAATAAAAAGGCAAAACAAAGACTTTAACAATTTAGAAGCCAAGTTGATTAAAAGTAAGTTAAAAACCCAAGAGCTTGGATCTAATGTTGTTAATGAACTAAAGCTTGAATTAAAACTTGCCAATGAAGAGCTAAGCAAATATAAGGAAATTGAAAATGAACTTTCAAAAGTCAAACATGAAAATTCAATCCTTATAAACAAAGTCACTCAACTTGAAGGATATAAACAAAAGTATGAGTGCAAGTTTACCCAAAGTGAAGAAAGGCTTGAAAAATTATTTAAATTGGGTAAACCTCATGGAGATAGGACGGGTATTGGATTTGATAGGAATATGTCATATGACCCTAAATTCACCAACACATTTGTGAAAGGTGAGTCCTCTTTCTCTAGCACTCTTTGTCACTTGCCTAAAACAAAATGTGATTATTGTGGCAATGAAGGACACTTTAGGTTTGAGTGCAAACTAAGAAGAAGCAATGTGTCTAATCCCATCTTTGAACCAAAGAAAGTAAAATCATACTTGAAGGGTAAGACACTAAAAACCAAGGAAGACTCCATAAAGCTTAAACAAGTTAAAGCAATTAACAAGGAGTCTCCCAAGATAGATTCTAAAAAGCTTAAACAAGTTAAACCAAGCTTGAAAGAATCTAAGAACAAAAAACTTCTCAACCTACCTCCCTTATATGAACCCATGAAAGAACTTTTGAAGAAAGTTGCTAAGTTAAATCTAAAATTCAAAAGTCAAGTAAAGGGAGAAAGTAAGAAGAAAAGAAAAGTGAAACAATCCCCAAAGAAACAAACTCACCAACATCAAAAGACTAATCACCATTCTAAGCCAAATTTAGTAAAATTTAAATATCATGGTGATAAGTTCAAATTGAAAATTTATCAAGTTAAATCTCCTATAGTTGGTGAGAAGTCCAAACTAGACCTCAAAGTTCAACCCTCCCAAGACCTTAGGTGGATTCCTAAAGTTATCTACTTAGACAAACCTTAAGGCCTTGACCCTCCTTGACCAACCTATTCTTTAATAGTTAAATCATTTTGTTGGTCATGTTGCTTTGCATTTTGGTTCTTTCTTAGTTACATTTCATAAAATGCATTGTTTCTTTATGATCAATTGATTTTGTTTTCATACACCATTCTAAGTTACACTTCATGGTTTTCAAAATCTTTTGATTATAATCTCATCATGTTTGATTTGCTTTTTGCACGCATTTAGTTTTATGTTTTGCATTGCATTTCTACATGATTAATTGATTGTGTTGTTAAAAGCTTTCATAGCTAGACTTTTCATGATCAATTGTTGTTGAATCATTTGTAAGACTATTTGAACAAATGATTTGACTCAATTCAAGTTTTTCCATGTACTTCTAAGTTATACTTGTATATGGAAAATCATTGTTTTGAAAATTCAACTTGTATGTGTTTCAATTAAGTTATATCTTTTAGTATACATGTTGAAAATTGTTCTTCAAAGTCATTCTATTATGCTCATTGTTGGATTTTGTTTATTGAAATGATTTGAAGATTGTTTAATGGAAATGCTTTATAACATCATTAGTTATAATCTTTTAAGCATGTTCCATGTTCTCATTTCCTTTTCTTTTGGTTTCATTATCTTAGAAATGGAAATGAATGTTGTTTGCATATTTGCTTGTTTGTTTACATTACTTGCATATGCAAATGACTTTTGGTTCCATGTATGGTTGTGATCTTAGTTACATTTGTAGAAACCATACTAGAACCCAAATCCATCCTCTATGCCTTATAGTCATTTCTTTTTGGATGGTTATGATGTTGATTCATGTAGATTCTCTTGGTGTCATCCTTATACATGTTTCAATTTCATAAGTAGTGATCTTAATCATATGAAACTCTTTGAAATCCATTCCTTACATTTATGATGGTTGATGGATATCCTAGTAGTTGAATTCATATGATTATGTCACTTTGGAAATTGCATGCATTTCAAAGTAATATCATTTTGCATTGCAATTTACCTTGTTCACCACTATGCTCAATAGTCATATCTTTAAAAGTGATGAATTTGCATTTATGATGCTTGATGGAATTTGAGTTTGTCACATCCTTGCTTTGATTAATGTTATCATCGTCAATTGGTTTCATTTGGTATAACTTTCCATTGATTTCTTATCCAATTGATATCTTATCTTGTGTATGTGATAGACCTTGTGTGCATTGGACTAAACTTAATAAGTAATATGATTGTTCCATGTCACACACCTTTAGCATCATAATGTTCATGTTGCCACCTCTTTTGTTCTTATAGTTATATCTCATGACCACCATGTTTATGTGTTCATAATATTGGTTGGTTATTAGTAGAGGTTGGCTTCATGTTTGAATTTCATTTCACTCATCTTGCACTTTAATAGTCATATTTATTGATTGAATGAAATGAGTTCAAAACCTTCATAGCATATGATTTTCATAGTTATAATGTTTGATGCTATGTTTGAGTAAACCCCATTGCATCATGGATAGCTCTAATTTGGATTTATCTTAATAGTTATATTCTCTTAAATCCATTTTAGAGTGATTGAGTTTATAGTCACATCCTTTAATCTCAATTGATATGTTTATTTCAATTGGTATCCATGATCGTTAATGACCTTGCTCTCTTTTGGTAATTTGATCATATGAGCTTTATAGTTAAATGAATCTAATCCTTTCCTTGAAGTTGACCCTCACTTGGTTAAACCATCTACTTCTTGCATTTAATAGTTATATCTTGTCAAAGTTTGACAAAAGAAGAGAATGGATTGAGGGGGAGTGTAAACCTTCATAGGAAGTATTAGTTTTGATCAAATTCACCCTTGGATTGCCTTTGAGCCCTTAGAGATAACTTACATACATGATAGCCTGCTATGAATTTCATTTTCGATTTCATTTGTTAACAAGTGCTACTAAAGGTATTCTTCTTGTCTCATGTGTGTAGGTGAAAGTCCTTGGGAACCTAACCCTAGAGGGGGGGGGGGGGTGAATAGGGTGAGCTACAATTGTGACCAATTTAAATCAATATTAATTTCTTAACACAAACTAGTCACATGTGATGATTAACCATACAATATGCGGAAGCTAATAAAAGAATCACCACAAATGCAAGCACCACAACACCAAGATTTATAGTGGTTCGGCCTCAATGCCTACATCCACTACCGGCTTGTGAATCCATCACCCCACCGGATTTCCACTATTTATGCTTTTTACTAGGCTAAGCAATAACCCTTACAATGTTGTTTTTCTAGGCTAAACAACAACCTCTCAATGTGCTTTTCTAGGCTAAGCAATAACCTTTATAAAATGCTTTTCTTAGGCTAAGCAATAACCTTACAAGATGCTTTTCTTAGGCTAAGCAATAACCTTACACAATAAAGATTTCTCTAAGAAAGTGTCTTCACAAAAGATCACTCTAAGAGATTACAATTTAGGCTCAAATAAACTTGCCTCTAAATAGGCGGATATGAAAGTTTAAAACAAACTCACACAAACACTCTATGAATGCAAAAGTGTATGCTCATGATGTGTGTGTGTGATGACTTCAATCAAGTTTAAAAAGAAGGATTATTCAAATGTATGCTCAAAGCATTTCAAAGTTTAAGACATATAAAAGACTTGATTGAAGTTTAATGCAAATCACATGTATGATTAAAAACTTGTTAATGATATGAAAATCAAAGAATCACAAGTTGTATGAAAATTACTAACTTAGAACATGTGATGCATGTGCAATGTTGTTTTCAAAACCAAATTAATTTTACTAAAGTTCAAATGAATGAAAACAACAAATTAGGTCTCAACCAAGAAAATGAATCATGCCATAAAAAGGAAATCAAAGATTTATACTAAGCATGATTAAGAAGGTTTTAGAAACTACTTGGATTGAAACCAAAGTGAAGAATCCAATCTTAATTAGATCAAAGATTAGGAGAAGAATGGATTCAACACATCATAGTTATCATGTACAAAATCATTTACCAATAGCTTAAATAAAACATGAAAACTATGATTAACAAAGGTAGAGCTTACTTGGTGGTTTAACTCATTGATCCAAGCTTTAGCTCTCCTAATGACCTTCTAGCCTTTCCAACTTCATCCCCTTTCAATGGCTCCAAAATGCTCTCAAAGGTTCATGAGTCAAGCCTTGAAAAAGGTTGGAAAAGAAAGGATTTTATAGCCAAAAAGTGTCCAACGGCTAGTCCTCGGTCGACCGGCAAAGGGGTCTCGGTCGACCGGGATCACACAACGGGCAAAAAAATGACCGTTTGAAAAACTGCTTTTAGCGGCGGACACAGAAACCGCCGCTAAAAGTGGTTTTTCCGCCGCTAAAGGTCCTGTTTTCCCATACATGTATATTTCTAAAGTAATTTTGGTTGGGAATTTTTTGGGCCATTAAACCAAGTTAGAATACATGTTTTAAGACATTCTAAGATGTTTAAAAACATGAAACACCCAAAGCCTAAAATTATTCAAAAGATTAAAACCAAAGGCTAGCTTGATTTGACAAAACTCTTTTCAAATGAAAATGCATACAAAAATGATTCTTTTTGAAGAATGTATGCAAGGCTCAAACCTAAATTCTCAACATGATTTTCCAAATGTAATGCATAAAGAATTAGGTTTTCAAAAGAGTTTGTATTCTAAAACCAATGCATCCAAGTTTAGAAACAAAACATGCATAAAACAAGTACTTTTCCAAATTTAAAAACCAATGCATGTAAAAATCAATATTTCAAGATTTTCTAAATCAATGCAAGTGTGTGAATCAAATGATGCTAGAATGATAATGCATCCATCAAATTGCAATCTACAAAATTCCTAACAGTAGGTACCTTTGCAATTTAATGTCAAAGGGGGAGAGAGAGTTCAAGTGTGACTCAAAGATCTCCTACTCTTCAAAGGGGGAGAGAGTTCGAGAGTTCAAGTACTCGAAGATCTCCTATCCATCAAAGGGGGAGAAAGAACTCAAGTTCTCAAAGGGTGAAGAGAATGTCCAAGCTTCCTAAGGAGAGTTGTGTATGATCTTCTACAAAGGGAGAGAATGCATACCTTGCCAAAGGGAGAGAGAGGCATGGTCAAAGGGGGAGAGCAAATAGAAGAAAGACAGCTTGGAGCTAAAGGAGATGCTTGGATAAAGAAAGAAAGAAGCAAGAAAGCTTGAAGAATGATCAAGCTCCAAGCATCAAGAAGATTGAAGAAAAGAGCTCAAGAGCCCAAGCTAAGAGAAGAAGCATCCAAGAAGATTTCAAGACTTGTCCAGCTGAGGGGGAGCTGAAGACCTTGGTGTGTAATTTCAATGATGAGTAAGTTGCCATCAAATTGCAAAGGGGGAGATTGTTAGAGTTTTTGTAATTGCAATTTGATGGATGCATTTGCACTTTAGCATCATTTGATATTTCACACATGCATTGATTTAAAATACCTTGAAATCTAGTTTTATACATGCATTGGTTTTTAGATTTGGAAAAGTTTTTGGTTTATGCATGTTTTGGTCATAAACTTGGATGCATTAGTTTTAGAACCCAAACTCTTTTGAAAACCTAATTCTTTGTGCATTATGTTTGGAAAATCATGTTGAGAATTTAGGTTTGAGCCTTGCATACATTCTTCACAAAAAGAATCATTTTTGTATGCATTTTAATTTGAAAAGAGTTTTGTCAAATCAAGCTAGCCTTTGGTTTTAATCTTTTGAATCATTTTAGGCTTTGGGTGTTTCATGTTTTTAAACATCTTAGAATGTCTTAAAACATGTATTCTAACTTGGTTTAATGGCACAAAAAATTCCCAACCAAAATTACTTTAGAAAAATACATTTTTGGGAAAACAGGACCTTTAGCGGCGGAAAACCCACTTTTAGCGGCGGTTTCTGTGTCCGCCGCTAAAAGCAGTTTTTCAAACGGTCATTTTTTTGCCCGTTGTGTGATCCCGGTCGACCGATACCTCTTTGCCGGTCGACCGAGGACTAGCCGTTGGCAACTTTTTGGCTATAAAGTCCATTCTTTTCCAACCTTTTTCAAGGCTTGACACATGAACTTTTGAGAGCATTTTGGAGCCAAAGAAAGGGGAAGAAGTTGGAAAGGCTAGAGGGCTATTTGGAAATCAAACTCATGAGTTTTTAAAAGGTACATCTTCTAAGTTATTTTGATTTCCATACAAATGAAATTCATGCATGTTCAAATCCTTTGTATTTTCATTTATGCATGATTTCAAGTCCTTAAAGAGTTGATTTGCAAGCTCAATATCTTTCTTGGTAAATTAGATTAGTTTGCAATCACTCTTATCAAATCACATGCTTTATTAAACTTTATTTTTCATACAACTTGTGATTCTTTGAATTTCATGTCATTAACAAGTTGTTTATTATTCATGTGATTTGCATCAAACTTCAATCAAAACTTTTGTGTGTCTTAAACTTTCAAATGCTTTAAGCATATATTTGATTAAGCTTTCTTTTTAAATTTGATTGAAGTCATCACACACACACATCATGAGCATACACTTTTGCATTCATAGAGTGTTTGTGTGAGTTGTTTTAAACTTTCATATTAGCCTATTTAAGAGGCAACAACATTTGAGCTTTAATTTGTATCTCTTAGAGTGATCTTTTGGAAAGACACCTTCTTAGAGAAATCTACATTGTGTAAGGTTATTGCTTAGCCTTTGAAAAGCATCTTGTAAGGTTATTGCTTAGCCTAAGAAAAGCATTTTGTAAAGGTTATTGCTAAGCCTAGAAAAGCACATTGAGAGGTTGTTGTTTAGCCTTGAAAAGCAACATTGTAAGGGTTATTGCTTAGCCTAGTTAAAGAACCATGAGAAGAACTATGCAACTCATGACTTGGAATTGGCGGCAGTTGTGTTTGCTTTGAAGATGTGGAGACACTATCTCTATGGAGAGAAATTTGAGGTCCATTCAGATCATCAAAGTTTACAATATTTGTTCTCGCAGAAGGATTGGAATATGAGACAGAGACGGTGGATGGAGTATATCAAGGATTATGACTTTCTAATCAAATATCATCCGGGGCAAAGTGAATGGTGTAGCTGATGCATTGAGCAGGATATCGGTGGTCATGGCCAGTTTGAAAGGAATTGGTGTCTTACAGCAGTTTGAAGAGTTGGGTGTAGAAGTGCAAACCCTGAAATTGGGTGCGATGTTAGCAAATATGACAGTATCAGAACCTACCTTCATCCAGAAGATCAAGGAAAATCAGTTGCAATACCCAGACTTGGCTAAGATAGTAGAGGTTATTACAGAACGTCCAGATTTCAAGATGGTGAATAGGATATTGTATTTTCGTGACCGGTTGTGTGTGCCAAATGTGGATGACTTGAAGAGTGAAATAATGAATGAAGCTCACAACACGAGATATTCTATGCATCCGGGTAGCACGAAGATGTACCACAATTTGAAGAATAGATTTTGGTGGAACAATATGAAGAGAGAAATAACAGCTTTTGTGTCTCATTGTCTAACTTGTCAGTTGATTAAGGCTGAGCATCAGAAGCCCCCAGGTTTGTTACAACCGTTGGAGATTCCGGAGTGGAAATGGGAGCACATCACCATGGATTTTGTTTCCGGTTTGCCGAATACCAAGAAGGGAAATAATGTGATTTGGATTATTGTAGATCGTCTGACAAAGTCTGCTCATTTCATTCCGATGAAGACAGGGAACATGATGCATATGGCACCACTTGCGAAGTTATTTGTTGATGAAATTGTTAGTAAACATGGCCAGCCCGTCTCCATTACTTCAGATAGAGACAGTAGGTTTGTTTCAAAGTCTTGGAAAACTCTTCATGAGTCGATGGGTACCAAACTCCAGTTCAGCACAGCTTATCATCCTCAGACAGATGGTCAGTCAGAAAGGATGATACAGACTCTCGAAGACATGTTACGTGCTTGTGTATTGGATTTCAAGGTTCAGTGGGATGAGTGCTTACCGCTTTGTGAATTTGCTTATAACAATAGTTACCACTCTAGCATCGGTATGACACCTTTCGAGGCACTCTATGGTAGAAGATGCAGAACTCCGGTATGCTGGGAAGAAGTCGGTGAACGTAGTTTTCATGGACTGACGATAGTTGGAGAGACAAGTGACAAGGTCAAGCTGATCCAGGAACGGTTGAAGATCGCCCGAAGTAGGTAGAAGAGTTATGCAGATACTCGCAGAAGAGAATTGCAGTTTCAGGTGGGTGACAAAGTGTTTTTGAAGATCTCACCAGTTAGAGGAACTTTGAGATTCGGACAGAAGGGCAAATTATCTAGAAGGTTTATTGGCCTGTATGAGATTTTGAGCAAGATTGGTGATGTCGCTTATAGACTTGCGCTACCGCCGGAACTCTCCAGGGTACACAATGTATTTCATGTTTCTATGCTCAAGAAATATGTTTCTAGTCCTTCACATATACTACAGCACGAACCTTTGGAGATTCGGGAAGATGCCTCGTATGTGGAAAGGCCGATCAAGATCATTTACACCAAAGAGCAAGAATTGAGAAATTGGACTATTCATTGGGTCAAGGTACTTCGGGAAAATCACGAGCCAGAAGAAGCCACCTGGGAATTGAGAGAGCAAGTGCAGAGGAAGTATCCACGGCTTTTACCAGAGGTAAATGTTTGTTTTATTTGGTGGACCAAATATCCTAAGGGGTGGAGGATGTTAGACCCCGACCCAGACTATTTCGATTAGTGTGCGATTAGTGTGTGTTTAGTCCTAAGTGGGTTTAGTTATAGTTCAGTTAGAAATAATTAGTTTTAGTCTTGGACATAGCTCTGAGAATTTTGAGAACGTTTAGTATTAGTCAGACACACTCAAGAAGGCCTGAGTGCACGTGTAAGCTTGCGAGGATCGTATCGGTTTCTGTGTAATTGTGATTTTAATTTCATTTGAATGATTTTACTATGTGCTACAACTTTCGTCTTAAGCCCATTCATGTTTGAAGCCCAAAAACCCAAGTTCTGGCCCAAAAAGGGGTAAAGTGGTCTTTTTACACAAATCTGGACACAATTTTCAAGATCTCAAAATCATGTCAAAAATATACTTTTTGGAAACTAGATATCTCGAGGATCGTTTCATCCTTCTTCATCGAGTTCATTCGAGGCCCGCATGATCACGTTTTTGTCAATACTAGAATTAGATTCATTGGGCCCCATTAGCATTACTTAAACCTCATCTTCATCTCTTTTCATTCACATTCCCCAATTCCTGCAACTTTCTTAACCTAGGGCTGAAAATCCCTCTTTCCTTTCCACTTCATCCCTCTTGCATGCCCTAGCTAGAGATCTCCAAATAAAATTCCAAGACCATCATCTTCTTCCTCTCCTTGCAAGCTTTCTATTGGTACAAATTTCTTGGAGTTTCTTGTGGGACAAGCTCTACATTTTCCTCATCTCTTCTTCTTTGGCCATTTCTAGGTAAGAGCATCAACCCATACTTTTCATGAAGTCTTTTTGGCTCTTAAAGATCTTGTTTTTCAAATTTCAAACCCTTATGTGAAAATGGGTTCCATGTTTTCATTTTTGTTGAGTTTTTGAATGGATTTCTTTGGGATTCTTGTAGTGTTGGCTTAGCTCTTGAGTTAGAGTATTTGAAGAGGATTGTTTAGCATTTGGGCAAAGGCAAGTACTCTCTATAGGCTCAAGGTTTCATGTGTATTTTAGATTTCATTGCTGTTCTAGAAATTTGGGCATATAAACTTGTTTATAAACTTCATGATCTTATTTTCATTGGATTGAATGTTTGAAATTGTGAAAAATGAACCCTTGGTGAGCATGAAGGCTCAAGGGATTGTATGTGGCTTAAGGATGAGAAGAAGGAGAGAAATGTATTGGAAGTTGTACAAGAGAAAGGTTTTTCTGCACTCAGCGAGCACCGCTCGAGCGACCAAATATGTTAAGGGTTTTGACTTGACATTGTGTAAATGGAACCTCGAAATGCAACTCAACTTCGGGGACACCAATTCTTGTACATTCCGACATGTGGGGTCCCAATTACACAAAGGTCAATTAATAGCCTTAACACATGCTTGACAGGTTTCATATTTGAAATTCTGTCTTGGTACGATAAGTACCATCATGCACTCGTTTTGAATTTCAAGTATATGCTCAGTTTGAAGATTTGTTTCAAGAAAAAGGGGTCACTTCCTAAGTGTGTTATGCATATTAATTATGCCTTTTGCTAGTCGTGTTCGTCGTGATTTGATAACTGACTTTCCCTTTTCATCTCGCCATGTTTTGATAGTCTTTCGCGTGTTTTGTGCATTCATGAATTTAAGTGAACACCACTGAGCTTGGACTGCCCTTTCAGTTTGATCTACTGTCTGGGGGTCATTAAACATGTGGATTGTCTACAGACTGGTCGTGTATTTATTACACATCGTGCGTGTCCAGTTCCGCGGCTGGAAATCCCTGTATATGTGGGAATCGTGTCGTGATTATATTATGTATATCGTGCTTGTCGTGCGTGCTTGCTCTTTTCATTTTATATGATAGAGAAAGGATGGGCTCTTTGTGGATTGTAACTATTCATGATATTATATGTACTCATGCTAGTTTGTTTTAGTATCTCAGCTTTGTTTGTATTGTCGAAAATGTATCTCAGTCATTGTAGTATTTCAAATCAGGGATTTGCTTATATGTTTTCTTAAAACGTTATTTGTTTCATGTTTGCACCTAAATTGATTACCTGCCAAACCGTTGTGTTTGATCCTTGTTTGTTGCTGCCCAGGTGCAGGTGACGTTACCTTTGAGGAGGAGCGTACGGAGGAGGCTTTTGAGCCAACCCCTGTTAGAGAGTGGCAGCCCGACGATGTCAACTAGACGTCGGGTGGGTTCTTGAGTTTCGACATTTTGTCATTTGGGTTCCTTTATTGTTTTGAGAATTGTATTGGCCTCTGTTGGCCTCTCACGGATTGTAACTAAAACTTAACTTAGTTTTGAGTTAGTCTCATAACTTGAATATTGATGGGAATGCCATTTTAACTCCTTCCTTTGATACTATGCCTTGTTATTATTTGTTATAGCACCTAAAAATTTATTGGTTCTTATCTTGGTGTGATTTGCTACACGCTTCCACAAACTTGATTGTGTGAGATAGATTCCACGTGACTTTGGGAATCCTCACCGCGGGAACCTGTGGGAAAACAACGAAATCAACTCGTCGCGGGCCCGGGATCCGTTCCGGGGTCGCGACAAACAGAATGAAAAGAAAACAAACCAAATGCACATATGCTAATATCCATCCTAGATTGTTTATTTGCCTTAGTCGAAGATGCCACAAACCTTTCTTCAAGCACTTCTACTCAAGCTAAGCCAAAGACTACAAAAATCCCCATGAAAACCATTCAAAACTCACTCAAACTTGAAAACAAGAAACCCATTTTCACAAAAGGGTTTGCAAGCATAAAAAATGAGATCTTTAGGAACCAAAAAGGCTCCATTAAAAAGATGGGTTGGAGCTCTTACCTAGAGGTCCACAAACAAGAGAGAAGGAAGAAAATGGAGAGCTTGCCCAATTATAAACTTCAAGAAACTTGTATCAATGGAAAGCTTGGGATGAGAGGAAGAAGATTATGGTCTTGGAATTTCATTTGGAGTCTTCTAGCTTGTGCATTCAAGAGAAATAAAGTGGAAGGAAAAAGGGTTTTCTCTTCTTGGTTCTCTAGGGTTAGGGTTTGAGAGTGAAAAGAGGGAAGGAGAAAGAGTTGACTTTAAACACTTGCAAATGGGGTCCAATGAGCCTAAACCTTGCATTGACAAAAACATGATCTTGTGGGCCTCAAATGAACTCGATGAAGAAGGATAAAATGATCCTCAAAATATTTAGTTTTGAGATTTTGAAATTTGTGCCCAGATTTATGTATAAAAGACAGTTTTATCCTTTTTGGGCCAAAACTTGGGTTTTGGGCTTCAAACATGAACGGGCTGAAAACGAAAGTTATAACAAATAAGAAAACCATCTAAATCAAATCAAAATCACAATTAAAAGTGGAAAACCAATACAATCCTCCCAAGCTTACACGTGCACTCAGACCTTCCTGAGCATGTCTGACTAACACCAAACGTTCTCAAAATTCCCGAAGCTATTTCCAGGACTAAAGCTAATTATTTCTAACCCAACAATAACTAAACCCACTTTAGGCTAGGCACTCACTAATCGAATTAGTCTGGGTCGAGGTCTAGCACAGATTGCACATGAGATGTGGGGTCGCGGTGTCTTAGTTGGAGCTAGCTTTCTATGGAATCCCTAGTGGTCCCCACGCTAGCCCAAGTTATTAAAAAGATACTAATCCTACTTGAACTCTAAAATGAAGGAATTAGAAAGTTACTATTTCTATTTGAAGTGATACTTCTAATAGTAGTAATAGTAAGTTACTAATTATTGTGGAAGTGAGACTTCTATAATAATTAGAATAGAGAAAGTTACTAATTCTTAATGGAGGTTGGACTTCTATTTCAATTAGTAAAGAGAGGTTGGTTAAGGGCTATATAAAAGGGAACAAACCCCTTGGACATCCATGCATAGGAATCCATGCCTAGGCCCCTTTGTGCAAGAGTTGCACATCTCTCTCTTTTAGTTCTCTTCCAGTTTCCTTAGAGTTTCTAGTTGGCTTTCTCTTGGAGTTTCCACCAATCTTCTCGAGAAAAGAGATCTGATATGGGTCATAGCGTGGAAGGCTAAGAGGTCTTGGAGATCCTAAGTTTGCTACAAAGAAAGAGTTTCTTCATCCAGCAAATCCTCTTCTCTATTAGAGCACTACCGGGCTCCAAAAGTATAATCTACTTGTCAATTTGTTGTGGATTTTTGGTTGCTTTTTTGTTGTTGATTTCTGAAAGTCCTTTGGATCCTAACCCTAGAGGGGTGGGGGGGGGGGTGAATAGGGTGAGCTACAATTGTGACCAATTTTAACAATTTTAACTCTTTAAAACAAACTAGTCACATGTGATGATATTAACCAAACAAGATGCGGAAGCTAATAAATGAATCACCACAAGCAAGCACCACAACACCAAGATTTATAGTGGTTCGGCCTCAATGCCTACATCCACTACCGGCTTGTGATCTAATCACCCCACCGGATTTCCACTATTTATGCTTTTTACTAGGCTAAGCAATAACCCTTACAATGTTGTTTTTCTAGGCTAAACAACAACCTCTCAATGTGCTTTTATAGGCTAAGCAATAACCTTTACAAGATGCTTTTCTTAGGCTTAGCAATAACCTTTACACTATGCTTTTCTTAGGCTAAGCAATAACCTTTACAAATAAAGATTTCTCTAAGAAGGCGTCTTCACAAAAGATCACTCCAAGAGATACAATTTAAGCTCAATGAAATTGCCTCTTAAATAGGCTAATATGAAAGTTTAATTCAACTTACAAACATACACTAAAACAAGCTAAAGTGTGTGCACAAGTGTATGAATGCTTTTCTTCATTCAATTTTAACAATAAAGCTCTTAAATGAATGCATGATGCATTTTAAAATCAAGGTTTATAAAATGATGATTGAAGATAAAACTAATCACATAAAAGATTCAAACAACTTTGAAGAAATGAAACAAACAAGTTGTATGAATGTTAAAGTCTAAGAACACATGTGATTAGGATAAGAGAGTTTGCAAACCAATCTAATTTACCAAAGATGATATTGAGTTTGCAACACAACTCTTTAAAGGCTTGAAATCATGCATAAATGAAAATACAAAGGATTTGAACATGCATGGATTTCATTTGAATGGAAATAAAAATTGTTAGAGTTTTTGTAATTGCAATTTGATGGATGCATTTGCACTTTAGCATCATTTGATATTTCACACATGCATTGATTTAAAATACCTTGAAATCTAGTTTTATACATGCATTGGTTTTTAGATTTGGAAAAGTTTTTGGTTTATGCATGTTTTGGTCATAAACTTGGATGCATTAGTTTTAGAACCCAAACTCTTTTGAAAACCTAATTCTTTGTGCATTATGTTTGGAAAATCATGTTGAGAATTTAGGTTTGAGCCTTGCATACATTCTTCACAAAAAGAATCATTTTTGTATGCATTTTAATTTGAAAAGAGTTTTGTCAAATCAAGCTAGCCTTTGGTTTTAATCTTTTGAATCATTTTAGGCTTTGGGTGTTTCATGTTTTTAAACATCTTAGAATGTCTTAAAACATGTATTCTAACTTGGTTTAATGGCACAAAAAATTCCCAACCAAAATTACTTTAGAAAAATACATTTTTGGGAAAACAGGACCTTTAGCGGCGGAAAACCCACTTTTAGCGGCGGTTTCTGTGTCCGCCGCTAAAAGCAGTTTTTCAAACGGTCATTTTTTTGCCCGTTGTGTGATCCCGGTCGACC
The DNA here is from genome assembly GCA_038049695.1 of Cinnamomum chago. Lineage (NCBI taxonomy): Eukaryota > Viridiplantae > Streptophyta > Magnoliopsida > Laurales > Lauraceae > Cinnamomum > Cinnamomum chago. The sequence goes on along the minus strand of CP142455.1, from coordinate 51,455,916 downwards.
GATACCTCTTTGCCGGTCGACCGAGGACTAGCCGTTGGCAACTTTTTGGCTATAAAGTCCATTCTTTTCCAACCTTTTTCAAGGCTTGACACATGAACTTTTGAGAGCATTTTGGAGCCAAAGAAAGGGGAAGAAGTTGGAAAGGCTAGAGGGCTATTTGGAAATCAAACTCATGAGTTTTTAAAAGGTACATCTTCTAAGTTATTTTGATTTCCATACAAATGAAATTCATGCATGTTCAAATCCTTTGTATTTTCATTTATGCATGATTTCAAGTCCTTAAAGAGTTGATTTGCAAGCTCAATATCTTTCTTGGTAAATTAGATTAGTTTGCAATCACTCTTATCAAATCACATGCTTTATTAAACTTTATTTTTCATACAACTTGTGATTCTTTGAATTTCATGTCATTAACAAGTTGTTTATTATTCATGTGATTTGCATCAAACTTCAATCAAAACTTTTGTGTGTCTTAAACTTTCAAATGCTTTAAGCATATATTTGATTAAGCTTTCTTTTTAAATTTGATTGAAGTCATCACACACACACATCATGAGCATACACTTTTGCATTCATAGAGTGTTTGTGTGAGTTGTTTTAAACTTTCATATTAGCCTATTTAAGAGGCAACAACATTTGAGCTTTAATTTGTATCTCTTAGAGTGATCTTTTGGAAAGACACCTTCTTAGAGAAATCTACATTGTGTAAGGTTATTGCTTAGCCTTTGAAAAGCATCTTGTAAGGTTATTGCTTAGCCTAAGAAAAGCATTTTGTAAAGGTTATTGCTAAGCCTAGAAAAGCACATTGAGAGGTTGTTGTTTAGCCTTGAAAAGCAACATTGTAAGGGTTATTGCTTAGCCTAGTTAAAAGCATAAATAGTGGAAATCCGGTGGGGTGTTGGATGCACAAGCCGGTAGTGGATGTAGGCATTGAGGCCGAACCACTATAAATATTGTGTTGTGGTGATTGCTTGTGTGGTGATTCTTTTATTAGCTTCCGCATATTGTATGGTTAATCATCACATGTGACTAGTTTGCTTTAAAAAGTTAAAATTGGTTAAAATTGGTCACATTTGTAGCTCACCCTATTCACCCCCCCCTCTAGGGTTAGGATCCCGAGGTCTTTCAAAAATAACTATAAAGATGTACCTTTTAAAAAGTCATGAATTTGATTTCCAAAAAGCCCTCTAGCCTTTCCAACTTCTTCCCCTTTCTTTGGCTCCAAAATGCTCTCAAAAGTTCATGTGTCAAGCCTTGAAAAAGGTTGGAAAAGAATGGACTTTATAGCCAAAAAGTGCCCAACGGCTAGTCCTCGGTCGACCTGCAAAGTGGCCTCGGTCGACCGGGACCACACAACGGTCAAATTTCTGACCGTTGGAGCACTTTGGCCCAGACGGCCTGCAGTGTTCCCGGTCGACCGGGACCTCTGTGCCGGTCGACCGGCGACACTGCCAGGCCACTCCCCTTTTGCAAAAATTCCAACTTTTGCACATTTGAAGGTATTTCTTTGGAGGGATTTTTGGGCCACTAAACCAAGCTTGGTAACATGTTTTAGATCAATCTAAGATGTTTAAAAACATGAAACACAAAGAGCCTAAAATGATTTGAAACTTTAAAACCAAAGGCTAGCTTGATTTGATAAAACTCTTTTCTCAAATGAAAATGCATACAAAGATGATTCTGAAAGTGAAGAAAGTATGCAAGACACAAACCTAAATTCTCAATATGATTTCACAAAAGTAATGCACAAAGAATTAGGTTTTCAAAAGAGTTTTGATTCTAAATCCAATGCATCCAAGTTTAGAAACAAAACATGCATAAAACAATACTTTTACAAATCTTAAAAGCAATGCATGTATAAAACCAGATTTCAAGGTTTTCTAAAACAATGCAAGAGTGTAAATTCAAATGATGTGAATATGTTAATGCATCCATCAAATTGCAAATACAAAATCCCTAACAATTTCTATGTTTTAGATAGAGTATATTATTGTATAAGATTGATGAGTTTCAGGGACTGCATCCTGGATTTGGTTTATGGCTTTATGGGTACTTGATCCCTGAGTCAAGTGGGTCAAAATTTTTTGAAAACCTATCCACGAGGCCCGCCTACTTCCTACATGGAAGACATGCTGTTGACACCAAAAATGTCACTTTGCCTCCTCACACCAAAAGCTACACGGAGCCGCATCCTACCAAAAATAGGCAGGCGCTACTTCAAGCATCAGATCTTGTCAGAGTCAAACAAAAACTGCAAGGTCATTCAAAACAACCAAAAGAGAGGTACACATGAAGTTTCGGGCCATTCCGACATCATTCGGCCTAACTTCACTTCTCCAACAGCTGAGCAGCAGCTCCCGGCGGCGACAGTGTCGAAGACTTCAAATCTTCGATCAGAGCCTACGGATGGTTACAAAATACCTCCAAAAGGCTCCATGTCAAGTTTCAGGTCAATCGGACATCGTTTGACCAAACGTCAAAGCTCGGCATTTCCCTCGCGGTGAAATAAAGGCAAGCGTTTGCATGACTCCAAATGGCTTCAAAACTCAAACGAAAGCCTATGGTTGGTCCTATCTACTGATGAGGAAGCTACCCATCAAATTTCAGGTCAATCGGACATCGTTTGACCGAAAGTCAAAGCTCGGCATTTCCCTCGCAGTGAAATCAAGTCAAGCATTTGCGGGCCCCCAAACGGCTTCAAAAACTGAACAAAAGCCTATGGTTGGTCTCGTCTGCTGCTCAAGAAGCTACACGTCGAATTTCAGGTCATTCCGACATCGTTTGACCTAGTTTCGACGCTTGACAAAAAATCGGCAGTTCTCCACAGCAAAGTCTTCGGCTTTTCAGAAAATGGGAAACTTTGCGATCCGATTTGCACGACTTCTCGTCAGGTTTTCGTGAGGGAAATCCAGCCAATAAATGAGAGGAAATTCCAAGAAAAATGCAGGAGAAAACAGAAGCAAAAACGGACGAAAAACGGCGAAGAAAAAGCGACCGAAAGGCGGCCAAAAAAATGGGCCAAGGCCCATGGTCGCCGGCGACCATGGAGGTCTGGGCCGTCGGACCTCGCCCAAAAACCCCGTTTTTCGGGTATTTTTCGCGTTTCGAGTTGATTGGCCCCTGTGATTTTTCCAAAATCAGATTTTTTGTGCATGATATCCGTCGATCTTCATCAACATCACGGATCCATCACTGGAATCATTAGATCATCATCGGACGCCTCAAGATCGTCAAACGGCTAACCAAGAAAGCACCCTTTCTGCCCGCCCGATCGCGAAATCGACTGGACAGATGTTGCTGGCCCGCTGACATCAACCAATATTTGAAATTGGATCACCATCCGACATCAAATGTTATGTGGGTCCATTGGTGATCATCGCAAGAAGAATCCCAAAGGACGCGGCACGGCCCGCGACTCTTCAAGCGCCCAGGCAATCAATTAATGAAGTTAAATGACCCGTTTATGGCAAGTTAATGCGGTCATTAACTCATTATTTTGAACGGCCCAATCAGAAGCAAGCAAATGGGAGTTACAAGTCCAAGTAATCATGACATTAAAATCATGAAACTCCCGTCATCATGGAGATTAAAGGCGATTAAATGCCCACTACTCTCCATCGGCCAATCAAATTCAAGGAAAAAGGAGTTACAAAACAAGTAATTAAAAAATTGTAACTCCTCTCATCATGAGCATTAATACCATAAATGCTCATAAACTCTCCTAAATGGCTACCAAATGTCTATAAATAGGAGGCCATTCCAAGGGAAACGGATCCAGAAAAAATCGCTGGAAAATCATTGAAGAAGGAGGACAGATCCGAAAAACTCTCCGGAAAATTCAAGAAAAATCCAGAACCTCTGCAACAAACTCTCCTCTATTGAAGAAAACTCTGCTGCAACAAGCACTACAAGGTGATCAAAGCTCCTTGGGGGGGCCACCCCCCCCCCAAAGGCCACCTCTCCTTCTATCCAACATGGCTAGATGCGGCTTTTCAGCCCGTCTACTCGGCTTTTTACCGGATATAGGACCTTACCTTGGTCCTTATCCTCTAAAAATCTGAGGTTGGAGCCAAGCCAAGAAATCAAGCATTAAAGTTCTCATCTGAAGGACGATGGCGGAGTCCATACATAACTCGCGACCGTCGATCTGAACGGGTCCCCCACAATCGCATGAGAAGTTAGATTCCTTTTCTTTCTTTTCTGTTGCATTGTATTTTTTTATAAAGAGACAAAAAAAATCACATCTCTTGTCTTTCATTATTGATAAGATTTGTAAATCGCCTTTCACGGCAAAATCGCCTTTCACGGCAAACAAAGAAAACCGCCTCTCACGGCATTCAAAAAACAAACCTTGTCTCTTTTCTTTAAAAATATGTGTGCAATGGAAAGATGGAAAAAAGTTGATTTCCTTTTCTACTTGTGAAGGTGAATCTCCGGATCACCACTCTAAATTCCAAGTATAATAGAAAATCTGGCATACCCGTACAAAAAAAAACTGATGCCCGCTTTTCCTTTCTTTCCCTCCACCGTACCCCGTCAGCCCCGGGGCGGAGGCAGCTTTGGAAAAAGAGAAAAGCCGGGACCATCAAGCTGCACACCCGGTGGGACCCTGTTCATTTGAGAACACAATGCTTGGATTCTTTGGCTCCTTTTTAGTTGGTGGCCTATGTTGGATCTTGCATCTAAAAAAAAACCACATGAGATGGGATTCTTGGAAATTTCTTCTTTTGAGTTTATTTCCAGTCTTTCTTGTTTCTAAAAAAAATTTCTCAAAAAGAAACAAAATCTGATTTAGAAAAAAAATTCAGATTTTCCTCTTTTGGGTTTAAGTTGAGAAACTTTGGCTTCTTCCTTTTCGGACTTCGAGATCGCAGAAATGTTGAACTCATTTTCGGAATGGAATACCATTCGCTCTCTTCTATGAATCCATAAAAAAAATCAAAAAAAAAATCTGATTAGAAATTTTTTTTTTCAGATATTCCTCTTTTGGGTTTAAGTTGAGAAACTTTGGTTTCTTCCTTTTCGGACTTCGAGATCGCAGAAATGTTGAACTCATTTTCGGAATGGAACACCATTCGCTCTCTTCTATGAATCCATAAAAAAAATCAAAAAAAAAATCTGATTTAAAAAAAAAATATTCAGATTTTCCTCTTTTGGGTTTAAGTTGAGAAACTTTGGCTTCTTCCTTTTCGGACTTCGAGATCGCAGAAATGTTGAACTCATTTTCGGAAAGGAACACCATCCGCTCTCTTCTATGAATCCATAAAAAAAAATCAAAAAAAAAAAAAAACAAAATCTGATTTTAAAAAAAAATTCAGATTTTCCTCTTTTGGGTTTAAGTTGAGAAACTTTGGCTTCTTCCTTTTCGGACTTCGAGATCGCAGAAATGTTGAACTCATTCTCGAAATGGAACACCATTCGCTCTCTTCTATGAATCCATAAAAAAAAATTTCAAAAAAAAAAAAAAAAAACCACTAAGGTTGCACCAATTGCGTTCTTTGACCAAAGTGGATCTAAGAAAAGCCTTGTCCAGAGTGTGGAGACAGCTAGACTGTTCTAGGCAAGGGTCCTCCAAACGGGTTCATTAAGTAATCCTACCCTTACCTGGGGGCTGATCTATCCATTGAGGTTTCATAAGATCGAATTGGAAATCTATGTGAATTCTTCAAAAAAAAATAGAGAACAAAAAAAAAAAAAAACTTCTGTCATTTTTGGATTCATATTTGAGAAATCCTGGTTCCTTCCTTTTCGGACTTCGAGATCGCAGAAATGTTGAACTCATTTTCGGATTGGAATACCATTTGCTCTCTTCTATAAAATCCAATCTTGACACTTTCAAAAAAAAAAAAACTTCCGTCACTTTTGGATTCACATTTGAGAGATCCTAGTTCCTTCCTTTTCGGACTTTCGAGCTCGCAGAAATGTTGAGCTCATTTTCGGATTGGAATACCATTTGCTCTCTCCTATGAATCCAATCTTGACCTTTCAAAAATCCCATCTCGTGTCCTTTCCGAGGATGCGATTTGCAACATTTGTGCCTAGCGGTGCTAGTACGCCCTTTCGGGTCTACTGTATTCGCAACCGACGCATTTGTATCTCAACCTTATATCATTTTACCTTGAGTGAGCTTTGCTTCTCGGTAATTTGAATTAAGGTTCACAATTGCTTCTAGCAGTCACTGGGACGCTCATTCTGAGCTGACCCTACTTGCGTTTAGAACAATTGTGCCCTCTATGGCTTTTTTGCCTTCCTCATGTTGCTTGGGCTGGGCCATGTCCCCTCGGGCGACTTGAAGAGGGGAAACCATAGTATTTTCCATTTATGATCACTATATTCTTGTGATTACTAATGGATATGGTCTTGTTTCAGAAGTTTTCAAAAAACTAACAATGGCAGCTTCATTAACCATCACCTTTGATGAGAACAAGTACCAGCTCATGCTCCAAGAAAAACAAACCAAGCGCCCTGCCAGCTGCCGAAGCGTCATTTCCCTCGGCAACTCAGAAGACACCGGGTCAAACTCTACTCCCCGGACCATTGTCTTCGGGTCATTGGGACCATTCCCACTACCCGCAGAAGAAACCGCACCTGCCAAGAAGCAGAGAACCGCCCCTCAACGTATCACTACAGTGATACCAAGGGCGATCATCAAGAAGCCTGAGGCCCGTAGCGCTCCTGCAAAGCCTCAACCAGCAAGAAACCAAGTCTGCTCAAAGACTTGGTCTCCAAGGCCTTCACCCAAACAGCGAAGGTCACAAAAATCTGCAAAGCCAGCCTACCTGGCCCCTCTCAAGGAGAACCGGTTCTACCCTCTTGCTTACATGAAAGAGGAGAAGCCTACCCTCCGCCAAACAAAACCAACTCAGCACGAGCCGGCTTGCTCATACAAGCCCAAAATCAAATCATGCATCGTAAGGCCTCCGCAAGAACCTGCCAAGGCCTGCACACCTGTGAGTCGACCTTTCCTCTCAACAGGAGCCGAACTCGCCAAATTCAAAGCTTCGCTGCGATAGGCAAAGGACCGCGTCCAGATCCTGTCCCTGCCCGTCTTCAAAGAAGACAAGCTCGGCTGCTGCGCACCAGGGACTACGTCCTTCATTGCCAGAGCACAGCCAGAGCTAACCGAAGCTCAAATCGCTCGTCGTATGCGCCGCCGCACGGCATATCGACAAAAGAGACTAGAGAAGCAAAAAACCCAGGATTCTGCACTTCAGGTCTCCCAAAAATGGGTCGAAAAAGAAAGACCCGACCAAGTTGTTCCTGTTCATATGGTTGGCAAAACCAGAAAACGCCAGAAGTCAGCAACAAAAATCCATGTCAGGCGTCCGGTGACTCGCAACATCTCCCGGACAGGAAGACATAAAGAAAACTCTCCCGCTCCTTCAAGCCAAGGACATCGGAGTGACCACTCTTCGAGCTCTTCATCTAAAAGGATGAGCTCCAGCTCAGTCACCAAGACTGTATCCTCTTTCGACTCTCGAAGAATGAACGTCTTGGTCACAAATGCTGAGCAACCTCCGCCGCATGATGACGTAACCGCACGCATCCAGCAGCTGGAGCAAGGGCTGCAGAGGATAGAGACTCTAATAGAGAACCTAATTCTCAATCTTCAGCGTCTACAAAACAATGAAGCTCCTCCGAGCCATCAAGGTGACGAGAAAAATGCGGAAAACAGTGAGTCACGCGCCCTTACCAAAAAGGACGTTGACGATATCCTCGCCAAAGCAAAAGAAGAGGATACACTAAAGGAGCATGGGATCAAGCCACCATATCCCTTGTGGATGGACTCGGTTCCGTTCCCTACAAAATTCAAGCAACCTACTCTCCAAACATATACGGGGAAGGGTTCGGCCAGACAGCACGTGATCCATTTCAAGATCCTGACGGGAGCTATTGCGGACCAAGATGCCCTCAAGATCCGCCTCTTTGCAAGTACCCTAAAAGGTACGGCCTTTGATTGGTACTCCACTCTGCCGGAGGACTCCATTCAAAATTGGGCCATGCTGGAGACATGCTTCCTAACCCACTTCAAAGGTGAGGATCATCCTGTTACTATGGCTCAGCTCTGCAGCCTAAAATAGGGAGAGAATGAGTCAACATATGACTTCATTCACAAGTGGAAGGCAATGGCATACAAATGCTCCGATGTACTGCCACAAGCGTCACTGGTCGACATCTGCCGAAACAACATGAGAGCAAGAATCCGCTCCATGATCATCGGCAACAAATCAAAGAATCTGGGAGAACTCCTGGAAGCAGCTATGGAAGCTGAAACGGTGATCAAAGACCTCAACAGTTAGAAGTCATCAAAGAAAGAGCCGACTGCCATTGCAACCTCAAAACCAAAGAAAAAAGAGGTTCTCAATGTGCAAACCAAGTCAGCTCCTCAGCAGCCAAGGAAAGCTGAAAACAAAGCTGCAGGTAAAAAGCCTGAACTCTCTGATGCCTTCAAAGAACGAGTAGAGAAGAAATACCAGTTCGATGAAGATGTTGAAGAAATCTTTGGGGCACTTCTCGCAAACGGTAAACTCACCTTGCCTGACCCCAAAAGACCAGGAGATGTTGGCAAAACCAACGATCCTCGGTACTGTCCATACCATCAGATGGTCTCGCATCCTCTCAGTCAATGCTTTGTTGTGAGAGAGAAGATAAATGAGATGTGGAAAAACGGAGTCATTACCTTCGACAAGAACTATGTGTCTGCCTCCGTCAACATGGTGTCGTGTGGACAAAAACAAAAATCACCAAAAGAGAAGATCACTACTTCCTTCAAGGTAATAAAGATGACCCAAACGTCTCAAGAGTTGGTTCCATATCCAACATCAGACGGACAGCCTATATGGGTACACCCCGATATCCTAGAAGATGAAAATTGGGAGGTCGTCAAAACAAAGCCAACCGCTCGACAGCGAAGGCAAACCAGGAGACAACTCCGCAAGCTCAAACAGCAGGAGAAAGCTCCGAAAAAGCAAGAAGTCGCTGAAAAGGCAGAAACCTCCTCTACCGCTTCACTGGGGGCAACAGAAGAGTCCTCTCCTAAGGCTTCAAAGGCAGCAAGAAAATTCACTCTTGGTGATTTCATGCCACCACACCTCAAAGATGAAACTATGCAAGGGGCATCATACTCTTGTAACTCGATGGTCGGATTCCCCATGGATGGATACCAGTCCAGTGACACCGCCAGTGACATCGATGAGTAGGAGGAATCCCTCGAAATAGGAGAATATCTCTCCGACGAGGAATGGATCCCTGAATCTCATCTTATGCCAGTAATCTGGTATAACCCATTACAGCCGCAAGGATCCTAGTCTGATGATGAAGAAGACCAAGAGGCTGTCCAAGAAAATACTCCAGTGGAACCCAACCATGTTGAACCACAAGGAGCAGACGAAGAAGAAGATTTGGCTCCCGTGCCTGATCTCGATGAATACGCAAGGATCTTGCAGCACCTTGCTATAGAGCAAGAACAAGGTCGCATCAATCAGCTTCGTCACAACCCAGCACCGGAAGTTCCTGAAAATCTACAGGAATCTCCTCCGGTAACCCCGGAAAATGAAGAAAGTTGTTGGATCGATGATACTCTTACATCTGAGGACGAATCTGATTCCCAACAGTTCATCTTGGAGGCATCTTCCGTCAAAGTTACTTGCAATGCAATAGCTCAGGATGATAATTCCTCACCTTCTCAGGCTTCGTCTCCTGGAACAGTGACATCGGAACTCAAACCTTTTCCGACTGATCACCATGAAGAAATTCCAGCCGGTGAAATCTTCTTCAGAGAAAATCCGGTCAATTGGTCCCAAATGCCCGATCTCATCGGTGATGTCTTGACCGACAAAATATTCAATAAAGAAGGAAAGTTGTTGGATGTTGTTCAGGACTTGCTCCCGGAAAATGCTCCATGCAACACAATTACTGAAGATGGCAATGCTGACACAGAGACATCTTTAGCAAATGAGAAGGAACAACCCCTCGATCTCGAGGGTGATCTTCTAAACAAAGACCTTTCTCCAGAAGCTCTTGAAGTTGGTAGAGGTACCCGTTCTGGCCGGGATTACCACAAAAACTACAACCGACCTTCTGCTTCTTATGTAAATCCTTCAGGAAAACAAGCTGTAAACACCCCTAGTGGCAAGAATAATGAAAATGCAGGTCCCAAGGAGGCTTTCAAGTACGACTTGATTCAGCACTTCAAACACATACCTGCACGTCTGCACATCCTAGACTTATTACGAATGTCACCACAGACTCGTGATAGTCTCATTTCAGAACTACAAATGCTGGATGCGGATGTCGACAAACATGCCCCACAAGTCCTACAAATTGAAATGGACTATAGGGTCAAAAAATCAAAAACTCCCTCAAAAGGAGAAAAGAAGAAAACTGAGGGATCCTGCATCGAATGCCTCTCGGTTCAAAAAGCAGCAAGTGCAACCATCGCCTTCACCAAGGAAGACCTCCTGCTAGGCGAGACAAAGCACAACCGACCCCTGTACTTCACCGGGTACATCAAAGAGGTACCATTACGCAGAATCCAGATCGATCCAGGTTCTGCACTCAACCTCATCTCCACTTCGGCGCTCGAAGAACTGGGCATTCCGCCTAGCAAGCTGAGCCACACATCTGTGTCCATCTTTGGATATGATGGCAGCGCTCAAAGGCCGATCGGCAAAATCAGGTTCAAGTTGCAAATCGGTGATCTTATCTCCGAGGTCACTGTCTATGCAATAAAGACCCCTTCGTGCTACAACATCCTTCTCGGACGCCCCTGGATACACGAGAATGGTGTTGTCCCCTCGACTTTACATCAGTGCATCAAGTTCGTTGGCAATGACGGCTTGATACATCGAGTGTTTGCAGATAAAAAGCCCTTCAAAGGCAAAGAAGTCTATTTCGCAGATGCTCAGATGTACAAAGATGAAAAAGAAGAAAGGGAGGAAGAAACAACACCCTTTGCCGAAAATCACCGGAAAGACAAAGGCAAGGCTCCTCAGCAATCACCGGAAGAAAATAAACCCTCTATCAAAATCGAAGAGAATAATCAATCTCCCTTCATGGTCTCCTTCAAGTCTTCAAAGCCTCTGGTGATCACCACCAAAGCAAAGAAGACAAAACAAAAGGCTGGGGGCAAGTTTGTTGTCTCCTTCGTGTCTGTCTTGCAAGACACGAATTCGGACTCAGAGCCAGAAGACGATACATCGTCAAGCCAAGCTGATGATCAACAAGTTCAGCCCGCTCTCACTCCGATGGAGACAACCGTTGACATAGAAGATCCGGCATCTGCTTCCTTCGTTGTTCCAGCCACATCAGCAGAAGAAAAGCCAATCTTCTTCCATAAATCGAGAGTTTCTTCATCAAATTCTTCGCTTGAACCTTTCCAAAATGAAGGTATGCCTCAACTATCCCTGTATAGTCCAATGGCGCAAGCTATCATGAAGAAAATGGGCTACGACGCTCAGAACTCAATTGGTTTGGGAGATGGCCGTGGTATTATCACGCCATTGGAACCAACCCTGACCAAAAGTCAACTGGAAGGTTGGAAACCCCACCGCCACATAGAAAAGTCTTCAGATGGGCTGGGGTATGATCCTGACGCCTCCTTGAGACAGTTGACACAAAGGCTGCAAAGTCATCTTGTCGACCAAGCCTCAACGTCTCATATTAATGAAGACATTGATCTCCCTGGATATCTCTTTGAAGAGTTGACCGTCAAGGATCCAGGAAGTTTATCCAATTGGTACGATTCCTCTGATGATGAAGAAGAATTGTCCGATAATACCGACACACGGTTCTCTGACCCAGAAGAACCACTGTCTCCAAAGGAAGTGCCCTACTTCGACCTAGTTTCAACAGGTGATTGGGACCACCTCATAGCAAATCTTGAGAAAAGTACCAATCAAGAAGACCCATGGACAAAAGCAGAGCCGTGGTCTGTAGATACCTTTGGAACTCCAGAAGGCTTTGTTGGGTTGGAAGCCTTCGAAAATATTGTGGAGGAACCACCTTCGAACCTTCCAACTGAAGATTCTGTTCAAAAGATAGACTTGGGAACACCTGATAACCCACGTCCTGTATTCATAAGCAAGAATATAAAGGATGATGAGTTACCTGAGTATATCGCGTTTCTTCATGAGTTCGTTGATTGTTTTGCATGGTCTTACGCTGAGATGCCTGGTTTAGACCCCAAAATAGCAGTCCACAAACTCAAGCTTCAAAAAGATATCAAGCCTGTCAAACAAGGCCAAAGAAGGTTCCGTCCTGACGTGATGGACAAAATTGAACAAGAAGTTCAAAAACTTAAAAGCGTTGGCTTCATCCGTGAGGAACAGCATCCTGAATGGTTGGCCAACATCGTCCCCGTGACAAAGAAAAATGGGCAAATCAGGGTCTGCATTGATTACAGAGACCTGAATAATGCATGCCCAAAAGATGAATTCCCGCTCCCTATACCGGAGGTGATGATCGACAACACCTGTGGGTTCGAGAAAATGACATTCATGGATGGCTTTTCTGGCTACAATCAGATAAAGATGCATCCTGAAGATGAAAAACACACAGCATTTCGGACCCCGTTTGGCGTGTATTGCTACACTGTCATGCCATTCGGTCTGAAGAATGTCGGCGCTACATATCAGAGGGCTATGATGAAGATATTCCAAGATATGCAGCACAAGACGGTCGAATGTTACGTTGATGACCTCGCCGTCAAAAGCAAAAGAAAAGAAGACCATCTCAAAGATCTTCGAGAAGTCTTCCTCCGACTTCGCAAACACAAACAGCGAATGAATCCCCTCAAATGCTTCTTCGGTGTTTCATCGGGTAAGTTTCTCGGATTCGTAGTACGGAAAGCTGGCATAGAGCTTGACCCCATCAAAGTCAAGGCTATCCTAGAAATGCCATCTCCAAGAACCCTAAGACAATTAAAAGGGCTCCAAGGAAGATTGGCATACATTCAACGGTTCATCTCCAATCTATCAGGGAAGTGCCGTCCATTCTCTCGGTTAATGAAGAAAGGTGTCGATTTTGTCTGGGATGCTGAATGTGAAGCCGCGTTCCAGGACATTAAGTCATACCTAACTAAACCTCCAGTGTTGGCTGCCCCCACAACTGGAAAACCATTCCTCTTGTACACAAGAGCCCTTGACTGTTCTTTAGGCGCTCTACTCGCACAAAAGAATGACGAGGGAAAAGAAGCTGCTCTATATTACCTTAGTCGCATGTTGATAGGTGCAGAGCATCGCTACTCTCCAGTCGAAAAAGAATGCTTGGCAGTGATGTTCGCCGTACAAAAACTGCGTCACTACCTGCTATCCAACACAGTGTACCTGATTTCGAGGATCAACCTCCTAAAGGTCCTTGTCACAAAAGCAGGTTCTCTCAATGCCCGACTGGCAAAATGGTCCATCCTCCTGTCACAATTTGACATTAGGTATGTACCACAAAAAGCAATCAAAGGCCAAGCTCTAGCAGACTTCCTCGCGGAGCATCCATTGCCTAAAGATTCTCCACTCAGGGATGACCTCCCAGACGAATCGGTCTACAGTGTGGAGACTTCCTTATCAAATGCTTCCTGGCACATGTACTTCGATGGCGCAACCAGGAAAAATGAAAAGGGAAATCAAATATCGGGAATTGGCATTCTCTTTGTTAGTCCCGACAAAAAACATGATTCCACACGCATTCTCGTTACTGGAACCATGTTCAAACAATGCAGCTGAGTACCAAGCCCTCATCGTAGGATTGGAGCTCGCCCTTGAATCCGGCATCACTACGCTGGAAGCTTTTGGAGACTCTCAACTGATCGTCAACCAGATGAATCAGAAATTTGAAATCAGGAAGCCCGATCTGTTGCCTTACTACAACAAGGCACAATCGCTTCGACAAAAGTTCGACATCTGTCACATCACCCACATCCTTAGAGGTGAAAACATTCGTGCAGATGCCCTGGCTGGACTTGCTGCGTCTATGGCAATCCAAGAAGGGGAAAACATGCAAGTTACAGTGTGTCAAAAAAGGATTCTCCCTCCTCTCAACACACATCAAGCAGTTGCCGAATGCCACCAAGTGGTTGGAAGTTGGATCTCCGTCCTTAAACCTCTGATCGGCGACTGGAGGGATCCGTTCATTGATTACATAATGTTCGGAATCCTACCTGAAGATCCAAAAGAACGGGTAAGCATCCAAAGGCGAGCCCCAAATTTTCATTTGGATATTCCTTCAAAAATGCTGTATAGAAAATCCTACAACGGAGTACTTCTACGCTGCTTGTCACAACAAGAGGCTGAGGAAACACTCAAAGAAGTACATGCTGGTCTTTGTGGAGCCCATCAGGTTGGGCCTAAGCTCTACGATCAGATAAAAAGGTTAGGTTATTATTGGCCTACCATGGTGGCTGATGCAATACAATTTGCTAAGCGCTGCCAACAATGCCAAGTTCATGGAGATTATGTCCACATGCCTCCGGAATGGCTACATCCTACAGCAATCTCATGGCCTTTTGAAGCCTGGGGTATGGACATCATAGGTCCTATCTCCCCTCCATCGAGCAAAGGTCATCGCTTCATCTTCGCCGCTACGGATTATTTCTCCAAGTGGTCAGAAGCATTCGCGCTTAGTGAAATGAAGACCTCATCAGTCCTTCAGTTCTTGCGCACCAACATCATTTGTCGCTTCGGCATACCTAAAAGATTCGTCCATGATAACGGACCACAGTTCCGCGATCACCGATTCTACAGGTTCTGCGACAAATACAAAATCCAAAGTTTCTTTCAACTCCGTACAATCCGGCAGCGAATGGACTAGCAGAGGCTTTCAACAAAACGCTCTGCAAAATCCTCAAGAAAATGGTCTCTAGTCACAAAAGAGATTGGGGCGACAAACTGCCTGAAGCTTTGTGGGCCTATCGAACCACCGTTCGAGGACCAACCCATAGCACACCATTCTCCTTGGTCTATGGATGCGAAGCTGTTGTCCCTTTGGAAGTTCAAATTCCTTCCTTAAGGGTATCTCTGTAAAATGACATGACGCAAGAAAGTAATGTCAAATTGAGACTCCAAGAGCTGGATAACCTCGATGAGAGACGGCTCGAAGCTCTACAAAGCATTGAACTCTACCAAGCACGCATGGCAGGATCTTTTGACAAGAAGGTCAGGCAACGCGCCTACAAAAAGGGAGACTTGGTTCTTACAGTAAAAAGACCAATGGTTTTTGCCAACAAATCCAAAGGCAAATTTGAACCAAAATGGGAGGGACCTTTCGTCATCGACAAAGTCTTCTCCAACGGCGCATACGCTCTTCTAAACATGGAGGGCGACAGATGTATACTGCCCATCAATGGAAAGTTCTTGAAGCGGTACTACCCTTGAAGGCTTCTTCCATCGGGTCAGAGCAATGTCTACACGGCCAAAGCCTATTCCTAGGTATCTGCTCGTCAAACCCACTCTTTTTTGAATTTTCATCCTCTTGTTGAAATTTCTAAAAAAAAACCCCTCAAAACAATGTTTCTTTCATCGTTTCATTGTTAAAAAAAAAAAAATTCCAAAAATCCAAGTTTAGGAGCCTCTTCCCAAACTTGACCAAAATTTTCGATCCTTGAAACCAAAATTCATGGTTTGAAACAAAATCAGGACCTAGGGATTTCAGCCCTAGTCCACCCCGACTTTTACCACTAAAATGGTTTTGAGTCAAAATTTACGACCCTCGTGTCTTTAAACAAAAAAAAATGGTTTTTCAAAAACCACAGGATACTTGCAAAACAAAACCCAAAACCGGAAGGATGCGAACCCCATTCGATACTTCCAAAACCCCAAAATTTCAAAAATCGTGGAGACGCAACGTTCCAGTTGATATCCACAACCCAAATTTCAAAACAAACAAAAAACAAAACAAAGGTTCGAAAAAACCTCAAAATTCAAAAATCGTGGGGAAGCGACATTCCATCGATACCCACAAAACAAAATTTTTGAAGAAAAAAAAAAAGCAGGGAAGCGACGCTTAGTCGATACTTGCACCCAAATCCGCGGGGAGGCGACATTCCATCGATACTCGCAACCGAATGAGCAAGGAGGCGACATTCCATCGATACTCGCAACCAAATGAGCAAGGAGGCGACATTCCATCAATACTTGCAATACCATTCAGTAGGGAGGCGACTTTTAGTCGATACTTGCATTTTTGAAAACCAAAAACCTGGCTTTCACGCCAAAAAACCCGGCTTCCATGCCAAAAATCCGGCTTTCACCCCAAAAAATCAAAAATCCGGCTTGCATGCCAAAAATCAAAATTCGTCTTCCATGCCAACAAAACAAAACTCAGTTTTCAAAAAAAAAAATCTGGCTTTCATGCCAAAAACAAAAAATCTAGCTTCCATGCCAAAAAAAAATTTCGGCTTTCATGCCAAAAACAAAATCTGGTTCTTACACCAAAAACAAAACCGGCTCTCATGCCACAAACCAAATCTTGGCTCTCATGCCACAAAAAATCTTTGGCTCCCATGCCATCTCAAACTCGGCTTTCATGCCATTTAAAAAAAAATCGGCTTTTACGCCACAAAAACCGGCTTTCATGCCACCAAAAAAAAAATCGGCTTTCATGCCACCTCAAAATTCGGCTTTCATGCCATCACAAATTTTTGGCTCTCATGCCATCCCAAAATTTGGCTTTCACGCCACCAAAATCGGCTTTCATGCCACCTCAAATTTTTGGCTCTCATGCCATTCCAAAATTTGGCTTTCACGCCACCAAAATCGGCTTTCATGCCACCTCAAAATTTCGGCTTCCACGCCATCCAAAATTTTGGCTCTCATGCCATAAACCCAAATTTCGGCTTTCATGCCATCTCGAAATTCGGCTTTCAAACCACACAAAAAAAAAACCCTGCCTTTTGCCACAAAATCTGGCTTTCATGCCAAAACAACCCTTTTGACAAAAGATTTTCACAAAATGATAACCTTTTGATCAAAATTTTCAAACAAACATTCTCATCCAACCTTTGCTTATTTTCATCAAAAAGAATTTAAGTAAAAGGTACACAAAGTACCAAAAAAATGTTTTACATAGAGGTACCAAAAAAAAAAAGGAAGAGAGAAAAGAAGAAAAGAGTTTGTTATAAATCAAGAGCTTAGTCTAGCATGGTCTCCAACCAAAGATCCAGCTCCTCAAGCAGACTCTTGGCCTTAGCCTCTAAAGCTTCCAGGCCGCGCTTCTTCAAGATCTTGCCATAAAATACGGCAGAACGCCGCGACCCATCTTCGGCACGAGGAAGCTCTTCCCAGAGAATTTGCCACTGCTCATACTCCTGAGTCTTTCTCTGAAGGCTGCTACCGGCTTCTTCAACTTGGCGAATCAGAGTTCCCTCTTTAGCACGGGCTTCTACAATGGCAGTCCATTTGGCAGTACTTTGTTCTTGCAATTGCTCAAGGCGCTTCCTAGCTTCTGTGACCTCCCTATCAAGACGGCACAGGTCCTGTGTTAGCTCGATGATAGCCAACTCGGTAACGTTCCTCTCCCGAACGAATTGCTTCCGAGCCCGTGAGATCTCATCCATTTCAGATTTGATCTTACCGGATGGCTGCAAAAACATCTCATTAAAGAAGTCACCGCTTGGGAAATTCTTGGTCTCAGTCCATTTGTCGCCTAAAGCAATGACTTCATCAACAAAGGCCTTGGCACTTGCAATGTCTAGACTGACCTCTGCACTGTCAGCAAGGATATCCTGTACATGCTTGACCATGCCAAAACCAGCTTCCAAATGGCCAGAAGAGAGAGTTTCAACCCATCAGCTCAGCACACTCTTCAACACCTTCTTTGCATATTGAAGGGATGGTCGGGATGGAGATTCACCACGCTCTGTTGGCTGACTGCCCACGTCAGGCCGTGGTGGAGAAGAAATCAAAAGGCTCTTTCCAAGCGGAGCCACTGAAGAAGCAATATCACCACAAAGTCCCGCCTCTGCCGTGACGGGACTGGTAGAAGAAGCCCCTACTTCTGGATCGGCTGCTGGCATCTCCTGCTCTGGCCCTGAGGAAGGCGAAGGAACTTCTCTTGTTGCTTCACAACCTGCTGGCAAAAACACAAGAAAAGGTATGAATATGATCTTGTCAAAAAAAATCAATGTCAAGATTATCACTATGGAATACCTTCTTCCATGATGGGTGGAGTACTTTCTGTCTCCATTTGCTCATCTGAGGCATCGTCAAAAGCTATATCCATAGATGGCTCGAAGTCGGAATCCTCTGGCAAGTCAGCTGACAAGAAAACAAAAATATGTGTCAGCAAATTAAAAAAAAAAATCAATGTCAAGATTATCACTATGGAATACCTTCTTCCATGATGGGTGGAGTACTTTCTGTCTCCATTTGCTCATCTGAGGCATCGTCAAAAGCTATATCCATAGATGGCTCGAAGTCGGAATCCTCTGGCAAGTCAGCTGACAAGAAAACAAAAATATGTGTCAGCAAATTCAAAAAAAAAAAAAATCATCATCCTCATACCAGGTGGAGATTCTGGGTCCTCCCCAGAGTCCCTCAATTCTTCTTCAGATGCCGCAACTGGATCCATCACCACCTCATCGACAGGAACCTCGGGCATCACCAAGTTTTCATCTTCTGCAAAAGAAAGAAAACAGCAGATCAAAAAAAAATCCCTCATAAAAGGAAAGAAGCGGAAATAGAAAAGAAGGAGAATCATACCAACATCGGCGGTCTCTTCTTCACGACTCCTCTTCTTTGGAGGCTCACCAGCATCTCCTGATACCTCCTCAGCAATAGTAGGAGGGACTTCCAGATCAGGAGAGTCTTCGTGACGTCTCTCAATGCGACGTTGTCCTCTCCTCCTCTTTTTTCTACGAGTCGGTCTACTTGAAGTACCTGCCTCACTGTCAAAGTCAGGACTTCCACTTGGCTCCTCACTGGATGGCCCGCTCCTACCAGTAGACCCCATGGAAGCCTTCATTTGCTCTGTTTGCATCCAAGTGTCGATCTCGGCTTCCTCCTCCGCGAGCTGTCTCAAGACCTCAACAGGTATCTCTTGTGCGGCCCCGGATCTGATAACATCCTGTTCCTCGAGAAAGCCTATCCTATGCTTCTCTCCAGAAAGGAAGAACAAAACTTCCTCTCGACGGACGCCATCTGATCTACCAAGACCCTTCCCAGGAGATTGCTTGACATTCAGCTCCTTCTTGGAAAGCCCTCGGTACACAGCAAAGCTCTCCACGAACCACTTCGTGAAGCCAGCAGTCCGGAAAGTGGGCAACTCAGGATAGGAAATCATGGCAGTAGTGTCCTCCGCACTATAGAAAGCCCATGCATTTCTCCCGTCCTGCAAACCTCCAAAACGCTTCACCATGCTCGAAGGCGCTCCAACAACGCCTTGAGAGAAGCCTAACTGCAACGCAAAACGCGAAGGGACATACGGCTGGATGTCAACAAAAAGATGTCTGCGGTACACCATCGTGCCAACACGTATGTTTAAAAGCCACCTCTTCTCTGCGTTGGTCAAAGAATAGTGTCTTCCCGATCCTGCCCTGGTGGAATCACGGGAGACACCAAAATCGAAAGCCTTCTTCCGCAAATCTGGAGAAAGCTTTACTGAAGATTGCCCAATCTCGACATCCATGAATCGTCGGATTCTCAAGCGGGCGGACAGAAGTGAATCAGAAACGGCTTTTCCCCTAGCCAACCGAATCATAAAAGGGTCATCATCCTGTGCAACGCCTAAACGGTGAAAGCCAGGACAATGGTACACATACCACGAATAGAAAATATGGGCTGAAAATAATCTGTTCATGGGGAGCCCAAGCCGGACCAAGAAAGCAGCAGCCTGAAGTTCGGTACATAAATAGGAGTAAAGAGCCGGCACCAAAGCTAGCTGCTCTCCAAACGCCATCTGACAAGCCGGAAAAATACAATCCGGCCTGATGTGCGTCCCATCTCCTCCAACAAAGACAACCTCACCTAGCCAGTAAGTGAGGTACATAGCGAGATCTCTTCGC
This sequence comes from Cinnamomum chago, assembly GCA_038049695.1. Classification (NCBI taxonomy): domain Eukaryota; kingdom Viridiplantae; phylum Streptophyta; class Magnoliopsida; order Laurales; family Lauraceae; genus Cinnamomum; species Cinnamomum chago. Next base: position 51,435,926 of record CP142455.1, on the reverse strand, counting down.
AGCGCGATGTCGGAACAAATGGCGCTTGTGCTTGCAAAGAATTCCTTCAGATTTTCTCGCATAACGGAGATCTTCTTCGAAGCCAGATTCTTATCAGAAGATTCTCCACTGCCAAAGAAGTTGGGAGATAAAGAGCCAAAATTCTTCCAACTGCTGCACCGGACTTTCAAGCCCTCCTTCTCTTTCAAAAAATCATAGAAGGCGACAAGCTGAAAGTACAAAAGCCTGAACTCCTCGGACTGTTCCTCAAGGACGCTGTCGATCGGCATAAATTCCTCATAGAGTTTGCCGAGGATGGGCAACCCGGTAATGGCACTCAGCTCCTTCAAAGAAAAACCAATCTCACCATTCGTAACAATGAAGGTGTTGGTTTGTGGAAGGAAGGACTCTAGCATGGCCATAAAAGCCTCATCGGAGAAAACTACGGTTTGCCTAAAAGCGCGAACCGCATAAAAAATCTCGGCCTCCTTCAGAATGGCACCGCCGATCTGCAGGATGTGATCAGTCCACGACTCCCAGCCTGAGTCTGCACTAAAGCGGCCATGAAGCCGAAAAGGCTTTACCCAATTGCTGCCATCACCCCTGAAAATGCCAAGGCCCACCGGTCTCAAATCAACCGATGGATGATCAGATCCTTGGTAGCCGCTGGCCGGCATCAACATGTCTAGACGGACAGGCGACTTCTCTGCATAACCAGAAGGACTGCCAACAAAAACCCCGGTCTTGACCACATTGGTCCTCTTCACCCACCTTGGAGGATCTTCTCTCTTAGAGCATGTGGGAGAAAGACTCATGATCGAAATAGTACGATCAAAAGGCGATCGGGTAGAAATGGTTCTCTCCTCACCATCAGCTGTGTAAGAGAATTGAAAGCAACTCCTTTGGTATGACGAGTCATCAGGGGCTGCATCACCAAAGAAAAAAGTAGGCTTGGGCACAACGCTCTGATCGTCCATGACCCAAGGACGATTGCTTGGCATAATCTTGTAGAACTCCTCATCCTTGAAAGCGATCAGTCGCTGTCTCATCTCATCTCGGTTGAGCGAGTCACACTCTTCCAAGTTTCTCTCCACATACTGGACCTTCTCCCAGGCCTGCTGTACGGCCGCATTGGAAGATTTGGCAGATCGACGAGGTGCATTGGTAACTGGTTCCTTACCGTTGTTCATTCTGGAGGAACTGCCTGCAAAGATTGAAAGAAAGAAATCAATCAACAGAATGACAGAATTTTGCTAAAAAAAAATCCTAGCGAAATTTTGGCATGACTCCGGGGCAATTCCGAAGAAAAGGGAATCACCTCGAAAAGAAAGGAAGCCTGAAGACGAGCTCAACATCGCCGCGAGCTCATGATCAATGAAGGATTCTCAAAAAAGACGTGAACTCAAACATTGCTGTGAGATCAAGACAATCTTCTCAAATTTCCGTAAGAATCGGAAAAGAGCTCAACATTGCTGCGAGCTTCAAATCCCAAAACTTGCAAAAAGCTCCTTGAAACCCCCGCAAGACTAAAGAAAGAGCTCAACATTGCTGCGAGCTTCAAATCTCGAGACTTGCAAAAGATTTCCAGAAAGAAGAACTTGAAGACTCTTAAAGAAGGAGGATTCTTGATCTTAGAGCAACTCTTGAAGACTTTTGCAAAAAGAAAGCAATAGGAGCAAGAGATCCCACCTCCCTTGCTTTTATAGAAGAAAGCAAACCAAAAGAGGAAAGAGAAGAAAACTAAGGAGGTAAGTGCTAAAAATTAGCAACCTTCCCAAAAGAAAAGGAAACTTGGGATATTCTCTCCCAAAACAAAGATTCCTTGAGAAATTCTCTCCAAAAAGAAAGGGAATGATAGATATTCTCTCCCAAAATCAAGGAAACTTGAAAAAAAATCTCTCAAAGTAAAGATATTTTTAGATATTCTCCACCCAAAAGAGATATCTTTAGATATTCTTTATGAAAATGACACCATATGAGATCTAAGCCATCTTCAAAGCTTAAGGTCCCATGGGTTAGCCCATATGAGCCAGGTTTAACCACCTAGGCACTAAAAGTGGCTTTTAGTCAAAATTTCTCTTACCAAGAGCATACAAAAAATGGTCCCATGCCTCTTCTGAGTTGATTGGACCATACCATACAAAAATCCAAGCTTCATGAGTTTCCAAAAATCCAAACCATCCCACCTCATGAACCAAATTAAGCCAAAATCTTGAAATTGACATTCCACAAAAGCCCAAACCACTCCAATGGACCCAAAATTGTCCCAAAGAGTGAACCAAAAAACCAAACCATGGTCCCCTAACTCGCCACATACAGCTTGTTAGGTCACAAGACCAAAACCAAAAATCAAAACCCGACCCCCTAACTTGCCACATACAGCCTGTTAGGTCACAAGGTCAAAACCAAAAATCAAAACCCGACCCCCTAACTTGCCACATACAGCCTGTTAGGTCACAAGGTCAAAACCAAAACCAAAAACCTGACCCCCTAACCTGCCACATACAGCTTGTTAGGTCACAAGGTCAAAATCAAAACCAAAAAACCAAAACCAAATCCAAATCCAAATGTCATTCTCAAAATCTTGCCTTGAGATGGTACGTGATCCCTCTCACTACCATAAAATCCCCTGGAAGCTCAAAAGGTTACTCAAAAAAAAAAAAAAAAAAAAGTTCAAAGACTCTTGGTCAAGTCAGAAGCTCTTCTTCAAAATTCTCTTCGAGGCACATCGACTGCAAAAACCATATCGTCGCTGTACCTCGAGGGGACATTTGTTGACACCAAAAATGTCACTTTGCCTCCTCACACCAAAAGCTACACGGAGCCGCATCCTACCAAAAATAGGCAGGCGCTACTTCAAGCATCAGATCATGTCAAAATCAAACAAAAACTGCAAGGTCATCCAAAACAACCAAAAGAGAGGTACACATGAAGTTTCGGGCCATTCCGACATCATTTGGCCTAACTTCACTTCTCCAACAACTGAGCAGCAGCTCCCGGCGGCGACAGTGTCGAAGACTTCAAATCTTCGATCAGAGCCTACGGATGGTTACAAAATACCTCCAAAAGGCTCCATGTCAAGTTTCAGGTCAATCGGACATCGTTTGACCAAAAGTCAAAGCTCGGCATTTCCCTCGCGGTGAAATAAAGGCAAGCGTTTGCATGACTCCAAATGTCTTCAAAACTCAAACGAAAGCCTATGGTTGGTCCTATCTACTGATGAGGAAGCTACCCATCAAATTTCAGGTGAATTGGACATCGTTTGACCGAAAGTCAAAGCTCGGCATTTCCCTCGCAGTGAAATCAAGTCAAGCATTTGCGGGCCCCCAAACGGCTTCAAAACCTGAAAAAAAGCCTATGGTTGGTCTCGTCTACTGCTCAAGAAGCTACACATCGAATTTCAGGTCATTCCGACATCGTTTGACCTAGTTTCGACGCTTGACAAAAAATCGGCAGTTCTCCACAGCAAAGTCTTCGGCTTTTCAGAAAAAGGGAAACTTTGCGATCCGATTTGCACGGCTTCTCGTCAGGTTTTTGTGAGGGAAATCCAGCCAATAAATGAGAGGAAATTCCAAGAAAAATGCAGGGGAAAACAGAAGCAAAAACGGACGAAAAACGACGAAGAAAAAGCGACCGAAAGGCGGCCAAAAAAAGGGGCCAAGGCCCATGGTCGCCGGCGACCATGGAGGTCCGGGCCGCCGGACCTCGCCCAAAAACCCCGTTTTTCGGGTATTTTTCGCGTTTCGAGTTGATTGGCCCCTATGATTTTTCCAAAATCAGATTTTTTGTGCATGATATCCGTCGATCTTCATCAACATCACGGATCCATCACTGGAATCATTAGATCATCATCGGACGCCTCAAGATCGTCAAACGGCTAACCAAGAAAGCACCCTTTCTGCCCGCCCGATCGCGAAATCGACTGGACAGATGTTGCTGGCCCGCTGACATCAACCAATATTTGAAATTGGATCACCATCCGACATCAAATGGTATGTGGGTCCATTGGTGATCATCGCAAGAAGAATCCCAAAGGACGCGGCACGGCCCGCGACTCTTCAAGCGCCCAGGCAATCAATTATGAAGTTAAATGACCCGTTTATGGCAAGTTAATGCGGTCATTAACTCATTATTTTGAACGGCCCAATCAGAAGCAAGCGAATGGGAGTTACAAGTCCAAGTAATCATGACATTAAAATCATGAAACTCCCGTCATCATGGAGATTAAAGGCGATTAAATGCCCACTACTCTCCATCGGCCAATCAAATTCAAGGAAAAAGGAGTTACAAAACAAGTAATTAAAAACTTGTAACTCCTCCCATCATGAGCATTAATACCATAAATGCTCATAAACTCTCCTAAATGGCTACCAAATGTCTATAAATAGGAGGCCATTCCAAGGGAAACGGATCCAGAAAAAATCGCTGCAAAATCATTGAAGAAGGAGGACAGATCCGAAAAACTCTCCGAAAAATTCAAGAAAAATCCAGAACCTCTGCAACAAACTCTCCTCTATTGAAGAAAACTCTGCTGCAACAAGCACTACAAGGTGATCAAAGCTCCTTGGGGGGGTCATCCCCCCCCCAAAGGCCACCTCTCCTTCTATCCAACATGGCTAGATGCGGCTTTTCAGCCCGTCTACTCGGCTTTTTACCGGATATAGGACCTTACCTTGGTCCTTATCCTCTAAAAATCTGAGGTTGGAGCCAAGCCAAGAAATCAAGCATTAAAGTTCTCATCTGAAGGACGATGGCGGAGTCCATACATAACTCGCGACCGTCGATCTGAACGGGTCCCCCACAATCGCATGAGAAGTTAGATTCCTTTTCTTTCTTTTTTGTTGCATTGTATTTTTTTATAAAGAGATAAAAAAAATCACATCTCTTGTCTTTCATTATTGATAAGATTTGTAAATCGCCTTTCACGGCAAAATCGCCTTTCACGGCAAACAAAGAAAACCGCCTCTCACGGCATTCAAAAAACAAACCTTGTCTCTTTTCTTTAAAAATATGTGTGCAATGGAAAGATGGAAAAAAGTTGATTTCCTTTTCTACTTGTGAAGGTGATTCTCCGGATCACCACTCTAAATTCCAAGTAGAATAGAAAATCTGGCATACCCGTACAAAAAAAAACTGATGCCCGTTTTTCCTTTCTTTCCCTCCACCGTACCCCGTCAGCCCCGGGGCGGAGGCAGCTTTGGAAAAAGAGAAAAGCCGGGACCATCACATGCTATGAGCTTGTGTGTTGGATTTCAAGACTCAGTGGGATGAGAGCTTGCCACTTTGTGAATTTGTGTACAACAATAGCTACATTCAAGCATTGGAATGGATGGCACCTTTTGAGGCAATGTACGACAGAAGATGCAGGACTCCCGAAAGTTGGGAAGAGGTCGGTGAACACAACTTTCATGGACCGACGTTAATTGGTGATACAAACGAGAAGATCAAGATAATTCAAGAAAGGTTGAAGGTTGCCAGAAGCAGACAGAAGAGTTATGCAGATGTACGAAGAAGAGATTTTACAATTTCAAGAAGGAGACAAGGTATTTCTAAAGGTATCACCCGCTAGAGGAACTCCAAGGTTTGGGCAGAAGGGTAAGTTGTCAAGGAGATACATTGGACCGTATGAAATTTTGAATCGCATCAGTGACATGGCTAAAAGCTTGCCTTACCGCTAGAACTTTCGATGGTACATAATGGTTTTCATGTCTCCATGTTGAAAAAGTATGTCCAAGACCCTTCACATGTCTTACAACACGAACCATTAGAGATTTGAGAAGATGTCACCTATGTTTAGAAACCAGTCAAGATCATAGAAACGAAGGAGCAAGAGTTGAGAAACCGGACAATCCATTGGGTGAAAGTACTTTGGGAAAATCATGGACCAGAAGAAGTAACATGGGAACTATGGGATCAAGTTCAGAGAAAGTATCCTCACTTATTACCAGAGGTCAGTGTTCATTTGGAGAACCAATTGCTCTAAGGGGTGGAAGATGTAAGACCCCGATCCAGGTTTGCTTGTTTAGCATCGTTTAAGCAGAGATTAGATCTTAAGTACGATTAGAGGATGTTTAGCTTAGATTGTGAGCTCGGTAGATTTTTCCATAGCGTTGGGAATTTTTTAGAGCCGTTGAATTTAGCTTGACACGGGCCGGGGGTGGCCTGTGGGACGGTCTGCATGTGAGGGGAGATTTATTCTTGATATTTAGAAAATTATGATTTTTAACTCCTTTGGTTTGTGAAAATAGCATTTACAAATTTTATGTTCTATCCGTTCATTTTCGAAACTCCAAAATCTCATTATTCAACAAAAAGGGAAAAATAGACTTTTCACCACGAAATCTATGCATAAATTTCGATGTTTGCAAAATCATATAAAAATTATATTTTTGGAAACTAGATATTTCGACGATCATTTTATTCTCTTTCGTTGATCTCATTCTGGACTCGCATAATGGGTTTCCGAGCCCTTGGAGTGAAGTGGCTGGAGGGGCCCACACTGTCACGCCCCCAAACCAAGAACCTCAGGGGCGCGAATGGGATTAAGCATAAATATGTTTTTCTTTCTCCTAAGATCCGGGTGTGTGAAGACGACACCTTTCAATACACTTTGAATATTTGCGGAAGCTTTCGGGGTATTACGACCCGGAGTCCGTGGCCATCGGATTCCGCGTCGCACTCAACCTCTAGCATATAGCTTTTATATCAAGAACCATATCAGACTGGAGTAACAATCATAACAAAGTACAGAGCTGACAGTAACAGGATAGTACATTCCCATATGTGTTCCAGTTACAATAATCAATGTGCATTAATTAAGAATCCTAAGAAAAGGCTAATAAAGCCATACAATAACAAGTTAATAACCATTACCCATATGTGACGCAACTCCGATGTCAAACTCAATGTCTACATGACATAGCTAACAAAACGACCTGCAAATCATGGCTCCACAGCCAACAAAAGCACTCATCTCGGGACGAAGAAGTCTGGACCTGAGTACTAAAAGTAGAAGGTCAGACACGACGGTCTGGCAGGTGGATGAAAAGATAATAAATATACTGAAGCATAAAACATGTGATAAATCACGTTATTTGATCAAATGCTGCATATAATTAAACGGTTGCAAAATCGTGGATCTCCTGACAAATCATGTATTCGTTTCAAGCATGGGCAAAACATGGAGATCTAACAAGACATAAGTTCATTTACATCATCTATAAAAACATAGATATTTGACAATCCGGTGTTCGTCTAAAACATGTGTAAATATAGAGGTCTGGCAAAACAAACGTTCATTTGAAACATATTTAAAAGCATTAGTATTCGACAAACTGGGTATTCATTTAAAATGGGTGTAACCATAGAAATCTGGCAAAACCGATGTTCATTTGAAACATATGTAAAAGCACGGGTATTTAACAAATCGGGTATTCATTTAAAACGTGTGTGTGTACAAGGAACGGGAAACAATATAACAATAATTGAATTTACCTTGGAAAATATCAACACCTGTTTAAATAATAACTTTCATAAAAGAAATGAATCATTTACTGGAAAACAAATAAGCAATATACAACATGTAGGGTATCCAAGGAATCGGGGACTAGCAAGATGGCAACCACACGAAGCTAAGTCCTCTATCACTAAAGTGACAGAGCAATAACTAGGCACTGATCTCAGTCACTCAAGGTGAGGAGAAACAGTGGATCTCATAAATACATATACATATACTAGGCACTGATCTCAGTCACTCGAGGTGAGGAGAAACAGTGGATCTCATAAATATATATACTATACATGACCACGGTAGCGAGCCGGGCATCGGGAACCACAGTAGCAATCTGCGGCATCAGGACAAGACCATGGTAGTAACCGGGTAGCGGGATCCAAACTGCAGCTGGCGGGACAAGAGGGGGATCTCCAAGTCGGTGGATCAGACCAACAGGGTTATCCAAGCTTAGTGGTGCCGACTAATAGGTCAAATAACAAATCGAGACATATGCAAATAAATCAAGTACAAATAAATAAACGGGCAAGACGGGGGTGCTCAAGGGTACACTGTCATTTCATGTCGAGCAATACATTTCGGGACAAGTAACTGTTACCAGTGTAACTTCGATGCTTTCGGGAAAACAAGTCATGTAATATAAATCTCGGGAACAATGAAATACAATAAATAATTAAGATTTTGGGAAAGTGTCGGGTTCAAGATTTATTTGAAGTGAATAGGGATCCCGTATGTCAATCTAATAACAATTTGGTGTAAGTCCATGGGGATCCGAACCCTAGAGGGGGGGTGAATAGGGTGAGCTTCTTTTATGACCAATTTTAACAATTTTAACTTCTTTAAAACAAACTAGTCACAAGTGATGATTATCAAACAAAATGCGGAAGCTTAAAGAAAACAATCACCACAAAGCAAGCACCATCACACAAGTATTTATAGTGGTTCGGCCTCAATGCCTACATCCACTACCGGCTTGTGATCCAACACCCCACCGGATTTTCACTATTTATGCTTTTCAATAGGCTAAGCAATAACCTTTACAATATGCTTTCCAAGGCTAAGCAATAACCTTTACAATGATGTTTTTCCAAGGCTAAACATCAACCTATACACTATGCTTTTAAAGGCTAAGCAATAACCTCTTCAACCACAAGGTTGGTTATCTCACTAATTAGTGTCTAACATACACTTGATGGAGATTCTATTAAGCTCATTACATTGCCTCTTAATTAGGCGGATATGGAAGTGAAATTCTAATACACACTCACACTATGAATGCAAAGATGAAAACATATGAAGTGTGTGTGTGTGGTCCTCAATCATTTTGAAAATGAAAGTTCATAAATGTATGCCTAAGGCTTTTGAAAGTTTAAGCTCATAAACATTTATGATTGAGGATATAATGCAATCACATGTTAAAAGTAACAACTTGTTAATGATATCAAAGTTACACAAGTTGTATGAAATGGATTAGCTCTAAACATGTGATGCATAGGGATGTCAATCAAATCATCAATGAAGCTCAAAACATAAAAATAGATTTGATTGAAAAGAGGGGACAAATCATATGTAATTATAAGGACAACTTGAAAAAGATTTACCAATCAAAGTAAGGCAAGTTGTGAAGCATTAAAACAATAATACACATATGATTTGTAATGATGTTGAATCCAAAACATAAGATACATTTGAAGGAGATTTTCTTATGATGGAAAAACAACACCCAAAGATTCAACAAAGTATATGAATCATGTTACATCTTTCATTAACATGATCTACTTAGATTTACCAATAAAGTACTACTTTGATGAATCAATGGTGATGTATCCAAAACAATAGATCTATTCAAAATATAGAATATGCTAAGGATACAACATATCATATATTAACATGTTACAAAGATTTACCAATGATAAAACAAAACATGAAAACATATGATTTGTAAAGAGGTTGAGTCCAAAACATAAGATAATTTTGAAAGTGATTTTCTTATGATGGAAAACAACAACCAAAGATTCAACCAAGTATATGGATCATGTTACATATGATTTCAAAGGTTTTTACATTAACATGATCTACTTAGATTTACCAAAGTTAAGTACTACTTGAATTGAATCATATGGTGTTGTATCCAAAACAATAAATCAACTCAAAACATAACACATGTTAAGGACACAACACAACCATAGTTTATCATGCTAGAAATGATTTACCAAAAATAAAACAAAGCATGAAAAACATATGATTAAGAAAGGAAGAGCCTACTTGGTGGTTTAACTTCATTAATCCAAGCTTTAGCTTTCCTAATCTTCCCCTTCATCCCTTGGTTCTTTTCCCTTTTGATATGCCTCAAATCCTCTCAAGGAGGGGTTAAAAATTCCCAACATTTGGAAAGGGAAAGAACTCCTTTTTATAGCCAAAACAGCCCCAACGGCTAGTTTAGCCGGTTGACCGGCCATGACAGGCCGGTTGACCGGCCAAGCACAACGGTCATAAAAAGAGCCGTTGTGCCAGCCCGGTTGACCTGCCCTGTGTGGCCGGTTAACCGGGCCTCTTGGCCGGTTGACCGGGCCTGCCCAGAATTTCCCATTTTTTGGGTTTCTTGAAGATTTTCTTTGGGGATCTTTTGGGCCATTAAAATCAAGCATTTTCACATGTTTTAAATCATTCTAAGATGTATAAAAACATGAAACAAAAAGCCTAAAAGGATTCAAAGACTTTTAAAACAAAGGCTTGCTTGATTTCTTGAAAACTCTTTCTTAAAACAAATGCATCCAAGATAAAAACCAAAACATGCATAAATCAATACTTTTACAAATCTTAAAAGCAATGCATGAATAAAACAAGATTTCAAGTTTATCTAAAACAATGCATATGTGTGTGAATCAAATGATGCTAGAATGAAATGCATCCATCAAATTGCAATCTAGAAAATTCCTAACAATCTCCCCCTTTGCAATTTGATGGCAAACACACTCACCACTGAACATACACACTTAGTCTTCAGCTCCCCCTCAGCTGGACAAGGCTTGAAATCTTCTTGGATGCTTCTTCTCTTAGCTTGGGCTCTTGGGCTTCAATCTACATTCTTCATGATGCTTGGTGCTTAAATATTCTTTAAGCTTTCTTTCTTCTTTCTTTCTTTATCCAAGCATCTTCTTTAGCTCCAAGCTTTCTTTCTTCTATTAGCTCTCCCCCTTTGACCATGCCTCTTTCTCCCTTTGGCAAGGTATGCATTCTCTCCCTTTGTAGAAGATCATACACAACTCTCCCCTTTGGAAGCTTGGACTTTCTCTTCACCCTTTTGAGAACTTGCATATTTTCTCCCCCTTTGCCATTAAATTGCAAAGGTACCTACACACATGAAACAAGGAAAATACCATTAGTAACACCTGTTAACAATTGAAATCGAAAATGAAATGCATAACAGGCTATCATGTGAGGTAGTAGTCTCTAAGGGCTCAAAGGCAATCCAAGGGTGAATTTGATCAAAACTAATACTTCTTATGAAGGTTTACACTCCCCCTCAATCCATTCTCTCCTTTTGTCAAACTCTTGACAAAGATTTAACTATTAGGTACAAGAAGAAGATGGTTTAACCAAGTGAGGGTCAACTTCAAAGAAAGGATTAGATTCATTTAACTATAAAGCACAATATGATCAAATTACCAAAAGAAAGCTAGGTCAATGGGAAAAGCAATCATGGATATCAATTGGAAAAACAAAGAGTACCAATTGAGATTTAAGGATATGACTTAATAAATCAATCACTCTAAAATGGATTTAAAAGTATAACTATTAAGAGAAATCCAAATTAGAGCTATCCATGATATGGGGTTTACTCAAACATAGCATCAATCAATATTACTTATGAAAATCATATGCTATGTAAGATTTTGAAAATCATTTCATTCAATCAATAAATATAACTTATTAAAGTGCAAATTGAGTGAAATGAAATTCAAGCATGAAGCCAACCTCAACTAATAACCAACCAAAATTATGAACACATAAACATGGTGGTCATGAGATATACCTATATGAGCAAAAGAGAGGTGGCAACATGAGCATTATGATGCTAATGGTGTGTGACATGGAACAATCATATTACTTATCAAGTTCAATCCAATGCACACAAGGTTTATCACATTCACAAGAAATCAAATCAATCAAACATTATATCAATTGAATCCAATTGAATTTGATAACATGATAAAGAGCAAGAATGTGACAAAATTCCATCAAGCATCATAAATGCATATTCATCACTTTTAAAGATATAACTATTGAGCATAGTGATGAACAAGATAAATTGCAATGCACAAGGATATTACTTTGAAATGCATGCAATTTATAAAGTGACTAAATCATATGAATTCAACTACTAAGATATCCATCAACCATCATAAATGCAAGGAATGGATTTCAAAGAGTTTCATATGATTAAGATCACTACTATGAAGTTGAAACATGTATAAGGATGATATCACTTAGAGACAATACATGAATCAACATCATAACCATCCAAAAAGATTTGACTAGAATGGCATAGAGGATGGATTTTAGTTCTAGTATGGTTTCAACAAAATATAATAAATACCACAACCATACATAGAACAATTTGACATTTGCATAGAGAGGATCAATCAACACTCAAGATCTAACTCATACCAATCATTAAAAAGAATATTACTATTTAGGCACAAGAAGGTATGAAGTTAAAAAGGATCAATCTATCATGTAACATCTCCACTCTTAGCAAATGTACTAAGCTTACAATGCAATGAAAAAGGATATGAGGTCTATATCAAATGAACTTAGTACATTAAATCACAAATGCACTTAAAAAGCTCAAATACAAGATTTTACTATAAAGCACATAAACACTCATTAATTTGCATTAATGAAACTATATACCAAAATAGGCACAAACATGCAAATCAATGAAATCATATCCAACCATGCAATGTAAGACAACAAAATCAATTTGCATAAAGAATGTAACTCAATGAGCAAAGATGCAAATTGTTTGTAAACATTATTTCCTATCAAATGATAAAATCATATATAAGCACAAGGAAATAAATTCAAGGAAAATGCTTCTATAAATATAACTAATAAAGCTTAGAACATTTTCCAAAGTTTTTCAAATCACTTCAATGTATGAAATTCCAACAAAGAATCATTTATAGAATTAAGAGTAAGTGATTTTGAAAAACAAGAAGTGTACTATTGTAAATTTTCAATTTGTAAAACAATAGACACTCACAAAGTTTCCATATCAAAAGATATAACTTGTAAATCAATGGAAAACTAAGGTAGCTTCAAATCATTTGATTTCCAAAGAGGATCTAACTATGACAAACATCAAATGATTTTACAACATCAATTGATCATGAAAAACTAGCTATGAAAGCATTTGTAATCACAATCAATTGATCATGAATAGATATGCACAACAAGAGATATTACTATATTAACAACATGCAAATCCATCATGAAAAAATTGCAATCAAAGGATTTTGAAAACCATGAGATATAACTTTAAAAGTTCATGAAGACAAAATCAAATGATCACAAAGAAACATTGCATTTTAAAAGATGTGACTATAAAGAAACAAAATGCAAATGTACTATGACCAACAAAAAGATATAACTAAAAAGAGTAGGTTGGTCTAGGGGTATCAAGGCCTTAAGGTTGCTCAAATAGTCTACCTTTGAAAAAACACCTAAGGTCTTGAAAAGGTTGTCCATGAGAGAACACTTTGAGGACTCACCAACTCTAGAAGATATAACTTAGAAAAGTCTTAGAGTGGTGCAAAGAGGCTAGGGAAAATATTATTTTCAAATATAGTGGAAATCTTTAAAAAGATATGCAATAAATACAACACTAGGGTTCAAATCTAGCAAGGATCAACTCCGGGTTGTTAAGCCCTAAAATGGAGTAACCCTCTCTGATACCACTTGTAAGTCCATGGGGATCCGAACCCTAGAGGGGGGGTGAATAGGGTGAGCTTCTTTTATGACCAATTTTAACAATTTTAACTTCTTTAAAACAAACTAGTCACAAGTGATGATTATCAAACAAAATGCGGAAGCTTAAAGAAAACAATCACCACAAAGCAAGCACCATCACACAAGTATTTATAGTGGTTCGGCCTCAATGCCTACATCCACTACCGGCTTGTGATCCAACACCCCACCGGATTTCCACTATTTATGCTTTTCAATAGGCTAGGCAATAACCTTTACAATATGCTTTCCAAGGCTAAGCAATAACCTTTACAATGATGTTTTTCCAAGGCTAAACATCAACCTATACACTATGCTTTTAAAGGCTAAGCAATAACCTCTTCAACCACAAGGTTGGTTATCTCACTAATTAGTGTCTAACATACACTTGATGGAGATTCTATTAAGCTCATTACATTGCCTCTTAATTAGGCGGATATGGAAGTGAAATTCTAATACACACTCACACTATGAATGCAAAGATGAAAACATATGAAGTGTGTGTGTGTGGTCCTCAATCATTTTGAAAATGAAAGTTCATAAATGTATGCCTAAGGCTTTTGAAAGTTTAAGCTCATAAACATTTATGATTGAGGATATAATGCAATCACATGTTAAAAGTAACAACTTGTTAATGATATCAAAGTTACACAAGTTGTATGAAATGGATTAGCTCTAAACATGTGATGCATAGGGATGTCAATCAAATCATCAATGAAGCTCAAAACATAAAAATAGATTTGATTGAAAAGAGGGGACAAATCATATGTAATTATAAGGACAACTTGAAAAAGATTTACCAATCAAAGTAAGGCAAGTTGTGAAGCATTAAAACAATAATACACATATGATTTGTAATGATGTTGAATCCAAAACATAAGATACATTTGAAGGAGATTTTCTTATGATGGAAAAACAACACCCAAAGATTCAACAAAGTATATGAATCATGTTACATCTTTCATTAACATGATCTACTTAGATTTACCAATAAAGTACTACTTTGATGAATCAATGGTGATGTATCCAAAACAATAGATCTATTCAAAATATAGAATATGCTAAGGATACAACATATCATATATTAACATGTTACAAAGATTTACCAATGATAAAACAAAACATGAAAACATATGATTTGTAAAGAGGTTGAGTCCAAAACATAAGATAATTTTGAAAGTGATTTTCTTATGATGGAAAACAACAACCAAAGATTCAACCAAGTATATGGATCATGTTACATATGATTTCAAAGGTTTTTACATTAACATGATCTACTTAGATTTACCAAAGTTAAGTACTACTTGAATTGAATCATATGGTGTTGTATCCAAAACAATAAATCAACTCAAAACATAACACATGTTAAGGACACAACACAACCATAGTTTATCATGCTAGAAATGATTTACCAAAAATAAAACAAAGCATGAAAAACATATGATTAAGAAAGGAAGAGCCTACTTGGTGGTTTAACTTCATTAATCCAAGCTTTAGCTTTCCTAATCTTCCCCTTCATCCCTTGGTTCTTTTCCCTTTTGATATGCCTCAAATCCTCTCAAGGAGGGGTTAAAAATTCCCAACATTTGGAAAGGGAAAGAACTCCTTTTTATAGCCAAAACAGCCCCAACGGCTAGTTTAGCCGGTTGACCGGCCATGACAGGCCGGTTGACCGGCCAAGCACAACGGTCATAAAAAGAGCCGTTGTGCCAGCCCGGTTGACCTGCCCTGTGTGGCCGGTTAACCGGGCCTCTTGGCCGGTTGACCGGCCACACATGGCCGGTTGACCGGGCCTGCCCAGAATTTCCCATTTTTTGGGTTTCTTGAAGATTTTCTTTGGGGATCTTTTGGGCCATTAAAATCAAGCATTTTCACATGTTTTAAATCATTCTAAGATGTATAAAAACATGAAACAAAAAGCCTAAAAGGATTCAAAGACTTTTAAAACAAAGGCTTGCTTGATTTCTTGAAAACTCTTTCTTAAAACAAATGCATCCAAGATAAAAACCAAAACATGCATAAATCAATACTTTTACAAATCTTAAAAGCAATGCATGAATAAAACAAGATTTCAAGTTTATCTAAAACAATGCATATGTGTGTGAATCAAATGATGCTAGAATGAAATGCATCCATCAAATTGCAATCTAGAAAATTCCTAACATTTGGTACTCTTTGAGTTTGGGGACATTTCGGGCTCCTTATACACTTTGAATTTTCAAAACTTCAAATGACATCTTCGTGATGTGGTTTCTTTCTCCAATGGCCTCATACATTTCTTAGTAAATCTCCCTGACATAGAGGGGTTCTCAATGAATAGTCCCAAAACGTTTAAATAGTTCATCATTGTCCCAACATAGCCTTTGACCGACAAAGCTCATCGCTCGAGCGAACTCGAGCGAGGAGCTCTCTGGAATGGTTGTTTGGGTGGGTTCGCTCGAGCGCACTTGAGGTCGCTCTAGCGAACTCATTGGTTCGAGCGAAGTTTTTAGTGCGTTCGAACGAACGACTCTCTGGAACGAATTCTGGGATGTCCGCTCGAGCGACCAAGGGGTCCGCTCGAACGACCAAGCTACTGGAATGCTCCGAACCCTTTTTCTGGACACTTCGCTCGAGCGAAGTGTCATGTTCGCTCGAGCAAACTGTCCAGAAACTGATTCCGGGGCAGTTCAACTCCTCTCTATCTCTTCCTTCTACAATCTCCTTTTAACCCCTTTATATACACCACAAGAGGGGCTCAAAACTTCATCCAAATCAACATAATTTTTCTAACAACATCCATTCTAACCTCCTTTAACAATATCATATTCAAATACAATGAATAGAGGGAAGGAAACCACTACACACAAGAGTACATTTGAGATAAAACAAGGGAAAATTACATGCTATGAACCAATACATCTCTATGACAATAAATGCACTATCAAGGCTCTTCATGAGCATTCATTTCAAGTCAAAGTAATAAATAAGCATGTATGGAAAAACAATAAAATCAACCACATTTCTATAAAACCACATGAACAACTTTGACCAAATAAAATGCATACCTTTCCAAGAGATTTAACAAGAGGGAAAGACCCATTAATATGCATTTTCGAAATCAATAAAAATGTTGCAAGAAGCATATGTGGAAACATGTATCAAATTATCAAGAACAAGTAACAAAATTTAGGATTTTCTCATAAAACTTGATGACATTCAAACCATCCATTCATCCACTTGCCTTGGGTTACAATTAGCTAATCAAACTCTCCAAACATTCTCAAGCAACCCTACAAGCATAGCCAAAAAACCCCAAAAACAAACCCATTTAGAACCCTAAAATGGCAAATCAAGAACGATAAGGAATGGGCTCAAACCTGTAAGTCCATGGGGATCTGAACCCTAGAGGGGGGGTGAATAGGGTGAGCTCCATTATGACCAATTTTAATCAAATTTAACTTCTTCAAAACAAACTAGTCACATGTGATGATTAATCATACAAGATGCGGAAGCTAACAAAAGAATCACCACAAAGCAATCACCATCACACAAGTATTTATAGTGGTTCGGCCTCAATGCCTACATCCACTACCGGCTTGTGATCCAACACCCCACCAGATTTCCACTATTTATGCTTTTTAATAGGCTAAGCAATAACCTTTACAATATGCTTTCCAAGGCTAAGCAATAACTGAAAGTCCAAGATCGAATCCTAGAGGGGGGGGGGGGGGTGAATAGGGTGAGCTCTAAGACCTAGACCAATTTTTAATTCTTTTAGCTTTTAAGTCTATTATGCTTTGAAGGAGAAATAAGGAAATCAACCAACCATGCATAATCCATAAAAAGAGAGCATAATAACAATCACCATAACACAAGCACGTATAGTGGTTCGGCCAAATTGCCTACATCCACTCCCGGTACACCTACCGGTATCCACTAACTTCAATTAAGGTTTAGGATCACCTCAAACCTTACACACAACAATATGCTTTTCAAGGGTTAGCACCAACCTTTACAACATATACTTTTCAAGGCTAAGTATGAACCTTTACAACTTAGAACTTTTCTCTTAAACAATATGCCTAATGATGCATGGATAAAGAGAGCAATGAAGTGCAAAGAAATGCCTCTTAAAAGGCTAGATAGAAAATGAAACTCAAGTTCTAGAACAATGCATGAAAATGACAAAGTCTATGTGAAATGCATTTTCTAGAAGATTACTCTTTCTCTTTTAAAAGATATGAACTTAAATGATGCAAAGATGTTTAACACATATTTGAGAAAGAGTTATATGTCTAACACAAATGATTCATAATGAAAAGCAACTTGTTTTCAAAAAGATGAACTAAAGGCTAACAAGTTGATTTTTGAAACAAGAAACTAAAATCATGTGTTTCATAGATCATATGTTGCATTCATAAGTCTCATGAGATTTTTAAAGAACTAAGCATGTTATGAAGATCAACATCTTAATAGGAAAGCAACTTGTTTATCATGCATTGGAAAATAGATCAAAGATTCAAAACAAAACATGATTTTGAAAAGAGTAGGATTAAAGGAAGCACACCCATTTGAAGATCAAAGGTTGAATAAGAGGAATGGCTTCATAATCCTTGTGAAAATGCTCCTAAGAAGTTGCTTAGCCTTGGCCTCAAAAGTCTCTCCAAGATCAGCACCTTTCTCCAACCAAAAAGCCACCTTTTATAAAGTTAAAGTTGCCAACGGCTAGTTCTCGGTCGACCGAGAAACAGGTCTCGGTCGACCGGGAATACACAACGGATATAAATCTGACCGTTGGGGCTACAGTTCAGATTTCTGCAGAAATGGCCTCAGTTGTCTCGGTCGACCGAGAGGCAGGTCTCGGTCGACCGAGACCACTGCCTGAAACTGCCCAGAATTTTGACAAATGAGAGAAACTTGAGGCTTTTGAGGGCACCTTCCAAAGGACTTTCAAACACATCTACCAAGCATTAAATCATGACTAAAAGAAGATGAAAACTGAGATTTTAAAGTCATGAAAACTCCAAAACACAATAATGAATTTAAAGCTAGAAACTTTGGAAAGCTTGGAAAGAGTTTTGAAATCAAAAACTCTAAGAACTGAAAAGGCAACCTGAACATGTAAACCATGCATGATATTTGATAAAACAAAGATTCAAGAAGAAGAAATATGCAAGATGCTCCTATGAATAAAGCCATGTATGAATGAGAGAACATGCTATATGAAAGTGAATGCATCCAATCAAATTGCAACAAAACTAAAACTCTAACAATCTCCCCCTTTGCAATTTGATGGCTACTCTTGAAGCTTGAACTCTCTTTCAATTTTCTCTTCAGCTTGAACTCTTGAAGCTTGAACTTTTGAAGCTTAAACTTTGGATATTTAAGGAGCTTTGGATAATTAAGGAGCTTTGGACATTTGGGAGCATTTGGATCTTTTGGAGCTTTGGATTTTCCTTGCAGGAGCGACGACAAAAGACGACCAACCTAGAAGCTATACACGCTATACACAAAAAGCACTCTAGGCAAAGCTACTCCCCCTCAAACAAAGCAACCCTTTTTAAATCTTCTCCCCCTCACTTGGTGAACTCTCTCCCCTTTTGACATCTAATTGCAAAGGAGCCTGCCCATGAAAGATAAAACACATAACTTTGTTAGTAGCACCTGCTTATAAGAGATATAAATATAAGATTAGAAACAGGTGAGAAGCCAACAAGAAGTTAGAATTCAGGGCAAGGGCCAATGCCCAATTGATGTCTCAATTTAATGAAACGATCATTTCCAAGGGGTTTAGTGAACAGATCAGCCAATTGGGTATCTGTAGGGACAAACAATAGTTCAATAGTGCCTTGGTCAGCATGATCACGCAAGAAATGATAGCGAATGTCAATGTGTTTAGTGCGTGAGTGTTGAACAGGATTTTTTGAGATACTGATGGCACTAGAGTTGTCACACATGATAGGCATGCATTGTTGTGGAACATTATAGTCTAATAAGGTTTGTTTCATCCACAACAGCTGGGCACAACAGCTACCTGCAGCAATATATTCAGCTTCTGCAGTAGACAAAGATACAGAATTTTGCTTTTTACTATGCCAGGCTACTAAGCAATTTCCTAAGAAATAGCAGCAGCCACTAGTGCTCTTCCTATCATCTATGGATCCTGCCCAATCTGCATCACTATATCCAATTAATTGCAGAGTTGAGTCATGAGGATACCAGATACCATAATGAGAAGTCCCATTAATATATTTTATGATACGCTTAACAGCTTTAATGTGAGACTCTCGGGGGTCAGATTGATACCTAGCACATATCCCAACGCTAAACGAGATATCAGGGCGACTAGCAGTGAGGTAGAGAAGGCTTCCTATCATGCTCCTATAGAGTTTTTGGTCTGCTTTCTTACCCTGAAGGTCACTAGAGATTTTAGTAGAGGATCCCATAGGATTGCAACTAGTCTTAGATTCTCCTAATCCAAACTTTTTCACTATTTCTAGAGCAAACTTGGATTGACTAAGAAATATACCTTGATCAGTCTGACTAACTTGTAATCCTAAAAAGAACTGAAGGGGTCCTACCAAACTCATTTCAAACGTGGAGCTCATTAACTTAGAAAATCCTTGAGCAAGATGATCAGATGTTGATCCAAAAACAATGTCGTCCACATATATTTGAGCAATGAGAATATCTTTACCAACCTTTTTAATGAATAGAGTCTTGTCCACATTCCCACACTCATATCCATTTTCAAGTAAGTGACTTGTCAGTTTTTCATACCAGGCTCTTGGGGCTTGTTTCAATCCATAAAGAGCCTTTTTCAACTTAAAAACATATTCTGGGTGATGAGGATCCTCAAAGCCTTGAGGTTGAGTAACATACACATCTTCCTCAATTTCACCATTCAAAAAGGCACTCTTCACATCCATTTGAAACAGTTTAATCCTCATGCTGCTGGCATAAGCTAATAGAATTCGAATAGACTCCAATCGAGCTACTGGGGCAAAGGTTTCCTCAAAATCAACTCCTTCAACTTGAGCATACCCTTTGGCTACAAGTCTAGCTTTGTTCCTTATGACATTTCCTGATTCGTCCAGCTTATTCTTGAAAATCCATTTGGTGCCAATTTGACTTTTGCCTTCAGGAAGAGGTACAAGATCCCACACATCATTCTTTCTAAACTGGTTTAGCTCATCTTGCATGGCAACAATCCATTCAGACTTGGTTTCTGCTTCAGAGAAATTCTTGGGCTCAATTTGTGAAACAAATGAATAGTGAGCACACAGATTATGAACCTGTCTTCTTGTCATGACTCCTTTTGAAATATCTCCAATGACATTATCCAGATTATGATTTCTTAAAAGCTTTGTGGGCATAGTGGGGACTGAGGGAATCTCTTCTTCAATTTCAGATGAAATATGCTGCTCAACTGAGATCTCTTCTTCATCATGAGGAGTTTTCTTAATTTGATTAGCTTCATCAATTACAACATGAGCTGATTCCATGACAGCCATAGATCTAAGGTTGAAAACTCTATAAGCCTTGCTTTTATCAGAATATCCTAAGAAGATCCCTTCATCAGATTTAGAATCGAACTTTTCAAGCTGTTCTCTATCTCTTAAAATATAGCACTTGCTACCAAACACCTTAAGATACCCCATATTAGGTTTTCTTCCAAAATACAGCTCATAAGGGGTTTTGTTAGTGTTCTTTGTCAGATAAACACGGTTAATAAGATAGCATGCGGTATTGACAGCTTCAGCCCACAAGTTTCGCGGGAGATTTTTCTCATTAAGAAGGGTTCTGGCCATTTCTTGAATAACTCTGTTTCTCCGTTCAGCTACTCCATTTTGCTGAGGAGTTTTAGGAGCAGAGAATTGATGACTGATCCCATGGCTTTCACAGAAGTCTGCAAATCTTTCATTTTCAAATTCACCTCCATGGTCACTTCTTATCTTCTTAATTTTGCAGTCCTTCTCAACTTGAATTTTCTTGCAAATCCTTATGATATTATCTACTGCATCAGATTTTGCATGAAGAAAGGCAACCCATCCAAATCTCGAATAATCATCAACCATCACTAGGATATACTTTCTTCCACCAATACTTTGAACAGGCGCTGGTCCAATGAGGTCCATATGAATGAGTTCAAGGGGACGAGTTGAGGATATATCTTTTATACCTTTAAAACTTTTCTTGATTTGTTTACCCATTTGACAAGCTTTGCACAATTCTGATTTGAAGTCACCTAATTTGGGTATTCCTCTAACAATTTCTTTCTTTGATAAGATCCTCATCAGCTTGTAATTAATATGTCCCATTCTTTGATGCCACAATTGATTTTCTTGAACTTTAGACATTAAGCACATGGATTCATTCTCACCACATTCTTCTATGGTGTAGATATTATCTTTAGTACGTAATCCAGTCAGCAGAACTTTATGGGATTTCTCATCCAGAACTTTGCAAGATTTGCTATCGAAGACAACTTTATTTCCTTTGTCACACAATTGACTTATGCTCAAGAGATTATGCTTTAAACCATCCACAAGGAAAACATCTTTTAATGTAGGCATTTGATCTCCTCCAACACAGCCTTTTCCTATAATCTGAGCTTTCCGATTATCTCCAAAAGACACATTTCCTCCATCATAGTCCTCAAGAGTGATAAATCTAGAACGGTCTCCAGTCATATGCTTGGAGCAACCACTGTCCAAAAACCATCTAGAATTTTCTTTAACTTTAAGAGCGGTTTGAACTAAGAAATTTTTGAAACCTTTCTCTTTTTCAATCCAAGTAGCCTTAATGAAGGTAGAGGTAGAGGTCTTGGGAACAAATTTGTAATGAGCTCTAGAACTATGTTTTTGAGACATCCTAAACTTAAAAGGACAGTTAGGAACTAGATGACCTATTTGATTGCAAAAATGACAAGTCCATCTAGAGGAAAAGAAGATTTTACCTATAGGCTTGAGATGAGTCCTAGTATTATGTTGAAAGCTATTCTTCTTGCTACTAGAGGAGCATTCATAACCTATACCATTCTTGTTACCAAAGACTTTATTCAAGCCTAACATTTGATAGAATTTGTCATTGCCTAAGGTAAATTTTTCAACAACATGTTTTCCCTTTTCAAGTTTCATTTGAAGAGATTCTGATTCTTGTTGACTAGATTCTAACAGACTTTGTAACTTATGAATTTCTTTTTCAGCTTTAGCAAGATTGTCATTAGAGGTAGTCAACTTAGATTGAACATTTTTTATCTCATTGTCTTTCGAGATTAATTGATCTTTTAAAACATCTAGATCATTCACAAGCCTTTTAGATTCACTTTTTAAGCTTTTATTTTTCTTGGTTATGACTTCACATAGTTCATATAGTTCCTCATAGGCTTGATGAATATCATTGTCACTATTCTCTTCATTTACTTCTTCTATTAATATGTTATGATCATTGTTTTCTTCAATGGGAGTGAAGAGAAGCCAAGAAGTGGAATTATCATTATCTTCATCATTTTGAGGTTCATTATTGTCACTACTTTCATCTTCATCATCATCCCAAGTTATGTTTAAGACTTTCTTTCCTTTCTTATCTTTCTTTTCAGATTCCTTAGGGGAGGGACAATTTTGAGCAATGTGACCAAAGCCTTTACAGTTATAACATTGCACATCCCTTTTGGTAAAAGATCCCCTTGAGTTTCTTTGAAAATTTTCATTTTTAGAATCTTCAGAATATTTATAGTTCTTTTTGTTCTTAAGGAAATTCTTGAACTTCTTAGCAAGTAAAATAGTGTTTTCATCATCACTCTCACTCTCATTGTCATTTTCTTTATGTTGGGAGCTAAGAGCTACACCTTTCTTCTTGCTAGGGGCTTCAAAGTCTAATTCATAGGTGAGAAGATTTCCTCTAAGTTCTTCTATTTTGATCTTGTCCACATCTTTGCTTTCGGTTATAGCAACTATCTTAGGTTTGAACCTTTTGGGAAGAGATCTTAATATTTTCCTAACAGCTTTGGACTCATCCATCTTCTCTCCTAGACCTATGAGGGGATTGACAATCTCCATGAATTTAGTATAGAACTCATCAAATGTTTCTTCCTCTTGCATTTTGAGTTCCTCATACTTAGTAGACAACATTTGGATTTTAGCAACTTTGACTTGATTGGTCCCTTCATGAGTGGTCTCTAAGGTATCCCACACTTCCTTAGCAGTAATACAATTTACTACCCTATTGAACTCTTCTTGGGACAAGGCACAAAACAAGGAATTTTTTGCTTTAGCATTTAGATTTGCCCTATCTTTCTCTCCTTGAGTCCAATCTTTCTTGGGCTTAACTTTGATAGCAATGACATGTCCTTCAGAATCTTGTTCAGTGATAATGGGATCATGATACCCTTCTTCAATGATACTCCAAACATCCATATTTTGAGATTCAAGAAAGACTTGCATCCTAATTTTCCAATACCGGTAATGAGAGCCATTGAACAAGGGAGGTCTATTGGTGGCATGGCCTTCTCCTAATTGGGATTGCATGGTGACCACAAAAGCTAAAACTCACTCTAAGGATTCTAACTCTAGGTTGTTAGACCTAAGCAAGAGCACCTAAGCTCTGATACCAATTGAAAGTCCAAGATCGAATCCTAGAGGGGGGGGTGAATAGGGTGAGCTCTAAGACCTAGACCAATTTTTAATTCTTTTAGCTTTTAAGTCTATTATGCTTTGAAGGAGAAATAAGGAAATCAACCAACCATGCATAATCCATAAAAAGAGAGCATAATAACAATCACCATAACACAAGCACGTATAGTGGTTCGGCCAAATTGCCTACATCCACTCCCGGTACACCTACCGGTATCCACTAACTTCAATTAAGGTTTAGGATCACCTCAAACCTTACACACAACAATATGCTTTTCAAGGGTTAGCACCAACCTTTACAACATATACTTTTCAAGGCTAAGTATGAACCTTTACAACTTAGAACTTTTCTCTTAAACAATATGCCTAATGATGCATGGATAAAGAGAGCAATGAAGTGCAAAGAAATGCCTCTTAAAAGGCTAGATAGAAAATGAAACTCAAGTTCTAGAACAATGCATGAAAATGACAAAGTCTATGTGAAATGCATTTTCTAGAAGATTACTCTTTCTCTTTTAAAAGATATGAACTTAAATGATGCAAAGATGTTTAACACATATTTGAGAAAGAGTTATATGTCTAACACAAATGATTCATAATGAAAAGCAACTTGTTTTCAAAAAGATGAACTAAAGGCTAACAAGTTGATTTTTGAAACAAGAAACTAAAATCATGTGTTTCATAGATCATATGTTGCATTCATAAGTCTCATGAGATTTTTAAAGAACTAAGCATGTTATGAAGATCAACATCTTAATAGGAAAGCAACTTGTTTATCATGCATTGGAAAATAGATCAAAGATTCAAAACAAAACATGATTTTGAAAAGAGTAGGATTAAAGGAAGCACACCCATTTGAAGATCAAAGGTTGAATAAGAGGAATGGCTTCATAATCCTTGTGAAAATGCTCCTAAGAAGTTGCTTAGCCTTGGCCTCAAAAGTCTCTCCAAGATCAGCACCTTTCTCCAACCAAAAAGCCACCTTTTATAAAGTTAAAGTTGCCAACGGCTAGTTCTCGGTCGACCGAGAAACAGGTCTCGGTCGACCGGGAATACACAACGGATATAAATCTGACCGTTGGGGCTACAGTTCAGATTTCTGCAGAAATGGCCTCAGTTGTCTCGGTCGACCGAGAGGCAGGTCTCGGTCGACCGAGACCACTGCCTGAAACTGCCCAGAATTTTGACAAATGAGAGAAACTTGAGGCTTTTGAGGGCACCTTCCAAAGGACTTTCAAACACATCTACCAAGCATTAAATCATGACTAAAAGAAGATGAAAACTGAGATTTTAAAGTCATGAAAACTCCAAAACACAATAATGAATTTAAAGCTAGAAACTTTGGAAAGCTTGGAAAGAGTTTTGAAATCAAAAACTCTAAGAACTGAAAAGGCAACCTGAACATGTAAACCATGCATGATATTTGATAAAACAAAGATTCAAGAAGAAGAAATATGCAAGATGCTCCTATGAATAAAGCCATGTATGAATGAGAGAACATGCTATATGAAAGTGAATGCATCCAATCAAATTGCAACAAAACTAAAACTCTAACAATCTCCCCCTTTGCAATTTGATGGCTACTCTTGAAGCTTGAACTCTCTTTCAATTTTCTCTTCAGCTTGAACTCTTGAAGCTTGAACTTTTGAAGCTTAAACTTTGGATATTTAAGGAGCTTTGGATAATTAAGGAGCTTTGGACATTTGGGAGCATTTGGATCTTTTGGAGCTTTGGATTTTCCTTGCAGGAGCGACGACAAAAGACGACCAACCTAGAAGCTATACACGCTATACACAAAAAGCACTCTAGGCAAAGCTACTCCCCCTCAAACAAAGCAACCCTTTTTAAATCTTCTCCCCCTCACTTGGTGAACTCTCTCCCCTTTTGACATCTAATTGCAAAGGAGCCTGCCCATGAAAGATAAAACACATAACTTTGTTAGTAGCACCTGCTTATAAGAGATATAAATATAAGATTAGAAACAGGTGAGAAGCCAACAAGAAGTTAGAATTCAGGGCAAGGGCCAATGCCCAATTGATGTCTCAATTTAATGAAACGATCATTTCCAAGGGGTTTAGTGAACAGATCAGCCAATTGGGTATCTGTAGGGACAAACAATAGTTCAATAGTGCCTTGGTCAGCATGATCACGCAAGAAATGATAGCGAATGTCAATGTGTTTAGTGCGTGAGTGTTGAACAGGATTTTTTGAGATACTGATGGCACTAGAGTTGTCACACATGATAGGCATGCATTGTTGTGGAACATTATAGTCTAATAAGGTTTGTTTCATCCACAACAGCTGGGCACAACAGCTACCTGCAGCAATATATTCAGCTTCTGCAGTAGACAAAGATACAGAATTTTGCTTTTTACTATGCCAGGCTACTAAGCAATTTCCTAAGAAATAGCAGCAGCCACTAGTGCTCTTCCTATCATCTATGGATCCTGCCCAATCTGCATCACTATATCCAATTAATTGCAGAGTTGAGTCATGAGGATACCAGATACCATAATGAGAAGTCCCATTAATATATTTTATGATACGCTTAACAGCTTTAATGTGAGACTCTCGGGGGTCAGATTGATACCTAGCACATATCCCAACGCTAAACGAGATATCAGGGCGACTAGCAGTGAGGTAGAGAAGGCTTCCTATCATGCTCCTATAGAGTTTTTGGTCTGCTTTCTTACCCTGAAGGTCACTAGAGATTTTAGTAGAGGATCCCATAGGATTGCAACTAGTCTTAGATTCTCCTAATCCAAACTTTTTCACTATTTCTAGAGCAAACTTGGATTGACTAAGAAATATACCTTGATCAGTCTGACTAACTTGTAATCCTAAAAAGAACTGAAGGGGTCCTACCAAACTCATTTCAAACGTGGAGCTCATTAACTTAGAAAATCCTTGAGCAAGATGATCAGATGTTGATCCAAAAACAATGTCGTCCACATATATTTGAGCAATGAGAATATCTTTACCAACCTTTTTAATGAATAGAGTCTTGTCCACATTCCCACACTCATATCCATTTTCAAGTAAGTGACTTGTCAGTTTTTCATACCAGGCTCTTGGGGCTTGTTTCAATCCATAAAGAGCCTTTTTCAACTTAAAAACATATTCTGGGTGATGAGGATCCTCAAAGCCTTGAGGTTGAGTAACATACACATCTTCCTCAATTTCACCATTCAAAAAGGCACTCTTCACATCCATTTGAAACAGTTTAATCCTCATGCTGCTGGCATAAGCTAATAGAATTCGAATAGACTCCAATCGAGCTACTGGGGCAAAGGTTTCCTCAAAATCAACTCCTTCAACTTGAGCATACCCTTTGGCTACAAGTCTAGCTTTGTTCCTTATGACATTTCCTGATTCGTCCAGCTTATTCTTGAAAATCCATTTGGTGCCAATTTGACTTTTGCCTTCAGGAAGAGGTACAAGATCCCACACATCATTCTTTCTAAACTGGTTTAGCTCATCTTGCATGGCAACAATCCATTCAGACTTGGTTTCTGCTTCAGAGAAATTCTTGGGCTCAATTTGTGAAACAAATGAATAGTGAGCACACAGATTATGAACCTGTCTTCTTGTCATGACTCCTTTTGAAATATCTCCAATGACATTATCCAGATTATGATTTCTTAAAAGCTTTGTGGGCATAGTGGGGACTGAGGGAATCTCTTCTTCAATTTCAGATGAAATATGCTGCTCAACTGAGATCTCTTCTTCATCATGAGGAGTTTTCTTAATTTGATTAGCTTCATCAATTACAACATGAGCTGATTCCATGACAGCCATAGATCTAAGGTTGAAAACTCTATAAGCCTTGCTTTTATCAGAATATCCTAAGAAGATCCCTTCATCAGATTTAGAATCGAACTTTTCAAGCTGTTCTCTATCTCTTAAAATATAGCACTTGCTACCAAACACCTTAAGATACCCCATATTAGGTTTTCTTCCAAAATACAGCTCATAAGGGGTTTTGTTAGTGTTCTTTGTCAGATAAACACGGTTAATAAGATAGCATGCGGTATTGACAGCTTCAGCCCACAAGTTTCGCGGGAGATTTTTCTCATTAAGAAGGGTTCTGGCCATTTCTTGAATAACTCTGTTTCTCCGTTCAGCTACTCCATTTTGCTGAGGAGTTTTAGGAGCAGAGAATTGATGACTGATCCCATGGCTTTCACAGAAGTCTGCAAATCTTTCATTTTCAAATTCACCTCCATGGTCACTTCTTATCTTCTTAATTTTGCAGTCCTTCTCAACTTGAATTTTCTTGCAAATCCTTATGATATTATCTACTGCATCAGATTTTGCATGAAGAAAGGCAACCCATCCAAATCTCGAATAATCATCAACCATCACTAGGATATACTTTCTTCCACCAATACTTTGAACAGGCGCTGGTCCAATGAGGTCCATATGAATGAGTTCAAGGGGACGAGTTGAGGATATATCTTTTATACCTTTAAAACTTTTCTTGATTTGTTTACCCATTTGACAAGCTTTGCACAATTCTGATTTGAAGTCACCTAATTTGGGTATTCCTCTAACAATTTCTTTCTTTGATAAGATCCTCATCAGCTTGTAATTAATATGTCCCATTCTTTGATGCCACAATTGATTTTCTTGAACTTTAGACATTAAGCACATGGATTCATTCTCACCACATTCTTCTATGGTGTAGATATTATCTTTAGTACGTAATCCAGTCAGCAGAACTTTATGGGATTTCTCATCCAGAACTTTGCAAGATTTGCTATCGAAGACAACTTTATTTCCTTTGTCACACAATTGACTTATGCTCAAGAGATTATGCTTTAAACCATCCACAAGGAAAACATCTTTTAATGTAGGCATTTGATCTCCTCCAACACAGCCTTTTCCTATAATCTGAGCTTTCCGATTATCTCCAAAAGACACATTTCCTCCATCATAGTCCTCAAGAGTGATAAATCTAGAACGGTCTCCAGTCATATGCTTGGAGCAACCACTGTCCAAAAACCATCTAGAATTTTCTTTAACTTTAAGAGCGGTTTGAACTAAGAAATTTTTGAAACCTTTCTCTTTTTCAATCCAAGTAGCCTTAATGAAGGTAGAGGTAGAGGTCTTGGGAACAAATTTGTAATGAGCTCTAGAACTATGTTTTTGAGACATCCTAAACTTAAAAGGACAGTTAGGAACTAGATGACCTATTTGATTGCAAAAATGACAAGTCCATCTAGAGGAAAAGAAGATTTTACCTATAGGCTTGAGATGAGTCCTAGTATTATGTTGAAAGCTATTCTTCTTGCTACTAGAGGAGCATTCATAACCTATACCATTCTTGTTACCAAAGACTTTATTCAAGCCTAACATTTGATAGAATTTGTCATTGCCTAAGGTAAATTTTTCAACAACATGTTTTCCCTTTTCAAGTTTCATTTGAAGAGATTCTGATTCTTGTTGACTAGATTCTAACAGACTTTGTAACTTATGAATTTCTTTTTCAGCTTTAGCAAGATTGTCATTAGAGGTAGTCAACTTAGATTGAACATTTTTTATCTCATTGTCTTTCGAGATTAATTGATCTTTTAAAACATCTAGATCATTCACAAGCCTTTTAGATTCACTTTTTAAGCTTTTATTTTTCTTGGTTATGACTTCACATAGTTCATATAGTTCCTCATAGGCTTGATGAATATCATTGTCACTATTCTCTTCATTTACTTCTTCTATTAATATGTTATGATCATTGTTTTCTTCAATGGGAGTGAAGAGAAGCCAAGAAGTGGAATTATCATTATCTTCATCATTTTGAGGTTCATTATTGTCACTACTTTCATCTTCATCATCATCCCAAGTTATGTTTAAGACTTTCTTTCCTTTCTTATCTTTCTTTTCAGATTCCTTAGGGGAGGGACAATTTTGAGCAATGTGACCAAAGCCTTTACAGTTATAACATTGCACATCCCTTTTGGTAAAAGATCCCCTTGAGTTTCTTTGAAAATTTTCATTTTTAGAATCTTCAGAATATTTATAGTTCTTTTTGTTCTTAAGGAAATTCTTGAACTTCTTAGCAAGTAAAATAGTGTTTTCATCATCACTCTCACTCTCATTGTCATTTTCTTTATGTTGGGAGCTAAGAGCTACACCTTTCTTCTTGCTAGGGGCTTCAAAGTCTAATTCATAGGTGAGAAGATTTCCTCTAAGTTCTTCTATTTTGATCTTGTCCACATCTTTGCTTTCGGTTATAGCAACTATCTTAGGTTTGAACCTTTTGGGAAGAGATCTTAATATTTTCCTAACAGCTTTGGACTCATCCATCTTCTCTCCTAGACCTATGAGGGGATTGACAATCTCCATGAATTTAGTATAGAACTCATCAAATGTTTCTTCCTCTTGCATTTTGAGTTCCTCATACTTAGTAGACAACATTTGGATTTTAGCAACTTTGACTTGATTGGTCCCTTCATGAGTGGTCTCTAAGGTATCCCACACTTCCTTAGCAGTAATACAATTTACTACCCTATTGAACTCTTCTTGGGACAAGGCACAAAACAAGGAATTTTTTGCTTTAGCATTTAGATTTGCCCTATCTTTCTCTCCTTGAGTCCAATCTTTCTTGGGCTTAACTTTGATAGCAATGACATGTCCTTCAGAATCTTGTTCAGTGATAATGGGATCATGATACCCTTCTTCAATGATACTCCAAACATCCATATTTTGAGATTCAAGAAAGACTTGCATCCTAATTTTCCAATACCGGTAATGAGAGCCATTGAACAAGGGAGGTCTATTGGTGGCATGGCCTTCTCCTAATTGGGATTGCATGGTGACCACAAAAGCTAAAACTCACTCTAAGGATTCTAACTCTAGGTTGTTAGACCTAAGCAAGAGCACCTAAGCTCTGATACCAATTGAAAGTCCAAGATCGAATCCTAGAGGGGGGGTGAATAGGGTGAGCTCTAAGACCTAGACCAATTTTTAATTCTTTTAGCTTTTAAGTCTATTATGCTTTGAAGGAGAAATAAGGAAATCAACCAACCATGCATAATCCATAAAAAGAGAGCATAATAACAATCACCATAACACAAGCACGTATAGTGGTTCGGCCAAATTGCCTACATCCACTCCCGGTACACCTACCGGTATCCACTAACTTCAATTAAGGTTTAGGATCACCTCAAACCTTACACACAACAATATGCTTTTCAAGGGTTAGCACCAACCTTTACAACATATACTTTTCAAGGCTAAGTATGAACCTTTACAACTTAGAACTTTTCTCTTAAACAATATGCCTAATGATGCATGGATAAAGAGAGCAATGAAGTGCAAAGAAATGCCTCTTAAAAGGCTAGATAGAAAATGAAACTCAAGTTCTAGAACAATGCATGAAAATGACAAAGTCTATGTGAAATGCATTTTCTAGAAGATTACTCTTTCTCTTTTAAAAGATATGAACTTAAATGATGCAAAGATGTTTAACACATATTTGAGAAAGAGTTATATGTCTAACACAAATGATTCATAATGAAAAGCAACTTGTTTTCAAAAAGATGAACTAAAGGCTAACAAGTTGATTTTTGAAACAAGAAACTAAAATCATGTGTTTCATAGATCATATGTTGCATTCATAAGTCTCATGAGATTTTTAAAGAACTAAGCATGTTATGAAGATCAACATCTTAATAGGAAAGCAACTTGTTTATCATGCATTGGAAAATAGATCAAAGATTCAAAACAAAACATGATTTTGAAAAGAGTAGGATTAAAGGAAGCACACCCATTTGAAGATCAAAGGTTGAATAAGAGGAATGGCTTCATAATCCTTGTGAAAATGCTCCTAAGAAGTTGCTTAGCCTTGGCCTCAAAAGTCTCTCCAAGATCAGCACCTTTCTCCAACCAAAAAGCCACCTTTTATAAAGTTAAAGTTGCCAACGGCTAGTTCTCGGTCGACCGAGAAACAGGTCTCGGTCGACCGGGAATACACAACGGATATAAATCTGACCGTTGGGGCTACAGTTCAGATTTCTGCAGAAATGGCCTCAGTTGTCTCGGTCGACCGAGAGGCAGGTCTCGGTCGACCGAGACCACTGCCTGAAACTGCCCAGAATTTTGACAAATGAGAGAAACTTGAGGCTTTTGAGGGCACCTTCCAAAGGACTTTCAAACACATCTACCAAGCATTAAATCATGACTAAAAGAAGATGAAAACTGAGATTTTAAAGTCATGAAAACTCCAAAACACAATAATGAATTTAAAGCTAGAAACTTTGGAAAGCTTGGAAAGAGTTTTGAAATCAAAAACTCTAAGAACTGAAAAGGCAACCTGAACATGTAAACCATGCATGATATTTGATAAAACAAAGATTCAAGAAGAAGAAATATGCAAGATGCTCCTATGAATAAAGCCATGTATGAATGAGAGAACATGCTATATGAAAGTGAATGCATCCAATCAAATTGCAACAAAACTAAAACTCTAACAATCTCCCCCTTTGCAATTTGATGGCTACTCTTGAAGCTTGAACTCTCTTTCAATTTTCTCTTCAGCTTGAACTCTTGAAGCTTGAACTTTTGAAGCTTAAACTTTGGATATTTAAGGAGCTTTGGATAATTAAGGAGCTTTGGACATTTGGGAGCATTTGGATCTTTTGGAGCTTTGGATTTTCCTTGCAGGAGCGACGACAAAAGACGACCAACCTAGAAGCTATACACGCTATACACAAAAAGCACTCTAGGCAAAGCTACTCCCCCTCAAACAAAGCAACCCTTTTTAAATCTTCTCCCCCTCACTTGGTGAACTCTCTCCCCTTTTGACATCTAATTGCAAAGGAGCCTGCCCATGAAAGATAAAACACATAACTTTGTTAGTAGCACCTGCTTATAAGAGATATAAATATAAGATTAGAAACAGGTGAGAAGCCAACAAGAAGTTAGAATTCAGGGCAAGGGCCAATGCCCAATTGATGTCTCAATTTAATGAAACGATCATTTCCAAGGGGTTTAGTGAACAGATCAGCCAATTGGGTATCTGTAGGGACAAACAATAGTTCAATAGTGCCTTGGTCAGCATGATCACGCAAGAAATGATAGCGAATGTCAATGTGTTTAGTGCGTGAGTGTTGAACAGGATTTTTTGAGATACTGATGGCACTAGAGTTGTCACACATGATAGGCATGCATTGTTGTGGAACATTATAGTCTAATAAGGTTTGTTTCATCCACAACAGCTGGGCACAACAGCTACCTGCAGCAATATATTCAGCTTCTGCAGTAGACAAAGATACAGAATTTTGCTTTTTGCTATGCCAGGCTACTAAGCAATTTCCTAAGAAATAGCAGCAGCCACTAGTGCTCTTCCTATCATCTATGGATCCTGCCCAATCTGCATCACTATATCCAATTAATTGCAGAGTTGAGTCATGAGGATACCAGATACCATAATGAGAAGTCCCATTAATATATTTTATGATACGCTTAACAGCTTTAATGTGAGACTCTCGGGGGTCAGATTGATACCTAGCACATATCCCAACGCTAAACGAGATATCAGGGCGACTAGCAGTGAGGTAGAGAAGGCTTCCTATCATGCTCCTATAGAGTTTTTGGTCTGCTTTCTTACCCTGAAGGTCACTAGAGATTTTAGTAGAGGATCCCATAGGATTGCAACTAGTCTTAGATTCTCCTAATCCAAACTTTTTCACTATTTCTAGAGCAAACTTGGATTGACTAAGAAATATACCTTGATCAGTCTGACTAACTTGTAATCCTAAAAAGAACTGAAGGGGTCCTACCAAACTCATTTCAAACGTGGAGCTCATTAACTTAGAAAATCCTTGAGCAAGATGATCAGATGTTGATCCAAAAACAATGTCGTCCACATATATTTGAGCAATGAGAATATCTTTACCAACCTTTTTAATGAATAGAGTCTTGTCCACATTCCCACACTCATATCCATTTTCAAGTAAGTGACTTGTCAGTTTTTCATACCAGGCTCTTGGGGCTTGTTTCAATCCATAAAGAGCCTTTTTCAACTTAAAAACATATTCTGGGTGATGAGGATCCTCAAAGCCTTGAGGTTGAGTAACATACACATCTTCCTCAATTTCACCATTCAAAAAGGCACTCTTCACATCCATTTGAAACAGTTTAATCCTCATGCTGCTGGCATAAGCTAATAGAATTCGAATAGACTCCAATCGAGCTACTGGGGCAAAGGTTTCCTCAAAATCAACTCCTTCAACTTGAGCATACCCTTTGGCTACAAGTCTAGCTTTGTTCCTTATGACATTTCCTGATTCGTCCAGCTTATTCTTGAAAATCCATTTGGTGCCAATTTGACTTTTGCCTTCAGGAAGAGGTACAAGATCCCACACATCATTCTTTCTAAACTGGTTTAGCTCATCTTGCATGGCAACAATCCATTCAGACTTGGTTTCTGCTTCAGAGAAATTCTTGGGCTCAATTTGTGAAACAAATGAATAGTGAGCACACAGATTATGAACCTGTCTTCTTGTCATGACTCCTTTTGAAATATCTCCAATGACATTATCCAGATTATGATTTCTTAAAAGCTTTGTGGGCATAGTGGGGACTGAGGGAATCTCTTCTTCAATTTCAGATGAAATATGCTGCTCAACTGAGATCTCTTCTTCATCATGAGGAGTTTTCTTAATTTGATTAGCTTCATCAATTACAACATGAGCTGATTCCATGACAGCCATAGATCTAAGGTTGAAAACTCTATAAGCCTTGCTTTTATCAGAATATCCTAAGAAGATCCCTTCATCAGATTTAGAATCGAACTTTTCAAGCTGTTCTCTATCTCTTAAAATATAGCACTTGCTACCAAACACCTTAAGATACCCCATATTAGGTTTTCTTCCAAAATACAGCTCATAAGGGGTTTTGTTAGTGTTCTTTGTCAGATAAACACGGTTAATAAGATAGCATGCGGTATTGACAGCTTCAGCCCACAAGTTTCGCGGGAGATTTTTCTCATTAAGAAGGGTTCTGGCCATTTCTTGAATAACTCTGTTTCTCCGTTCAGCTACTCCATTTTGCTGAGGAGTTTTAGGAGCAGAGAATTGATGACTGATCCCATGGCTTTCACAGAAGTCTGCAAATCTTTCATTTTCAAATTCACCTCCATGGTCACTTCTTATCTTCTTAATTTTGCAGTCCTTCTCAACTTGAATTTTCTTGCAAATCCTTATGATATTATCTACTGCATCAGATTTTGCATGAAGAAAGGCAACCCATCCAAATCTCGAATAATCATCAACCATCACTAGGATATACTTTCTTCCACCAATACTTTGAACAGGCGCTGGTCCAATGAGGTCCATATGAATGAGTTCAAGGGGACGAGTTGAGGATATATCTTTTATACCTTTAAAACTTTTCTTGATTTGTTTACCCATTTGACAAGCTTTGCACAATTCTGATTTGAAGTCACCTAATTTGGGTATTCCTCTAACAATTTCTTTCTTTGATAAGATCCTCATCAGCTTGTAATTAATATGTCCCATTCTTTGATGCCACAATTGATTTTCTTGAACTTTAGACATTAAGCACATGGATTCATTCTCACCACATTCTTCTATGGTGTAGATATTATCTTTAGTACGTAATCCAGTCAGCAGAACTTTATGGGATTTCTCATCCAGAACTTTGCAAGATTTGCTATCGAAGACAACTTTATTTCCTTTGTCACACAATTGACTTATGCTCAAGAGATTATGCTTTAAACCATCCACAAGGAAAACATCTTTTAATGTAGGCATTTGATCTCCTCCAACACAGCCTTTTCCTATAATCTGAGCTTTCCGATTATCTCCAAAAGACACATTTCCTCCATCATAGTCCTCAAGAGTGATAAATCTAGAACGGTCTCCAGTCATATGCTTGGAGCAACCACTGTCCAAAAACCATCTAGAATTTTCTTTAACTTTAAGAGCGGTTTGAACTAAGAAATTTTTGAAACCTTTCTCTTTTTCAATCCAAGTAGCCTTAATGAAGGTAGAGGTAGAGGTCTTGGGAACAAATTTGTAATGAGCTCTAGAACTATGTTTTTGAGACATCCTAAACTTAAAAGGACAGTTAGGAACTAGATGACCTATTTGATTGCAAAAATGACAAGTCCATCTAGAGGAAAAGAAGATTTTACCTATAGGCTTGAGATGAGTCCTAGTATTATGTTGAAAGCTATTCTTCTTGCTACTAGAGGAGCATTCATAACCTATACCATTCTTGTTACCAAAGACTTTATTCAAGCCTAACATTTGATAGAATTTGTCATTGCCTAAGGTAAATTTTTCAACAACATGTTTTCCCTTTTCAAGTTTCATTTGAAGAGATTCTGATTCTTGTTGACTAGATTCTAACAGACTTTGTAACTTATGAATTTCTTTTTCAGCTTTAGCAAGATTGTCATTAGAGGTAGTCAACTTAGATTGAACATTTTTTATCTCATTGTCTTTCGAGATTAATTGATCTTTTAAAACATCTAGATCATTCACAAGCCTTTTAGATTCACTTTTTAAGCTTTTATTTTTCTTGGTTATGACTTCACATAGTTCATATAGTTCCTCATAGGCTTGATGAATATCATTGTCACTATTCTCTTCATTTACTTCTTCTATTAATATGTTATGATCATTGTTTTCTTCAATGGGAGTGAAGAGAAGCCAAGAAGTGGAATTATCATTATCTTCATCATTTTGAGGTTCATTATTGTCACTACTTTCATCTTCATCATCATCCCAAGTTATGTTTAAGACTTTCTTTCCTTTCTTATCTTTCTTTTCAGATTCCTTAGGGGAGGGACAATTTTGAGCAATGTGACCAAAGCCTTTACAGTTATAACATTGCACATCCCTTTTGGTAAAAGATCCCCTTGAGTTTCTTTGAAAATTTTCATTTTTAGAATCTTCAGAATATTTATAGTTCTTTTTGTTCTTAAGGAAATTCTTGAACTTCTTAGCAAGTAAAATAGTGTTTTCATCATCACTCTCACTCTCATTGTCATTTTCTTTATGTTGGGAGCTAAGAGCTACACCTTTCTTCTTGCTAGGGGCTTCAAAGTCTAATTCATAGGTGAGAAGATTTCCTCTAAGTTCTTCTATTTTGATCTTGTCCACATCTTTGCTTTCGGTTATAGCAACTATCTTAGGTTTGAACCTTTTGGGAAGAGATCTTAATATTTTCCTAACAGCTTTGGACTCATCCATCTTCTCTCCTAGACCTATGAGGGGATTGACAATCTCCATGAATTTAGTATAGAACTCATCAAATGTTTCTTCCTCTTGCATTTTGAGTTCCTCATACTTAGTAGACAACATTTGGATTTTAGCAACTTTGACTTGATTGGTCCCTTCATGAGTGGTCTCTAAGGTATCCCACACTTCCTTAGCAGTAATACAATTTACTACCCTATTGAACTCTTCTTGGGACAAGGCACAAAACAAGGAATTTTTTGCTTTAGCATTTAGATTTGCCCTATCTTTCTCTCCTTGAGTCCAATCTTTCTTGGGCTTAACTTTGATAGCAATGACATGTCCTTCAGAATCTTGTTCAGTGATAATGGGATCATGATACCCTTCTTCAATGATACTCCAAACATCCATATTTTGAGATTCAAGAAAGACTTGCATCCTAATTTTCCAATACCGGTAATGAGAGCCATTGAACAAGGGAGGTCTATTGGTGGCATGGCCTTCTCCTAATTGGGATTGCATGGTGACCACAAAAGCTAAAACTCACTCTAAGGATTCTAACTCTAGGTTGTTAGACCTAAGCAAGAGCACCTAAGCTCTGATACCAATTGAAAGTCCAAGATCGAATCCTAGAGGGGGGGGTGAATAGGGTGAGCTCTAAGACCTAGACCAATTTTTAATTCTTTTAGCTTTTAAGTCTATTATGCTTTGAAGGAGAAATAAGGAAATCAACCAACCATGCATAATCCATAAAAAGAGAGCATAATAACAATCACCATAACACAAGCACGTATAGTGGTTCGGCCAAATTGCCTACATCCACTCCCGGTACACCTACCGGTATCCACTAACTTCAATTAAGGTTTAGGATCACCTCAAACCTTACACACAACAATATGCTTTTCAAGGGTTAGCACCAACCTTTACAACATATACTTTTCAAGGCTAAGTATGAACCTTTACAACTTAGAACTTTTCTCTTAAACAATATGCCTAATGATGCATGGATAAAGAGAGCAATGAAGTGCAAAGAAATGCCTCTTAAAAGGCTAGATAGAAAATGAAACTCAAGTTCTAGAACAATGCATGAAAATGACAAAGTCTATGTGAAATGCATTTTCTAGAAGATTACTCTTTCTCTTTTAAAAGATATGAACTTAAATGATGCAAAGATGTTTAACACATATTTGAGAAAGAGTTATATGTCTAACACAAATGATTCATAATGAAAAGCAACTTGTTTTCAAAAAGATGAACTAAAGGCTAACAAGTTGATTTTTGAAACAAGAAACTAAAATCATGTGTTTCATAGATCATATGTTGCATTCATAAGTCTCATGAGATTTTTAAAGAACTAAGCATGTTATGAAGATCAACATCTTAATAGGAAAGCAACTTGTTTATCATGCATTGGAAAATAGATCAAAGATTCAAAACAAAACATGATTTTGAAAAGAGTAGGATTAAAGGAAGCACACCCATTTGAAGATCAAAGGTTGAATAAGAGGAATGGCTTCATAATCCTTGTGAAAATGCTCCTAAGAAGTTGCTTAGCCTTGGCCTCAAAAGTCTCTCCAAGATCAGCACCTTTCTCCAACCAAAAAGCCACCTTTTATAAAGTTAAAGTTGCCAACGGCTAGTTCTCGGTCGACCGAGAAACAGGTCTCGGTCGACCGGGAATACACAACGGATATAAATCTGACCGTTGGGGCTACAGTTCAGATTTCTGCAGAAATGGCCTCAGTTGTCTCGGTCGACCGAGAGGCAGGTCTCGGTCGACCGAGACCACTGCCTGAAACTGCCCAGAATTTTGACAAATGAGAGAAACTTGAGGCTTTTGAGGGCACCTTCCAAAGGACTTTCAAACACATCTACCAAGCATTAAATCATGACTAAAAGAAGATGAAAACTGAGATTTTAAAGTCATGAAAACTCCAAAACACAATAATGAATTTAAAGCTAGAAACTTTGGAAAGCTTGGAAAGAGTTTTGAAATCAAAAACTCTAAGAACTGAAAAGGCAACCTGAACATGTAAACCATGCATGATATTTGATAAAACAAAGATTCAAGAAGAAGAAATATGCAAGATGCTCCTATGAATAAAGCCATGTATGAATGAGAGAACATGCTATATGAAAGTGAATGCATCCAATCAAATTGCAACAAAACTAAAACTCTAACAATAACCTTTACAATGATGTTTTTCAAGGCTTAACATCAACCTATACACTATGCTTTTATAGGCTAAGCAATAACCTCTTCAACCATAGGTTGGTTATCTCACTAAGTTAGTGTCTAACAAACACTTGATGGAGATTCTATTTAGCTCATTACAATGCCTCTTAAATAGGCGGATATGGAAGTGTAAAACTAATACACACACACACACACTATGAATGCAAAGATGAAAGTATATGATGTGTGTGTGTGTGATGTCCTCAATCATTTTTAAAATGAAAGCTCATAAATGTATGCCTAAGGCTTTTGAAAGTTTTAGCTCAAAAACATTTATGATTGAGGAAGGAATGCAAGTCACATGTTAAAAGAAACAACTTGTTAATGATATCAAAGTTACACAAGTTGTATGAAATTAATTAGCTCTAAACATGTGATGCATAGGGATGTCAATCAAATCAACAATGAAGCTCAAAACATAAAAATAGATTTGATTGAAAAGAGGGGACAAATCATATGTAATTATAAATACAACTTGAAAGAGATATACCTATCAAAGTAAGGCAAGTTGTGAAACTTTAAAACAATAATACACATATGATTTGTAAAGATGTTGAATCCAAAACATAAGATACATTTGAAAGCGATTTTCTTATGATGAAAAACAACAACCAAAGATTCAACCAAGTATATGGATCATGTTACATCTAATTTCAAAGATGTTTCCATTAACATGATCTACTTAGATTTACCAAGGTTAAAGTACTACTTGGATTGAATCAATTGGTGATGCATCCAAAACAATAGATCTATTCAAAGTATAAAACATGCTAAGGATACAACACATCATAGTTTATCATGTAACTAAAGATTTACCAATGATAAAACAAAACATGAAAACATATGATTTGTAAAGAAGTTGAGTCCAAAACATAAGATAGTTTTGAAAGTGATTTTCTTATGATGGAAAACAACAACCAAAGATTCAACCAAGTATAGGAATCATGTTACATATAATTTCAAAGGTTCTTTCATTAACATGATCTACTTAGATTTACCAATTCAAGTACTACTTGGATTAAATCATATGGTGTTGTATCCAAAACAATAAATCAACTCAAAACATAAAACATGTTAAGGACACAACACAAACATAGTTTAACATGCTAGAAATGATTTACCAAAAATAAAACAAAGCATGAAAACATATGATTAAGGAAAGTAAAGCCTACTTGGAGATTTAACTTCATTAATCTAAGCTTTAGCTTTCCTAATGCTCCCCTTCATCCCTTGGTTCTTTTCCCTTGAATATGCCTCAAAACCTCTCAAGGAGGGGCTTAAAATTCCCAACTTTTGGTAAAGGAAAGAACTCATATTTATAGCAAAAAGTGCCCAACGGCTAGTCCTCGGTCGACCGGGAAGGCACAACGGTCAAATTTCTGACCGTTGGAGCACTTTTGGCCCTGACGGCCTGCAGTGTTCCCGGTCGACCGGGACCTCTGCGCCGGTCGACCGACGACACTGCAGGGATCCCAAATTCCACTTTTGCAATTTCAAACTTATTCTTTGTGGAACTCTTTGGGCCATTAAATCAAGCTTTAAAAACATGTTTTAAATCATTCTAAGGGTTTTAAAACATGAAACACACAAAGCCTAAAAATGATTCAAAACTTTAAAACAAAGGCTAGCTTGATTTCTAAAACTTTTTCCAAAAACAAATGCATCCAAGTTTTAAAAGAAAATCATGCATAAATCAAAACTTTTACAACTCTTAAAAACAATGCATGAATAAAACAAGATTTCAAGTCTTTATAAATCAATGCATATGTGTGTAAATCAAATGATGCTAGAATGAAATGCATCCATCAAATTGCAATCTAGAAAATTCCTAACAAAACCAAACTAGGCAATAGAACTTAAGGGAAAACCATAGCTCAACAATAGAAGATGGAAAGAAGTCCTTACCTCTAGGGCCATCAATCAACAAGAAGAAGCTTGAAATAGGGGCTGCCCCACCTTGGTTTTGCACAATAATGGCATCCATTGGAAGCTAGAGAGATGGGGAAGAAGATGGCATGGTTGGGTTTCCAAATGGCAAGGGTTTCCCTCCATGAATGGGGAGGAGAAATCAAGAAGAAAAGGGAGGGGAGGCTCAGTTGCAGAGCTCCCCCTTTGGGCTATAACAAATGAGGGAGAAGAGGGGAGAGTTACCTTTTTATAATGGGTGGGTGTGGGCCTCACCACACTTAAGACTTGCCAAGGGTAAACATCAATTTTTGGGCCTCGGATGCGATCAACGAAGAAGAGGAAAATGTTTCTCATAAAATCTAGTTTTCAAAAAGTATAATTTTGGCATGGTTTTGGGATCTCGAAATTTGGGTCCAGATTTGGTGTGAAAAGACTGTTTTGCCCCTAACATTAGGAAAGTAGGGTTTCGGGGTCTCGAACGGGGACGAAGTCAACACGAAAGTTGTAGAGAATAACAAAATAAGTCAAATGAGGCTAAAACAAGAATTATTGGAAATTCAAATAATCTCCCAATCACGCGCAAGGTCACTAAAAGAACCCCCAAAGGGTCCCACTAATCACAAAGGCACTCAAAACTCCCCAAAACTAGTGAAAAACCATTCTAGCTCACAAACTCAACCCAACAAACACTAATCCC
This sequence comes from Cinnamomum chago, assembly GCA_038049695.1. Classification (NCBI taxonomy): domain Eukaryota; kingdom Viridiplantae; phylum Streptophyta; class Magnoliopsida; order Laurales; family Lauraceae; genus Cinnamomum; species Cinnamomum chago. The sequence goes on along the minus strand of CP142455.1, from coordinate 51,393,760 downwards.
ATTAAAAGAAACTAATCCACAAATAAAACAACACTAATCCAGGAAATTAGGGGTCGGGTTCTCACACACACCCAACTCTAACTCAAAACCCACGTGAGTGTGTGTGTTTCTTCTTCTTCATTTGCTTGTTTCAAAATCAATTTAGTGCAGAGAGAAAACGGGCCATAGTTCTCCACTTCTCTCCATTGCATAGGGGATTTTTCCTGACCCAAATGGAGATTTGAGTGCATTTTCTCCTTCTCCATCTCCTAAGCTTTTTATTGACACCATTTTCAAAGGATTCTAGCTGAATTCATCTGCTCTTGGAGACTTCTTTCCATTGTTAGAGCTTCTTGAGGTAAACAATGGCTTCCATCTTCCATTCATGGCCTTTTGGAGTCCATTAGAGATCCATTATCATGCATGCAAAGTTTCCAATGGAGGAACCCTTTCTTTTTCAAAAATTTCTTTGATTTTGAGCTCTTTTCTTGGGGTCTTTTGTGAAGATTCGAGTGCAGTTGTAGAGTGAGTGTTTGGGAGATCTTCTTTGAGTGCATTTGGACCAAAGGCAAGTGAATGAATGAAATATGAATGTGGATGTCTGATTTATGGATTTTGCTTCCAGATTTCTTATTTTGGAATCAATTATGTTTAATCTTGCTTTCTTTTGAAATTTAGTTTACTAAACATGTGTTTTAATGCTCATATATTTTGATGCATTTCATTAAATTCGGTATTGTCAATTGTTTCATTCAAATTGGTATTTTTATGCTTCGATTGAAGGAAGTTTTGGTGTGATTGAAGGAGGTTTGGATTATTTGGATTTGATGGGATGAAATGGAAGTTTTGATTGATAATTGTCGGAGCTTTTTAACTCATTTCATTGCAGGGAAGTGATGTGTGGAATGGAGAAACGTTTTGGAGAAAGAAAGGGAAGAAACAGTTCAAAAACTGAATTGCCCATGGACTGGGCGGTCAACAGGCTGTCACCAGTCGGCTAGCCGACCTGGTGACCGACTGGAGACTGCACAGGGTCGGTCACCATATTAGTAAGGTGAAAATTCAGTTTTTGAAGGGGCGATGAGCAGTTGGTCAGTAGTCGGCTAGCTGACCTAGTCCAGGCGGCTAACCGCCTGCCAACCACCAGGTGACTGACTTCCCAGGGATTTTTGGGAATTTTGAAGAGAAATGAAGGGTTTTTCTATCTCAATCACTTATAGACCCTTCTTGGTCGATGTGTATACCTTGATATCCTTAATGTCGTTTAAAAATTGGGCATCATCTGAACGAATGATCGACATGAGATTTCAAAGTATATATGATTCGATGGTTACAGTCTCAAGGTTTCGATGTGGAATTGTGATTTATGAATCAATTTCTCATTTTCTTTATTTATTTTTATTCATATCGTCTTGAAAAGAATGTTTCCAAGGTTTTGATTTAAAACCCATTTAGGAATCATTGTGTGAATCGTGTTTTTATGCACATCGTGTCGGGACTACTATTTCATGAAATTTAGCGAACAAGCGTGCGTGTTCTTGATATTGAGTGAGTAGTTCCTGAATTTTGAAGTGTCAAACATTGTTTTGAAAGTGCGTGATTTTTGTGTCGGCTCCACTCAGCTTGGACGGCCATTGCCGGTCTGATCCGCCGCCTTGGGTCCTTAAATCTTGTCCAACTTAGTTTGGAAAACACGTACGTGCTTGCTTATTTAGCCCATTCCACAGCGGGACTCATGTGTGGTTCTCAGTTTTACTGGGTTACTACAATTTATGATAGTGTCTCCCTTCACCATTTCATGACGGAGAATCTCGAGTGCTCTCGTCACTTCGTGTGACAGAGAATGTAGCTCCATGTGGTTGCCAAGTATTGTTTCGCCAAGTATTATTTTGCCAAGTATTGTTTCGCCAAGTATTATTTTGCGAAGTATTGTTCTGCCAAGTTTTGTTTCGCCAAGTATTGTTTTGCCAAGTATTATTTCGCCATGTATTATTTTGCCAAATATTGTTTTCGCCAAGTATTGTTTTGCCAACGAATTGTTTTGAATGGTCATCATGATTTCATGGGATCTTATAAGTGTTATTGTCAATGGTTAACTTTGTTTTATTTAACTTTTCTTTACCGTACCTATTGTTTTATGAACTTTCCAAATTATTATGTTATAGCATGATTATACTTCATTCTTTTGCCTGCCAGACCGTTGTGTCCGACCCTTTTGTTTTGGTGTTCAAATCCAGGTTTCGTTTCCCTCGAGGAGGAGCATGAGGAGGAGGTTGTAGGGTAGCCTGTTGAGCGTGAATGGTAGCCCAACGATGCCATCTAGACGTCGGGTTGGGGCTTGAGATGCGTAACACTAGGAGAACACTATCTTTTATCTTTTGGGAATTGTTATTAGCCTCTGTTGGCTTGTGTTTTTTTTTTGGGGAAATTATAAAATTTAACTTTACTTTCTGTTTAGTATGCTACACAACTTGAAACCTCAATTATGGTTATGCTAGTTATGTTCTCCCTCTGATATGAGTTCCTTTATATTCTATCTTAAATGTGATGTTACTTGTGTGTTTGCTACGCACTTCCGCAAATAAAAACTTATGTGTGATAGTGAGCTGATTCGAATTCTTGCATGGAATCCTCACCGCGGAAACCTATGGGAAACATCACGGCACCGGATCAGGGCCACGGCCCCAGTCCGGGGTCGTGACAAGTGTGTTGGAAATAGGTTGCCCTCGTGGATAGGTTTTCACAACTTTTTGACCCACTTGACTCAGGGATCAACTATCCAGAAGGCTATAAAACCAATCCAAGATGCAATCCCTCCTTCTTATCAATCATGTACAGCAATATAACCTATCTGGAAGATAGAAATTAGCAACTACTGTTGGAAACTAGGTGGGCCATTCAGATAGGTTTCAAAAACTTTTGACCCACTTGATGCAGGGATCAACTATCTAGAAGGCAACAATCCCAATCCAGGATGCAATCCCTCAAACTCATAAACCATGTACAACAATATAACCTATCTAGAAGATAGAAAATAGCATCTAAACATGTAACCACGAAATCTATAACATACAAGGATGTAGATTATACCTTTGGAGCTTTGTAGTGCTCTAATGGAGAAGTTGATCTCTTTCTTTGATGATGAACACCTTCACTAATCAAATTAAGATCTCCAACACCCTTTGATCTTCCACGCTATGACCCGTATCAGATTCTCTTTTCTCAAGAAGATGGTAAAATCTCCAAGAGAAAAACCCCAAAGGAAACTAGAAGAGAAACTAGAAGAGGGAGAGGAAGAAAGGAGTGCAACTCTTGCACAATTAATGGGCTAGGTGTGAATCCCCATAATGGGACTTGTAATGGACGTCCAAGCCTCCTCTTTTCCTCCTTTTATAGCACTTAGCAACCTCCTCTTACTAATTGAAATAGAAGTCTTACTTCCACTACAATTAGTTGCTTACTAAATCACAATTAGAAGTCTTACTTCAAATATGATTAGTAACTTCCTCTTTTCTAATTAAAATAGAAGTCTTACTTCCATTAATAATTAATAACTTACTATTACCACTATTAGAAGTCTCACTTCAAATAGAAATAGTAACTTTCTATTTCCTTTTAGAGTTCTACTATAATTAGTATCTTTCTAATATATTGGGCTAGCGTGGGGACCACTAGGGATTCCTTAGAAAGTTGGCTCCAACTGGGACACGCGGCCCCACATCTCATGTGCAGTCCGGGCCCACAGTTAATTGTAAATAACTCCACTATATAAATGCAATTGCACTCGAGTCTTAGGAATATATTTCAATGAAGACCCTAAACTTCCCAATTACCACAAGTAGGCCCCTCTATCATTATCCATGGATCAATTGGAATAAATCTGTCACATCCAATCTTAGATCCACATCTTATTATCCTTGAGCCCCAATTATTTATAGTGATCATTTGGTACCGATCCAATTAACTCTTAATCGGAATGGGTGCGCACTTACCAATGATAAATCCATTAATTGGCACAAGGGGATAATGAAGATAGATTTCATCTTGATCATTACATGTTCCCACAGTCCTACTACCACGTACCCAAGACACCGAGGTGTTGACCTACAGTTGGCCTCACTCATTGGTGACTCAAAGCAAATGAATAGATAGAAACTTGAGTTCATCACTGTCTCAGGATTGAGAGCCTATTGCTAGGAAATTATGAGAGCATTCCTTAAATCGAGACAGTATTTCATAAGGTACTTTTCATGGTCCTTCAATACATCCAATGTACCAGCACTATGATCCATAATCTTACATTCTGATAATCGAGACAAATCACACTATTTCATAGTGATCAAAGTGCTGCAACCTTGTCAGATGAGATGCCCAATCTCATCACTGATTGTGAAGTTATTTTAAGTATAAGATTTGTGACACATATCTCCCGTATGTGGATCTCATCCATATACATATATCACATCTAATATACTAATGGGACCCGGTTCATCTCATGAACAATTATGTCATATGTATTAGTCATGTGCATTAAGTAATAAATCACCATTCATCTCATGAAAGGAAAGCGTGATTATATTGATAAATAAAGAAATTAATCAATCTATTCATCATATACTGGTATTGAGACCATACAATCTAACAATCTCCCACTTGGGCTCAATGCCAGTCAGGATTGCATCTCATGCCCATCCCATCTACATGTTGCTCAAAAACTTTGGTAGTCAAAGGCTTAGTAAAGGGATTCTCCCAGATTGTCTGCAGAGTCTATCTAGGTGATAGCAGTATCACCTCTCTACACAATCTCTCCGACCATGTGTAACTACCTCTGTACATGTTTTTGGCTCTTGGGTTCCTTGGACTTATCGACTGCCCTGCTGTTATCACAGTAAACTGTGAGCGGCTGTCTTGCCAAAAATACCACTACAAGTTCCATAAGGAATCTTTTGAGCCAATCTGCTTCTTTAGTTGCTTCTCAAGCAGCTATAGCATAAACACATACCTAGAAGTTGATATCTTGGAATCCTTATTTGACATGAAGTCAGAATATGTGTAACCAACTGGAATCAACTCATTATTACCATAAAACTGTTAGGGATTTTGTATTTGCAATTTGATGGATGCATTTGCACTTTAGCATCATGTGAATGTTCACTCTTGCATTGCTTTAGAAAAACTTGAAATCTTGTTTTATGCATGTTTTGGTTCTAAACTTGGTTGCAATGGTTTTAGAATCCAAACTCTTTTGAAAACCTAATTCTTTGTGCATTATATTTGGAAAATCATTTTGAGAATTTAGGTTTGAGCCTTGCATACATTCATCCTTTCAGAATCATTTTTGTATGCATTGTTTTTGAAAAAGAGTTTTTTAGAAATCAAGCTAGCCTTTGGTTTTAAACTTTTGAATCATCTTAGGCTTTGTGTGTTTCATGTTTTTAAACATCTTAGAATGACTTATAACATGTTACCAAGCTTGATTTAGTGGCCCAAAAATCCTCCCAAAGAAATACCTTCAAATGTGCAAAAGTTGGAAATTTTGCAAAAGGGGAGTGACCTGGCAGTGTCGCCGGTCGACCGAGACCTGCTTCCCAGTCGACCGGGAACACTGTCGGTCGAGTTGCAGGTTTTGTGCTGAAACCTGCCAACGGTAAAAAATATGACCGTTGTGCCTTCCCGGTCGACCGAGACCTGTGTCTAGGTCGACCGAGGACTAGCCGTTGGGCATTTTTGGCTATAAAAATGAGTTCTTTCCTTTGTCCAATGTTGGAGATTTTTAAGCCTTCTTTGAGGAGCTTTGAGACAAGACAAAGGGGAGGAACTAAGAGAGACCAAAGGGGTCATTAAGTGAAGCTTAAGCTTGGATCAACTAAGTTAAATCTCCAAGTAAGTTTTACTTTTAATTAATCATTTGTTATATGCTTTATTTGAACTTTGGAAAATGATTTCAAGCATGATAACAATGATATGTTGAATCCATTCTTCCCTTCATCTTTGATATTCAAGATTGGATTCATCACTTTGATTTCAACCCAAGTTTTGTTTTAAACTTTCTTAATCATGCTTAGCCTAAAACTTTGATTTCTTTTATTGCATGATTATTTCACTTGGTTGAAACTTCCCTTGTTGTTTTCATTCTTTTAATCTTTAGTCAAATTAGTTTTGAAAACAACATTGCACATGCATCACTTGATTAGGCTTAAACACTTTCATACAACTTGTGATCTTTAGATTTTCATATCATTCACAAGTGTGTAATTGTTCAAGTGATTTGCATAGAGCTTCAATCATATCTTTTTGTGCCTTAAACTTCCAAATTGCATTAAGCATAAATTGATTGAGCTTACTTTTAAACTTGATTGAAGTTTTCACACACACACTTCATAAGCATACATCTTTGCATTTCTTTGAGTGTTTGTGTGAGTTAGATTTTCATTTTCATATCCGCCTATCTTAGAGGCAAATACATTGAGCTTTAAATTGTATCTCTTAGAGTGATCTTTTGTGAAGACACTTTCTTAGAGAAATCTTTATCTTGTAAGGTTATTGCTTAGCCTAAGAAAAGCATTGTGTAAAGGTTATTGCTTAGCCTTGAAAAACATCTTGTAAAGGTTATTGCTTAGCCTATAAAAGCACATTGAGAGGTTGTTGTTTAGCCTAGAAAAACAACATTGTAAGGGTTATTGCTTAGCCTAGTAAAAAGCATACATAGTGGAAATCCGGTGGGGTGATTGGATCACAAGCCGGTAGTGGACGTAGGCATTGAGGCCGAACCACTATAAACCTTGGTGTTGTGGTGCTTGCTTTTGTGGTGATTGTTTATTTTAGCTTCCGCATATTGTATGGTTAATCATCACATGTGACTAGTTTATTTTAAGAAGTTATAATTTGTCTTAATTGGTCATATTTGTAGCACACCCTATTCACCCCCCCCCCCTCTAGGGTTAGGATCCCAAGGACTTTCAAAAACAACATGTAATCTCTAGTCCTTCTCAAGGATTTGAGAACACATCTTACAGCAGTCCAATGGTTAGGACCTGGGTTAGACTGATATCTGCTGACTAAGCCCAATGCATGACAGATATCTGGTATAGTATATAGCATAGCATACATGAGGCTACCAACACCCGAAGCGTATGGTATCGACCTCAACTGCTCCTTTTCCTCTGGTGTCTTGGGACACTGATTCTTGGAAAGGTGCACTCCATGCCTGAAAGGTGTAATACCCTTCTTGGAGTCTTGCATAGCAAACTGTACGAGTACCTTATCTATGTATGCATATTGGGATAAGCCTATCATCCTATTTATCCGGTCTCAATGGAGTTTGATCCCTAGGATGCGACTGGCTTCTCCCATGTCCTTCATATCAAAAGTCTTAGCCAACTAAACCTTTTACTGTTGACAACATCCATATACCACTCTCTAGGAGAAGGATGTCGTCGACTAGAAAAATTACCCTGCTTCCTTTACTTTTCATGTACACCCATGACTTATCCGGATTTTGACAAAAATCAACCGACTTGATTACTTAGTTAAAACGAATGTTCTAGGTTCGGGATACCTGCTTCAGTCCATAAATGGACTTTTGCAGCTTGCAAACTCTTTGCTTTTGGTTGTTTAGCTATAAAACAGTCTGGCTGCATCATATAGATGTCTTCCTCAAGATGGCCGTTGAGAAATGCCGTATTGACATCCATTTGCCAAATCTCATGATCGAGATGAGCCGCAATGGATAAGAGTATCCTGATGGACTTGAGCATGGCTACCTGCGAGAAGGTTTCCTCATAATCGATATCTTCTTTCTGAGTATATCCTTTCGCAACAAGCCTGACCTTTAAAGGTCTCAACTCTTCCATTTGATCCTCTGTTTCTCTTGCAGACTCACTTGCACCCAATAAGTTGATATTAGCAGGCAAGTCCACAAGTGTCCAAACCTGATTAGAGTACATAGACTCCATCTCAGCTTTCATAGCATCTTACCAACGTCCCGAATCTTTGTCATTAATTTCTTCATCATAGTGTTGGGATTGGTGTATGCCCTAAAGCCCACTGACTACACTTTCATCTCTGTAACTGGATATTTATTGGTTATTTAATGGAATGACATCTTTCTCTTATTACTTGTGTATATGTATGGTTGTATAAGGCCCATTGTTTTCAAGTAAATGACTTAGGTGTGCAGTGGCTGCACACAGAAAGGTCTGAGTCATGGATACTGGAAACAACTAATATGTTCATAACTGAAAGGTGGAGTTGGGCACTTCATCTTGGTATAAGTTATAATGAGAAACTCTCCTATGTTCAGGGTGACTTACCTTAGTCACGGGAGGTCTTTCCCGGATTTATCTCATTGGTGCATGTGTCATGCATTGAACCGGACCATCTGTAGGTGTGATCTCTAAAATAGTACTATCGCAGAGAGAGATCAAATCACCTCTTGCTACTGAGTGACCAGTGCTCTTAATCTTGAGCATTTGTGGATGAACTGACGAAGTCAAGTTCTTGTGCTTTAATTCACTGTGGGTGAGATCCTGTACATGGGTCAACAGCTCTGTGTTTTGGGTGCTCGGGCTTGATTAGTTGGGACGTGCAAATGCAATATGGAATCTATGCCATCGGGAGATGGAATGATCGTCCCCTTAGAATTATCCGATTAATCATCATAATCTAAGATCTTAGTATATGGATGTTCCATATGGATATTGAACTTGTGGGTCGCTCCCTGGATCAAGAGAATGATATCCGGATGATGATTAGGTCAAGGGTATGAAGTTCTAAGGTTGAGATGTAATCAAGAAGGTAGATAGTACATCGGTTAACCTACTTGATTATGGATGTTACATAAAGGGGCATTGTGGTCATTGTGCTTGGTAGGTCGAAGACTATCGTCTATTTATGATGAGCTTAATTTGAATTTAATATTTGTCCCTGGAGTGCAACCATAACTCTTTAGTGGAATGAGTTAGGGTTAAAATGATCTTAATGTTGCTATGGGGTTAGCATGGACATTTTGGTCATTTTGGGAGCCAAGGGCAAATATGTCTTTTGGTCCCTCTTCTAGCCACTTTCCTATTTTGGCATGGTTTCCTAATTAGATGATATGTGATTGAATTATTTTTGTGGAAGAATAATTTTGAGTTTAAATTCTAATAGGCTCTTATGGGCATACATGAATTTAACTCTAGCTAAATTATTAACATGTGGGCCATGGTGTGTTTAGCTACTTTGTGGGCCAGCCACATGTGGGGACAATTGTGTGAGGTTTCCAAGTTTGATTAAGTATCTTTACTTGGAAGGTAAGACTCCTCTTTGGGTAAGAATTCCTATTATTAAGGGTTACTAATTTTAGTTTCCTAAATTAGTAAGTGTTGCACAACCAAGAGGATTAGTTGCTAATTCTTTTGGGAAAGGTCATTCCTATTAGAAAGAGGATCCCTTAATGGAATCTCATTAATTAGGAAGGACTCCCTTGGGCGTGCAACATGGATTAAAAACCCTAGTATGGCTGGAATGAAACCCAAGGGGCGTGAATCCCTATATAATCCCCTTGGCCGTCCAAGAGGAACATACACACAACTCACGCCCAAGCCATCTTGCTGCCCTCTTCTTCTTCCTGGAGAGAGAAGACCAGCAACTAATTATTCCACAAAGAGTGATTCAGAAATCCATTCTTAGGACTCCATTATTTGATCCCACCATCACTACCAATCAGATTTGGAAGTGGAATAGGAGAGAAGACCAAAGGAAGAAATCTGCACAAAATTCCTGCACCTGGGTTGTAGATTGCAGGAGGATTTCAGAGCCTTAAAGCTTCTCTTTTCAAAGTTTCAGAGCACACAAATCATCAAGGTAATAGATTACTATCTACTCCTTGATTTAGGAACATGTTGGTCATGATTTCATGGGTTTTAATGCATGGTTTAATGGCTGATTTCAAATCTGTTTTTAAGTTTTTAAAACTCTGGTTTAGCACAAATCAGCCATGTATATCTCTTTCCAGACCTGATATGCATTATCTTTCAATGGTATCAGAGCCTAACCATGTGAGATCATGATCCCATGTTGTGTTTCTTACATTCCTAGATTCATTAAGGGCATGGTGGCTGCCTATTAGGAGTGCAGAAATTTATTTTATGCTGCTGGAATTGTTTGTATGCTGCTGGAATGGTTTGTATGCTGCTGGAATTCCATGCTACAGAAATTGCATGCTGCTGGAATTGTTTCTGTGCTGCTGGAATTCCATGCTACAGAAATTGCATGCTGCTGGAATTGTTTCTGTGCTGCTGGAATTCCATGCTACAGAAATTGCATGCTGCTGGAATTGATTTTGTAGTGTGCAGTTTTCTGTTTTAGGCTGCTGGAATCACATTAGTAGTGTGCAGGAATTTTTCCAGATTGCTGGAATTAATTTCAGGATGATGAATAGTGCTGTTCCAAGCACAATTGCATGCACTAACCTCTTTGTTTGCAGCCATATATTGCATCCTTGATGGTTCGCATGTTTGTGTGGATTTGGATGTGATTTTATTAGTTGAAATATGTACGATTGCGCGGATAGCAATCATAGGAAGTTGTAATTATTTCCTTGTCTTTATTTCAATTAGTCTTGATGTAAGCTTTCTTGAAAAGCATAGGAATCTCCAATGTAATTTTGGGTTTTTGTTTTTCATTGAGTTGCTTGTATAAATTTGATTTATTGTAACAAGCAACAAAAAGGAAAGTTTCAAGCAAGGAAGGTTGCAACAAACCGGGTCCCATGGTGATGGAGGCATTGAAGGTTTCCTAGCGCAAGAAGGACTCTTTACCAAGTTTCCTTATTGGAAAAGGATTTGAAGTCCGAAGAGCAGGGAGCCATCAAGGATTGCATTCTTTAATTAGCTTTTATATATGGAATGCATGTTTAATGCTTTATATAATTGCTATGTTTATCACCTAGAAACATGGCCACCACTAGGTCTTAAAATTGGCATCTTTCTATATTGGATTGGTTTTAATTGGCAAATTGTTTTTAAACGGCTCTTAGACCAGCACCTTCTATTTGTCTAAGGTTTAAAATTGGATAGGGTTTAGTTTACCTTGGTACCCTTAGTTTCCATAAGAGGCCAACTTAAAATCCAATATGTTGATACCTTAGTGGGCCCATAACCCATTGGTCCCAGGATCTTTACTCAATATGTTTTAAAGCAAAGGTTATTTTTTTGAGATGACTTAAGCAATTGAGTCATGAAAATTGTTAACCAAGTTTGCTAGATTTAAACAAGGTTTGAGTAACGATCAAAAGTGTTTTTCAAAACCCTAGTGTTAAATAATCAAGTGGGAGAGGGGTTTGGAAAAACCCCACGGCCTTCCAATTTCAGTTCATGCTAACTCATTGGAGTGTTAGTGGGAGCGGCCATCCCTTCGGTGGAGTTCTTTACTGAAGATCACTTTGATGAATTAGTAGGTGAACTAATGTGAATATTCGTAATGAGGTGTTAGTGGGAGCGGCCATCCCTTCGGTGGAGCTCTTTACTAAAGATCACTTCTATAGAATGTCAATGAAGCGTTGGTGGGAGCGGCCATCCTTTCGGTGGAGCTCTTTACTAAAGATCACTTCTAGGTTGGATTAAAGTCTCTTCCCTTCGGAAGACTTAAGTCATAGACATTCTGGGAACGTTCATAAGAGATGGTAATACACTTGACATAAGACGGTAATAACCTCTCCCTAGGAGTTAGTGTTATTTGTCATATGAGGCCAAACCAATCAGTGATTGGACCATCACTGGGTATGCGTATCCAGACAGTGATGATCCAAATAAGCAGACCTTAACTCAACGTTACTGTAGGCTCGGCCATCCCTTCGATGGAGGGTCTATGAGGAGGTTGAGACACTGATACATTATTTTAGGGTGAAATAATGTAAAAAGACTTGTGCATGTTTTTCCTTTTATTACAAGCACCATATACATGTTACATATATACTGCCTGTCTAATTATAAACCTGTTATATATCCAGAGAGATGGGGAAGGACTCTTTTAGCCCATTGATGAGTATTCTGCGTGAGAACAAATTGACTGGCCCTAATTACGTAGACTGGAAAAGAAACCTGAACATAGTACTCACCGCTGAGGAGTACAAGTATGTTCTGTCGGAACCCTGTCCTTTCATTGATGATTATTCTACAGATGACCAGCTAGAGGCTGAAAAGAAATGGAAAAAGGCTAATAGCATGGCCAAATGTTATATGCTTGCTTCCATGTCCAACGTGTTGCAAACGCAGCATGAGCAAATGGACACAGCTGCAGATATCATGTTGTCCTTGTCTGAGATGTTCGCAGACAAAAGCAGGCCAGCTAGGCAAGCTGCTTTAAGGACAATTATGAATACCAGGATGGCTGAGGGAACACCTGTCAGAGAGCATATGCTCAAGATGATGGATTGTTTCAATGAAGCTGAGATCCTTGGGGCTGAGATTGATGCGGGGAGTCAGACTGATATGATTCTAGAAACTCTACCGGAGTCTTTCAACCAGTTCAAGCTCAACTTCAACATGAGCAAGTTGGACATGACTCTCTCTGAGTTAATGAAAGAACTCCAGGCGGCAGAGGCCATCATGAAGCCTAAAGGCCAAGCTCATTTTTCCCAGTCTTCCTCTAAACTGAACCCGAAAGGGAAAAAGTTCGAGAAGAAGCAGGGTAAGGGAAAAGGGCAGAAAAAGGGCAATGCTGGTAAGAAGGACAAAGGCACAGGAGAAAAGCCCAAAGGGAAATGCTTCAAGTGCGGCCTTAAAGGTCACTGGAAGAAAGATTGTCCCAAGCTCCTAGGCTCTGATAAGAAAGGTATATCTCCTTCCTATTACATTGAAACCTGTCATGTGGTTGATTCTACTGATTCATGGATAGTAGACTCTGGAGCCACTAATCACATATGCAATTCATTGCAGAGGTTTCAGATAATGAAAAGGCTTGAGAAAGGAGAATTTGATCTTAGAGTTGGAAATGGAGCAAAGATATGGGTTGTTGCAGTGGGAGCAGTTACCTTATATTTTCCGCAAAATAGGATATTAGTTTTAAATAATGTTATCTATGTTCCGGACATAAGGAAGAATTTAATTTCAGTTTCCAGACTCATTGAATTTAATTATTCAGTTTCTTTCCATTCTGGTGTTGATATCGGTAGAGATGGAAATATTATATGTTCCGGTAGAATGCATGATAACTTATTTTATATATATCCTATTGCTCCCTCACTGCACAATGTACAACTAGAAAGCTCAACTTCCCTAAAGAGGAAGGTATCTTCGACCAATGACACTTATCTTTGGCACTTACGTTTGGGTCACATTAACCTAAAACGGATTCAGAGGTTGGTGGAGGATGGGCCTTTGAGCTCATTGGATCTCGAACCTTTACCTCAGTATGAATCATGTCTCATGGGAAAGATGACCAAAAGGTCATTCTCTGCGAAGGGACTAAGGTCAAAGGAGTTGTTAGAATTGGTTCACACTGATGTGTGTGGTCCTATGAACAAACTAGCTAGAGGAGGTTATGAGTATTTCATCACCTTCACCGATGATTACTCTATGTATGGATATGTGTACCCAATGCGACGCAAGTCTGAAGCGTTTGATAAGTTCAAACAATTCAAGGCTGAGGCGGAGCTACAACTAGGGAAACATATCAAAGCTCTTCGATCTGATCGAGGTGGCGAGTACCTCCTAGGTGAGTTCAAGGAGTACCTCACACAACATGGGATTGTGTCTCAGTTGTCTGCACCGGGTACACCCCAGCAAAATGGTGTAGCGGAGAGAAGAAACCGTACCCTTCTAGATATGGTAAGGTCCATGATGAGTCATGCAACCCTACCCATATCATTTTGGGGATATGCCCTAGAAGCAGCAGCATACATTTTGATTCTGGTACCTTCTAAATCAGTACCTAGGACACCTCAAGAAATGTGGACAGGTCGAAAACCTAGTTTAAGACATATCCACATTTGGGGTTGTCCAGCCTATGTACTGAATGACAAAGCTACCAAGCTAGAACCCAGATCAGAAATGTGCTACTTCATTGGGTATCCAAAGGGAACGAGAGGTGGCATCTTTTATCATCCAAAGGAGCAAAAAGTGCTTATCAGCACTCATGCTAGATACTTGGAGGATGATTGCATGATGCGCCAAGAGCTTGGTTGTAAAGAAACCATTGAGGAGATTCTTTCAGAAACTCCTGCAACATCTGTGCCAGAACCTGAGAGTGTAGAAAATCAAGACATTCCTTTTAACACTCCGGAGCCTCGTCGTAGTGGGAGAATTTCTAGACCACCAGATAGATACCTAGGAGTGTCTTTTATGACAGACTCCGAGGATTTGGTTGAGGATCCTACTAGTTACGATGAAGCAGTAACGGATATAGATGCTGACATGTGGCAGCAAGCGATGAAATCTGAATTGGATTCTCTGTATTCCAATCAAGTCTGGGAACTTGTGGATGCACCTGAAGGGATCAAACCCATAGGGTGCAAGTGGATCTACAAGAGAAAGAGAGGAGTGGATGGGAAGGTTGAAACCCTCAAAGCAAGACTGGTGGCGAAAGGATATACTCAGAAAGAGGGTATCGATTATGAGGAAACCTTTTCACCAGTGGCTATGCTTAAATCCATTAGGATTCTCTTAGCCATTGCATGTCATTATGACTACGAGATATGGCAGATGGAAGTCAAGACAGCTTTCCTTAATGGAAGTCTTGACGAATGCATCTATATGATGCAACCAGAGGGATTCATTGCTGGTGGCCAAGAGAACATGGTCTGTAAGCTTAAGAAGTCCATTTATGGACTTAAGCAAGCATCTAGGGCATGGAACATCAAGTTTAATCAGGCAGTCAAGTCCTTTGGCTTTGATCAAAAACATTGATGAACCATGCGTGTATAAGAAAGGGAGTGGAAACGCAGTTGCATTTTTAGTCCTGTATGTGGATGACATATTACTCATTGGAAATGATGTTGGCATGATGTCGTCTACAAAGGTTTGGTTATCATCTCAATTTCAGATGAAGAATTTAGGTGAGGCAAGCTATGTCTTAGGGATCAAGCTTATGCGAGATCGCAAGAACAAGATGTTAGCCTTATCACAATCTTCGTATATTGAGAAGATATTGGTCAAGTATAACATGCATGACTCCAAGAAGGGCTTGCTACCTTCTAGACATGGAGTACCACTATCTCGGAATCAATGTCCGAAGACACCCGAGGAGATAGAAAGCATGAGTAGAGTACCATATGCTTCAGCTGTTGGAAGCCTCATGTATGCAATGTTGTGTACTAGACCAGATATCTGCTTTGCCGTTGGCATGGTTAGTAGATATCAGTCAAACCCTGGACCAATGCACTGGACAGCAGTTAAGCATATATTCAAGTATCTTCGGAGAACGAAAGATTATATGCTAACCTACCAAGCAGATGATCTAACGCCACAGGCGTATACAGATTCTGATTTCCAGACGGATGTAGATAGCAGAAAGTCTACCTCGGGATACGTCTTTACTCAATCAGGAGGGGCTATACCATGGAAGCAGTACATTCTTAGCTGGTAGAGCAGATTGCCTCAGCAGATAACTTAGCTGACCCATTTACTAAGACTCTTACTGAGAAAGTGTTTTCTTCACATATTGAGTCTATGGGAGTTAGGTTAGGTCGCAGTGATCTTTAGTGCAAGTGGGAGATTGTTGGGATTGGTGTATGCCCTAAAGCCCACTGACTGCACTTTCATCTCTGTAACTGGATATTTATTGGTTATTTAATGGAATGACATCTTTCTCTTATTACTTGTGTATATGTATGGTTGTATAAGGCCCATTGTTTTCAAGTAAATGACTTAGGTGTGCAGTGGCTGCACACAGAAAGGTCTGAGTCATGGATACTGGAAACAACTAATATGTTCATAACTGAAAGGTGGAGTTGGGCACTTCATCTTGGTATAAGTTATAATGAGAAACTCTCCTATGTTCAGGGTGACTTACCTTAGTCACGGGAGGTCTTTCCCGGATTTATCTCATTGGTGCATGTGTCATGCATTGAACCGGACCATCTGTAGGTGTGATCTCTAAAATAGTACTATCGCAGAGAGAGATCAAATCACCTCTTGCTACTGAGTGACCAGTGCTCTTAATCTTGAGCATTTGTGGATGAACTGACGAAGTCAAGTTCTTGTGCTTTAATTCACTGTGGGTGAGATCCTGTACATGGGTCAACAGCTCTGTGTTTTGGGTGCTCGGGCTTGATTAGTTGGGACGTGCAAATGCAATATGGAATCTATGCCATCGGGAGATGGAATGATCGTCCCCTTAGAATTATCCGATTAATCATCATAATCTAAGATCTTAGTATATGGATGTTCCATATGGATATTGAACTTGTGGGTCGCTCCCTGGATCAAGAGAATGATATCCGGATGATGATTAGGTCAAGGGTATGAAGTTCTAAGGTTGAGATGTAATCAAGAAGGTAGATAGTACATCGGTTAACCTACTTGATTATGGATGTTACATAAAGGGGCATTGTGGTCATTGTGCTTGGTAGGTCGAAGACTATCGTCTATTTATGATGAGCTTAATTTGAATTTAATATTTGTCCCTGGAGTGCAACCATAACTCTTTAGTGGAATGAGTTAGGGTTAAAATGATCTTAATGTTGCTATGGGGTTAGCATGGACATTTTGGTCATTTTGGGAGCCAAGGGCAAATATGTCTTTTGGTCCCTCTTCTAGCCACTTTCCTATTTTGGCATGGTTTCCTAATTAGATGATATGTGATTGAATTATTTTTGTGGAAGAATAATTTTGAGTTTAAATTCTAATAGGCTCTTATGGGCATACATGAATTTAACTCTAGCTAAATTATTAACATGTGGGCCATGGTGTGTTTAGCTACTTTGTGGGCCAGCCACATGTGGGGACAATTGTGTGAGGTTTCCAAGTTTGATTAAGTATCTTTACTTGGAAGGTAAGACTCCTCTTTGGGTAAGAATTCCTATTATTAAGGGTTACTAATTTTAGTTTCCTAAATTAGTAAGTGTTGCACAACCAAGAGGATTAGTTGCTAATTCTTTTGGGAAAGGTCATTCCTATTAGAAAGAGGATCCCTTAATGGAATCTCATTAATTAGGAAGGACTCCCTTGGGCGTGCAACATGGATTAAAAACCCTAGTATGGCTGGAATGAAACCCAAGGGGCGTGAATCCCTATATAATCCCCTTGGCCGTCCAAGAGGAACATACACACAACTCACGCCCAAGCCATCTTGCTGCCCTCTTCTTCTTCCTGGAGAGAGAAGACCAGCAACTAATTATTCCACAAAGAGTGATTCAGAAATCCATTCTTAGGACTCCATTATTTGATCCCACCATCACTACCAATCAGATTTGGAAGTGGAATAGGAGAGAAGACCAAAGGAAGAAATCTGCACAAAATTCCTGCACCTGGGTTGTAGATTGCAGGAGGATTTCAGAGCCTTAAAGCTTCTCTTTTCAAAGTTTCAGAGCACACAAATCATCAAGGTAATAGATTACTATCTACTCCTTGATTTAGGAACATGTTGGTCATGATTTCATGGGTTTTAATGCATGGTTTAATGGCTGATTTCAAATCTGTTTTTAAGTTTTTAAAACTCTGGTTTAGCACAAATCAGCCATGTATATCTCTTTCCAGACCTGATATGCATTATCTTTCAATGGTATCAGAGCCTAACCATGTGAGATCATGATCCCATGTTGTGTTTCTTACATTCCTAGATTCATTAAGGGCATGGTGGCTGCCTATTAGGAGTGCAGAAATTTATTTTATGCTGCTGGAATTGTTTGTATGCTGCTGGAATGGTTTGTATGCTGCTGGAATTCCATGCTACAGAAATTGCATGCTGCTGGAATTGTTTCTGTGCTGCTGGAATTCCATGCTACAGAAATTGCATGCTGCTGGAATTGTTTCTGTGCTGCTGGAATTCCATGCTACAGAAATTGCATGCTGCTGGAATTGATTTTGTAGTGTGCAGTTTTCTGTTTTAGGCTGCTGGAATCACATTAGTAGTGTGCAGGAATTTTTCCAGATTGCTGGAATTAATTTCAGGATGATGAATAGTGCTGTTCCAAGCACAATTGCATGCACTAACCTCTTTGTTTGCAGCCATATATTGCATCCTTGATGGTTCGCATGTTTGTGTGGATTTGGATGTGATTTTATTAGTTGAAATATGTACGATTGCGCGGATAGCAATCATAGGAAGTTGTAATTATTTCCTTGTCTTTATTTCAATTAGTCTTGATGTAAGCTTTCTTGAAAAGCATAGGAATCTCCAATGTAATTTTGGGTTTTTGTTTTTCATTGAGTTGCTTGTATAAATTTGATTTATTGTAACAAGCAACAAAAAGGAAAGTTTCAAGCAAGGAAGGTTGCAACAAACCGGGTCCCATGGTGATGGAGGCATTGAAGGTTTCCTAGCGCAAGAAGGACTCTTTACCAAGTTTCCTTATTGGAAAAGGATTTGAAGTCCGAAGAGCAGGGAGCCATCAAGGATTGCATTCTTTAATTAGCTTTTATATATGGAATGCATGTTTAATGCTTTATATAATTGCTATGTTTATCACCTAGAAACATGGCCACCACTAGGTCTTAAAATTGGCATCTTTCTATATTGGATTGGTTTTAATTGGCAAATTGTTTTTAAACGGCTCTTAGACCAGCACCTTCTATTTGTCTAAGGTTTAAAATTGGATAGGGTTTAGTTTACCTTGGTACCCTTAGTTTCCATAAGAGGCCAACTTAAAATCCAATATGTTGATACCTTAGTGGGCCCATAACCCATTGGTCCCAGGATCTTTACTCAATATGTTTTAAAGCAAAGGTTATTTTTTTGAGATGACTTAAGCAATTGAGTCATGAAAATTGTTAACCAAGTTTGCTAGATTTAAACAAGGTTTGAGTAACGATCAAAAGTGTTTTTCAAAACCCTAGTGTTAAATAATCAAGTGGGAGAGGGGTTTGGAAAAACCCCACGGCCTTCCAATTTCAGTTCATGCTAACTCATTGGAGTGTTAGTGGGAGCGGCCATCCCTTCGGTGGAGTTCTTTACTGAAGATCACTTTGATGAATTAGTAGGTGAACTAATGTGAATATTCGTAATGAGGTGTTAGTGGGAGCGGCCATCCCTTCGGTGGAGCTCTTTACTAAAGATCACTTCTATAGAATGTCAATGAAGCGTTGGTGGGAGCGGCCATCCTTTCGGTGGAGCTCTTTACTAAAGATCACTTCTAGGTTGGATTAAAGTCTCTTCCCTTCGGAAGACTTAAGTCATAGACATTCTGGGAACGTTCATAAGAGATGGTAATACACTTGACATAAGACGGTAATAACCTCTCCCTAGGAGTTAGTGTTATTTGTCATATGAGGCCAAACCAATCAGTGATTGGACCATCACTGGGTATGCGTATCCAGACAGTGATGATCCAAATAAGCAGACCTTAACTCAACGTTACTGTAGGCTCGGCCATCCCTTCGATGGAGGGTCTATGAGGAGGTTGAGACACTGATACATTATTTTAGGGTGAAATAATGTAAAAAGACTTGTGCATGTTTTTCCTTTTATTACAAGCACCATATACATGTTACATATATACTGCCTGTCTAATTATAAACCTGTTATATATCCAGAGAGATGGGGAAGGACTCTTTTAGCCCATTGATGAGTATTCTGCGTGAGAACAAATTGACTGGCCCTAATTACGTAGACTGGAAAAGAAACCTGAACATAGTACTCACCGCTGAGGAGTACAAGTATGTTCTGTCGGAACCCTGTCCTTTCATTGATGATTATTCTACAGATGACCAGCTAGAGGCTGAAAAGAAATGGAAAAAGGCTAATAGCATGGCCAAATGTTATATGCTTGCTTCCATGTCCAACGTGTTGCAAACGCAGCATGAGCAAATGGACACAGCTGCAGATATCATGTTGTCCTTGTCTGAGATGTTCGCAGACAAAAGCAGGCCAGCTAGGCAAGCTGCTTTAAGGACAATTATGAATACCAGGATGGCTGAGGGAACACCTGTCAGAGAGCATATGCTCAAGATGATGGATTGTTTCAATGAAGCTGAGATCCTTGGGGCTGAGATTGATGCGGGGAGTCAGACTGATATGATTCTAGAAACTCTACCGGAGTCTTTCAACCAGTTCAAGCTCAACTTCAACATGAGCAAGTTGGACATGACTCTCTCTGAGTTAATGAAAGAACTCCAGGCGGCAGAGGCCATCATGAAGCCTAAAGGCCAAGCTCATTTTTCCCAGTCTTCCTCTAAACTGAACCCGAAAGGGAAAAAGTTCGAGAAGAAGCAGGGTAAGGGAAAAGGGCAGAAAAAGGGCAATGCTGGTAAGAAGGACAAAGGCACAGGAGAAAAGCCCAAAGGGAAATGCTTCAAGTGCGGCCTTAAAGGTCACTGGAAGAAAGATTGTCCCAAGCTCCTAGGCTCTGATAAGAAAGGTATATCTCCTTCCTATTACATTGAAACCTGTCATGTGGTTGATTCTACTGATTCATGGATAGTAGACTCTGGAGCCACTAATCACATATGCAATTCATTGCAGAGGTTTCAGATAATGAAAAGGCTTGAGAAAGGAGAATTTGATCTTAGAGTTGGAAATGGAGCAAAGATATGGGTTGTTGCAGTGGGAGCAGTTACCTTATATTTTCCGCAAAATAGGATATTAGTTTTAAATAATGTTATCTATGTTCCGGACATAAGGAAGAATTTAATTTCAGTTTCCAGACTCATTGAATTTAATTATTCAGTTTCTTTCCATTCTGGTGTTGATATCGGTAGAGATGGAAATATTATATGTTCCGGTAGAATGCATGATAACTTATTTTATATATATCCTATTGCTCCCTCACTGCACAATGTACAACTAGAAAGCTCAACTTCCCTAAAGAGGAAGGTATCTTCGACCAATGACACTTATCTTTGGCACTTACGTTTGGGTCACATTAACCTAAAACGGATTCAGAGGTTGGTGGAGGATGGGCCTTTGAGCTCATTGGATCTCGAACCTTTACCTCAGTATGAATCATGTCTCATGGGAAAGATGACCAAAAGGTCATTCTCTGCGAAGGGACTAAGGTCAAAGGAGTTGTTAGAATTGGTTCACACTGATGTGTGTGGTCCTATGAACAAACTAGCTAGAGGAGGTTATGAGTATTTCATCACCTTCACCGATGATTACTCTATGTATGGATATGTGTACCCAATGCGACGCAAGTCTGAAGCGTTTGATAAGTTCAAACAATTCAAGGCTGAGGCGGAGCTACAACTAGGGAAACATATCAAAGCTCTTCGATCTGATCGAGGTGGCGAGTACCTCCTAGGTGAGTTCAAGGAGTACCTCACACAACATGGGATTGTGTCTCAGTTGTCTGCACCGGGTACACCCCAGCAAAATGGTGTAGCGGAGAGAAGAAACCGTACCCTTCTAGATATGGTAAGGTCCATGATGAGTCATGCAACCCTACCCATATCATTTTGGGGATATGCCCTAGAAGCAGCAGCATACATTTTGATTCTGGTACCTTCTAAATCAGTACCTAGGACACCTCAAGAAATGTGGACAGGTCGAAAACCTAGTTTAAGACATATCCACATTTGGGGTTGTCCAGCCTATGTACTGAATGACAAAGCTACCAAGCTAGAACCCAGATCAGAAATGTGCTACTTCATTGGGTATCCAAAGGGAACGAGAGGTGGCATCTTTTATCATCCAAAGGAGCAAAAAGTGCTTATCAGCACTCATGCTAGATACTTGGAGGATGATTGCATGATGCGCCAAGAGCTTGGTTGTAAAGAAACCATTGAGGAGATTCTTTCAGAAACTCCTGCAACATCTGTGCCAGAACCTGAGAGTGTAGAAAATCAAGACATTCCTTTTAACACTCCGGAGCCTCGTCGTAGTGGGAGAATTTCTAGACCACCAGATAGATACCTAGGAGTGTCTTTTATGACAGACTCCGAGGATTTGGTTGAGGATCCTACTAGTTACGATGAAGCAGTAACGGATATAGATGCTGACATGTGGCAGCAAGCGATGAAATCTGAATTGGATTCTCTGTATTCCAATCAAGTCTGGGAACTTGTGGATGCACCTGAAGGGATCAAACCCATAGGGTGCAAGTGGATCTACAAGAGAAAGAGAGGAGTGGATGGGAAGGTTGAAACCCTCAAAGCAAGACTGGTGGCGAAAGGATATACTCAGAAAGAGGGTATCGATTATGAGGAAACCTTTTCACCAGTGGCTATGCTTAAATCCATTAGGATTCTCTTAGCCATTGCATGTCATTATGACTACGAGATATGGCAGATGGAAGTCAAGACAGCTTTCCTTAATGGAAGTCTTGACGAATGCATCTATATGATGCAACCAGAGGGATTCATTGCTGGTGGCCAAGAGAACATGGTCTGTAAGCTTAAGAAGTCCATTTATGGACTTAAGCAAGCATCTAGGGCATGGAACATCAAGTTTAATCAGGCAGTCAAGTCCTTTGGCTTTGATCAAAAACATTGATGAACCATGCGTGTATAAGAAAGGGAGTGGAAACGCAGTTGCATTTTTAGTCCTGTATGTGGATGACATATTACTCATTGGAAATGATGTTGGCATGATGTCGTCTACAAAGGTTTGGTTATCATCTCAATTTCAGATGAAGAATTTAGGTGAGGCAAGCTATGTCTTAGGGATCAAGCTTATGCGAGATCGCAAGAACAAGATGTTAGCCTTATCACAATCTTCGTATATTGAGAAGATATTGGTCAAGTATAACATGCATGACTCCAAGAAGGGCTTGCTACCTTCTAGACATGGAGTACCACTATCTCGGAATCAATGTCCGAAGACACCCGAGGAGATAGAAAGCATGAGTAGAGTACCATATGCTTCAGCTGTTGGAAGCCTCATGTATGCAATGTTGTGTACTAGACCAGATATCTGCTTTGCCGTTGGCATGGTTAGTAGATATCAGTCAAACCCTGGACCAATGCACTGGACAGCAGTTAAGCATATATTCAAGTATCTTCGGAGAACGAAAGATTATATGCTAACCTACCAAGCAGATGATCTAACGCCACAGGCGTATACAGATTCTGATTTCCAGACGGATGTAGATAGCAGAAAGTCTACCTCGGGATACGTCTTTACTCAATCAGGAGGGGCTATACCATGGAAGCAGTACATTCTTAGCTGGTAGAGCAGATTGCCTCAGCAGATAACTTAGCTGACCCATTTACTAAGACTCTTACTGAGAAAGTGTTTTCTTCACATATTGAGTCTATGGGAGTTAGGTTAGGTCGCAGTGATCTTTAGTGCAAGTGGGAGATTGTTGGGATTGGTGTATGCCCTAAAGCCCACTGACTGCACTTTCATCTCTGTAACTGGATATTTATTGGTTATTTAATGGAATGACATCTTTCTCTTATTACTTGTGTATATGTATGGTTGTATAAGGCCCATTGTTTTCAAGTAAATGACTTAGGTGTGCAGTGGCTGCACACAGAAAGGTCTGAGTCATGGATACTGGAAACAACTAATATGTTCATAACTGAAAGGTGGAGTTGGGCACTTCATCTTGGTATAAGTTATAATGAGAAACTCTCCTATGTTCAGGGTGACTTACCTTAGTCACGGGAGGTCTTTCCCGGATTTATCTCATTGGTGCATGTGTCATGCATTGAACCGGACCATCTGTAGGTGTGATCTCTAAAATAGTACTATCGCAGAGAGAGATCAAATCACCTCTTGCTACTGAGTGACCAGTGCTCTTAATCTTGAGCATTTGTGGATGAACTGACGAAGTCAAGTTCTTGTGCTTTAATTCACTGTGGGTGAGATCCTGTACATGGGTCAACAGCTCTGTGTTTTGGGTGCTCGGGCTTGATTAGTTGGGACGTGCAAATGCAATATGGAATCTATGCCATCGGGAGATGGAATGATCGTCCCCTTAGAATTATCCGATTAATCATCATAATCTAAGATCTTAGTATATGGATGTTCCATATGGATATTGAACTTGTGGGTCGCTCCCTGGATCAAGAGAATGATATCCGGATGATGATTAGGTCAAGGGTATGAAGTTCTAAGGTTGAGATGTAATCAAGAAGGTAGATAGTACATCGGTTAACCTACTTGATTATGGATGTTACATAAAGGGGCATTGTGGTCATTGTGCTTGGTAGGTCGAAGACTATCGTCTATTTATGATGAGCTTAATTTGAATTTAATATTTGTCCCTGGAGTGCAACCATAACTCTTTAGTGGAATGAGTTAGGGTTAAAATGATCTTAATGTTGCTATGGGGTTAGCATGGACATTTTGGTCATTTTGGGAGCCAAGGGCAAATATGTCTTTTGGTCCCTCTTCTAGCCACTTTCCTATTTTGGCATGGTTTCCTAATTAGATGATATGTGATTGAATTATTTTTGTGGAAGAATAATTTTGAGTTTAAATTCTAATAGGCTCTTATGGGCATACATGAATTTAACTCTAGCTAAATTATTAACATGTGGGCCATGGTGTGTTTAGCTACTTTGTGGGCCAGCCACATGTGGGGACAATTGTGTGAGGTTTCCAAGTTTGATTAAGTATCTTTACTTGGAAGGTAAGACTCCTCTTTGGGTAAGAATTCCTATTATTAAGGGTTACTAATTTTAGTTTCCTAAATTAGTAAGTGTTGCACAACCAAGAGGATTAGTTGCTAATTCTTTTGGGAAAGGTCATTCCTATTAGAAAGAGGATTCCTTAATGGAATCTCATTAATTAGGAAGGACTCCCTTGGGCGTGCAACATGGATTAAAAACCCTAGTATGGCTGGAATGAAACCCAAGGGGCGTGAATCCCTATATAATCCCCTTGGCCGTCCAAGAGGAACATACACACAACTCACGCCCAAGCCATCTTGCTGCCCTCTTCTTCTTCCTGGAGAGAGAAGACCAGCAACTAATTATTCCACAAAGAGTGATTCAGAAATCCATTCTTAGGACTCCATTATTTGATCCCACCATCACTACCAATCAGATTTGGAAGTGGAATAGGAGAGAAGACCAAAGGAAGAAATCTGCACAAAATCTCTGCACCTGGGTTGTAGATTGCAGGAGGATTTCAGAGCCTTAAAGCTTCTCTTTTCAAAGTTTCAGAGCACACAAATCATCAAGGTAATAGATTACTATCTACTCCTTGATTTAGGAACATGTTGGTCATGATTTCATGGGTTTTAATGCATGGTTTAATGGCTGATTTCAAATCTGTTTTTAAGTTTTTAAAACTCTGGTTTAGCACAAATCAGCCATGTATATCTCTTTCCAGACCTGATATGCATTATCTTTCACATAGTTACAGGGATCTTGTTCCGGTTCTTCCGAGACTGCCTTGTAAGACTCTCCCAAGAACGAGAACCTGTCAGGGGGCCTGACTATGCTCCCACTATGACAAGGCACTGGTGTAATTACTAGGTTAGGTAAGGGCGCTTCTTACTTAGGTTCGGTCATACTAGGATTTGGAATTGTTTGCTCTTGAATTTCTTCCAAGATCACATTTTCTAAAGGTTTCCGGTCTATCATATAATCTTCTTCCAGAAAAACCGCATTAGTGCTCACCAGCACTTTCTGCTCTCTGGGATTATAGAATAACCAACCTTTAGTTCCTTTAGGATATCCTACAAACGTGCATACTTCCGACTTCGCTTCCAACTGATCCGTCTTAACCATTAGCACATGTGCCGGGCAACCCTGAATGTATAAATGTTGTAGACTAGGCTTTCGCCCGATCCACAACTCCCGGGGAGTCTTAGGTATAGACTTAGATGGTACGAGGTTTAGTATGTACATCGCAGTATCCAAGGCGTATCCCTAAAAGGATATAGGTAATCCTGAAAAACTCAGTATAGACCTGATCATATCTAAAAGAGTCTAGTTCCTTCTTTCTGCTACTCCGTTCTGTTGAGGCATACCAGAAGCAGACAACTGGGATAAAATCTCATTTTCTGATAAGTATCCCATAAAATCAGCGGAGAGATATCCTCCCACTACTCTGACATTAATGGGTCCACACGCATCAGTATACACTAATTCCAACAAATCTTTGGCCGCATTGCCCTTTGATGAAAAAGGGCCTTTTGGTCATTTTTACCTTCCAGATAGGACTCACAGACAGGCATTGGTTCTACCACCAATGAAGGCAAGATACCATCTTTCACTAGCCTGTCAATCCTATTTAGGTTTATATGACCTAGCCTCAAGTGCCAAAGTTTTGTTGGATTAGATGAAGGTGACCTTCTCTTTAATGATGGCCTGTTAATTGTTTCAGTATCATGTATCTCATACATTGTGGGATTAACAAATGAATTTCATTGATTACCTTGTCAGAATACATAAAAGCACCGTATCTCTTTATGACAATTTCAGTACCAAGAGTAATAGAATAACTCTTATTCACCAAACTAGAAACTGAAAATTAAATTCTGCTGTAAAGACGGTACATATAACGTGTCTGACAAAATCAATTTATCATTTGAAAAACATAATGTAATAACTCCCACTGAAATAGCCTCTGCCTTAGCATCAGATCCTAGGTTGTCAATGATTTCTCCGTCACTGAACCTCCTGGTTTCCCTGAACCCCTGCAACGAATTACATATGTGATCAGTTGCCCTGGAGTCCATACATCAAGATTTTGAAGTACCAGTTGTAAAACTAACCTCAGAAATAAGTGACTCAATCATACCTAAGGTCTTCTTCTTAGACAGATATTCTGGACAATTCCTTTTCCAATGTCCTATCTTACCACAATGGAAACACTTTCCTTTTACTCCCGTACCCTTAGCCTTGGCCATACTACAAGTAGAACCATTCTCCACCTTAGGACCCTTGATGACTGATTTCTTCTTACTATCTCGGTCTTTGCCTTTCGGCTTGGTCCTAGCAAATGACTTTTCTGTCATGAGGGAATTTTGCTCTTTCTTCATGATTTCCTCAGTCATTACCAGCTGGCAAGACAACTCAGCTATGGTCATTTCCAATTTATTACAATTGATCTCGAAATGATCGAAAGAATCTGGTAGTGACTGAAGGATCATGTCGATCTGCGATTCTTTATCAATCTTAACACCCAGTACATCTAACTCATTTAGTACGAGACTCATTTTCAACAAATGTTTTTGTACTGGGGTTCCCTCAGCCATCATAGTGTTTATCAGTACCTTCACAGCAGCTTGCCTAGCAGGTCTAACCTGGTCCGCAAACATCTCCTTTAAGTTCGATATAATATCGTATGCTGACTTATAGGATTGATGTTGGTGTTGTAAAACACTAGACATGGATGCCTGTATAAAACATCTGGCTACCTCATTGTCTTTTGTCCATTCGGTGTAAAGGTCCTTTTCATACTGAGGTGCATGAAGCTCAGGCTCAGGAAGGGAGGGTATGGTAAGGACATATCTGCATCCTGAAGTTGTCAAGATAATATCCAGGGTCCTTTTCTAGTCTATAAAGTTGGATTCCATCAACTTATTCTGGTTGAGGATGGTCGCAAGTGGATTGAAAGTATTTGAATTCATGCTTGAAAAACTGTAGCACATAACCATACATTCAATTAATGAATTTAAATGACATTAGGGTTTAGTATTCTACCAAAATTTATATGGAATCATCATAACCACTAAATTTAGAATACATCGGAATCCCAATCCCCGGGGTATGCCTCCTTGGGGAGTGCGAATACCACCTAGATTGGTGCGGATCAAAGTTGGTCATAATTAGGATTAAGACTAACTTTCCATGATCCCCTTCATTCATTATTATCTAGGTATCTCATACCAAATAATGAATGACTCCCGATTAGCTTCGGTTTCTAAAATAAATGAGGCAAATCCTTGGGGATACTACATCATTATTTTAGTTAAGTGTGACCCACCAACTAGCATTGCATGACAACCGTTGCGAGCAGCTCCTCCTTGGGGAGTGGGCCCCGCCCCGTCTCACCAACACTATCCATAGGAGATCCATATCTAGTAACCAGACAAGTAAAAACCTTCCGTGGGGAACGGCCATTCTCAAGATGGCGCGAGGCTAATACTTTCCTTACAATGGACCTATGGTGGAAAATCATGGGGATTTCTAAATATAAATGCCCCGCTCCCACTTAATATTTTAGAATTTGAGGATTTTCTTTGTAAGGTATTAGGGCCCACATGTATACATATGAACATCAAATCATCTCATGATATGATCTAAGATTGGTTCCAACTCAAGTTATTTTAAGGAAAGTCCAGTCTCTAAATTAGTGTTACCAATGTGTCCATCTCATGGGTGAAAGTCCTTGGGATCCTAACCCTAGAGGGGGGGTGAATAGGGTGAGCTACAATTGTGACCAATTTAAAACAAATTTAACTTCTTAACAAAAACTTGTTAGGATTGGTGTATGCCCTAAAGCCCACTGACTGCACTCACATCTCTGTAACTGGATATTTTTTGGTTATTTAATGGAATGACATCTTTCTCTTTATACTTGTGTATATGTATGGTTGTATAAGGCCTATTGTTTTCTAGTAAATGACTCAGGTGTGTAGTGGCTACACACAGTAAGGTCTGAGTCATGGACACTTGAAACAATAAACATGTTCATAACTGAGAGATGGAGTTGGGCACTTCATCTTGGTATAAGTTATAATGAGATACTCTCCTGTATTCAGGGTGACTTACCTTAGTCAAGGAGGACTTTCCGAATTTATCTCATTAGTGCATGTGTCATGCATTGAACAGGACCACTTGTAGGTGTGATCTCTGAAATAGTACTATCACAGATAGAGATCAAATCACCTCTTGCTACTAAGTGACCAGTGCTCTTAATCTTGAGCATTTGTGGATGAACTGACGAAGTCAAGTTCTTGTGCTTTAATTCACTATGGGTGAGATCCTGTTCATGGGTCAACAGCTCTGTGTTTTGGGTACTCGGGCTTGATTAGTTGGGACGTGCAAATGCAATATGGAATCTATGCCATCGTGTGATGGAATGATCGTCCTCTTAGAATTATCCGATTAATCATCAGAATCTAAGATCTTAGTATATGGATGTTCCATATGGATATTGAACTTGTGGGTCGCTCCCTGGATCAAGAGAATAATATCCGGATGATGATTAAGTCAAGGGTATGAAGTTCTAAGGTTGAGATGTAATCAAGAAGGTAGATAGTACATCGGTTAACCTACTTGATTATGGATGTTACATAGAGGGGCATTGTGGTCATTGTACTTGGTAGGTCAAAGACAATCGTCTATTTATGATGAGCTTTATTTGCAATTTAATATTTGTCCCTGGAGTGCAACCATAACTCTCTAGTGGAATGAGTTAAGGTTAAAATGATCTTAATGTTGCTATGGGGTTAGCATGGACATTTTGGTCATTTTGGGAGCCAAGGGCAAATATGTCTTTTGGTCCCTCTTCTAGCCACTTTCCTATATTGGCATGGTTTCCTAATTTAATTAGATGATATGTGGTTGAATTATTTTGTGGAAGAATAATTTTGAGTTTAAATTCTAATAGGCTCTTGATGGCATACATGAATTTTAACTCTAGCTAAATTATTGACTAGTGGGCCATGGTGTGTTTAGCTATCTTGTGGGCCAGCCATAAGTGGAGCCCCTTGTGTGAGGTTTCCAAGTTTGATTAGGTATCTTTACTTGGAAAGAAAGACTCCTCTTTGGGTAAGAATTCCATTGATTAAAGGTTACTAATTTTAGTGTCTTTAATTAGTAAGTGTTGCACAACTAAAGGGGAAGGTTGCTATTCTTTTTAGGGATTGACATTCCTATTGGAAAGAGTATTCCTTAAAGGAATCAAATCTTTATATATATATATGGGAGTCTCCTTTGGGCGTGCAACACACAAGAGAAGAGATCAAGTGGCTGGAATTAAACCCTAGGGGCGTGAATCACCATAGTGATCCATTGGCCGCCCAAAGCAAGAGAGAAGAACACACACGCCCACCCCATTGCTGCCCTCTTCTTCTTCATAGGAGAGGAGATCAGGTCTTGGGTTGTTTCCACAAAGAGAAGTTCAGAAAACCCTTCTTAGGATTCCATAGTTTGATCCCACCATCAACACCAATCAGATTGGGAAGTGGAATAGAAGAGAAGACCAAAGGAGAAGCTACTGCAGAAAATTCCTGCAACTAGCATTGCTTACTGCTGGCTGATATCAGACCTTTGGAGCATTCTTTTCAAAGACTTGAGACCTTCAAATCAGCAAGGTATTAGTCCTCTAACATCTCCTTACTTTATACACATGTTGATCATGGTTTCATGGAGTTTTTATGCATGATTCATGGCTGGAAAATCAGATTAGTTTCAAGTTTTAAAACAAGATCAGCCATGGACGTCTACTTGTATCTGATTTCAGATCTTTAATGCATATTCTTTCAAAACTAGTCACATGTGATGATTAATCAAACAATATGCGGAAGCTAATAAAACAATCACCACAAAAGCAAGCACCACAACACCAAGGTTTATAGTGGTTCGGCCTCAATGCCTACGTCCACTACCGGCTTGTGATCCAATCACCCCACCGGATTTCCAATATTTATGCCTTTTACTAGGCTAAGCAATAACCCTTACAATGTTGTTTTTCTAGGCTAAACAACAACCTCTCAATGTGCTTTTCTAGGCTAAGCAATAACCTTTACAAAATGCTTTTCCTAGGCTAAGCAATAACCTTACAAGATGCTTTTCTTAGGTTACAAGATGCTTTTCTTAGGCTAAGCAATAACCTTTACAAATAAAGATTTCTCTAAGAAAGTGTATGTCACGCCCCCGAACCAGAACCTCGGGGGGCGGGAATGGGATTAAGCATAAATGTATTTTACTTCTCCCAGGATCCGCGTGTGTGAAGACAACACATTCTGAATATTTTGCGGAAGCATTTGTGGCGTTGCGACCCGAAGTCCGTGGCCATCGGATTCCGCGTCGCACTCAACCTTTAGCACATAGCTATTATATCAAGAATCATATCAGACTGGAGTAACCATCACAATAAATTGCAGAGCTGACGGTAACAGGATATTACATTCCCAAATATGTTCAAGTTACAATTATCAATGTACATTAATTAAGAATCCCAAGAAAAGGCTAATAAAAGCCATACAACAATAAGCTATAAACTACTACCCAAATGTGACGTAGCTCCGATGTCAAGTTCAATGTCTACATGACATAGCAGACAAACTAACCTGCAAAGCATGGCTCTACAGCCAACAAAAGCACTCAACTCGGGGCGAAGAAATCTGAACCTGAGTACCAAAAGTAGTGGGTCAGACACGACGGTCTGGCAGGTGGATGAAAAGATAACAAATATACTGAAGAATAAAACATAAGATAAATCATGCTATTCGATCAAATGCTGCATATAATTAAACGGGTGCAAAGTCGGGAATCTCGGGGAAAAACCTGTATTCGTTTCAAGCATGGATAAAACATGAATGTTTAATAAAACATGTGTTCATTTACATCATCTATAATCATAGATATTTGACAATCGGGTGTTCGTCTAAAACATGTATAAACATAGCGGTATGGCAAAACAACGTTCATTTGAAACTTAAGTAAAAACACAAGTATACAACAACCCAGGTATTCATAGCAGTCTAGCAAAACCAATGTCCATTTGAAACATATGTGAAAATACGGATATTTAACAAACCGGGTGTTCATTTAAAACAGGTGTAACCAAGGAAATTTGACAAGACTAATGTTCATTTAAACCTATTCCAAAGTACGGATATTTAAACAAATCGGGTATCATGTAAAATAGGTATAAACATAGGAATCTGGCAAAACAAGTGTCATCTAAAATAAATTTCAAAGCATGGATATTCAACAAGTCGGGTATTCATTTAAAACATGTATAAACCCGGGGATCTGACAAACCAAATGTCATTTAAAACAAAGTACGGATATTTAACAATTCGGGTATTCATTTACAACATGTGTAATCATGTAAATCTAGCAAAATCATTGATCGTTTGAAACGTATGTAAAAGCATGGGTATTCAACCAACCGACATTCATTTAAAACATGTGCGGGTACAAAGAACAGAAGACAATATAATAATAACTGAATTTACATTGGAGAATATTAACACTTGTTTAAATAACAACTTTCATAAAGGAAACGAATCATTTATCGGAAAGCAAGTAAGCAATATAAAACATGTCGGTGAAAGTCCACGAGGATCCTAACCCTAGAGGGGGGGTGAATAGGGTGAGCTACAATTGTGACCAATTTAGACCAATTTTAAATTCTTAAACAAACTAGTCACATGTGATGATAAACCATACAATATGCGGAAGCTAAACAAAACAATCACCACATAGCAATCACCACAACACAATATTTATAGTGGTTCGGCCAACGTGCCTACATCCACTACCGGCTTGTGATCCAATCACCCCACCGGATTTCCACTATTTATGCTTTTTCAAAGGCTAAGCAATAACCTCTACAATGTTGCTTTTCAAAGGCTAAACAACAACCTTACAAGATGCTTTTCTTAGGCTAAGCAATAACCTTACAATATGCTTTTCTTAGGCTAAGCAATAACCTTATACAATGCTTTTCTTAGGCTAAGCAATAACCTTTACAAATAAAGCTTTCTCTAAGAAAGTGTCTTTACAAAAGATCACTCTAAGAGATTACAATTTAAGCTCATATGAAATTGCCTCTTGACTAGGCTAATATGAAAGTTTAATACAAATAACAAACATACACTCAATTAAGTTAAAGTGTGTGCACAAGTGTATGAATGCTCTACTTCAATCTATTTTAACAATGAAGCTCTTAAATGAATGCATGATGCATTTTAAAATCAAAGCTTATAAAAAGATGATTGAAGAGAAAAATACTAATCACATGAAAGATTCACACAACTTGAAGAAATGATCTAAAACATGTTGTATGAAAATAAAAGTCTAAGAACACATGTGATTTAGGTGAGAGTGATTGCAAACCATTCTAATATACCAATGAAGATAATGAGTTTGCAAAACAACTCTTGAAATCATGCATAAGTGAAAAACAAAGATTTAAGCATGCATGAATTTCATTTTAATGAAAATCAAAATACAAGTAAAGTGTACCTTTTTAAGAACTCATGTATTTGATTTCCAAATGGCCCCCTAGCCTTTCCAACTTCTTCCCCTTTCTTTGGCTCCAAAATACTCTCAAAGGTTCATGGTTCAAGCCTTTAAAAAGGTTGGAAAAGAATGGACTTTATAGCCAAAAAGTAGCCAACGGCTAGTTCTCGGTCGACCGGCAAAGAGGTCTCGGTCGACCGGGAAGGCACAACGGTCAGATTTCTGACCGTTGGAGGTTTCAGTTCAAAACTGCAGAATTTACCTCCAGTTGTCTCGGTCGACCGAGATGCAGGTCTCGGTCGACCGAGATACCTGCAGAAAGTTAGCCCAGATTTTCATAAATGAGAGAAACATGAGGCTTTTAAGGGCAACTCTTTGGGGGGATTTTTGGGCTGGTAAACCAAGCTTGGTAACATGTTTTAAGGCATTCTAAGATGTTTAAAAACATGAAATACACAAAGCCTAAAAAGATTCAAAGATTTAAAACCAAAGGCAAGCTTGATTAGTAAAAACTCTTTTCAATTGAAATTGCATACAAAACTGATTCTAAAGGTGCTGAAAGTATGCAAACCTCAAACCTAAATACCTAACATGATTTTCCAAATGTAGTGCACAAGGAAATAGGTTTTCAAAAAGAGTTTGGGTTTCAAAACCAATGCATCCAACTTTAAAACCAAAACATGTATAAAGCAAAGACTTTTCCAAATCTTAAAAGCTATGCATGAATAAAACTAGATTTCAAGGTTTTCTAAAACAATGCTAGTGTGAGAATTCAAATGATGCTAAAGTGCAAATGCATCCATCAAATTGCAAAAACAAAATTCCTAACAATCTCCCCCTTTGCAATTTGATGGCAACTTACTCATCATTGAATTACACACTTAGTCTTCAGCTCCCCCTCAGCTGGACAAGTCTTGAAATCTTCTTCTTGGATGCTCCTTCTCTTAGCTTGGGCTCTTGAGCTCTTTTCTTCAATCTTCTTGATGCTTGGAGCTTGATCATTCTTCAAGCTTTCTTGCTTCTTTCTTTCTTTATGACCAAGCATCTTCTTTAGCTCCAAGCTTTCTTTCTTCTATTTGCTCTCCCCCTTTGACCATGCCTCTCTCTCCCTTTGGCAAGGTATGCATTCTCTCCCTTTGTAGAAGATCATACACAACTCTCCTTAGGAAGCTTGGACATTCTCTTCACCTCTTGAGAACTTGAAAGCTTTCTCCCCCTTTGATGGATAGGAGATCTTCGAGTACTTGAACTCTCGAACTCTCTCCCCCTTTGCCATTAAATTGCAAAGGTACCTACACACATGAAATAAGGAAAATACCTTTAGTGGCACCTGTTAACAAATGAAATCGAAAATGAAATACATAACAGGCTATCATGTATGGAAGTTATCTCTAAGGGCTCAAGGGCAATCCAAGGGTCAATTTGATCAAAACTAATACTTCCTATGAAGGTTTACACTCCCCCTCAATCCATTCTCTTCTTTTGTCAAACTTTTGACAAGATATAACTATTAGATGCAAGAAGAAGATGGTTTTACCAATGAGGGTCAACTTCAAGGAAAGGATTAGGTTCATTTAACTATAAGGCTCATATGATCAAATTACCAAAAGAGAGCTAGGTCAAGGTGAAAAGCAATCATGGATACCAATTGGAAAAACAAAGAATACCAATTGAGATTTAAGGATATGACTATTAAATCAATCACTCTAAAATGGATTTAAAAATATAACTATTATGAGAAATCCAAATTAGAGCTATCCATGATGCATGGGGTAAACTAAACATAGCATCAATCAATATAACTTATGAAAATTATATGCTATGTAAGTTTTGAAATCATTTCATTCAAACAATAAATATGACTATTAATGTGCAAGAATGAGTGAAATGAATTTCAATCATGAAGCCAACCTCAAATAATAACCAACCAATATTATTATCACATAAACATGGTGGTCATGAGATTTACCTATTAGAGCAAAAGAGGTGGCAATCATGAACATTATGATGCTAATGGTGTGTGACATGGAACAATCATATTACTTATCAAGTTCAATCCAATGCACACAAGGTCTATCACATACACAAGATAAGATATCAATTGGATTATGAAATCAATGGAAAGTTATACCAAATGAAACCAATTGAATATGATAACATGATTAATAGCAAGGATGTGACAAACTTCCATCAAGCATCATTAGTGCATATTCATCACTTATATAGATATAACTATAGAGCATAGTGATGAACAATGGTAAATTGCAATGCAAAAGAATATTACTTGGCAATGCATGCAATTTCCAAAGTGTCTAGATCATATGAATTCAACACTAAGATATCCATCAAACAAGAGATATAACTATGAAATACAAGGAATGGATTTCAAAGAGGTTCATATGATCAAGAACACTATTATGAAGTTGAAACATATATAGAGATGACAACATTAAGAA
Source organism: Cinnamomum chago (assembly GCA_038049695.1). NCBI lineage: Eukaryota > Viridiplantae > Streptophyta > Magnoliopsida > Laurales > Lauraceae > Cinnamomum > Cinnamomum chago. The sequence continues at coordinate 51,358,146 of CP142455.1, read as the reverse complement.
GGTATACATGAATCAACATCATAACCATCCATTAAAAGAAATGACTAGAAGACATAGAGGATGGATTTGGGTTCTAGTATGGTTTCTACAAGTATAACTAAGATCACTACCATACAAAGAACCAATTGTCATTTGCATATAAAAAGAATAACTAAAAAAGCATAGATGCAAACAACATTCATTTCCATTTCTAAGATAATGAAACCAAAAGAAAAGGAAATGAGAATCATGGAACATGCTTTGATGAATATAACTAGTGATGTTATAGAGCATTTCCAATCAAACAATCTTCAAATCATTTTGAAAAACAAAATCCAACAATGAGCATAAAAAGAATGATTTTGAAGATCAATTTTCAACATTGTATTTTAAAAGATATAACTTAATTGAAACACATACAAGTTGAATTTTCAAGACAATGATTTTCCATATAAAAATATAACTTAGAAATCCATGGAAAAACTTGAATTGATTCAAATCATTTGTTAAAAAAAATCTTACTATGACATCTACACAAATGACTCAACAACAATTGATCATGAATGAATTAGCTATGAAAGCCTTTAAAAACATAATCAATTGATCATGTAAAGAAATGCAATGCAAGACATATGTGTGCAAAAAGCAAATCAAACATGATGAAATTATAATCAAAAGATTTTGAAAACCATGACATGTAACTTAGAAAGGTGCATGTAAACAAAATCAAATGATCATAAAGAAACATTGCATTTAAATAGATGTAACTATATAGAAACAAAATGCAAATGCAACTTACTTGACCAACAAAGTGATTTAACTATTTAAGAATAGTTTGGTCAAGTAGGGTCAAGGCCTTAAGGTTTGACTAAGTAGATAACTTTTGGAATCCACCTAAGGTCTTGGGAGGGTTGAACTTTGAGGTCTAGTTTGGACTTCTCACCAACTATAGGAGATTTAACTTGATAAATTTTCAATTTAGACTTATCACCATGATATTTAGATTTTACTAAATTTAGCTTGGAATGGTGATTTGTCTTTTGATGTTGGTGAGTTTTCTTCTTAGGGGATTGTTTCACTTTTCTTTTCTTCTTATTTTCTCCCTTTACTTGACTTTTGAATTTTGAATTTAACTTAGCAACTTTCTTCAAAAGTTCTTTCATGGGTTCATATAAGGGAGATAGGTTGAGAAGCTTTTTGTTCATAGATTCTTTTAAGCTTGGTTTAACTTGTTTAAGCTTTTTAGAATCTATTTTAGGAGACTCCATTTTAAAAGATTTAACTTGTTTAGTCTTTGTGGAGTTTTCCTTGATTTTTAGTGTCTTACCCTTCATAGATTTAGATTCTCCATTTTTGAGTTCAAAGATGGGTTTAGACACATGGCTTCTTTTCCTTAGTTTGCACTCAAACATAAAATGTCCTTCAATGCCACAATAATTACATTTAGACATGGGCAAAGAAGTGTGAGTGCTAGAGAATGAGGACTCACCTTTCACAAAAGTGTTGGTGAATTTAGGGTCATATGACATATTCCTATTAAATCCAAGACCCGTCCTATCTCCATGAGATTTACCCAATTTGAATAATTTTTTCAAGTTTCTCTTCACTTTGGGTAAACTTGCACTCATACTTTTGTTTATAGCTTTCAAGTTGAGTGACTTTGGTTATAAGGATTGAATTTTCATGTTTGACTTTTGAAAGTTCATTTTCAATTTCCTTATATTTGATTAGCTCTTCATTGGCAAGTTTTAATTCATTAACAACTTTAGATCCAAGTTCTTTGGTTTTTAACTTACTTTTGATCAACTTGGCTTCTAAATTGTCAAGGTCTTCATCTTGTCTTTTAATTGTATCTCTTAGGTTTAAATTTTCCTTAGAGATAGTCAAATTAGATTCAAGATTGTTAAAGTCTTTATCTTGCCTTTGTAATTGATCTCTTAGTTTTAGATTTTCCTTATTGACATTTTCATAACCCATCTTTAATTCTTTTAGTTCATCTTGAATGTTGGATAGGTTATTTAAAGAGATCATGAACTTAGACTCTACACAATTTATTACTTCTTCTTTCTCTCTAAGTTCATCTTTTGAAGAAGCTAATTCTTTGCTTAGATTTTTAGATTCTTCTCTTAAACTTTTGTTTTTCTTCTCAAGCTTTAAGGATACTTCATATAATTCTTCAAAGGCTTGTTGAAGATCTTCTTCATTATATTCTTCTTCTTCATTTAATTTACATTGAGATTCTTTTAATTGAATGTTTGAATCTCTAATAGATGGAAGAATGGTAAGTCTAGGAGAATCTACAAAATCTAGCATAGTGGAGTCCATACTAATGATTTTCAATATAAGGACAACTCTAGGGTTTAAACTCTAGGTTTTTACACCTAATCAAGAGTTCCAAACACTTGATCCTAAGGGATAAGAGCACTTGTCTCTGATACCAATTGAAAGTCCACGAGGATCCTAACCCTAGAGGGGGGGTGAATAGGGTGAGCTACAATTGTGACCAATTTAGACCAATTTTAAATTCTTAAACAAACTAGTCACATGTGATGATAAACCATACAATATGCGGAAGCTAAACAAAACAATCACCACATAGCAATCACCACAACACAATATTTATAGTGGTTCGGCCAACGTGCCTACATCCACTACCGGCTTGTGATCCAATCACCCCACCGGATTTCCACTATTTATGCTTTTTCAAAGGCTAAGCAATAACCTCTACAATGTTGCTTTTCAAAGGCTAAACAACAACCTTACAAGATGCTTTTCTTAGGCTAAGCAATAACCTTACAATATGCTTTTCTTAGGCTAAGCAATAACCTTATACAATGCTTTTCTTAGGCTAAGCAATAACCTTTACAAATAAAAGCTTTCTCTAAGAAAGTGTCTTTACAAAAGATCACTCTAAGAGATTACAATTTAAGCTCATATGAAATTGCCTCTTGACTAGGCTAATATGAAAGTTTAATACAAATAACAAACATACACTCAATTAAGTTAAAGTGTGTGCACAAGTGTATGAATGCTCTACTTCAATCTATTTTAACAATGAAGCTCTTAAATGAATGCATGATGCATTTTAAAATCAATTCTTATAAAAAGATGATTGAAGAGAAAAATACTAATCACATGAAAGATTCACACAACTTGAAGAAATGATCTAAAACATGTTGTATGAAAATAAAAGTCTAAGAACACATGTGATTTAGGTGAGAGTGATTGCAAACCATTCTAATATACCAATGAAGATAATGAGTTTGCAAAACAACTCTTGAAATCATGCATAAGTGAAAAACAAAGATTTAAGCATGCATGAATTTCATTTTAATGAAAATCAAAATACAAGTAAAGTGTACCTTTTTAAGAACTCATGTATTTGATTTCCAAATGGCCCCCTAGCCTTTCCAACTTCTTCCCCTTTCTTTGGCTCCAAAATACTCTCAAAGGTTCATGGTTCAAGCCTTTAAAAAGGTTGGAAAAGAATGGACTTTATAGCCAAAAAGTAGCCAACGGCTAGTTCTCGGTCGACCGGCAAAGAGGTCTCGGTCGACCGGGAAGGCACAACGGTCAGATTTCTGACCGTTGGAGGTTTCAGTTCAAAACTGCAGAATTTACCTCCAGTTGTCTCGGTCGACCGAGATGCAGGTCTCGGTCGACCGAGATACCTGCAGAAAGTTAGCCCAGATTTTCATAAATGAGAGAAACATGAGGCTTTTAAGGGCAACTCTTTGGGGGGATTTTTGGGCTGGTAAACCAAGCTTGGTAACATGTTTTAAGGCATTCTAAGATGTTTAAAAACATGAAATACACAAAGCCTAAAAAGATTCAAAGATTTAAAACCAAAGGCAAGCTTGATTAGTAAAAACTCTTTTCAATTGAAATTGCATACAAAACTGATTCTAAAGGTGCTGAAAGTATGCAAACCTCAAACCTAAATACCTAACATGATTTTCCAAATGTAGTGCACAAGGAAATAGGTTTTCAAAAAGAGTTTGGGTTTCAAAACCAATGCATCCAACTTTAAAACCAAAACATGTATAAAGCAAAGACTTTTCCAAATCTTAAAAGCTATGCATGAATAAAACTAGATTTCAAGGTTTTCTAAAACAATGCTAGTGTGAGAATTCAAATGATGCTAAAGTGCAAATGCATCCATCAAATTGCAAAAACAAAATTCCTAACAGTCGGGTATCCAATGAATCGGGAACTGGCAAGATGGCAATCACAAGAAGCTAAGTCCTCTATCACCGAAGTGACAAGAGTATAACGGGACGTTGGTCTCAGTCGCACAAGGTGAGTAGACTCAACGTAAATCATATATACAATATAAATATACGGGAACGGGACCACGGTAGCGAACCGGGTATCGGGACGGGACCATTGGTAATAACCGGGTATCGGGATCCAAACTGCAGCTGGCGGGACGGGAGAGGGATTTCCAAGTCGGTGGATCAAGCCGACAAGGTATCCAAGCTTAGTGATGCCGACTCATAGGTCAAAACCAATCGAGACATATGCAAGTAAATCAAGTACAGTAAATAAACGGGTAAAACGGGGGTGCTCAAGGGCACACTGTCACTTCGTATCGGGCAATACATTCGGGACAAATAACTGTTACTAGCGTAACTTCAATGCTTTCGGGGAAACAAGTAAATCAAGTACAATAAATAAACGGGTAAAACGGGGGTGCTCAAGGGCACACTGTCACTTCATATCGGGCAATACATTTCGGGACAAATAACTGTTACTAGTGTAACTTCAATGCTTTCGGGAAACAAGTCATGTGATGCAAATCTCGGGAAATGAGGTGAAACCATAAACTATAACAATTTCGGGAAAAGCATTAATTTCAAGATCTATTTAAGTGAATAGGGGTCCCGTATGTCGATTATAGTCATTACTTGGTACTCCTTGAGTTCGAAGACATTCCGGGCTCCTTATGCACTTTTACTGTTTTCAAAACTTAACATGAGCTTATGGGTAGCACTAGATGTTACAATAGCAAAAATCAAGATTATCAACGGTCCATCCTAGGCATGACATTAATCCGGAAACATCGAGCAACCTATTCAGTTACCGAAAGGAATAGAATTCGCGATAACCAAGGGAAAGACTTGTGTTTAGATATAAAGAAGATATCGCGTCGTTCCATCCCGTTCAAGATTGAAATGGATTGAACTTCGATGCCACCGAACCAACCGTGAGGCGTGTCGGCTCAAGACATTCTCACACATGGTCCAAACAGTCCAAAAAGGGTAGTCAGGGTCCCACCTAAAACCACGAATTAGTGTCTAAATCAACACCATTCTTTTCTTTTAGTTCCCTAGTCTTAAAGACCTTAGATTAGGGCATAATTGGTCTTAACACTAAGGTATATACCCCTAGGACTCATTGAAAGCCCAAAGGTTTCCAAAAATAAACAATATCAAATTTCTGTCTCAGTGCATTAAAACAGTTCAACGTTATCCCATCGTGGCCTATGCCAGGCAGCCCGCATCGCTCGAGCGAATCGAAGAGTTTGCTCGAGCGAACTCATCGGTCGAGCGGTTATTTAAATGCGTTCGAGTGACCAAGTTACTGGAAATGCCCAAATCCTTTCCTGGACAGTTCGCTCGAGCGAAGTGTCATGGTCGCTCGAGCGAACGGTCCAGAAATGGATTCCGGACCAGTTCAGCTGTCCTCTTTCTCTTCCTTTTTCCTTTCCTTTCCAACACTTAAACCACTAGCATTTCTCTTCCATAATCACTTCAAAACCTCATTAAAACTCCAATGAACAATTAAATTCAAACACCTCTTTAAACGGGTATCAATTTCAAGTCAATGTAACTTATAAACATAACCATGAATAGCCAATCCAACCTCATTCCTTTTAAAACCATATGAACAAACTTGACCAAATGAAAGCACATTTTTCCAAGAGATTAACAAGAGAGAAACCACCATTAATATGCAATTTCGAAATCAATAGAAAGATGACAAGAAGCATGTGTAGAAACATATATCACATTATCAAGAACAAGTAATAAAACTTAGGATTTTCTCATAAAACTTTGATAACATTGAAACCATCCATTCATCCACTTGCCTTTGACTCTAATCAAGCAAATCAAGCTCCTAATCACCTCTCAAGCTCAAGATCCACAATCTCTACAAAAACCCCCAAAACAAACCCTAAAATGGGTTAAACAAGGAATGAAAATGAAAGAACTTCCAATAATGCAAATGTAGCTTCCCTAAGGCTAGAAGATTACAAATCTAGAAGATGAGAGGGATCACTTACTTGCAAGGTCCTCTAATGGACAAGGTAAGCTCAAGGGAAGTCTTGTGATGGAGGGTTCTCTTCACAAAAGGTATCAATGGAAAGCTTGCAAGATGAGGAAGAAGAAGACGGTCTCCATTTCGAGTTTGGTGCAAGATTGGTGAGGATTTGAGATGGAGAAGCAAGAAGAAGAAGAGGAAACACAAGAGCAAACCCTAGGCTCAGTTGTGTGCTGGAGCAATGGAGAGGAAATGAGCAATGAAGGGGATGGGTTTCTCTTATAAGCAAGTGAGGTTTGGGTCCCACAACTTAAAGAACTTGGGTGGCTGAAATCATCTAATTCGGGACCCCGGATGGATTCGACGAAGAAGGAAGAAATGATCGTCGAAATATCTAGTTTCCAAAAAGTATATGTTTCGCGGTTTCGGGAATATCGAGATTTGGGTACAGATTTGGTGTGAAATGACTGTTTTGCCCTCAAGGCCAAGAAATCGGGTTTTGGGTTCTCAAATGGATACGAGATCAACATGAAAGTTGTAGGATTCCTCAAGATGAATGCAACAGGCCAAAAACACAATACGAAACAAATCGGGAAAATCTCACAAGTAAATACAAAGCCGAAAAGGGAACCCCCAAAGGGCCCCACAAGCTACCAAAGCACTCAAAAGCCCAAAACTAGAAGAAAACCATTCTAGCTCACAAACTCAACCCAACAACCACTAATCCCACTAAAAGAACTAATCCACAAATAAAACAACACTAATCCAAGAGATCAGGGGTCGGGTTCTCACAGTGTCTTCACAAAAGATCACTCTAAGAGATACAATTTAAGCTCAATCAATTTATGCTTAATGCAATTCGAAAGTTTAAGGCACAAAAAGATATGATTGAAGTTCTATGCAAATCACTTGAACAATTACACACTTGTGAATGATATGAAAATCTAAAGATCACAAGTTGTATGAAAGTGTTTAAGCCTAATCAAGTGATGCATGTGCAATGTTGTTTTCAAAACTAATTTGACTAAAGATTAAATGAATGAAAACAACAAGGGAAGTTTCAACCAAGTGAAATAATCATGCAATAAAAGAAATCAAAGATTTAGGCTAAGCATGATTAAGAAAGTTTAAAACAAAACTTGGGTTGAAATCAAAGTGATGAATCCAATCTTGAATATCAAAGATGAAGGGTAGAATGGATTCAACACATCATAGTTATCATGCATAAAAACATTTACCAATAATTTAAACAAGCATGTAAACTATGATAAAGAAAGGTAGAGCTTACTTGGTGGTTTAACTCATTAATCCAAGCTTTAGCTCTCCTAATGACCTTCTAGCCTTTCCAACTTCATCCCCTTTCAATGGCTCCAAAATGGTCTCAAAGGTTCATGTGTCAAGCCTTGAAAAAGGTTGGAAAAGAATGGACTTTATAGCCAAAAAGTGCCCAACGGCTAGTCCTCGGTCGACCTGCAAAGAGGTCTCGGTCGACCGAGAAAGCACAACGGTCATATTTCTGACCGTTGGCAAGTTACAGTTCAGAAACTGCCCACTCGACCGACAGTGTTCCCGGTCGACCGGGAAGCAGGTCTCGGTCGACCGGCGACACTGCACAGGCCAAAATTTCCACTTTTGCAAGTTTCAAAGTATTTCTTTGTGGAACTATTTGGGCCAATAAATCAAGCTTAAAAACATGTTTTAAATCATTCTAAGGGTTTAAAAACATGAAACACACAAAGCCTAAAATGATTCAAAAGTTTAAAACCAAAGGCTAGCTTGATTTGATAAAACTCTTTTCAAATGAAAATGCATACAAAACTGATTCCGAAAGTGATGAATGTATGCAAGGTTCAAACCTAAATTCTCAAAAAGATTTTCCAAATATAATTCACAAAGAATTAGGTTTTCAAAAGAGTTTGAATTCTAAAAACAATGCATCCAAGTTTAGAAACAAAACATGCATAAAACAATACTTTTACAAATCTTAAAAGCAATGCATGTATAAAACCAGATTTCAAGGTTTTCTAAAACAATGCAAGTGTTAAAATTCAAATGATGCTAAAGTGAAAATGCATCCATCAAATTGCAAATACAAAATCCCTAACAATGGGTCATCAATACTAATTAGAATTCTTTCCAAAAATTAATTTGATTTGACCAATTTTAGTAATTTGCTATGTTTGGATCAGATTTGGAAACATTCTAAATTAAGCATTCATCCATAAATAGAAAGTGCTAAAAAATAGAAACTAGTCCTCTCCTCCACATGGCCCTAGCGGAATAGACTTCTTGGACTTCTAGACTTTCCAAAACTTTGGAATTCCTCAAACTCTTTGGGCAACTCCAAAACTCTTTTGGTAATCTTCAAACTCTTTGATTAGGAGTCCAACATCGCTTTCTTTCTTCGTCTCGGACATCGCCAGAATTTAGAAATTTAGAAAAATTACATAAATTCCTATGCCTCAATTATGAGACTTACATGGTAATCTAAACATGAAAATAAAAGGGCTATAGGGAAATTCATCATGCCTTGCCCTTTCACGGGAAAGCAAGGAAACCATGACGCCCATTACATTTAGCCTTAAACAAACCATTAACCATAAATAGAAAGCAAAAGACTTGTGGGCCATATAGAGAGGACATGATCATCTACAAGTTAGTATCTCATACAACCAAGCATCTCACAAAACCAGGTTACCAAACCACAATGAAAAAACAAGATGCCAAAAGTAACCACCCTTTTAATACATGCACTTCGCAGAGGGGGTCCGGGGGTGTCCCGCGGCGGTGGTCGAGCCATCTAGACGTCAGGTTGGGGCTTGAGATGCGTAACACTTGTCACGCCCCCGAACCAAAACCTCGGGGGCGGGAAATGGGATTTAGCACAAATGTATTTTACTTCTCCCAGGATCCGCGTGTGTGAAGACAACACATTTTGAATATTTTGCGGAAGCATTTGTGGCGTTGCGACCCGAAGTCCGTGGCCATCGGATTCCGCGTCGCACTCAACCTTTAGCACATAGCTATTATATCAAGAATCATATCAGACTGGAGTAACCATCACAATAAATTACAGAGCTGACAGTAACAGGATATTACATTCCCAAATATGTTCAAGTTACAATTATCAATGTACATTAATTAAGAATCCCAAGAAAAAGGCTAATAAAAGCCATACAACAAAAGCTATCAACTACTACCCAAAATATGACGTAGCTCCGATGTCAAGCTCAATGTCTACATGACATAGCCGACAAAACAACCTGCAAAACATGGCTCCACAGCCAACTCAAGCACTCAACTCGGGGCGAAGAAATCTGAACCTGAGTACCAAAAGTAGTGGGTCAGACACGACGGTCTGGCAGGTGGATGAAAAGATAACAAATATACTGAAGAATAAAACATAAGATAAATCATGCTATTCGATCAAATGCTGCATATAATTAAACGGGTGCAAAGTCGGGAATCTCGGGGAAAAACCTGTATTCGTTTCAAGCATGGATAAAACATGAATGTTTAATAAAACATGTGTTCATTTACATCATCTATAATCATAGATATTTGACAATCGGGTGTTCGTCTAAAACATGTATAAACATAGCGGTATGGCAAAACAACGTTCATTTGAAACTTAAGTAAAAACACAAGTATACAACAACCCAGGTATTCATAGCAGTCTAGCAAAACCAATGTCCATTTGAAACATATGTGAAAATACGGATATTTAACAAACCGGGTGTTCATTTAAAACAGGTGTAACCAAGGAAATTTGACAAGACTAATGTTCATTTAAACCTATTCCAAAGTACGGATATTTAAACAAATCGGGTATCATGTAAAATAGGTATAAACATAGGAATCTGGCAAAACAAGTGTCATCTAAAATATATTTCAAAGCATGGATATTCAACAAGTCGGGTATTCATTTAAAACATGTATAAACCCGGGGATCTGACAAACCAAATGTCATTTAAAACAAAGTACGGATATTTAACAATTCGGGTATTCATTTACAACAACCTAGGTATTCATAGCAGTCTAGCAAAACCAATGTCCATTTGAAACATATGTGAAAATACGGATATTTAACAAACCGGGTGTTCATTTAAAACAGGTGTAACCAAAGAAATCTGACAAGACTAATGTTCATTTAAACCTATTCCAAAGTATGGATATTTAAACAAATCGGGTATCATGTAAAATAGGTATAAACATAGGAATCTGACAAACCAAATGTCATTTAAAACAAAGTACGGATATTTAACAATTCGGGTATTCATTTAAAACATGTGTAATCATGTAAATCTAGCAAAATCATTGATCGTTTGAAACGTATGTAAAAGCATGGGCATTTAACCAACCGGCATTCATTTAAAACATGTGCGGGTACAAAGAACAGAAGACAATATAATAATAACTGAATTTACATTGGAGAATATTAACACTTGTTTAAATAACAACTTTCATAAAGGAAACGAATCATTTATCGGAAAGCAAGTAAGCAGTATAAAACATGTCGGGTATCCAAGGAATTGGGAACTGACAAGATGGCTGAAAGAAAGTGTGATTCAGATCTGAACTCCTTTTGAGAAAAGAATTCTATGGCTGGAATTTTAAAACTTTTAGCCAGGATCCGAATTAGAAAGCAAACCAGCCATGTAAATCACACCATAACACCATGCAATCATAATCAACTTGTGTGAAAACAAATAAGATACATAGGAGAACATATACCTAATGATATGAAGACTTAGAATCTCTGAAACAAAGTATGCAAAGGGGCTGAAATCAGACTGCAATCAAGCAATGAGTTGCTGGAATTTCCTGCAGCAATTTTTCCTTGTAGTCTTCTCCTCTATTCCCCTTTCTACTAATCTGATTGGTTAGTGTTGGTGGGAACACAACCAGGTTTCCTTCTTCTTGTTTTCCTTGATTTTATGTGAGAAGACCAGACCTGATATGGTCTTTCTCCAAGAGGAAAAACGTGGACCAACAAGAACTCCTCTCTTTGTGCAAGACAACTATGGACGTCCAAGGGGGTGGCTGGCTGTTCTACCTCTCTTCCATGCCCAAAGGGTTTTTACTCTCCTTCTTTTTCTCTCCCATCAGTTACCCGCCCAAGGGAAACTATCAGCTATATATAAAGAGCTGAAACCCTTTTAGAATATGTTTCCTTAAAGAATAAGGAAACCAAGAGAGACTATCCAAAAAGGAAACCACCACCTTATGGACGTCCAGCCCCTTTCTATCTAGTTTAGTTTCTAAAAATAATTAGAAGGCTACTAAACTTAAGGAGAACTTGCACAAAAAGAAATCCTTCCAAGTGATAGGACCTACACAAACTTGGGACCCACATACTAGGGACCACATTGGCTAGCCCACACATACTATGGTCCATGCACCAAATAATTTTTCTAGAGTTGTAATTCATGTATGCCATCATGGGCCTATTTGAATTTACACTCAAAATTATTTCTCCACACATTTAAACAATTTAGGAAACCTTGCCAATCTAGGAAAGTGGCTAGAGAAGGGACCAAAAGACATATTTGCCCTTGGCTCCCAAAATGACCAAAATGTCCATGCTAACCCCATAGCAACATCAAGATCATTTTAACCCTAACTCATTCCACTAAAGAGTTATGGTTGCACTCCAGGGACAAATATTAAATTGCAATTAAAGCTCATCATAGACTGACGATTGTCTTTGACCTACCAAGTACAATGACCATAATGCCCCTCTATGTAACATCCATAATCAAGTAGGTTAACCGATGTACTATCTACCTTCTTGATTACATCTTAACCTTAGAACTTCATACCCTTGACTTAATCATCATCCGGATATCATTCTCTTGATCCAGGGAGCGACCCACAAGTTCAATATCCATATGGAACATCCATATACTAAGATCTTAGATTCTGATGATTAATCGGATAATTCTAAGGGGACGATCATTCCACCATATGATGGCATAGATTCCATATTGCATTTGCACGTCCCAACTAATCAAGCCCGAGCACCCAAAACACAGAGCTGTTGACCCATGAACAGGATCTCACCCATAGTGAATTAAAGCACAAGAACTTGACTTCGTCAGTTCATCCACAAATGCTCAAGATTAAGAGCACTGGTCACTCAGTAGCAAGAGGTGAGTTGATCTCTCTCTGTGATAGTACTATTTTAGAGATCACACCTACAAGTGGTCCTGTTCAATGCATGACACATGCACTAATGAGATTGAAAGTTTATGCATATCAGATCTTGGGAGAGACTAACATGGCTGATTTGAGGTTGTTCAAGTTTTAAAAACTAGAAAAACAGATCTGATATCAGCCATAAAACCATGCATAAAAGTCCATGAAATCATGATCAACATGTGTCTAAATCAAGGAGATGATAGAAGACTATTACCTTGATGATTTGTATGCTTCAAATCTCTGAAAAAGGAAGCTTCAAAGTTCTGAAATCAACCTGCAATCAGCAGCACAGGTGCAGAAATTCTGTGCAGGATTTTCCCCTTTGATCTTCTCTCTTATTCCACTTCCAAATCTGATTGGTAGTGATGGTGGGATCAAAGTATGGAATCGTAAGAAGGGTTTTCTGAATCACCTTTTGTGGAATAGATAGTTGCTGGTCTTCTCTCTCCAAGGAAGAAGATGAGGGCAGCAACCTAAAGGGGCTGGGCGTGAATACTACACCCCATGCAATGGGCAGCCAAAGGGTATAAATAATACTCCACGCCCTTGGGTATAAATTCCAGCCACACTAGGGTTTTTCCTTCTATGTTGCACGCCCAAGGTAGTGCTCTCCTTTTATAAAGGTTGCATTCCTAAAAGAGTCCTCTTTCTAATAGGAATGACCTTCCCTAATAATTAGCAACTAATCCCCTTAGTTGTGCAACACTTACTAATTTAGGATACTAAAATTAGTAACCCTTAATAATAGGAATTCTTACCCAAAGAGGAGTCTTTCCTTCCAAGTAAAGATACCTAATCAAACTTGGAAACCTCACACAAGTGTCCCCACATATGGCTGGCCCACAAGATAGCTAAACACACCATGGCCCACTAGTCAATAATTTAGCTAGAGTTAAATTCATGTATGCCCTCAAGAGCCTATTAGAATTTAAACTCAAAATTATTCTTCCACAAAATTAATTCAACCACATATCATCTAATTAGGAAACCATGCCAAAATAGGAAAGTGGCTAGAAGAGGGACCAAAAGACATATTTGCCCTTGGCTCCCAAAATGACCAAAATGTCCATGCTAACCCCATAGCAACATTAAGATCATTTTAACCCTAACTCATTCCACTAAAGAGTTATGGTTGCACTCCAGGGACAAATATTAAATTGCAAATTACGCTCATCATAAATTGACGATTGTCTTCGACCTACCAAGTACAATGACCACAATGCCCCTCTATGTAACATCCATAATCAAGTAGGTTAACCGATGTACTATCTACCTCCTTAATTACATCTCAACCTTAGAACTTCATACCCTTGACCTAATCATCATCCGGATATCATTCTCTTGATCCAGGGAGCGATCCACAAGTTCAATATCCATATGAAACATCCATATACTAAGATCTTAGATTCTGATGATTAATCGGATAATTCTAAGGGGACGATCATTCCATCACATGATGGCATAGATTCCTTATTGCATTTGCACGTCCCAACTAATCAAGCCCGAGCACCCAAAACACAGAGCTGTTGACCCATGAACAGGATCTCACCCATAGTGAATTAAAGCACAAGTACTTGACTTCGTCAGTTCATCCACAAATGCTCAAGATTAAGAGCACTGGTCACTCAGTAGCTAGAGGTGATTTGATCTCTCTCTGTGATAGTACTATTTTAGAGATCACACCTACAAGTGGTCCTGTTCAATGCATGACACATGCACTAATGAGATAAATCCGGAAAAGCCTCCCGTGACTTAGGTAAGTCACCCTGAATACAGGAGAGTATCTCATTATAACTTATACCAAGATGAAGTGCCCAACTCCACCTCTCAGTTATGAACAAATTAGTTGTTTCCAGTATCCATGACTCAGACCTTTCTGTGTGCAGCCACTACACACCCAAGTCATTTACTAGAAAACAATGGGCCTTATACAACCATACATATACACAAGTAATAAGAGAAAGATGTCATACTATTAAATAACCAATAAATATCCAGTTACAGAGATGAGAGTGCAGTCAGTGGGCTTTAGGGCATACACCAATCCCAACAATCTCCCACTTGCACTAAAGATCACTACGACCTAACCTAACTCCCATAGACTCAACATGTGAAGTAAAGACTTTCTCAGTAAGAGTCTTAGTAAATGGGTCAGCTAAGTTATTTGCTGAGGCAATCTGCTCTACCACTATTTCTCCATCCTGGACGAATTCCCGGATCAAGTGGTACTTTCTCTGAATGTGCTTGCCTTTCTTGTGATTCCTGGGCTCTTTACAGTTAGCTACTGCTCCAGTATTGTCGCAGTACATGACAATCGGTTTCTGCACTGCAGGAACAACTCCTAATTCCAATAGGAATTTTCTGAGCCATACTGCTTCCTTCGCAGCTTTCGATGCCGCCACATACTCTGCTTCCATGGTAGAATCAGCAGTACAATCTTGCTTGACACTTCTCCATGATATAGCCCCTCCTGATAGAGTAAAGACGTATCCCGAGGTAGACTTTCTGCCATCTACATCCGACTGGAAATCAGAATCTGTATACGCCAGTGGCGTTAGATCATCTGCTCGGTAGGTTAGCATATAATCTTTCGTTCTCCGAAGATACTTGAATATATGCTTAACAGCTGTCCAGTGCATTGGTCCAGGGTTTGATTGATATCTACTAACCATGCCAACGGCAAAGCAGATATCTGGTCTAGTACACAACATTGCATACATGAGGCTTCCAACAGCTGAAGCATATGGTACTCTCCTCATGCTTTCTATCTCCTCGGGTGTCTTCGGACATTGATTCCGAGATAGTGGTACTCCATGTCTAGAAGGTAGCAAGCCCTTCTTGGAGTCATGCATGTTATACTTGACCAATATCTTCTCAACATACGAAGATTGGGATAAGGCTAACATCTTGTTCTTGCGATCTCGCATAAGCTTGATCCCTAAGACATAGCTTGCCTCACCCAAATCCTTCATTTGAAATTGAGATGATAACCAAACCTTTGTAGACGACATCATGCCAACATCATTTCCAATGAGTAATATGTCATCCACATACAGGACTAAAAATGCAACTGCGTTTCCACTCCCTTTCTTATACACACATGGTTCATCAATGTTTTGATCAAAGCCAAAGGATTTGACTGCCTGATTAAACTTGATGTTCCATGCCCTAGATGCTTGCTTAAGTCCATAAATGGACTTCTTAAGCTTACAGACCATGTTCTCTTGGCCACCAGCAATGAATCCCTCTGGTTGCATCATATAGATGCATTCGTCAAGACTTCCATTAAGAAAAGCTGTCTTGACATCCATCTGCCATATCTCGTAGTCATAATGACATGCAATGGCTAAGAGAATCCTTATGGACTTAAGCATAGCCACTGGTGAAAAGGTTTCCTCATAATCGATACCCTCTTTCTGAGTATATCATTTCGCCACCAGTCTTGCTTTGAAGGTTTCAACCTTCCCATCCACTCCTCTCTTTCTCTTGTAGATCCACTTGCACCCTATGGGTTTGATCCCTTCAGGTGCATCCACAAGTTCCCAGACTTGATTGGAATACAGAGAATCCAATTCAGATTTCATCGCTTGCTGCCACATGTCAGCATCTGAGTCCGTTACTGCTTCATCGTAACTAGTAGGATCCTCAACCAGATCCTCGGAGTCTGTCATAAAAGACACTCCTAGGTATCTATCTGGTGGTCTAGAAATTCTCCCACTACGACGAGGCTCCGGAGTGTTAAAAGGAATGTCTTGATTTTCTACAGTCTCAGGTTCTGGCACAGATGTTGCAGGAGTTTATGAAAGAATCTCCTCAATGGTTTCCTTACAACCAAGCTCTTGGCGCATCATGCAATCATCCTCCAAGTATCTAGCATGAGTGCTGATAAGCACCTTTTGCTCTTTTGGATGATAAAAGATGCCTCCTCTCATTCCCTTAGGATACCCAATGAAGTAGCACATTTCCGATCTGGGTTCTAGCTTGGTAGCTTTATCATTCAGTACATAGGCTGGACAACCCCAAATGTGAATATGTCTTAAACTGGGTTTTCGACCTGTCCACATTTCTTGAGGTGTCCTAGGTACTGATTTAGAAGGTACCAGATTCAAAATGTATGCTGCTGCTTCTAGGGCATATCCCCAAAATGATATGGGTAGGGTTACATGACTCATCATGGACCTTACCATATCAAGAAGGGTACGGTTTCTTCTCTCTGCTACACCATTTTGCTGGGGTGTACCCGGTGCAGACAACTGAGACACAATCCCATGTTGTGTGAGGTACTCCTTGAACTCACCTAGGAGGTACTCGCCACCTCGATCAGATCGAAGAGCTTTGATATGTTTCCCTAGTTGTAGCTCCGCCTCAGCCTTGAATTGTTTGAACTTATCAAACGCTTCAGACTTGCGTCGCATTAGGTACACATATCCATACCTAGAGTAATCATCGGTGAAGGTGATGAAATACTCATAACCTCCTCTAGCTAGTTTGTTCATAGGACCACACACATCAGTGTGAACCAATTCTAACAACTCCTTTGACCTCAGTCCCTTTGCAGAGAATGACCTTTTGGTCATCTTTCCCATGAGACAAGATTCACACTGAGGTAAAGGTTCGAGATCTAATGAGCTCAAAGGCCCATCCTCTACCAACCTCTGAATCCGTTTTAGGTTAATGTGACCCAAGCGTAAGTGCCAAAGATAAGTGTCATTGGTCGAAGATACCTTCCTCTTATGGGAAGCTGAGCTTTCTAGTTGTACATTGTGCAGTGAGGGAGCAATAGGATATATATAAAATAAGTTATCATGCATTCTACCAGAACATATAATATTTCCATCTCTACCGATATCAACACCAGAATGGAAAGAAACTGAATAATTAAATTCAATGAGTCTGGAAACTGAAATTAAATTCTTCCTTATGTCCGGAACATAGATAACATTGTTTAAAACTAATATCCTATTTTGCGGAAAATGTAAGGTAACTGCTCCCACTGCAACAGCCCATATCTTTGCTCCATTTCCAACTCTAAGGTCAAATTTTCCTTTCTCAAGCCTTTTCATTATCTGAAACCCCTGCAATGAATTGCATATGTGATTAGTGGCTCCAGAGTCTACTATCCATGAATCAGTAGAATCAACCACATGACAGGCTTCAATGTAATAGGAAAGAGATATACCTTTCTTATCTGAGCCTAGGAGCTTGGGACAATCTTTCTTCCAGTGACCTTTTAGGCCGCACTTGAAGCATTTCCCTTTGGGCTTTTCACCTGCACCTCTGTCCTTCTTACTAGCATTGCCCTTTTTCTGCCCTTTTCCCTTACCCTACTTCTTCTTGAACTTTTTCCCTTTCGGGTTCAGTTTAGAGGAAGACTGGGAAAAATGAGCTTGGCCTTTAGGCGGCATGATGGCCTCTGCCGCCTGGAGTTCTTTCATTAACTCAGAGAGAGTCATGTCCAACTTGCTCATGTTGAAGTTGAGCTTGAACTGATTGAAAGACTCCGGTAGAGTTTCGAGAATCATATCAGTCTGACTCCCTACATCAATCTCAGCCCCTAGGATCTCAGCTTCATTGAAACAATCCATCATCTTGAGCATATGCTCTCTGACAGGTGTTCCCTCAGCCATCCTAGTATTCATGATTGTCCTTAAAGCAGCTTGCCTAGCTGGCCTGCTTTTGTCTGCGAACATCTCAGACAAGGACAACATGATGTCTGCAGCTGTGTCCATTTGCTCATGCTGCGTTTGCAACACGTTGGACATGGAAGCAAGCATATAACATTTGGCCATGCTATTAGCCTTTTTCCATTTCTTTTCAGCCTCTAGCTGGTCATCTGTAGAATAATCATCAACGGTAGGACAGGGTTCCGACAGAACATACTTGTACTCCTCAGCGGTGAGTACTATGTTCAGGTTTCTTTTCCAGTCTACGTAATTAGGGCCAGTCAATTTGTTCTCACGCAGAATACTCATCAATGGGCTAAAAGAGTCCTTCCCCATCTCTCTGGATATATAACAGGTTATAATTAGACAGGTAGTATATATGTAACATGTATATGGTGCTTGTAGTAAAAGGAAAAACATGCACAAGACTTTTTACATTATATAACCCTAATAATAATGTATCAGTGTCTCAACCTCCTCATAGACCCTCCACCGAAGGGATGGCCGAGCCTACAGTCACGTTGAGTTAAGCCTAGCTTATTTGGATCATCACTGTCTGGATACGCATACCCAGTGATAACCCAATCACTGATTGGTTTGGCCTCATATGACAAATAACACTAACTCCTAGGGAGAGGTTATTACCATCTTATGTCAAGTGTATTACCATCTCTTATGAACGTTCCCAAAATGTCTATGACTTAAGTCCTCCAAAGGGAATAGACTTTAATCCACTCTAGAAGTGATCTTTAGTAAAGAGCTCCACCGAAGGGATGGCCGCTCCCACTAACGCTTCATTGACATTCTATGGAAGTGATCTTTAGTAAAGAACTCCACCGAAGGGATGGCCGCTCCCACTAACACCTCATTACGAATATTCACATTAGTTCACCTACTAATTCATCAAAGTGATCTTTAGTAAAGAACTCCACCGAAGGGATGGCCGCTCCCACTAACACTCCAATGAGTTAGCATGAACCGAAATTGGAAGGCCGTGGGATTTTTCCAAATCCCTCTCCCACTTGATTATTTAACACTAGGGTTATGGGCCCACTTTGGTATCAACATATTAGATTTTAGTTTGGCCTCTTTTGGAAACTAAGGGTACCAAGGTAAACTAAACCCTATCCAATTTTAAACCTTAGACAAATAGAAGGTGCTGGTCTAAGAGCCGTTTAAAAACAATTGCCAAACTAAAACCAATCCAATATAGAAAGATGCCAATTTTAAGAACCTAGTGGTGGCCATGTTACTAGGTGATAAACATAGCAATTATATAAAGCATAAACCATGCATTCCATATATAAAAGCTAATAAAAGAATGCAATCCTTGATGGCTCCCTGCTCTTCGGACTTCAAATCCTTTTCCAATTAGGAAACTTGGTAAAGAGTCCTTCTTGCGCTAGGAAACCTCCATTGCCTCCATCACCATGGGACCCGGTTTGTTGCAACCTTCCTCGCTTGAAACTTTCCTTTTCTTGCTTGTTACAATAAATCAAAATTTATACAAGCAACCCAATGAAAAACAAAAACCCAAAATTACATTGGAGATTCCTATGCCTTTCAAGAAAGCTTACATCAAGACAAGTTGAAATAAAAGTAAGGAAATAATTACAACTTCCTATGATTGCTAACCGCGCAATCGTACATTTACCAACTAATAAAAACCATCCAAATTCACACACATACATGCGAACCATCAAGGATGCAATATATGGCTGCAAACAAAGAGGTTAGTGCATGCAATTGTGCTTGGTACAGCACTAAATAGAAATCTGAAATTATTCCAACACCTTGGAAACAATTCCTGCACACTTCCATGTAATAATCAGCAATCTGAAATTGTTCCAGCAACATGGAAACAATTTCTGCACTCCTAACATATAGTGGACAGCAATCTGGAACTATTCCAGCAGCATGGAAAAGTTTCAGAATCATTCCAGCAGCACTAAGAAATAATTCCTGCACTACTTATATGCAGAAATCTGCAATCTGTAGAATTCCTGCAGCCATGGAAAAATTCCTGCACACAACCTTTGCAGGAAACTCCTAGAAACAACATCCTAAAGGGCGCCACCATGCCCTTAATTAATCTAGGAATGAAAACCACACAACATGGGATCATGATATCACATGGAGAGGCTCTGATACCAATGAAAGTTTATGCATATCAGATCTTGGGAGAGACTAACATGGCTGATTTGAGGTTGTTCAAGTTTTAAAAACTAGAAAAACAGATCTGATATCAGCCATAAAACCATGCATAAAAGTCCATGAAATCATGATCAACATGTGTCTAAATCAAGGAGATGATAGAAGACTATTACCTTGATGATTTGTATGCTTCAAATCTCTGAAAAAGGAAGCTTCAAAGTTCTGAAATCAACCTGCAATCAGCAGCACAGGTGCAGAAATTCTGTGCAGGATTTTCCCCTTTGATCTTCTCTCCTATTCCACTTCCAAATCTGATTGGTAGTGATGGTGGGATCAAAGTATGGAATCCTAAGAAGGGTTTTCTGAATCACCTTTTGTGGAATAGATAGTTGCTGGTTTTCTCTCTCCAAGGAAGAAGATGAGGGCAGCAACCTAAAGGGGCTGGGCGTGAATACTACACCCCATGCAATGGGCAGCCAAAGGGTATAAATAATACTCCACGCCCTTGGGTATAAATTCCAGCCACACTAGGGTTTTTCCTTCTATGTTGCACGCCCAAGGTAGTGCTCTCCTTTTATAAAGGTTGCATTCCTAAAAGAGTCCTCTTTCTAATAGGAATGACCTTCCCTAATAATTAGCAACTAATCCCCTTAGTTGTGCAACACTTACTAATTTAGGATACTAAAATTAGTAACCCTTAATAATAGGAATTCTTACCCAAAGAGGAGTCTTTCCTTCCAAGTAAAGATACCTAATCAAACTTGGAAACCTCACACAAGTGTCCCCACATATGGCTGGCCCACAAGATAGCTAAACACACCATGGCCCACTAGTCAATAATTTAGCTAGAGTTAAATTCATGTATGCCCTCAAGAGCCTATTAGAATTTAAACTCAAAATTATTCTTCCACAAAATTAATTCAACCACATATCATCTAATTAGGAAACCATGCCAAAATAGGAAAGTGGCTAGAAGAGGGACCAAAAGACATATTTGCCCTTGGCTCCCAAAATGACCAAAATGTCCATGCTAACCCCATAGCAACATTAAGATCATTTTAACCCTAACTCATTCCACTAAAGAGTTATGGTTGCACTCCAGGGACAAATATTAAATTGCAAATTACGCTCATCATAAATTGACGATTGTCTTCGACCTACCAAGTACAATGACCACAATGCCCCTCTATGTAACATCCATAATCAAGTAGGTTAACCGATGTACTATCTACCTCCTTAATTACATCTCAACCTTAGAACTTCATACCCTTGACCTAATCATCATCCGGATATCATTCTCTTGATCCAGGGAGCGATCCACAAGTTCAATATCCATATGAAACATCCATATACTAAGATCTTAGATTCTGATGATTAATCGGATAATTCTAAGGGGACGATCATTCCATCACATGATGGCATAGATTCCTTATTGCATTTGCACGTCCCAACTAATCAAGCCCGAGCACCCAAAACACAGAGCTGTTGACCCATGAACAGGATCTCACCCATAGTGAATTAAAGCACAAGTACTTGACTTCGTCAGTTCATCCACAAATGCTCAAGATTAAGAGCACTGGTCACTCAGTAGCTAGAGGTGATTTGATCTCTCTCTGTGATAGTACTATTTTAGAGATCACACCTACAAGTGGTCCTGTTCAATGCATGACACATGCACTAATGAGATAAATCCGGAAAAGCCTCCCGTGACTTAGGTAAGTCACCCTGAATACAGGAGAGTATCTCATTATAACTTATACCAAGATGAAGTGCCCAACTCCACCTCTCAGTTATGAACAAATTAGTTGTTTCCAGTATCCATGACTCAGACCTTTCTGTGTGCAGCCACTACACACCCAAGTCATTTACTAGAAAACAATGGGCCTTATACAACCATACATATACACAAGTAATAAGAGAAAGATGTCATACTATTAAATAACCAATAAATATCCAGTTACAGAGATGAGAGTGCAGTCAGTGGGCTTTAGGGCATACACCAATCCCAACAGAGATAAATCCGGAAAGACCTCCGACTTACAGGAGAGTATCTCATTATAACTTACACCAAGATGAAGTGCCCAACTCCATCTCTCAGTTATGAACAAGTTCATTGTTTCAAGTGTCCATGACTCAGACCTTACTGTGTGTAGCCACTACACACCTGAGTCATTTACTAGAAAACAATGGGCCTTACACAACCATACATATACACAAGTATAAAGAGAAAGATGTCATTTCATTAAATAACCAATAAATATCCAGTTACAGAGATGAGAGTGCAGTCAGTGGGCTTTAGGGCATACACCAATCCCAACAATCTCCCACTTGCACTAAAGATCACTACGACCTAACCTAACTCCCATAGACTCAACATGTGAAGTAAAGACTTTCTCAGTAAGAGTCTTAGTAAATGGGTCAGCTAAGTTATTTGCTGAGGCAATCTGCTCTACCACTATTTCTCCATCCTGAACGAATTCCCGGATTAAGTGGTACTTTCTCTGAATATGCTTGCCTTTCTTGTGATTCCTGGGCTCTTTGCAGTTAGCTACTGCTCCAGTATTGTCGCAGTACATGACAATCGGTTTTTGCACTGCAGGAACTACTCCTAATTCCAATAGGAATTTTCTGAGCCATACTGCTTCCTTCGCAGCTTCCGATGCCGCCACATACTCTGCCTCCATGGTAGAATCAGCAGTACAATCTTGCTTGACACTTCTCCATGATATAGCCCCTCCTGATAGAGTAAAGACGTATCCTGAGGTAGACTTTCTGCCATCTACATCTGACTGGAAATCAGAGTCTGTATACGCCAGTGGCGTTAGATCATATGCTCGGTAGACTAGCATATAATCTTTCGTTCTCCGAAGATACTTGAATATATGCTTAACAGCTGTCCAGTGCATAGGTCCAGGGTTTGATTGATATCTACTAACCATGCCAACGGCAAAGCAGATATCTGGTCTAGTACACAACATTGCATACATGAGGCTTCCAACAGCTGATGCATATGGTACTCTCCTCATGCTTTCTATCTCCTCTGGTGTCTTCGGACATTGATTCCGAGATAGTGGTACTCCATGTCTAGAAGGTAGCAAGCCCTTCTTGGAGTCATGCATGTTATACTTAACCAATATCTTCTCAATATACGAAGATTGGGATAAGGCTAACATCTTGTTCTTGCGATCTCGCAAAAGCTTGATCCCTAAGACATAGCTCGCCTCACCCAAATCCTTCATCTGAAATTGAGATGATAACCAAACCTTTGTAGACGACATCATGCCAACATCATTTCCAATGAGTAATATGTCATCCACATACAGGACTAAAAATGCAACTGCATTTCCACTCCCTTTCTTATACACACATGGTTCATCAATGTTTTGCTCAAAACCAAAGGATCCTGATTAAACTTGATGTTCCATGCCCTGGATGCTTGCTTAAGTCCATAAATGGACTTCTTAAGTTTACAGACCATGTTCTCTTGGCCACCAGCAATGATTCCCTCTGATTGCATCATGTAGATGCATTCGTCAAGACTTCCATTTAGAAAAGCTGTCTTGACATCCATTTGCCATATCTCGTAGTCATAATGACATGCGATGGCTAAGAGAATCCTTATGGACTTGAGCATGGCTACTGGCGAAAAGGTTTCCTCATAATCGATACCCTCTTTCTGAGTATATCCTTTCGCCACCAGTCTTGCTTTGAAGGTTTCAACCTTCCCATCCACTCCTCTCTTTCTCTTGTAGATCCACTTGCACCCTATGGGTTTGATCCCTTCAGGTGCATCCACAAGTTCCCAGACTTGATTGGAATACAGATAATCCAATTCAGATTTCATCGCTTGCTGCCACATGTCAGCATCTATGTCCGTTACTGCTTCATCGTAACTAGTAGGATCCTCAACCAGATCCTCGGAGTCTGTCATGAAAGACACTCCCATGTATCTATCTGGTGGTCTAGAAATTCTCCCACTACGACGACGCTCCGGAGTGTTAAAAGGAATGTCTTGATTTTCTACAATCTCAGGATCTGGCACAGATGTTGCAGGAGTTTCTGAAAGAATCTCCTCAAGTGTTTCTTTACAACCAAGCTCTTGGTGCATCATGCAATCATCCTCCAAGTATCTAGCATGAGTGCTGATAAGCACCTTTTGCTCCTTTGGATGATAAAAGATGCCTCCTCTCGTTCCCTTAGGATACCCAATGAAGTAGCACATTTCCGATCTGGGTTCTAGCTTGGTAGCTTTATCATTCAGTACATAAGCTGGACAACCCCAAATGTGGATATGTTTTAAACTGGGTTTTCGACCTGTCCACATTTCTTGAGATGTCCTAGGTACTGATTTAGAAGGTACCAGATTCAAAATGTATGTTGCTGCTTCTAGGGCATATCCCCAAAATGATATGGGTAGGGTTGCATGACTCATCATGGACCTTACCATATCAAGAAGGGTACGGTTTCTTCTCTCTGCTACACCATTTTGCTGGGGTGTACCCGGTGCAGACAACTGAGACACAATCCCATGTTGTGTGAGGTACTCCTTGAAATCACCCAGGAGGTACTGGCCACCTCGATCAGATCGAAGAGCTTTGATATGTTTCCCTAGTTGTAGCTCCGCCTCAGCCTTGAATTGTTTGAACTTATCAAACGCTTCAGACTTGCGTCGCATTAGGTACACATATCCATACCTAGAGTAATCATCAGTGAAGGTGATGAAATACTCATAACCTCCTCTAGCTAGTTTGTTCATAGGACCACACACATCAGTGTGAACCAATTCTAACAACTCCTTTGACCTCAGTCCCTTTCCAGAGAATGACCTTTTGGTCATCTTTCCCATGAGACAAGATTCACACTGAGGAAAAGGTTCGAGATCTAATGAGCTCAGAAGCCCATCCTCTACCAACCTCTGAATCCGTTTTAGGTTAATATGACCCAAACGTAAGTGCCAACGATAAGTGTCATTGGTCGAAGATACCTTCCTCTTAAGGGAAGATGAGCTTTCTAGTTGTACATTGTGCAGTGAGGGAGCAATAGGATATATATAAAATAAGTTATCATGCATTCTACCGGAACATATAATATTTCCATCTCTACTGATATCAACACCAGAATGGAAAGAAACTGAATAATTAAATTCAATGAGTCTGGAAACTGAAATTAAATTCTTCCTTATGTCCGGAACATAGATAACATTGTTTAAAACTAATATCCTATCTTGCGGAAAACGTAAGGTAACTGCTCCCACTGCAACAGCCCATATCTTTGCTCCATTTCCAACTCTAAGATCAAATTCTCCTTTCTCAAGCCTTTTCATTATCTGAAACCCCTGCAATGAATTGCATATGTGATTAGTGGCTCCAGAGTCTACTATCCAGGAATCAGTAGAATCAACCACATGACAGGTTTCAATGTAGTAGGAAAGAGATATACCTTTCTTATCTGAGCCTAGGAGCTTGGGACAATCTTTCTTCCAGTGACCTTTGAGGCCGCACTTGAAGCATTTCCCTTTGGGCTTTTCACCTGTGCCTTTGTCCTTCTTCCCAGCATTGCCCTTTTTCTGTCCTTTTCCCTTACCCTGCTTCTTCTTGAACTTTTTCCCTTTCGGGTTCAGTTTAGAGGAAAACTGGGAAAAGTGAAGTTGGCCTTTAGGCTTCATGATGGCCTCTGCCGCCTGGAGTTCTTTCATTAACTCAGAGAGAGTCATGTCCATCTTGCTCATGTTGAAGTTGAGCTTGAACTGGTTGAAAGACCCCGGCAGAGTTTCGAGAATCATATCAGTCTGACTCCCTGCATCAATCTCAGCCCCTAGGATCTCAGCTTCATTGAAACAATCCATCATTTTGAGCATGTGCTCTCTGACAGGTGTTCCCTCAGCCATCCTAGAATTCATGATTGTCCTTAAAGCAGCTTGCCTAGCTGGCCTGCTTCTGTCTGCGAACATCTCAGACAAGGACAACATGATATCTGAAGCTGTGTCCATTTGCTCATGCTGCGTTTGCAACACGTTGGACATGGAAGCAAGCATGTAGCATTTGGCCATGCTATTTGCCTTTTTCCATTTCTTTTCAGCCTCTAGCTGGTCATCTGTAGAATAATCATCGATGGTAGGACAGGGTTCCGACAAAACATACTTGTACTCTTCAGCGGTGAGTACTATGTTAAGGTTTCTTTTCCAGTCTACGTAATTTGGGCCAGTCAATTTGTTCTCACGCAGAATACTCATCAATGGGCTAAAAGAGTCCTTCCCCATCTCTCTGGATATATAACAGGTTATAATTAGACAGGCAGTATATATGTAACATGTATATGGTGCTTGTAATAAAAAGAAAAACATGCACAAGACTTTTTACATTATTTAACCCTAATTATAATGTATCAGTGTCTCAACCTCCTCATAGACCCTCCATCGAAGGGATGGCCGAGCCTACAGTCACGTTGAGTTAAGCCTCGCTTATTTGGATTATCACTGTCTGGATACGCATATCCAGTGATAGTCCAATCACTGATTGGTTTGGCCTCATATGACAAATAACACTAACTCCTAGGGAGAGGTTATTACCGTCTTATGTCAAGTGTATTACCATCTCTTATGAGCATTCCCAGAAAGTCTATGACTCAAGTCCTCCGAAGGGAAGTGACTTTAATTCAATCTTGAAGTGATCTTTAGTAAAGAGCTCCACCGAAGGGATGGCCGCTCCCACCAACGCTTCATTGACATTCTATAGAAGTGATCTTTAGTAAAGAACTCCACCGAAGGGATGGCCGCTCCCACTAACACCTCATTACGAATATTCACATTAGTTCACCTACTAACCCATCGAAGCAATCTTTAGTAAAGAACTCCACCGAAGGGATGGCCACTCCCACTAACACTCCAATGAGATAGCATGAACCGAAAATGGAAAGCCGTGGGGTTTTTCCAAGCCCCTCTCCCACTTGATTATTTAACACTAGGGTTTTGAAAAACACTTTTGATCGTTACTCAAACCTTGTTTAAATCTAGAAAACTTGGTTAACAATTTTCATGACTCAATTGCTTAAGTCATAAAAAAATAACCTTTGCTTTAAAACATATTGAGTAAAGATCCTGGGACCAATGGGTTATGGGCCCACTATGGTATCAACATATTAGATTTTAGTTTGGCCTCTTTTGGAAACTTAGGGTACCAAGGTAAACTAAACCCTATCCAATTTTAAACCTTAGACAAAAAGAAGGTGCTGGTCTAAGATCCGTTTAAAAACAATTTGCCAAACAAAAACAATCCAATATAGAAAGATGCCAATTTTAAGAACCTAGTGGTGGCCATGTTACTAGGTGATAAACATAGCAATTATATAAAGCATTCAACCATGCATTCCATATATAAAAGCTAATTAAAAAGAATGCAATCCTTGATGGCTCCCTGCTCTTCGGACTTCAAATCCTTTTCCAATTAGGAAACCTGGTAAAGAGTCCTTGCGCTAGGAAACCTCCGTTGCCTTCGTCACCATGGGACCCGGTTTGTTGCAACCTTCCTTGCTTGAAACTTTCTTTTTGTTGCTTGTTACAATAAATTAAATTTATACAAGCAAACCCATGAAAAAACAAAAACCCAAAATTACATTGGAGATACCTATGCTTTTCAAGAAAGCTTACATCAAGACTAGTTGAAATATAAACAAGGAAATAATTACAACTTCCTATGATTGCTAACCGCGCAATCGTACACTTTCCAACTAATAGAAAACATCCAAATCCACACACATACATGCGAACCATCAAGGATGCAATTATATGGCTGCAAACAAAGAGGTTAGTGCATACAAAGTGCTATGTACAGCAGTATATAGTGATCTGAAATTATTCCAGCACCTTGGAAAAAATTCCTGCACACTTTCATGTAGTAATCAGCAATCTGAAATTGTTCCAGCAACATGGAAACAATTTCTGCACTCCTAACATGTAGTGGACAGCAATCTGGAATTATTCCAGCAGCATGGAAAATTTTCTGCACTATGTTTATGCAGTAAAAACCATCCTAAAGGGTGTCACCAGGCCCTTTTCCAATCTAGGAATGATATCCACACAACATGGGATCATGATTAATCATGGTCTGGCTCTGATACCATTGAAAGAAAGTGTGATTCAGATCTGAACTCCTTTTGAGAAAAGAATTCTATGGCTGGAATTTTAAAACTTTTAGCCAGGATCCGAATTAGAAAGCAAACCAGCCATGTAAATCACACCATAACACCATGCAATCATAATCAACTTGTGTGAAAACAAATAAGATACATAGGAGAACATATACCTGATGATATGAAGACTTAGAATCTCTGAAACAAAGTATGCAAAGGGGCTGAAATCAGACTGCAATCAAGCAATGAGTTGCTGGAATTTCCTGCAGCAATTTTTCCTTGTAGTCTTCTCCTCTATTCCCCTTTCTACTAATCTGATTGGTTAGTGTTGGTGGGAACACAACCAGGTTTCCTTCTTCTTGTTTTCCTTGATTTTATGTGAGAAGACCAGACCTGATATGGTCTTTCTCCAAGAGGAAAAACGTGGACCAACAAGAACTCCTCTCTTTGTGCAAGACAACTATGGACGTCCAAGGGGGTGGCTGGCTGTTCTACCTCTCTTCCACGCCCAAAGGGTTTTTACTCTCCTTTTTCTCTCCCATCAGTTACCCGCCCAAGGGAAACTATCAGCTATATATAAAGAGCTGAAACCCTTTTAGAATATGTTTCCTTAAAGAATAAGGAAACCAAGAGAGACTATCCAAAAAGGAAACCACCACCTTATGGACGTCCAGCCCCTTTCTATCTAGTTTAGTTTCTAAAAAATAATTAGAAGGCTACTAAACTTAAGGAGAACTTGCACAAAAAGAAATCCTTCCAAGTGATAGGACCTACACAAACTTGGGACCCACATACTAGGGACCACATTGGCTAGCCCACACATACTATGGTCCATGCACCAAATAATTTTTCTAGAGTTGTAATTCATGTATGCCATCATGGGCCTATTTGAATTTACACTCAAAATTATTTCTCCACACATTTAAACAATTTAGGAAACCTTGCCAATCTAGGAAAGTGGATAGAGAAGGGACCAAAAGACATATTTGCCCTTGGCTCCCAAAATGACCAAAATGTCCATGCTAACCCCATAGCAACATCAAGATCATTTTAACCCTAACTCATTCCACTAAAGAGTTATGGTTGCACTCCAGGGACAAATATTAAATTGCAATTAAAGCTCATCATAGACTGACGATTGTCTTTGACCTACCGAGTACAATGACCATAATGCCCCTCTATGTAACATCCATAATCAAGTAGGCTAACCGATGTACTATCTACCTTTTTATTACATCTTAACCTTAGAACTTCATACCCTTGACTTAATCATCATCCGGATATCATTCTCTTGATCCAGGGAGCGACCCACAAGTTCAATATCCATATGGAACATCCATATACTAAGATCTTAGATTCTGATGATTAATCGGATAATTCTAAGGGGATGATCATTCCATCATATGATGGCATAGATTCCATATTGCATTTGCACGTCCCAACTAATCAAGCCCGAGCACCCAAAACACAGAGCTGTTGACCCATGAACAGGATCTCACCCATAGTGAATTAAAGCACAAGAACTTGACTTCGTCAGTTCATCCACAAATGCTCAAGATTAAGAGCACTGGTCACTCAGTAGCAAGAGGTGAGTTGATCTCTCTCTGTGATAGTACTATTTTAGAGATCACACCTACAAGTGGTCCTGTTCAATGCATGACACATGCACTAATGAGATAAATCCGGAAAGACCTCCGTGACTAAGGTAAGTCACCCTGAATACAGGAGAGTATCTCATTATAACTTATACCAAGATGAAGTGCCCAACTCCATCTCTTAGTTATGAACAAGTTCATTGTTTCAAGTGTCCATGACTCAGACCTTACTGTGTGTAGCCACTACACACCTGAGTCATTTACTAGAAAACAATGGGCCTTACACAACCATACATATACACAAGTATAAAGAGAAAGATGTCATTTCATTAAATAACCAATAAATATCTAGTTACAGAGATGAGAGTGCAGTCAGTGGGCTTTAGGGCATACACCAATCCCAACAATGGCAACCACACGAAGCTAAGTCCTCTATCACTAAAGCGATAGAGCAAGAACTAGGCCCTGATCTCAGTCACTCGAGGTGAGGAGAAACAGGGGATCTCATATAAATACATATACATATACTAGGCCCTGATCTCAGTCACTCGAGGTGAGGAGAAGCAGGGGATCTCATGAATGCATATACATATACTATACATGACCACGGTAGCGAGCCGGGCATCGGGGACCACAGTAGCAATCTGCGGTATCGGGACAAGACCACGGTAATAACCGGGTAGCGGGATCCAAGCTGCAACTGGCGGGACAAGAGGGGGATCTCCAAGTCGGTGGATCAGACCAACAAGGCTATCCAAGCTTAGTGGTGCCGACTCATAGGTCAAATACAATCGAGACATATGCAATTAAATCAAGTACAATAGATATACGGGCAAGAAGGGGGTGCTCAAGGGCACACTACCACTTCATGTCGGGCAATACATCTCGGGACAATTCACTATTACTAGTGTAACTTCAATGCTTTCGGGAAAACAAGTCATGTAATGCAAATCTCGGGAAAAGAGGTGAAACAATGAACTATAACAATTTCGGGTAAAAATATCGGTTTCAAGATCTATTTAAGTGAATAGGGGTCCCGTATGTCGATTATAACAATTACTTGGTACTCCTTGAGTTTGAAGACATTCCGGGCTCCTTATGCACTTTTACTACTTTCAAAACTTAAAATGAGCTTATGGGTAGTACTAGATGTCACAATAGAAAAGAATCAAGATTATAATCGGTCCATCCTAGGTATGACACTAATCCGGAAACATCGAGCAACCTATTCAGTCACCGAAAAGAATAGAATTTGCGATAACCAAGGGCAAGACTTGTGTTTAGATATAAAGAAGATATCGCGTCGTTCCATCCCGTTCCAGATTGAAATGGATTGAACTTCGATGCATCCGAACCAACCGTGACGAGCATCGGCTCCAGACGCTCTCACATATGGTCGGGTGAGTCCGAGGAGGTTAGCCAAGGTCCACAAGAAAAATAAACCTCAAACCCGAAATTTCTGTACCAGCGCATCATGCCAGGCAGACCGCATCGCTCGAGCGAATCGAAGAGTTCGCTCGAGCGAACTCATCGGTCGAGCGGTTATTTAAATGCGTTCGAGCGACCAGGCTACTGGAAAACCCGTATCCCTTTCTGGACAGGTCGCTCGAGCGAACTGTCCAGAAACTGAATTCCGGGCAGTTCAGTTCCTCTCTTTCTCTTCCTTTTTCCTTTCCTTTCCAACACTTATACAAATGAGTTTTTCCTTACTTCAACAACATCCTAATTACAATAAAACTCCCATCAAGACTTCAATGAATCATTAAATCCAACCTCTTTCTTCACATTCAATCCCCAAACAAGGAGAGGAGTTCCCATCATAGACAAGGGTTCATTTGAGTCAACATTTATAGATAAACAAGGTCTATTGATCACATTTCCATAACCAAAGATGTTTTAGCACCACTCTATAAATGAGTATCTATTTCAAATCAATGTAGCTCATAAACATAACCATGAATAGCCAAACCAATCCTATTCCTTATAAAACCATATGAGTAAACTTGATCAAATGAAATGCATACCTCTCCAAGAGATTAACAAGATAGAAACAACCATTAATGTGCAAATTTCGAAATCCATATATATGTGACAAGGAGCATATGTGCAACATGTATCCAATGATCAAAAACAAGAAATAAACTTGGGATTTTCTCATAAAACTTTGATAGCATTAAAACCATCCATTCATCCACTTGCCTTGGGTTCCAATCTAGCAAAACAAGCTCCTAATCACCTCTCAAGCTCAAGATCCACAAACTCTACAAAAACCCCCAAAACAAACCCTAAAATGGGTTACACAAAGAATGAAAATGAAAGAGCTTTCAATAATACAAATGGAGCTTCTCAAGAGCTAGAGGAACACTAATCTAGGAGATGGGAAGAATCACTTACTTGGAAGGTCCTCTAATGGCAAGAGTAAGCTCAATGGAAGCCTTGTGATGGAGGGTTCTCTTCACAAATGATACCAATGGAAAGCTTGTAAGATGAGGAAGAAGATGATGATCTCTATTGCTTGATTGATGAGCTCTAGGTGTGGCTTGGAGATGAAGAAGCAAGAAGAAGAGGAGAAAGCAAGAAAACCCTAGACTCAAAAGGGTTGTGCTGGAACAATGAAAAAAGGAAGAGGAAGGGGATGGTTTCCTCTTATAAGCAAGGAGGTTTGGGTCCCACAACTTAAAGAACTTGGGTGGCTGAAATCATCTAATTCGGGACCTCGGATGGATTCGACGAAGAAGGAAGAAATGATCGTCGAAATATCTAGTTTCCAAAAAGTGTATGTTTCACGGATTTCGAGAATATCGAGTTTTGGGTACAGATTTGGTGTGAAAAGACTATTTTGCCCTCAAGGCGAAGAAATCGGGTTTCGGGTTCTCAAATGGATACGAGATCAACATGAAAGTTGTAGGATTCCTTAAGATGAATGCAACGGGCCAAAAACACAATACAAAACAAATCGAGAAAATCTCACAAGAAAATGCAAAGCCGAAAAAGGGAACCCCCAAAGGGCCCCACAAGCTACCAAAGCACTCAAAAGCCCAAAACTAGAAGAAAAATCATTCTAGCTCACAAACTCAATCCAACAAATACTAATCCCACCAAAAGAAACTAATCCTCAAATAAAACAACACTAATCCAAGAGATTAGGGGTCGGGTTCTCACAGAAGTGATTAGTTTTAGTCTTGGAAATAGTTTTGGGAATTTTGAGAACGTTTAATATTAGTTAGACACACTCAGGATGGCCTGAGTGCACGTGTAAGCTTGGGAAGATCGTATCGGTTTCTGTGTGATTGTGATTTTGATTTCATTCGAATGATTTTCATATGTGTTACAACTTTCGTCTTAAGCCCATTCATGTTTGAAGCCCAAAAACCCAAGTTTTGGCCCAAAGAGGGTAAAATGGTCTTTTATGCACAAATCTGGACACAAACTTCGAGATCTCAAAACCATGTCAAAAATATACTTTTTGGAAACTAGAAATTTCGATGATCGTTTTATCCTTCTTCGTCGAAGTCATCCGAGGCCCACAAGATCGTGTTTTGGTCACTTCAAGGTGCAGCTAGTTGGGGGCCCATTAGCATCACTTAAACCCCATCTCCCTCTCCTTTCATTCATTTCCCCCAATCTCTGCAATTTTCTAAACCTAGGGCAAGGAAAACCTTTTTCTCTTCCTCTTCATTTCCTCTTGCATGCTTTAGCTAGAGAGCTCCAAAAAGGATTCCAAAATCATCATCTTCTTCCTCTCCTTGCAAGCTTTCTATTGGTATAAACTTCTTGGAACTTCTTGTGGGATAAGCTCTTCATTTCCTTCCCTCTCTCTTGTTTGACCTTCTCTAGGTAAGAGTTTCAAACCATCATCTTCATGAAGTCTTTTTAGTTCTTAAAGATCATGTTTTCCATGTTTACAAACCCTTTGGTAAAATGGGTTTCTTGTTTTCAAGATTTAGTGGATTTGTGTGGTTTTTCTCTTGGGTTTTCTTGTAGTGTTAGGATAGCTTGAGTGAAGTTCTTGAGAGGATTGTTATCATTGGTCAAGGCAAGTAATCTCTATAGGCTCAATGTTGCATGTGTACTTTAGATTACTTTATTTTTTTCTAGAAATTTTGTACATGTTTTTTATGTTAAATGGATGGATCTTTTGTTGATTTTAATGGTGGTTGAATGGTGATGTTTATGAGTATGTTTGGAGGCTCATCTTTGTGTATCAATGTTGTTTGAAGGCTGGGAGTAGGCAATGGTTGGGTTGGAAGAGGACAGGAATAGCCAGATATTGGCCTCAGAAGTCCGCACTGCGTGCTCGAGCGCGTAACTGCGTGCTCAAGCGCGTGTGCTTGCTGTTTGGGCGTGCTGGACTGTCCGCTCGAGCACATGTTGGCCGCTCGAGCGGATGGGCCCATTGGGCCCAACAGTGCAAACTTCAAATGGCCATAACGTTTTAACCGTACGTCCGTTTTTGGAGTTTCACATACCGTTGGAAAGCTCTTGAAGTGTAGAATCCAATGGTATAGTTATCTTAGTGATCAAAGATTGAAAAAGTGAGGTGGATATTTGAATCAAGGAAAACCAGTATTTGATTAGGACTTTTTAGCCTGATATTGTGCACTCGAAGCCTGAGATGTCTTTGAACTTCCAGGGCACCAATTCTCTTTTAAATTCCAACACTTGGGGTTCGTTTACACAAAGATCAACCAAAGGTCCTTACATGTGCTTGTTAGACTTTATATTCGTATTTTGGTTTTTGATACAATGAATATCATTGTGTACTCGTTTTGAAGTTTAAGTACAAGCTTGTTTTAAAGATTTGTTTTAAGAAAAAAGGGGATCACTTCCTAAGCGTGTTATGCATAGTAATTATGCCTTTTGCTAATCATGTTTGTTGTGTTTTGATAAGTGATTTTCCCCCTTTTATCTCGACATGTTTAGACCGTGTTTCGCGTGTTTTGTGCATTCATGAATTTTAGTAAACACCACTGAGCTTAAACTGCCCTTTCAGTTTGATCCACTGTCTGGGGGTCTTTAAACATGTGGACTGTCTGCAGGCTGGTCGTGTATTTATTATACATCGTGCGTGTCCAGTTCCGCGGCCGGAAATCCCCGTATATGTGGGAATCGTGTCGTGCTTATAGTATGTATATCGTGCTTGTCGTGCATGCTTGCTCTTTTCATTATATAAATGACAGAGAAAGGATGGGCTCTTTGTGGATTGTAACTATTCATGATATATATTATGTACTCATACTAGATTGTTTTAGTATCTCAGCTTTGTTCGCATTCTTGAAAATATACCCCCAGTTTTTATAGTATTTCATATCAAGGATTTGCTTATATGGTTTCTCTAAACGTTATTGTTCATGTTCATGCCTAAATTGATTACCTCCCAAACCGTTGTGTTTGACCCTTGTTTGTTGGTGCCCAGGTGCAGGAGACGTTACCTTTGAGGAGGAGCGTCAGGAGGAGGCTTGTGAGCCAACCCCTGTGAGAGAGTGGCAGCCCGACGATGTCATCTAGACGTCGGGCGGATTCTTGAGTTTCGTAACATTTTGTCTTGGGGTTTCTTTTGATTGTATTGAGAAGTGTATTGGCCTCTGTTGGCCTCTTTTGGGTTGTAACAAAACTTAATTTACTTTCGTGTTAGTCTTATAACTTGAACTATGTTGGAAATGCCATGTTAGCTTCTGTCTTTGATACTATGTCTTGTTATTAATTGTTATAGCACTTAAATATTCTATTGGTGCTCCTCTTGTCGTGTTTTGCTACACGCTTCCACATACTTGATCGTGTGAGTCAGATTCCGCGTGTCTTTGGAAATCCTCACCGCGGGAACCTGTGGGAAAGCAATTTTGAATACAATCAACACACGTCGCGGGCCCGGGGTTCCGTTCCGGGGTCGCGACAAAGACCTCGACCCGAGTGAACCCGATTAGTGCTAATTAAGTTATGTGTTAGTGCTAATCTTGATTAGTGATTTTGACTAAGTTGGGTTTGAAATAGCCTTTGTTTTAGTTTTGGGCAACTTTGAGTGTTTTGATAGCTAGTGGGGCCCTTTGGGGGTTCCCTTTCGGCTTTGCTTTTACTTGAGAGATTTTTCGGAATTGTTTTGGATTACGTTCTTGACCCGTTGCATTCATCTTGCTGAATCCTACAACTTTCATGTTGATCTCGTGCCCATTCGAGGCCCCGAAACCCGATTTTCAAGCCTTGAGGGGGCAAAACAGTCCTGTGAGAACCCGACCCCTAATCTCTTGGATTAGTGTTGTTTTATTTGTGGATTAGTTCTTTTAGTGGGATTAGTAGTTGTTGGGTTGAGTTTGTGAGCTAGAATGAGTTTTCTTCTAGTTTTGGGCTTTTTAGTGCTTTGGTAGCTTGTGGGGCCCTTTGGGGGTTCCCTTTTCGGCTTTGCATTTTCTTGTGAGATTTTCCCGATTGGTTTCGTATCGTGTTTTTGGCTCATTGCATTCATCTTGAGGAATCCTACAACTTTCATGTTGATCCCATATCCATTTGAGAACCCGAAAACCGATTTCTTGGCCTTGAGGGCAAAACAGTCTTTTCTCACCAAATCTGTACCCAAAACTCGATATTCTCGAAATCCGTGAAACATATACTTTTTGGAAACTAGATATTTCGACGATCATTTCTTCCTTCTTCGTCGAATCCATCCGAGGTCCCGAATTAGATGATTTCAGCCACCCAAGTCCCTTAAGTTGTGGGACCCATTCTCACTTGTTTATAAAAGGAGACCCTTCTCCTTCATTCACCCCATTCACCATTGTTCCAGCTGAACCTAGGGTTTTCCCTTGTGTTCTTCTTCTTCTTCTTCTTGCTTCTCCATCTCCAAGCTACACCAATCTTGCACCAACATCAAAATGGAGACCACCATTCTCTTCTCCACCTTGCAAGCTTTTCATGGATGCCATTAGAAGAGAAATCCACCAACATTGAAACCCTCCTTGAGCTAACTTTGTTTTTTTGAAGACTCCACAAGTAAGTTCCCTCCTCAAATCTTCTAGATATGTGTTCTTCTTGCCCTTGAGAAGCTCCATTTTCATTATTGGGAGTTCTTTCTTCTTCTTCATTGTTTAACCCATTTTTGGGTTGTTTTGGGGGTTTTTGTAGAGATTGTGGATCTTGAGCTTGAGAGGTGATTAGGAGCTTGATTTTCTTGATTAGAGTCAAAGGCAAGTGGTTGATTGGATCGTTTTGATTATTAACATGTTTTGGTGAAAATCTTGATTTCATTGATGGTTTTGGTAATTTTAATAGTTGTTTTTTTTATGATAAATATTGATTATGAGATGTGCTATTGATGAGTTATTCTTTCTTGTTAAGCTCTTGAAAGTGCATGCATCCTATTGTCAAGAATTTCAAATGGTTTCACATGAATGAGTTTTCTCCACCTTGAGTTTTATTGTGGATGGAATAGATGGAAAGGATGGAAATGGAGGAACTTGAAATGAGGAGCTCTTTAGCTCATTTTAATGTCTTGGAAACATGTGTTTAAGCCCCCTTGCTTATAGTTTTATGTGATTGATTATATGTTGGAAGGAAAGGAAAGAAAAAGAGAAAAATCAGAGTTCCCGGACCTGCACTGCGCCCAGGTCCGATCGATCGGACGTTCAGGCCGATCGATCGGACTGACTTTTAACAGTAAGCATTTTTCAGCCGATCGATCGACCGATCGATCGGTCCCTGATCAGAAAATTTTGGCCGATCGATCGGACCTTCGGTCCGATCGATCGGTGGACTCAGTTTGAGTCCGGTGGATTTTGAGATTTTTATTTTCTTCCTTAGTGCTAGGTGGGACCTTGGCTACCCTTTTTGGACTAATTGGACTATGGGTGAGGATGTCTTGAGCCGACACTCCTCACGGTGGGTTCGGTGACATCGAGGTTAATCCATTTCAATCTTGAACGGGATGGAATGACGCGATAACTCCTTTATATCCAAATATAAGTCTTTTGCCTTGGTTATCGCGAATTCCATTCCTTTCGATGACTGAATAGGTTGGTCGATGTTTCCGAATTAACGTCATGCCTAGGATGGACCGTCTATAACCTTGATTTTTCCTAGTATGGAATCTAGTACTACCCGTAAGCTCATTTTAAGTTGTGAAAATAGTAAAAGTGCATAAGGAGCCCGGAATGTCTTCAAACTCAAGGAGTACCAAGTAATTATCATAATCGACATACGGGACCCCTATTCACTTAAGTAGATCTTGCAATCAATATTCTTCCTGAAATGGTATAGTGCATTATATTTCCTCATTTCCCGAGATTTGCATCACATGATATGAAATGAAAGTGTGCCCTTGAGCACCCCCGTTTTACCCGTTTATTTATTGTACTTGATTTACTTGTTTCCCCGAAAGCATTGGAGTTACTTTAGTAACAGTTATTGTCCCGAAATGCATTGCCCGAGATGAAATGACAGTGTGCCCTTGAGCACCCCCGTTTACCCGTTTATTTACGTGCCCTTGAGCACCCCCGTTTACCCGTTTATTTACTGTACTTGATTACTTGCATATGTCTCGATTGGTTTTAACCTATGAGTCGGCATCACTAAGCTTGGATACCTTGTCAGTCTGATCCACTGACTTGGAAATCCCTCTCCCGTCCCGCCAGCTGCAGTTTGGATCCCGATACCCGGTCATTACCGTGGTCCCGATTCCCGATACCCGGTTCGCTACCGTGGTCCCGATTCCCGATTCCCGTATATTTATTATTGTATATATGATATACGTTGAGTCTCCTCACCTTGTGTGACTGAGACCAACGTCCCGCTCTTGTCACTTCGGTGATAGAGGACTTAGCTTCTTGTGATTGCCATCTTGCCAGTTCCCGATTCCTTGGACACCCGACATGGTTTATATTGCTTACTTGTTTTCAGTTAAATGATTCATTGCTTTTATGAAAGTTGTTATTTAGATAAGTGTTAATGCTCTCTATTGTAAATCCAGTCACTATTATATTGTTTTATGTCCTTTGCACACGTACATGTTTTACAGGAACGCCAGTTGGGCGAATACCCATGCTTTTACATATGTTTCAAACGATAAATGATTTTGCTAGATTTATATGATTTCACATGTTTTAAAGGAATACCCGAATTGTTAAATATCCGTGCTTTGTTTTAAATGACATTTGACTTGTGAGATTCCCATGTTTATACATGCTTTAAATGATTACCCGATTTCTAAATATCCATGCTTTGAAATATGTTTCAGATGACATTTGTTTGCAAGATCCCTACGTTTATACCTGTTTTTAAATGAATACCCAAATTGTTAAATACCCATGCTTTGAAATAGGTTTCAAATGACACTTGTTTTGCCAGATTCCTATGTTTATACCTATTTTACATGATAACCGATTTATTAAATATCCGTATTTCTACATAGGTTTCAAATGGACATTGGTTTTGCTAGACTGCTATGAATACCTGGTTTATTGTATACTTATGTTTTGCTTAGGTTTCAAATGAACGTTGTTTTGCCATACCACTACATTTACACATGTTTTAGACGAATACCCGATTGTCAAATATCTATGATTATAGATGATGTAAATGAATACATGTTTTATTAGATGTTCATGTTTTACCCGTGCTTGAAATGAATACAAGTTTTCCCCGAGGTTCCCGACTTTGCACCCGTATAATTATATGCAGCATTTTGAGCAAATAGCATGATTTATCATTTGTATTATTATTCGCTATATTGTAATCTTTTCATCCACCTGCCAGACCGTCGTGTCTGACCCTCTACTTTTGGTACTCAGGTTCAGATTTATTCGTCCCGAGTTGAGTGTTTTGTTGGCTTTGGAGCCATGCCTTGCAGGTTGTCTTGTCGGCTATGTCATGTAGACATTGAGTCTGACATCGGAGCTACGTCACATTTGGGTAGTAGTTTATAGCTTATTGTTGTATGGCTTTTACTAGCCTTTTTCTTGGGATTCTTAATTAATGTACATTGATAATTGTAACTTGAATATATTTGGGAATGTAATATCCTGTTACTGTCAGCTCTGTAAATTATTGTGATGGTTACTCCAGTCTGATATGATTCTTGATATAATAGCTATGGGCTAAAGGTTGAGTGCGACGCGGAATCCGATGGCCACGGACTTCGGGTCGCAACGCCACAAATGCTTCCGCAAAATATTCAGAATATGTTGTCTTCACACACGCGGATCTTGGGAGAAAAATACATTTATCCTTAATCCCATTTCGCGCCCCCGATGTTCTTGTTTTGGGGGCGTGACAAGTCCTTTTATACTAAACCTGTACCTGAAACTTGATATTCCCGAAACCGGCGAAACATATACTTTTTGGAAACCAGAAATTTCGATGATCATTTCTTCCTTCTTCATCGAATTCATCCGATGTTCCGAAAGAGATGATTTCAGCCACCCAAGTCCCTTTAGTAGTGGGACCCAACTCAATTGTTAACAAAGGGGAAGCCATTATCCCATTCACTTCATCCTTCTTGTTCCAGCACAACCTTTTGAACCTAGGGTTTTCCTTGCTTTTCTCTTCTTCTTCTTGCTTCTCCATCTCCAATCCACACCAAGAGTTCATCAATCTAGAAATGAAGATCACCAACCTCCCCCTCATCTTGCAAGCTTCATCTTGATACCATTTTTGGAGAAATCCATCAACCTTGAGATCTTCTTTGAGCTAGCTCTCTTCATTTGAAGGTCATCCAAGTGAGTAATCCTTCTCATCTCCTAGATTAGTGTTCCTCTAGCCCTTGAGAAGCTACATTTGCATTATTATTAGTTCTTTCATTTTCATTCTTGTGTAACCCATTTTAGGGTTGTTTTGGGGGTTTTTGATTGTAGCTTGGATTTGAGCTATAGAGGTGATTTGAGGCTTGTTTTCAGCTAGCTTGGACTTGAGGCAAGTGAATGATTGGGTGTTTTAAGTTTTAAATGGTTTGGTGAAGCATTTTTAGATTTTCATGCTTTTATTAATTGCTTTTATGGGTGAAATAAATGATCTTATTGCATCTTGATAGCCTCATTAAATGTCTTGGAAAACATGAGTTAATAATGTCTTCTTGTACCTAGTATTATGTCGTTGTATATGTGTTGGAAGGAGGGAACAAGAGGAGAAAAATCAAGTTTCCCGGACCTGCTATACGCCCATGTCCGATCGATCGGACTATCGTTAACTGTGAGGCTTTTCGAGCCGATCGATCGAACTGTCATCCGATCGATCAGACCTGTCCGTAACTGGGACAGGAATTCAGTTAGAGTCCAGTGATATTT
This sequence comes from Cinnamomum chago, assembly GCA_038049695.1. Lineage (NCBI taxonomy): Eukaryota > Viridiplantae > Streptophyta > Magnoliopsida > Laurales > Lauraceae > Cinnamomum > Cinnamomum chago. The sequence continues at coordinate 51,316,896 of CP142455.1, read as the reverse complement.
GATATTGTTTTTTTTTTTTTTTTTTGAAACAATTGTGCTTTCTATGAGTCCTAGGGGTATTTACATTAGTGTTAAGACTAATTATGCCCTAATCTAAGGTCTTCAAGACTAGGGAACTAAAAGAAAAGAATGGTGATGAACTAGGCACTAATTCTTGGTTCTAGGTGGGACCTTGGCTACCCTCCTTGGACTCATTTGACCATATGTGAGGACGTCTTGAGCCGATGCTCTTCACGGTTGGTTCGGATGCATCGAAGTTCAATCTATTTCAATCTTGAACGGGATGGAACGACACGATATTTTCTTCATATCTTAACGCAAGGTCTATTCCCTTGGGTATCGCGAATTCTATTCCTTTCGATGACTGAGTAGGTTGCTCGATGGTTCCGGGTTAACATCATACTTAGGATGGACCGTTTATAGTCTTGATTTTTCCATGGTAATACCTAGTTCTAACCATAAGCTCATGTTAAGTTTTAAAAATCGTAAAAGTGGATAAGGAGCCCGGAATGTCTTCAAACTCAAGGAGTACCAAATCATTTCAATAATCGACATACGGGACCCCTATTCACTTAAGTAGATCTTGAAATCAATATTTTTCCCGGAATTGTAATAGTTCATTATATTTCTTCATTTCCAAGATTTACACTACATGAGTTGTGTTCCCGAAGAGTATTACAATGAGTTGTGTTCCCGAAGAGTATTACATGAGTTGTGTTCCCGAATCTCCTCACCTTGTGTGACTGAGATCAACATCCCGTTATACTGTTGTCACTCTAGTGACAGAGGACTTAGCTTTATGTGATTGCCATCTTGTTAGTTCCCGATTCCTTGGTTACTTGATATGTTTTACCTTACTTACCTGTTTTCTAACAAATGATTTATCTACTTTATGAGAGTTCTTGTTGAAACAGATTTCTATGCTTTTCAAGGTATTTCATTTATTATTATATGTTGTTGTATCTTTCACTCTCTTGCCAGACCGTCGTGTCTGACCCATTTGCTTTGGTACTCAGGTCCCGTTGCCGGTTTCCTTGAGGAGGAGCCGGAGGAGGCGGTAGGTGAACAGCAACCTCTAGTCGAGTGGCGTGCTGACGATGTCATGTAGACATCGGGTTGCTAAGAGAGACGTTTCATTTTGAGGAGAACTATTTAACCATTCTTTGGGTTATTGTTTTGTTCATATTGGCCTTTGGTGGCCTCTAATTTTGGGGATTGTAATTAAATGACCTTTTGTTAACTTTAACTACTTTTGGGAATCATATTATTGATCATTGCTCATTCTGATACAGTTTCAAATACTTGATGCTAATGCTTTCATGACTAGAGATAGTCTGACTATTTGATTTGCTACATGCTTCCGCACTCTAGAGAAATGTTCATGGATGGTTGTGATATCATCACCGCGGACACCTGTGGGAAGTTAAATAAAATGTATGTTGCTATTAAACTGATATGGATCATCCTATCATTCAGCGTCCCGATCCCGGACTAGTCCTTCGTATCCCCGGTCCGGGGTCGCGACAGAATTGAAGAAGACAATGGAGAAAGCTAACAATTTAATTGTTGACATTTTGAAGAAAAAACCGCGATTGGCTTCTGATTGTAAATCAGAGAACCTAGATAATATTAATACAGGTTGGTTTGATTATTTTGTTGTTTGTAGTTATAATCATCATTGAATCATTATCCTATATATTTTGGGGTGACTTATCATATCTATTGGGGATTGGCTTTGTGATTTTCACATTTTCACTCCAGCTTCTTCATAATCCATAAGTCTGTCCTTGCTAATTTATTAATGGTCCTTGTTCGTCTCACTGTTTTCCTAGTTCCTTGAACATGTAACTCTTCAATACGTTGTATGGGGGTTGTTTATGGCCTTTTAAACACATATCCAACCATTTCCTGTGACATGCTTTGATTCTCTTGTATTGTACCTGCTTATTTGTTTCCTTCAATGTACTCATTGCTAATTCTATTCCTCACCAATAAAATAAAATAAAAATAAAAGAAAAACTCCACATGTTCTCTTCGAAAACATGTACTTCTGCCTTTCATCTCGTTCTTCCCAACATTCAAATCCAAACAGTGAAGCCATTTTAAGCATCTTCCTCTAAGAATGTCCCTTTAGTCAAAGTGGAAGGTGCTCGCTTTTGTAACATTGAGGTTGTGGGTTCAAGTTATGTTACAAATAATAATAATATTAAAAAAGAAGGTTTTTTAGTTGAAGTGGCACATAATAATGACATAAAAATCCATTTGCTTGCCTTCACTCTGCACACCCAACGTGGATCCGATCTGCTATATCCAACCTTTCATTTTGCTCAATGGTTGCTTCCAAGTATCAAATTCTGTCATAATGTGGCACTAAATTACTTGTAATTTTTAGTAACTCATCTTCTCGAGTCTACGATCTACTAAATATATAATCAGTGATTTGTTACTTTCCAATCTGTTTGACTTAAAAGAGGTCCGTCAAAGTTCTAGATTATCATATGCTTGCTTCCATGTTTGACTAATGAGTACCACATCATTTGCAAGCAACATACACCAAGGAACATAATATTGGATGTATGTTGTTAAGTTGTCCATAACGGGGCAATAAGTGGGCCCTTGGTGTAATCTTGCTCCAACTAAGAACTCAGGTGTCTCCTCGTGCATTTGTGTTACTGCCCTATCATAAACTTCTGATATAATTTCAATTTAACTATTATGGGTGCACTTTTCATGAATGCTTTGCTAAACTAAATGCCAGGACACCCTATCATAATCCTTTTCCTCTAAACTATATGTGAAACTATGTAATTTTTTTAATCCTTTGAACTTTTCTCATGAGTTGTCCTAATAGGAAATGACCTCTGTAATATATATTTACTTGAGATAATATCAATTTGGTTTTCTGAAACATTTCATTATTTTGTAGGCACTGCTTTTTACTACTCTTTCCTGAATTTTAATTTGTTCCTCGCAAATGTATAGCTTAACACTTAAAAGTTCTAAATATATGCTTTGTTCTTATCCAACAAGACCACAATGCTCTTTCTCTAATGCAGGACAGACCCATGATGCATAGGTTAATGAGGCCCATTAGGCCCATTTTGTAGGCCGATTGGACTAGTACGCTAGCCCACTCAACCCATGGGCTGGACGACCAATTAGATTTAGGAATTTGACTTTAATTAGGAGTCTTCAATTAGAGTTTAATTTAAGTTGAATTGTTTTAACAAGTTTCTAATTTTTAGGAGATGAGTTTCTTTCTTGTTCGAGAAGATTTAAGACTTTTATTTGAATTAGGAAAGGGAAGAGAGGGAGACATCCAAGCCCTACTCTATGTATTTTGTAATTCCTCCATTGGGAGGACCATCTTTCATTACTCCAAGGTCCAAACCTAATGCTGATATTGATCATAGCGAGGCCAGCCCTTTCTGCTGAAATAAACAGACTTGGTTTATTAGCTGAACCCATGCCGTCATTGGATGCAATTGCAATGCACCATAACATCTCAACTGCAGGCTTGCCACCTCTGCCTCTACCAAAGCATGAGATTTCACCAAGTATCTGTGTCATCTCATCTGAAGATCTTAAGTAGTTAGAGTGTATGTGGTTAATTTTGCTTCTTTTTTTTTTGCGTTTTTTCTATATGCCTTTATGAGTGTGCTGCTTCCATATTTAGATTTTTTTTTAAATATTAATTAAATTTGTATATGTTCTTGGGTACTTTTCCTATATGATGTTGGTAATTTGAGGAATCTGATTTCTTGACCCTGAATTATGTCTTTTGTAAAAATTTGTCTAACATTTACTAGTTTGGAAATTATTTTTTACTGACATACAATGCGTTGCTTTCACATTCATGAGTTGATTGTGCAAATCGGAATGGAGATGTCAGGGCCCCAAAGAGAGTATGTAGCGAGTATAGGAATGTATTAGTCGAGCGTAATTCTTTCACATCACCTGTAAAGGATCGTCTACTGGGCCTTAGCAATCTCAAATCAAAGTTACCACCTATCCAGTCAGCTTTTGACAGGTAAGGACCTTTTGAAATAATTTTGAGCAACATGCAATCTGATGGTGCATGATTTGTTTCAGTCTGGGGTTTTTGGCAATGAATACTTGCAGCCAAACCCTGCAGGAGGAGGACAAACGTGTGCAGAGGCAGGAATTCACGTATTCTTTACTAAGGTAGAGACAGACAAAATAATATTTCGAATGCTCTATTTATTTAGCACTGATATATTTAGTGGGCATTGTAGTAACATCAATGCTGATTCAACATGCCCAGATTATGGATATTGTCTTTAGCATGCAATCCACAAAACCCACTATATGTGTTCATGCATTTTGAATTTGTCCTCTATTCATTACTGCAGAGAAACTTTGATGCCCCTGATGGCGATGATCCAATTGCACTAGACTTTACAGGATTGGGGAAGGGTGAGGCATGGGTTATTGGGCAAAGCAATGGGCGCTATTGGCCGACTTACATTTCTCCAAAGGGCGGTTGTGAGGATTCCTGTGATTACAGAGGGCCATATTATGTAGATAAATGTTTCACAGATAATCTAAATGGGTTAACTTATTGCATGACCTCTGAGTGATCCCATCCCCATGAGATAGACTGCCTATAAACAGTATCGAGTTGGGGCCATAAGTAAAAATTCCTGGTTACTATATCAGCAGAGAGAAGTAGCAATTTGTTGTCGTGAGTCAAGACCCACCAATCCATCAGAAAACCCATGTATCCAAGTAAATGCTCATCACTCATCACACTCCCATGAATGCAAGGTGGCTGCCAATCTAGCATCAGCTGGATCCAAAAATGGCCAACCCACGCTCCAGAAGTTGATGGAATTAGAAAGAAGCAAACAAATACACACACTGAAAGAGAAGGATGATAACTTCCTAATCGTCTACTCATAATGGGACTGGTATATTAAAAAAAAGAGGAATAGGACTGGGTTTGTCAAGAACACATCAGTTTCCCACATAAAGTCAGTCGCAATAGGAACAGAAGTTCATTACTAGACAGTAGACATGCTCTTAGTTCAGCACTGGGAAACACCGACATGGCTCTTTCTTCCCCCACAAGGTATAAGGCCCCAAGAATTAAAAACAAAATAAAGAAAATAAAAGATATACTCACATTCATTGAATGTACAAAAGCACACAACCTATGATATCCAGTCCAGATACTTGAACATCAAGCTTAGAATATCCTTTTTACCAAGTTCATTTGGCTTACTCACCTTTGAACATAAAAAAATGTTACAAAAACGTAAATGATAATTTCACGAATTCATAAAAATTTTAAAGAAAATATTAGCATTGCTATATTCATGTCCTAGATTTCCATAAGTGCAGAGTCATGTCCACAATCCCGTATCTAGATTAGTATGTAATGTGTGTGTATCTAGCCAATATGGCCCTAAGTAAAGCACTTTATTCATGCCCGTTCATTTAATGTGTGTTAAAAGTCCCTAATATTTTCTAGGCAATGAGCTGATGTCAAAGGAACTAAGAAGTAAAAAGATAAAGGTTGAGCTGCAAAAGAGGCTATCAAAGTGAACCTCTTTCATAGAACATGAGTGCCCACCCCTTACCCTAGTAGAAAACTTAGGAAATTTATGGTACATTGGATTTTCAGCCTTACCGACTGCTAGTGTAATAAAAGTTTCTTTCTGTAGGTGTCGTGACCCCGGACTGGGTTACCAAGGTCCTAATCCGGGATCGGGACTTATAATGGTGTGTGAACATTTATTTAATTTTTAATTTCCCACACGTGTCCGCGGTGAGGATATCACAACAACGTAAATGTTTTTGTTAAGTGCGGAAGCGTGTAGCAAATCAAATTGATAATTCAAGTCATGTCACAAGATAATAATACATGTACAATCCGAGTATCAGAATGAGCAATGATAATAAGTGCTTTCGAAAAGAAAAGTTAAAGTTTATAAAAAAGATCATTTAATTACATTTCCCAAAAATAGAGGTCAACAAAAGCCAATATAAACAAAATATCAATCCTCAAAAGAATGGTTAAGCGTTTTCCCAAAATGTTATCTCTCTCTAGCAATCAAATGTCTAAACGACATCATTAGCATGTCACTCAACTACGCGTTGCGGTTCGCCGACCGCCTCCTCAAGCTCCACCTCGAGATTGGCAATATCCGGACCTGAGTACCAAAGAGTGAGTCAAACACGACGATTTGACAAATAGGTGAAAAGACATAACAATATAACAATAAATGAATTTACCTTCAAAAACATTTAAAACTTGTTTAAATATCAATTTCCATAAAAGAGATAAATCATTTATTCAAATACAAGTATGCAATGTAAAACATATAAAGGTAACCAAGGAAACGGGAAACGAGCAAGATGGCAACCACACGAAGCTAAGTCCTCTATCACCGAAGTGACAGAGCAATATCAAGGCATTGATCTCAGTCACACGAGGAGAGGAGAAACAACGGAATATATACATATACATATACATATAATATACGGGACATGACCATGGTAGCGAGCTGGGCATCGGGAACCACAGTAGCAATCCGGGGTATCGGGACAAGACCACGGTAATAACCGAATAGCGGGATCCAAACTGCAGCTGGCTGGACAAGAGGGGGATCTCCAAGTCGGTGGATCAGACCAACAAGGTTATCCAAGCTTAGTGGTGCCGACTCATAGGTTAAATGACAAGATCAAAACATGTATGAAATACATCAAGTGCAAGTACATAAATAAACGGGACGAGGTGCTCAAAGGCACAACTGTCATATCAATCGGGGATGCTTGTCGGGATTAGCAAAATGCTATAATTTCAATTTCAATATTTTCGGGAATGCATAAGAAATTCAGGAATAATGAAGTACAAATGAACTCTCGAAAATCTCAAGACAAGGTTCAAGATTTGTTTAAGGTGAATAGGGGTCTCGTATGTCGATTTAATAACAACTTGGTATTCTTTGAGTTTGGGGACATTCCGGGTTCCTTATAAACCTTAGGATTCTCAAAACTTCAAATGAAATCTTCGTGAAGTGATTTCTCTCTCAAATGGCCTCATACATTGCCTAGTAAATCTCCCTGACATAGAGGGGTTCTCAATGAATATTCCCAAAACATTTAGACAATTCATCATTGTCCCAAACATAGCCCTTGACCGACAGAGCACATCGCTCGAGCGAGGTGGTCTCTGGAATGGTCTTCTGGGAGGGTTCGCTCGAGCAAAATCGGGTTCACTCGAGCGAACTTGTCCAGTTCGGGTTGGCTCAAGCGAACAATTCATGCGCTCGAGCTAACCACTTTCTGGAATGAGTTCTGGGAGGGTTCGCTCGAGCGAACTATCCTCTGGAATGGTTCAAACCCTTTTCTAGACACTTTGCTCAAACGAAGTGTCATGTTCGCTCGAGCGAACTGTCCAGAAACTGATTCCGAGACAGTTTTTCTCTCCTCTTTCTCCTCCTTCTACAACCTCCTTTTTGTCCCCTTGAATACACCAAATGAGGGGTTCAAAACTTCATCTAAATCAATATCAAATCTCTTACAACATCCATTCCATCTTCCTCCAACAATATCACATCCAAATACAAAGAAAGAAGGGAAGGAAACCACTACACACAAGAGTACATTTGAGATAAACAAGATGACATTGAATGCCATAAATCAAAACATTCCTATAACAATAAATACACTATCAAGGCTCTTTCATGAACATTTATTTAAAGTCAATGCATTAAATGGGCATGAGTGGAAAACAACACAATAAATCACATTTCTTGTAAAATCATTGAAAGCTCATAAAAATCAATTCATCCACTTGCCTTAGGTCTCTAACAAGCAATCCAAGATCTAATCAAGCTTTCCAAGTCAAAGGTTCAAGCTACAAGCATAAACCCCCAAAACAAAACCCTAAAAGAGTCAAAACATGGAATGGGGAGGAAGAAGCTCCAATAATGGAAATGGAGATTCCCTTAGGCTAGGAGAACACAAAAATCAAAAGTGGGGAACGATTACTTACATGAACGTTCTTCAAAACGCCAGGTTAGTCCAAAAGGAGGTCTTGGAGTAGGTGGTTTCCTCCACAAATGCTATTAAGAGAGAGTTCTCAAAGAGATGAAGAAGACGATGGTCTCAAATCTTCTATTGGTGCAAGTTTGGGAGTGGATTGAGGACGGAGAAGCAATAAGAAGAAGAAGGAAGAGAAACCCTAGCTTGGAGTTTGATTTGAGCTGGAGAAAGGGAAATGAGGAAGGAGGGTTTCCTTATAAAGCAAATGGGGAGTAAGTTCCACTAGTGAAATCTTTGTGGGCTGAAATCACGACTTTCGGGACTTCGAACGAATTCGACGAAGAAGGGAAAAACGATCACCGAAATATCTAGTTTCTAAAAAGTATATCTTTCGCGGATTTTGGGAATATCAAATTTTGGGTACAAATTTAGTGCACAATGACTGTTTTGCCCTCAATGCTAGGAAAGTCGGGTTTTGGGGTCTCGAACGGGTACGGGACAACAAAAAAGTTGTAGGAATTAACAAGACAAGTAAAACGAGATTATAACAATAAACACAAGAATCTCAGACAAATCCCTAAGTAAACGCAAAGTCATAGAAGGAACCCCCAAAAGGCTCCACTAGTCACAAAGGCACTTCAAAATTTCCAAAATTATATCAAAAGCTATTATAATCCCAACTTAACCAAAACATACTAAACACGCTTAGAACCAAAACACAACTTAATTAACGCTAATCGAGGTCACTCTGGACGGGGTCTTACAGTAGGAATTCATTATGAATGAGTGCAATGGGTTGGTGTTAGTTTTTTCTGTTAAGAGTGCTTTTGTTAACCATGATTCATTGTCACCTTCAGTTTATGAGTAATTTTTCTCCTTCGACTGCATATTTATTTCCAGTTTGGAAAGCTGCATGGATTGTTGCTCTTCAAGAGAACACCCTTATTGGCGTCCAATTTTAGTAAAACTACCTTTCATGGAGACATGGAAGGTACATGTGCTCACCGTGACAGTCTTCTTCTCATACTTTTGTGGTCATGCAATGACATACATAGTTTTATTGCACAACCTGGTGGTGCCCAAGCGCACTGCCAGAGGCAGAGTACCTTTGGTTCAAATGGGTATGTAGGATCTCCAACAAATTGAATACTAATTCTTACCTTCAACCTAAAGATATTTAGCATCCTAAATAATGTGAATATAGATAAGCAGGTCATACTAGTTGATGGGCCAGGCCCAAATGACCCGGTCCGCAAGAGATGGGTTGGGCCCAAGTGGCTCGGTCCACGATGGCGGGTCAGGTCTAACCGACCCAAGTCCATGATGAGCCCGGGTCATCACCCACCCATTAAGGGCCGGGTCCAGATCCACAGAATGACAAAGTCATCACGTCATTTCATCTACCTGCTTTTACCAATTCCCGCAGAAGAGATCTTACCTGCTCGTCTATTGAGGACGGTTCGGAAGACTCCACCAGAATGGAGCGTACTCGCTGGAGAATCGTCCCCATCCGTTAGGAGAAGAGTATAAAAAGAGAGTCCTACTAACGCTGGAAGGGATGCAACTCTTATCTACTCTCACACCATTATTGTAATCTTCTAATTTGTAATCTCTTCCCCAGAGCAGTAAAGTGATCACTTGAAGTGGATGTAGGTTACTCCAACCGAACCACTATAAACTCTCTCTCTCTTTATTAATTTCTACATTAATTGCATATCACTTGACCGGTGGTGCCCGAAACACTTTTTGGCATCATCACACTACAAAAAAAATGTCTTAATGAGTCACTTTTAAAGTGTCTTAAAAAGTGGTTTGTGTCGCCTTTTTTATTACTATGCAAGCGTCTTATCTGCCGGCGTCACTAAAAGTTCGTAAAAGCGTCTCAAGAAATACATTTGTTGTGTCAGTTTCTGTTATCAAAGTGACACAAAAAAACGGTTACTTGTGTCACTTTAAACCCAAAAGTGACACTGAAATAACTTAAAAGCGTCACAAGAAAGATAACTTTGTTGTCTCGCTTTTCAAAAGCAGTTATCAATATGTTATTTTCGGACCAAAAGTGACACAAGTAGTCATCAGTTGTGACAGTTTCCATAGAAGCGAGATACCATCCATTTTTTTTAAATAAAAATGAAATATATACATTACTAATAACATGCTGCAGTATGGATACACTTTCAAATCACTAAACCTGCCTTACAAAAGATGCAAAAAAATATAGATAGCAACATTCAATAAGAACCATTTCATCAATTGGAAATTAATCACCATTCACATTAAGGAACGTACTTGCTCGTCCACGCACTAAATCAAACAAACTACTCAAAACATAGCCAATTTGAATCCATCCATAATCCAACCTTTAGAGTTTCTTCCACTCCATCACAGCCATTAAAATTACGCATCTTCCTTAACATAAATGGGGATCTAACAAAATCTATGGAACAATTATTTTATTTTATTTTTTACAGAGAAGTTATATTTCTACAACACAGCCAACACAAACAAAGAAGATGAGTTGCTTTATAACAAAAATTTGGGCTATATGCGCTTAATTAGTAAATATAGTTGCTTTTATAAAATCTAATTTTTTCTTTAAGCAGAAAAAAAATAAAACAAATGAAACCATACCAGAAAATATCTGCTAAAATATCTGCAGCAGATCTGAGCTGTGCCACCTTGTACTATGCTCATGTTTTCATCATAAATTTTGCAAGAACGGAATTGATGAGCAAGCTACTACCTAAGAAAAGAGCAGAAGGTTTTCCAGGTCTTGACTTGAATTCAGGATGAAACTGGACACCAACAAAGTATGGATGACGAGGCAATTCAAGAATCTGCACGAGCCAAACTCCCAACAAAAAATTAGAATAAAAAGTGCAACACAGAGTAAAGGATGAATAAATTGCAATGTAAAATCTTGCAGCTGCTGAAGTGAATGGTACAAACCTCCATGCGTGCGCCTGTTTCATCCTTCCCAACGAAGAAAATACCAGCATCTTCAAGTTGTGGTATCATATCAGGATTAACCTGCAAAAAGTTCCATTTTCGAGTGACATACTGCTACTAGAACCAAACAATAAAGCATATAATAAATGGACAACTGAGGTAACATATATAGCAAGCATCAACTGCTTTGAAAATAAAAATTAAAAAAGGTAAGGACAAGAAAAAAATTATTCAGAGTGATGATACAAACCTCATATCTATGACGATGGCGCTCATCTACATAGTCAACATTCCCATATCTAACAAATAGCAGGGGAAAAAGTGTTCATATAGTAGAAGGCAGTAATTTTATTTTATTTTTTTTAATGGTAAGTAATTTTATAATGTTGGTAAAACAGCCCTGCTAAAATTCCAAGTTCTATGTGGATGGAAACCAACACAGTTCACACAAGGTGCATATGCCCAGGTGAAAAAAATGCAAGATCATAGTTGTCCCTTAAGTGGGCCCCTATGTGGATGCTGTTGGATTACTCATTAGCTAGCCCAGTATATGAAACAAATGGATAGTTAAAAAAAGGCTGAGTTTGACACAATAGATTACTGTTCTGGCCCGATTGTTGGGCCAAGGAACTAGACCAACATAGTTTATCCAGCAGTCCATTTTTTCAGGCTATGGGTATGTTGATAGATGACATTAGCAAAATATATTAGATATTGTGGCTTTTCCCCCCTTTTTTTTGTTTTTGTTTGAAATTGACAGGTTATTCAGTACTTAACAAGAACAAAGCACAAGCAAAAAAGAAAAGAAAATAAAATAAAAAGATACATATTTAATTAAGGGAATATTAGCACTCACAACTTGGCAGATCTGCAGTTATGAACCTGAAAATATGTCCTCCTTGATCCAAGACGCATGGTGCCTCCCATATGAGTTTTTGAACCCTGCAAATATGGACCCTTAGTCCCTTACTCATGCAGTGGAAGATTTGATAGTGTTATCTAAATAATGAAAAAAAAGAAAATTTTGGCACATCCAGTCAAGATATGTGTGTGTGTGTGTGTGAGAGAGAGAGAGAGAGAGAGAGAGTAAACAAGTGACAGTATTGTAAGTGGAGCTCATGGTAGAGACTGCTGGATCAAGACAACCAAACATTGGTAGCAAATGGCCCAAATATTACTCACATTGAGTGACATTCATTGTTAAGCCGTTTCTTTCACATGGTGATCTGACATTTTATCATGTTATTCAACATCACTTCAATCTGTAGTTCCAGACTACAAAATGAATTAGATACGTACAGACTAAGATGAGGGTGGTGATTCTGCAAGAGCAAACACCAATCTGGTTGGAGTTCTAACTGGGCTTGAAATTTGCCAAAGAGGATGCCATCCATGATGCTCTACCTTGACTAGAGGGCCCCATGAGCAGAAACAATTTTACTAGTATTACTAGTATTAATTTTATAGATATATTAATTGCAGCACATCTGTATGACCTTCTCCACTCAATATTTCATGTGGTACAAAAATCTTCAACAGCAATCCAAGGAATGGTAAACTACAGAGAATCACGATACTACAGAATAAGGATACTCAACATTGCAACACATCTAAATTACAGAAACCACCCAGTAAAAAATGCAAGGGCAAGTAACAAGGTATATAGATAACCTTGTAGAGAGAAGAAATTAGGAGGGGCAAACATAACCAAATAATGCATTACCTTCGATACAGAGAGATAAGCATCTGGAAGGCTTGTATATTTTCCAACAATGGCAATTCTGACCTGAAATCATATCATATGTCAGCATTTAACAGTTTGCAGGTACCATGCAATGAAATAAAGTTTTTGAAGTTAGTGACACGGGTAATTTTTGGGACCTACAAGATCATGCAACATGTCACAGAGTTGAGCCCTACTGGTCCATTCCTCTAATATAGGCTCTTTGGAAACACTGCCAAATACAAGAACCAGAATGAACAAGACTGTCTAAAAAATGCAGAAAATCTATAACTATGTAAACTTTAATGAAAAAAAGTCCCAACACCACCAATAAACATGGGTTGCTATAATAAAAGACATGGAATTATAAAGACAAACCCTAGAAGGTTTAGCTGTTTCAAGATTGCTTCATGTGCCTTCTGGTCCTATGAAAACAAAGAAGTGAGAAGCATATTAATATAAGAGGGTAGAACATAACAATCAGGCTGCTCTGAAAAGGAAATGAAACCACAAAGTAAAAATAACTGAATTCAACATTATCCATGCAAATTCTGCAATATATCACCGACTTTTAGTAGTAAAGGAATATGCCAAATATTTGAAACATCATAGAGAGTGATGATGTTCGCTGCCTGCAGAACCATTATTTTGAGCCGGTTAGCATTTCCAACATTGATCGGAAGTAATTTTCAGGCATACAGACAATCACAAATATTCTTGTTACCAGTTGCATTACCGGGACATTGCAGAATTGTGAGAGTTTTTCTTTCACATTTTGTTCCAGTGCCTGTTCAAGACATTACAATGTAGACATAAGACAGCCACGTCGAGAGAGAGAGAGAGAGAGAGAGACCGACCGTGGCACTGCGACAAGCTAAGATATTTGGTGATAATCCTAGTCCTCTTAGCCTCCGAACACTATGCTGAGTTGGCTTCGTTTTCTGAAAGTAAAAAGATAAAATAAACAGCCACAAACAAGTCAACACACCCAATTGTTGTACTTACAGGTAACCGAGATGCATACCAATGCACTCATGCTCAATTAACCTCCATTTGATGAAGGTTACATATTATGTGAGAAAACTTAAACATTTTCCTGTAGTGCACAGTAATTTTCATTGAATATTGCTATCTACCTGTTCACCAACTACGTCCAATACAGGCACAAGACTGACATGAACCAGACAAAAGTTCCCGGCCCCTAACAAAAGTATTGATTATTAGAAGCAGGCTAAGTTCAAAGACATCTGGGACTAATAAAATTGCAAGAACAAATTCCTTACCTACACGATAGGAAAATTGACCCAAAGCCTCAATAAATGGCATTGATTCAATATCCCCTGCAACAACAGTGGTATTGCCATTATATAATATCAACGTAAGAATACAATACAAAAGAATGCAGTGCAGATCCATAACAGTTAAGACAATCATGTTAAGTACTAAACCCAAATGTGATTTGTGAGTCAAAACTGTCTTGCAAGCCACTGTTACCTATAGTTCCACACTTCCACCTAATTCTATGACACAAACGTCAGGTGGTCCATCTTTTCCATCTACAGGAATCACTGCTACACGCTCAATCCACTCTTGGATGGCATCTGGTACGTGGAAGACAACCTAACAAACGAAAAAAAAAAATGTCAGGATGATATTGAAGAACATCAAAGCAAAGATAGAAAGATCTTGACAAACACCTGAACAGTTCTACCCAAATAGTCTCCCCTTCTTTCCTTGTCAATAACAGACTGTAACATAGACCACAGACCGCAAAAAGGGAATTAGTAACTAAAGGAGATGAAAGGAATCAGATGACATAGCATATGTAAACATTAGAATGACGCTGTAACATCTCCAAGGAACCATGACTTGTGTTGAAACAGAGTCAACTTGACTCACTAGAGAATGAGACCAATCATAGCCTCAGGTTGCACTCCAGCCAGAATGGTTTACTTACAACTGTTTTAGCACCCAATCAAGTCACTGTCCATAACTTAGCTTTAAATTTTATAGAAATAATTATCCCTTCTCTTGGAATATCATATAAACTTTAAAGGCTTGAGGAAATGACAATAATAAGGTGTTCAAGCCAAATTCTCCCATACCTGGTAAATTTTCCCAGCGGTGATATTGTTGTCACAAGTCAGCTTAATGTCTAGAAACCGCTCATAATTTCCAAGATCCAAGTCAACCTTCATGCCACAACAAATAGAAAACTAATTGACTGATTCATTAAAAGAATAGAGCTGTTCAAGAAAGTGAGCAGATGGACAAACATATCATCGTTTTAAAATGCAGAGAGAAGAACAATAATTAAGTGATGGACTAAGGCCTTGCGTTGGTGTCTTTAAAATTGTGGGGAGAGCAGGATTCAACCCAAATTCAATATTTGGCTAAACTACAGCTTTTAATTGGACCATACATTCCTAGCAGATGTTGGTTTGAAGCAGAAAATAGTGAAATTTACCTAAACAAAGAGGGCTTATGTGATCCTTTAATTGAGGATACCGAAGTACCATCAAGGCTCTGGTATGTAAACATGAAACCCATTGTCATGTACTGTTGAACTAATTGAACCTACAATATGACCCATAAATAGCCCAGATTGGAAGATCTTAATCATAAATAGCCCAGATTGGAAGATCTTAATCACCAATGAGGCCTTTCTGTTTTATTATTATATGAATCACTTGTACTTTCCATTATTAACCATGTATTTACAGAGTCAATCAAGGAGTTATGGTTGTTCCACTATGCAGAGAAGTGGGGATCTAACAAAATCTATGGAACAATTATTTTATTTTATTTTTTACAGAGAAGTTATATTTCTACAACACAGCCAACACAAACAAAGAAGATGAGTTGCTTTATAACAAAAATTTTGATCATCGATTAGAAGTAAAGATAAAAGCTTCTGAAAACATTAAATAGTAAATAAAAATTCTTAAATAATGCATTTATTATTTTTTAATTTGTGCAGTTCACGTTTTATGTTGAGTACCATTTAGTATTGTATTAATGGAAATAGACTGGATGGATCCTGCCAAGCCAGAAAAGGCCAAGCCATGTTTCAGACACAACTTAATATATAAGTCTTGTGAATTGGGTTGGACCTGGAATCATATGTCTGCACGTTATTGATAATTAGAGCCCATAATTGGGCACATCATGCCCTTTGTGTCTATCCACATAAGGGTTGGGCCCTCATCTATGAAATTTCACAACCTCTTTCATTCACATTAGCCTTCTCATTAGTTATCCCCACACATGACATTGAACATCTAAATGTTAAACCCGATAAGAGCTTGAAGCCTTGTGCATCTTGCCTCTGCAATGAGGGAAGGCCTAACCACTGCAGCTTAGACTTAGTTGAATATAAGAGAAACATTTGACTTAAAGACTGAGATATTGGCCATGAATTTCAACCTTGCATAAAATTATGATTCATGTGTAGTAAAAAGCATTTTCATTCATAATATGATGTCATGATATATTATCAGATATGAAATGACATGTAAACTTAAAATCACGGATCGATCCAGGGTCCTCATCACACTTGTACCAGTAGCCCAACTTAGCCCAAAAAAGAAAACACATTACAAAACTATTCAATTATGAATTATGTATCCTCATCCCTGTCGGCGGATGTCATTGTTAGACAAACAAACCAAGGAGGGTGCCCTTATTTTTTCAGATTTCTTTGGATCTTATACCTAGGGTGATTCTCAACTTTATTAAACCTCAATGGTGATTGTCTTTTATAGATGGTTAATCCCCTAATTACTGAGCTCACTTTCAAGTTCTGGCCATCAAGCACGCCCCAAATCCTAACAGGCTCCTCATCTTGCAAATGAACATTGCTTGCTTTTTTGTTTTGCAAGGTAGAATTCATAAAACTACTTGTAATATGTTGGGCCGTAGGGATGAGCTCATATTGATATCCATTTCAGCCTTTCAATAGACAGTCGGGAACTCCTTCGCCCTTTCTTCTTCTCTTCTTGTATTTTCTCTTTGTAATCTCCTCTTTCAATAAAAGTTATTGTTATCGATAAAAAAAAAACAGACAGTCTGGAACTCTTTTGAGGCCATTTTCCCATTTCCATTTCCCAAACATCAATTAGTATGCAATCATATGCCATCAAAACAACCCTAAATAAAATCAGGTAATGTAACAAAGATTATCATAAACAAAAAGCCCTAAATCAAAACGACCCTAACCCTAACCATGAAACAGAAATCAAACAAACATAACTGAGAACCCTAACTTCTTTGTGCAGTGCCTAAAATAATGAAGGGTGAGAGGGAGAGAGAGGCGACATACTTAGACATTAAAAACGGAGAAGGCAGAGAGGGAGAGTGAGAGAGAGAGAGGCGACAGAGAGAGATTTACCTAAAGCCGAAAGATCGCCATACTCATAGACGTCTGACCAGAACCGCGAGAGAGCTTCGTGCAATCAAAGGACGAAGGGTCTGAGACTCTGAGGTCGAAGAAGAAGGAAGGTTGAAACACGAAAGGAAGATCGAAGAGTTGGGGTTTTTTTTCGTTCCACCCCTTTTAGATATGGGGCGCTCCTTTTAGACATGTTAGACATGTGGGGCGTGGGCCACGGGCTCCTCTAGTGTCACTTTAAGAATAAAACTGACACAACAAACCTCCTCCTCGTTTACTTCTCCTCTAAAGTGACACATCAGATCATACTGTGTCACTTTATTGTAAAAGCGACACAAAAGCTCAATTTAAAAGCGAGACTAAAAGTCCTTTTTTTTGTAGTGTCAGTTTGGCGCCGTCTGTGGGGATCGAAAAGAATTTCCTTTTTTCAAAGCCATGCCGATCACCACAAGGTCAACAAGGCGACAAGATGGTAATTCCTCGTGGGAGGGCGAGGGTAATCCTCCACCGACCAACCCTGCACCGAATGCTCCCGCTCCCTCTCTTCAACAGATGCTGGAGACCATGCAGCAGCTGGTGACTCAGAACCAGCAAATATTACAGCTCATGTTGGCAGGGCAGGGAGGAGCACTAGCTGGTGCAGGACAACAGAAAGTACCGCGCCCAGACTAGCCTGTTGCTCCACGCAAAGGGGCACCTCACCCGGGCGCCCGTCCACGTGGGGCCCGGGGTCGAGGCGCCGTCCGACACCACCCTCACCTGGGCGCCCATTCCCAGGGCGCCCAGGGTTGAGGAATACCCCTCGGCGCCCATCCTCCTGGCGCCCTGGGCGCCCATCCTTATGGCGCCCACGCCCAGGGCACATCTGGTGAAGCTCCTCCTCTCGTCCCACACGGAAGACTCCTGGTCGACCCTCAAGGTCGTGCTCATCTCGACGTACCTCCTCCCCCGGGTGGAGCCCCAGGAGGCTCGAATCGCGGTGGACTTCCACCTCCTCCCTCTGCTTCCAATGATGAGGATCCTGATTTCCAGGAGGAGGGAAGCGAGAATTACAGCCTGGAAGACGAGAGCCGTCTCCAAGGTCAGTCCAGGGAAGCCCCCAACCATTGGGACGAGAAGATCAAAGAGATGTAAAATCAGATTGGCAATGTCTTCAATGCCATGGAGGTATAGGTACCAGAATCAATAGACTACCTGGTACAACGAACGGACACACCGTTCAAACCCTCCGTGGCGAACTACCCACTCCCCAAAAAATTCAAAATGCCGACCATGGAGACCTTTGATGGAACCAAGGACCTGCTGGATCACTTGGAAACTTATAAAACTCTAATGCAACTACACAACAACTCTGACGAGATCATGTGTAGAGCATTTCCAACCACTCTGAAGGGCTCTGCACGGCAATGGTTCTCCAGCTTGACACCGGCCTCCATCTCCACCTTTGCAGAGTTAAGTAAGTCCTTCGTGTCACATTTCATTGGAGGACGCCGCCACCAGAAGCCCGCCACGCACCTGCTCAGCATAAAGCAAGATAAGAATGAAAGCCTCAGGAGCTATCTCACTCGTTTTAACGAGGAGGTACTCCAAGTCGAAGAGCCTGACGACAAGGTCTCCATGACAGCCTTCCTGGGAGGCCTTCGTTCATCAAGCTTCCTCTTTTCGGTGATGAAGCACCCTCCAAAGAGCTTCCCAGAGCTACTGGCAAAAGCCCAGAAATACATGAATGCTGAGGACATCACCAGGGCTAGGCGAGGAGAGTCCTCCAGACCAGAAGGCAAGGGGAAGGAGCGAGACAGAGACGACAGAAAGGAGAACAACAACAAGCGAAGCAGGATGGAGAGGATACCCGTCAAAGAGAGGCTCGGTCCAGCTCCTCAGAGAGACAGACAAGCCTTCACCCCTCTCAATGCAGCAGTCGGACACATCTTGCTATAGATCCAAGATGATCCCGCGATCAAATGGCCAGGGAAGATGAAGTCTCCCTCAAATCGCAGAAATCCTAACAAGTATTGTCGCTTCCATCGCGACCATGGCCATGACACCGACGACTGCTATGAGCTCAAGAAGCAGATCGAGGACCTCATCCAGTGCGGACACCTGCGCCAGTATGTCGCTGGAAGGGCCCAAGCACTGTCACCACCTCGTCGTCAAGAGAATCAACAGCCCTTCGGAGAAATTCAAACTATCTCTGGGGGATCGGCGGAGTCGCTCTCAGCAATGAAAGCCCACGCCAGAAAGGCCAGACACACTGATGAGGCACGCCCGTCCAAAGCGCCCAGGCAGGGTGACGGCGAGGTCATTTCCTTCTTGGATAGAGACCTGGAAGGAGTACAGCTCCCCCACGACGACCCATTGGTAATTACCCTGACTATCGCCAATTTTCAGGTGCACAGGATCCTGGTGGATAGTGGCAGCTCCGCTGATATACTGTATGCAGAGGCTTATGACAAGTTGAGCCTAGGCAGGGAAAGGCTACGACCTATCAAGTCACCTCATATTGGTTTTTCTCAGGAGAGAAGATGTACCCCCTGGGAGCAATTACACTTCTAGTCACCGCCGGAGTAGCACCGCGAAGCTCCACGATCATGGTCAACTTCCTGGTGATAGACTGTCCATCAGCTTACAACGTCATATTGGGGCGACCTGCTCTCAATACGTTAAAAGCTGTCCCCTCCACCTATCACCTCATCCTTCGCTTTCCAACCTCTAATGGAATCGGAGAGGTTAGGGGAAATCAGGTGACCGCCAGGGAGTGCTACATCTCCTCAATAAAAGATAAAAAGCCGAAGGAAGCATTGCAGATCGAGACCCTTGATCCAAGGGATGACGCCACCATTGGGAGGGGAGAACCAGTTGAAGCACTCACCACTGTGGTCTTAACTGAAGACCTCCCTGATAGGAAAGTGTACATTGGCTATTCTCTTCCTGAAGATCTGGTCCGCCGCTTGACCAACTTTTTAAAGAACAACATGGACATCTTTGCATGGTCACATGCGGATCTTGAAGGGATTGATCCCGAAGTCGCCAATCATCACCTCAATGTCGACCCCCGCCACAAGCCTATCCGACAAAAGTTAAGGGGCGTCTCCACTGAAAGGGCCCAAGCAATGGACAAGGAGGTCGGGAAGCTGATAGAGAATGGAGCTGTAAGGGAGGCAGCATAGCCCGAATGGCTCTCGAATGTTGTGATGGTGACAAAGGCAAATTGGGAGTGGCGCCTATGCGTCGACTTCACTGAACTTAACAAGGCGTGCCCGAAGGACTGCTTCCCGTTACCCAGGATCGATCTCCTCATCGACGCCACAGCGGGACATGGACTCCTCTCCTTCCTGGATGCTTATTCTGGATACAACCATAATAGCATGCATCCCCCAGATCAAGAGAAGACGTCGTTCATCACCCCGAAGGGGACCTATTGCTACAGGGTCATGCCTTTCGGATTGAAGAATGCAGGTGCAACTTACCAACGCCTAGTGAACAAAGTGTTTCACTCACAGATTGGGCGGACCGTGGAGATTTACGTGGACGACATGCTGGTGAAGAGCCTCGCCGCCACAGATCACATCAACCATCTCCAAGAAACCTTCAGCATTCTCAGGCTCTATCGCATGAAGCTGAATCCTGAGAAGTGTGCTTTCGGTGTGGGGTCGGGAAAATTCTTGGGATTCATGGTCAACCAAAGGGGGATAGAGGCGAATTCCGATAAAATTAAGGCTATATTGGACATGAGATCGCCCACTTCCACCAAGGAGCTACAGCGCCTCAATGGAAGGGTTGCAGCACTTAGCAGATTTGTCTCCAAGTCTGCAGACAAGTGTTTGCCTTTCTTTAAAATCCTGAGGAGAGCTTTCGAGTGGGGGCTCGAGGCGGAGGAGGCCTTCCAAAAGCTAAAAGCCTACTTGGCCACTCCCCCTCTTCTTTGACATGCTACACCTGGAGAGGTGTTATATTTGTACCTCTCTGCTTCCTCCTCAGCAATCAGCTCTGTCCTTATCAGAAATCATGATGGAGTACAGAAGCCCATCTATTATGTAAGCAGAGCATACCGAGGGGCAGAGCCCAGATACACGGAGCTGGAAAAACTGGCGCTCGCCCTCATCTCGACAGCAAGGCGGCTGCGGCATTATTTCCAGAGTCACACAATTGTTGCTGTTACTGATCAGCCTTTGAAGAGAGTACTAGGAGAGCCGGATGTATCCGGAAGACTCGTCAAATGAGCAGTAGAGCTGGGAGAGTTCGATTTCCAGTACCAGCCAAGGTCAGCCATCAAAGCGCAAGCATTGGCAGACTTTGTAGCAGAGTTTACACATGCAGAGGGGAAGACGGATGAATCAGCCTCGCCCATACGAGGCGGGTCGCCACAAGAGGAGGACAACCAAGAGGTCGCCCCCACAGCTCCAGATCTCCAGGCCTCCACAGGGGACCAGGCACCCCGGGCGGCCAAGTACTCCCAGTACCCCTGGGCGCCCTAGCCCTGGGCGCCCAGGCATTCCCTGCAACCCGGCCTGGGCGCCCAGGCCCCGTTGCTCCCTGTTTCCCAGCATAATGCCCCGAGCTCCTCAATACCACGGTGGAAACTCTATGTTGGCGGCTCCGCGACCAGTAATGGAGGTGGAGCGGGACTCGTTTTGATCAGCCCTGAGGGTACACCCCTCAAGTATGCAGTAAAGTTCCACTTTCCAGCCTCCAACAATGAAGCTGAGTACGAGGCTCTCCTCTCTGGTTTGAAGTTGGCCTTAGAAATGAACGCCCGATACCTCATCGCTTACAAAGACTCTCAACTGTTAGTGAATCAGGTAAAGGGCGAGTTCGAAGCAAAGGAAACCAGAATGCAGGCTTATCTCAGCCTAGTGAAAAAATTGATCCCGCAATTCCAGCACTTCCAAATCAGTCATATCCCTCGGGAGAGTAACGTTGCTGCCGATACACTTGCCAGGCTCGCCTCATCCATAGAGACCTCACCAGGCGAACCAGCATTCCTTGGGCACCAGCTCGAACCAAGCCAGTTGAATGAAAGCACTGCAAACATCAATTGCGCTACAGCTGAAACGAGCTGGATGGCCCCGATAAGGGCGTACCTTTAAGAGGGTACACTGCCAGAGGACCCCCTTGAGGCGAGGAAGCTGAGGATGAGAGCTTCCAAGTTCACACTGTAAGTCCATGGGGATCCGAACCCTAGAGGGGGGGTGAATAGGGTGAGCTTCAACTATGACCAATTTTAACCAATTTTAACTTCTTTAAAACAAACTAGTCACATGTGATGATTTATCATACAAGATGCGGAAGCTAACAAACTAATCATCACAAAGCAATCACCATCACACAAGTATTTATAGTGGTTCGGCCTCAATGCCTACATCCACTACCGGCTTGTGATCCAACACCCCACCGGATTTCCACTATTTATGCTTTTCAATAGGCTAAGCAATAACCTTTACAATATGCTTTCCAAGGCTAAGCAATAACCTTTACAATGATGTTTTTCAAGGCTTAACATCAACCTATACAAGATGCTTTTAAAGGCTAAGCAATAACCTCTTCAACCACAAGGTTGGTTATCTCACTAATTAGTGTCTAACATACACTTGATGGAGATTCAATTTAGCTCATTACAATGCCTCTTAAATAGGCGGATATGGAAGTGAAAAACTAATACACACTCACACTATGAATGCAAAGATGAAAACAAATGAAGTGTGTGTGTGTGGTCCTCAATCATTTTGAAAATGAAAGCTCATAAATGTAAGCCTAAGGCTTTTGAAAGTTTTAGCTCATAACACATTTATGATTGAGGATATGATGCAATCACATGTTAAAAGTAACAACTTGTTAATGATATCAAAGTTACACAAGTTGTATGAAATGGATTAGCTCTAAACATGTGATGCATAGGGATGTCAATCAAATCACCAATGAAGCTCAAAACATAAAAATAGATTTGATTGAAAAGAGGGGACAAATCATATGTAATTATAAGGACAACTTGAAAATGATTTACCTATCAAAGTGATGCAAGTTGTGAAACTTTAAAACAATAATACACATATGATTTGTAATGATGTTGAATCCAAAACATAAGATACATTTGAAAGAGATTTTCTTATGATGGAAAAACAACAACCAATGATTCAACAAAGTATATGAATCATGTTACATATTTCATTAACATGATCTACTTAGATTTACCAAAGATAAAGTACTACTTTGATGAATCAATGGTGATGTATCCAAAACAATAGATCTATTCAAAATATAAACTATGCTAAGGATACAACACATCATATATTAACATGTTACTAAGATTTACCAATGATAAAACAAAACATGAAAACATATGATTTGTAAAGAAGTTGAGTCCAAAACATAAGATACTTTTGAAAGTGATTTTCTTATGATGGAAAACAACAACCAAAGATTCAACCAAGTATATGGATCATGTTACATATGATTTACCAAGTTTCTTTCATTAACATGATCTACTTTGATTTACCAATTCAAGTACTACTTGGATTGAATCATGTGATGTTGTATCCAAAACAATAAATCAACTCAAAACATAAAATATGTTAAGGACACAACACAAACATAGTTTAACATGCTAGAAATGATTTACCAAAAATAAAACAAAGCATGAAAACATATGATTAAGAAAGGAAGAGCCTACTTGGTGGTTTAACTTCATTAATCCAAGCTTTAGCTTTCCTAATCTTCCCCTTCATCCCTTGGTTCTTTTCCCTTTTGATATGCCTCAAATCCTCTCAAGGAGGGGTTAAAAATTCCCAACTTTTGGCAAGGGAAAGAACTCATATTTATAGGGAAAAGTGGCCAACGGCTAGTTCTCGGTCGACCGGCAAACAGGCCTCGGTCGACCGAGAACACACAACGGTCATATTTCTGACCGTTGGTGCTCCCAGGCAATTTTTGCCTGCAGTTGTCTCGGTCGACCGAGACCTGCCTCTCGGTCGACCGGCGACACTGCCGGGACAGCCCCCTTTTTTGCAAAATTTCCAACTTTTGCACTTTTCAAAGTTATTTCTTTGGGGGACCTTTTGACCACTAAATCAAGCTTGGAAAACATGTTTTAAAGATTTTAAAGGTTTTTAAAACATGACATAAAAAGCCTAAAAAGTTTCAAAACTTTTAAAACAAAGGCTTGCTTGATTTCTTGAAAACTCTTTTCTAAAACAAATGCATCCAAGATTTAAAAACAAATCATGCATAAAACAAGATCTTAAAAACAATGCATGAATAAATCAAGATTTCAAGTTTACTTTAAAACCAATGCAAGTGTGTAAATCAAATGATGCTAGAATGATATGCATCCATCAAATTGCAATCTACAAAATTCCTAACAATCTCCCCCTTTGCAATTTGATGGCAAACACACTCACCACTGAAATTACACACTTCGTCTTCAGCTCCCCCTCAGCTGGACAAGGCTTGAAATCTTCTTGGATGCTTCTTCTCATAGCTTGGGCTCTTGGACTTCAATCTTCATGATGCTTGGAGCTTGATCAACCTTCAAGCTTTCTTTCTTCTTTCTTTCTTTATCCAAGCATCTTCTTTAGCTCCAAGCTTCTTTCTTCTATTAGCTCTCCCCCTTTGACCATGCCTCTTTCTCCCTTTGGCAAGGTATGCATTCTCTCCCTTTGTAGAAGATCATACATAACTCTCCCCTTTGGAAGCTTGGACTTTCTCTTCACCCTTTTGAGAACTTGCATAATTTCTCCCCCTTTGCCATTAAATTGCAAAGGTACCTACACACATGAAACAAGGAAAATACCATTAGTAGCACCTGTTAACAAATGAAATCGAAGATGAAATCCATAACAGGCTATCATGAGAGGTAGTAGTCTCTAAGGGTTCAAAGGCAATCCTAGGGTCAATTTGATCACAACTAATACTTCCTATGAAGGTTTACACTCCCCCTCAATCCATTCTCTTCTTTTGTCAAACTTTTGACAAAGATTTAACTATTAGGTACAAGAAGAAGATGGTTTAACCAAGTGAGGGTCAACTTCAAAGAAAGGATTAGATTCATTTAACTATCAAGCTCATATGATCAAATTGCCAAAAGAAAGCAAGGTCTATGGGAAAAGCCATCATGGATATCAATTGGAAAGACAAAGAATACCAATTGAGATTTAGGATATGACTATTTAAATCAATCACTCTAAAATGGATTTAAAAATATACCTATTAGGAAAAATCCAAATTAGAGCTATCCATGATATGGGGTTTACTCAAACATAGCATCAATCAATATTACTTATGAAAATCATATGCTATGTAAGATTTTGAAAATCATTTCATTCAATCAATAAATATGACTTATTAAGGTGCATGAAAGAGTGAAATGAAATTCAAACATGAAGCCAACCTCAACTAATAACCAACCAATATTATGAACACATAAACATGGTGGTCATGAGATATACCTATATGAGCAAAGAGAGGTGGCAACAAGAGCATAATGATGCTAATGGTGTGTGACATGGAACAACCATATTACTTATCAAGTTCAATCCAATGCACACAAGATTTATCACATTCACAAGAAATCAAATCAATCAAACATTATACCAATTGAAACTAATTGAATTTGATAACATTATAAAAAGCAAGAATGTGACAAAAATTCCATCAATCATCATAAATGCATATTCATCACTTTTAAGGATATGACTATTGAGCATAGTGATGAAGAAGATAAATTGCAATGCAAAAAGATATTACTTGGTAATGCATGCAATTTTCAAAGTGTCAAAATCATATGAATTCAACATCTAAGATGTCCATCAAACATATAGAAATATGAGGAATGGATTTCAAAGAGTTTCATATGATCAAGATCACTACTATGAAGTTGAAACATGTATAAGAATGAAAACACTTAGAAAATACACATGAATCAACATCATAACCATCCAAATAGAAATGACTATAAAAGCATAGAGGATGGATTTTAGTTCTAGTATGGTTTCTACAAATGTAATAAATAACACAACCATACATAGAACACTTTGACATTTGCATAGAGAGGATCAATCAACACTCAAGATCTAACTCATACCATATCATCAATAAAGAATATAACTATGTAAGCACAAGAAGGTATGAAGTTAGAGAGACATCATGGATCACATAAAGATGAAGATGGACCACATAAATGGATATACCTATTAAGAACAATGGTTTAATTCCAATTCATCTAAAATGATTCATTAAGTTATCATGTAACATCTCCACTCTTAGCAAATGCACTAAGCTTACAATGCAATGGAAAAAGATATGAGGTTTATATCAAATGAACTTAGCACATAAAATCACATATGTACTTAAAAAGCTCAAATACAAGATTTTACTATAAAGCACATAAACACTCATTAATTTGCATTAAAGAAACTATATACCATAATAGGCACAAACATGCAAATCAATGAAATCATATCCAACCAAGCAAAGTAAGATATCAAAATCAATTTGCATAAAGAATGTAACTCAATGAGCAAAGATGCAAATTGTTTGTAAACATTATTTCCTTTCAAAAGATACAATCATAATAAGGCACAAGGAAATAAATTCAAGGAAAATGCTTCTATAAATATAACTAATAAAGCTTAGAACATTTTCCAAAGTTTCTCAAATCACTTCAATGTATGAAACTCCAACAAAGAATCATTTATAGAATTAAGAGCAAGTGATTTTGAAAAACAAGAAGTGTACTATTGTAAAGTTTTCAATTTGTAAAAACAATAGACACTTACAAATTTTCCATATCAAAAGATATAACTTGTAAATCAATGGAAAACTTAAATAGCTTCAAATCATTTGATATGCAAAAAGGATCTAACTATGACAAACATCAAATGATTTTCCAACATCAATTGATCATGAAAAACTAGCTAGAAAGCATTTGTAATCACAATCAATTGATCATGAATAGATATGCACAACAAGAGATATTACTAAATGAACAATATGCAAATCCATCATGAAAAGGTTGCAATCAAAGGATTTTGAAAACCATGAGATATAACTATAAAAGTTCATGAAGACAAAATCAAATGATCACAAAGAAACATTGCATTTTAAAAGATGTGACTATAAAGAAACAAAATGCAAATGTAACATGACCAACAAAAGGATATAACTAAAAAGCATAGGTTGGTCTAGGGGTATCAAGGCCTAAGGTTACTCAAATAGTCTACCTTTGAAAATTCACCTAAAGCCTTGAAAAGGTTGTCCATGAGAGAACACTTTGAGGACTCACCAACTCTAGAAGATATAACTTGAGAAAGTCTTAGAGTGGTGCAATGAGGCTAGGGAAATTCAATTTCAAACATAGTGGAAATCTTTAAAAAGATATGCAGTAAATCACAACACTAGGGTTCTAATCTAGCAAGGATCAACTCCGGGTTGTTAAGCCCTAAAATGGAGTAACCCTCTCTGATACCACTTGTAAGTCCATGGGGATCCGAACCCTAGAGGGGGGGTGAATAGGGTGAGCTTCAACTATGACCAATTTTAACCAATTTTAACTTCTTTAAAACAAACTAGTCACATGTGATGATTTATCATACAAGATGCGGAAGCTAACAAACTAATCATCACAAAGCAATCACCATCACACAAGTATTTATAGTGGTTCGGCCTCAATGCCTACATCCACTACCGGCTTGTGATCCAACACCCCACCGGATTTCCACTATTTATGCTTTTCAATAGGCTAAGCAATAACCTTTACAATATGCTTTCCAAGGCTAAGCAATAACCTTTACAATGATGTTTTTCAAGGCTTAACATCAACCTATACAAGATGCTTTTAAAGGCTAAGCAATAACCTCTTCAACCACAAGGTTGGTTATCTCACTAATTAGTGTCTAACATACACTTGATGGAGATTCAATTTAGCTCATTACAATGCCTCTTAAATAGGCGGATATGGAAGTGAAAAACTAATACACACTCACACTATGAATGCAAAGATGAAAACAAATGAAGTGTGTGTGTGTGGTCCTCAATCATTTTGAAAATGAAAGCTCATAAATGTAAGCCTAAGGCTTTTGAAAGTTTTAGCTCATAACACATTTATGATTGAGGATATGATGCAATCACATGTTAAAAGTAACAACTTGTTAATGATATCAAAGTTACACAAGTTGTATGAAATGGATTAGCTCTAAACATGTGATGCATAGGGATGTCAATCAAATCACCAATGAAGCTCAAAACATAAAAATAGATTTGATTGAAAAGAGGGGACAAATCATATGTAATTATAAGGACAACTTGAAAATGATTTACCTATCAAAGTGATGCAAGTTGTGAAACTTTAAAACAATAATACACATATGATTTGTAATGATGTTGAATCCAAAACATAAGATACATTTGAAAGAGATTTTCTTATGATGGAAAAACAACAACCAATGATTCAACAAAGTATATGAATCATGTTACATATTTCATTAACATGATCTACTTAGATTTACCAAAGATAAAGTACTACTTTGATGAATCAATGGTGATGTATCCAAAACAATAGATCTATTCAAAATATAAACTATGCTAAGGATACAACACATCATATATTAACATGTTACTAAGATTTACCAATGATAAAACAAAACATGAAAACATATGATTTGTAAAGAAGTTGAGTCCAAAACATAAGATACTTTTGAAAGTGATTTTCTTATGATGGAAAACAACAACCAAAGATTCAACCAAGTATATGGATCATGTTACATATGATTTACCAAGTTTCTTTCATTAACATGATCTACTTTGATTTACCAATTCAAGTACTACTTGGATTGAATCATGTGATGTTGTATCCAAAACAATAAATCAACTCAAAACATAAAATATGTTAAGGACACAACACAAACATAGTTTAACATGCTAGAAATGATTTACCAAAAATAAAACAAAGCATGAAAACATATGATTAAGAAAGGAAGAGCCTACTTGGTGGTTTAACTTCATTAATCCAAGCTTTAGCTTTCCTAATCTTCCCCTTCATCCCTTGGTTCTTTTCCCTTTTGATATGCCTCAAATCCTCTCAAGGAGGGGTTAAAAATTCCCAACTTTTGGCAAGGGAAAGAACTCATATTTATAGGGAAAAGTGGCCAACGGCTAGTTCTCGGTCGACCGGCAAACAGGCCTCGGTCGACCGAGAACACACAACGGTCATATTTCTGACCGTTGGTGCTCCCAGGCAATTTTTGCCTGCAGTTGTCTCGGTCGACCGAGACCTGCCTCTCGGTCGACCGGCGACACTGCCGGGACAGCCCCCTTTTTTGCAAAATTTCCAACTTTTGCACTTTTCAAAGTTATTTCTTTGGGGGACCTTTTGACCACTAAATCAAGCTTGGAAAACATGTTTTAAAGATTTTAAAGGTTTTTAAAACATGACATAAAAAGCCTAAAAAGTTTCAAAACTTTTAAAACAAAGGCTTGCTTGATTTCTTGAAAACTCTTTTCTAAAACAAATGCATCCAAGATTTAAAAACAAATCATGCATAAAACAAGATCTTAAAAACAATGCATGAATAAATCAAGATTTCAAGTTTACTTTAAAACCAATGCAAGTGTGTAAATCAAATGATGCTAGAATGATATGCATCCATCAAATTGCAATCTACAAAATTCCTAACAATCTCCCCCTTTGCAATTTGATGGCAAACACACTCACCACTGAAATTACACACTTCGTCTTCAGCTCCCCCTCAGCTGGACAAGGCTTGAAATCTTCTTGGATGCTTCTTCTCATAGCTTGGGCTCTTGGACTTCAATCTTCATGATGCTTGGAGCTTGATCAACCTTCAAGCTTTCTTTCTTCTTTCTTTCTTTATCCAAGCATCTTCTTTAGCTCCAAGCTTCTTTCTTCTATTAGCTCTCCCCCTTTGACCATGCCTCTTTCTCCCTTTGGCAAGGTATGCATTCTCTCCCTTTGTAGAAGATCATACATAACTCTCCCCTTTGGAAGCTTGGACTTTCTCTTCACCCTTTTGAGAACTTGCATAATTTCTCCCCCTTTGCCATTAAATTGCAAAGGTACCTACACACATGAAACAAGGAAAATACCATTAGTAGCACCTGTTAACAAATGAAATCGAAGATGAAATCCATAACAGGCTATCATGAGAGGTAGTAGTCTCTAAGGGTTCAAAGGCAATCCTAGGGTCAATTTGATCACAACTAATACTTCCTATGAAGGTTTACACTCCCCCTCAATCCATTCTCTTCTTTTGTCAAACTTTTGACAAAGATTTAACTATTAGGTACAAGAAGAAGATGGTTTAACCAAGTGAGGGTCAACTTCAAAGAAAGGATTAGATTCATTTAACTATCAAGCTCATATGATCAAATTGCCAAAAGAAAGCAAGGTCTATGGGAAAAGCCATCATGGATATCAATTGGAAAGACAAAGAATACCAATTGAGATTTAGGATATGACTATTTAAATCAATCACTCTAAAATGGATTTAAAAATATACCTATTAGGAAAAATCCAAATTAGAGCTATCCATGATATGGGGTTTACTCAAACATAGCATCAATCAATATTACTTATGAAAATCATATGCTATGTAAGATTTTGAAAATCATTTCATTCAATCAATAAATATGACTTATTAAGGTGCATGAAAGAGTGAAATGAAATTCAAACATGAAGCCAACCTCAACTAATAACCAACCAATATTATGAACACATAAACATGGTGGTCATGAGATATACCTATATGAGCAAAGAGAGGTGGCAACAAGAGCATAATGATGCTAATGGTGTGTGACATGGAACAACCATATTACTTATCAAGTTCAATCCAATGCACACAAGATTTATCACATTCACAAGAAATCAAATCAATCAAACATTATACCAATTGAAACTAATTGAATTTGATAACATTATAAAAAGCAAGAATGTGACAAAAATTCCATCAATCATCATAAATGCATATTCATCACTTTTAAGGATATGACTATTGAGCATAGTGATGAAGAAGATAAATTGCAATGCAAAAAGATATTACTTGGTAATGCATGCAATTTTCAAAGTGTCAAAATCATATGAATTCAACATCTAAGATGTCCATCAAACATATAGAAATATGAGGAATGGATTTCAAAGAGTTTCATATGATCAAGATCACTACTATGAAGTTGAAACATGTATAAGAATGAAAACACTTAGAAAATACACATGAATCAACATCATAACCATCCAAATAGAAATGACTATAAAAGCATAGAGGATGGATTTTAGTTCTAGTATGGTTTCTACAAATGTAATAAATAACACAACCATACATAGAACACTTTGACATTTGCATAGAGAGGATCAATCAACACTCAAGATCTAACTCATACCATATCATCAATAAAGAATATAACTATGTAAGCACAAGAAGGTATGAAGTTAGAGAGACATCATGGATCACATAAAGATGAAGATGGACCACATAAATGGATATACCTATTAAGAACAATGGTTTAATTCCAATTCATCTAAAATGATTCATTAAGTTATCATGTAACATCTCCACTCTTAGCAAATGCACTAAGCTTACAATGCAATGGAAAAAGATATGAGGTTTATATCAAATGAACTTAGCACATAAAATCACATATGTACTTAAAAAGCTCAAATACAAGATTTTACTATAAAGCACATAAACACTCATTAATTTGCATTAAAGAAACTATATACCATAATAGGCACAAACATGCAAATCAATGAAATCATATCCAACCAAGCAAAGTAAGATATCAAAATCAATTTGCATAAAGAATGTAACTCAATGAGCAAAGATGCAAATTGTTTGTAAACATTATTTCCTTTCAAAAGATACAATCATAATAAGGCACAAGGAAATAAATTCAAGGAAAATGCTTCTATAAATATAACTAATAAAGCTTAGAACATTTTCCAAAGTTTCTCAAATCACTTCAATGTATGAAACTCCAACAAAGAATCATTTATAGAATTAAGAGCAAGTGATTTTGAAAAACAAGAAGTGTACTATTGTAAAGTTTTCAATTTGTAAAAACAATAGACACTTACAAATTTTCCATATCAAAAGATATAACTTGTAAATCAATGGAAAACTTAAATAGCTTCAAATCATTTGATATGCAAAAAGGATCTAACTATGACAAACATCAAATGATTTTCCAACATCAATTGATCATGAAAAACTAGCTAGAAAGCATTTGTAATCACAATCAATTGATCATGAATAGATATGCACAACAAGAGATATTACTAAATGAACAATATGCAAATCCATCATGAAAAGGTTGCAATCAAAGGATTTTGAAAACCATGAGATATAACTATAAAAGTTCATGAAGACAAAATCAAATGATCACAAAGAAACATTGCATTTTAAAAGATGTGACTATAAAGAAACAAAATGCAAATGTAACATGACCAACAAAAGGATATAACTAAAAAGCATAGGTTGGTCTAGGGGTATCAAGGCCTAAGGTTACTCAAATAGTCTACCTTTGAAAATTCACCTAAAGCCTTGAAAAGGTTGTCCATGAGAGAACACTTTGAGGACTCACCAACTCTAGAAGATATAACTTGAGAAAGTCTTAGAGTGGTGCAATGAGGCTAGGGAAATTCAATTTCAAACATAGTGGAAATCTTTAAAAAGATATGCAGTAAATCACAACACTAGGGTTCTAATCTAGCAAGGATCAACTCCGGGTTGTTAAGCCCTAAAATGGAGTAACCCTCTCTGATACCACTTGTAAGTCCATGGGGATCCGAACCCTAGAGGGGGGGTGAATAGGGTGAGCTTCAACTATGACCAATTTTAACCAATTTTAACTTCTTTAAAACAAACTAGTCACATGTGATGATTTATCATACAAGATGCGGAAGCTAACAAACTAATCATCACAAAGCAATCACCATCACACAAGTATTTATAGTGGTTCGGCCTCAATGCCTACATCCACTACCGGCTTGTGATCCAACACCCCACCGGATTTCCACTATTTATGCTTTTCAATAGGCTAAGCAATAACCTTTACAATATGCTTTCCAAGGCTAAGCAATAACCTTTACAATGATGTTTTTCAAGGCTTAACATCAACCTATACAAGATGCTTTTAAAGGCTAAGCAATAACCTCTTCAACCACAAGGTTGGTTATCTCACTAATTAGTGTCTAACATACACTTGATGGAGATTCAATTTAGCTCATTACAATGCCTCTTAAATAGGCGGATATGGAAGTGAAAAACTAATACACACTCACACTATGAATGCAAAGATGAAAACAAATGAAGTGTGTGTGTGTGGTCCTCAATCATTTTGAAAATGAAAGCTCATAAATGTAAGCCTAAGGCTTTTGAAAGTTTTAGCTCATAACACATTTATGATTGAGGATATGATGCAATCACATGTTAAAAGTAACAACTTGTTAATGATATCAAAGTTACACAAGTTGTATGAAATGGATTAGCTCTAAACATGTGATGCATAGGGATGTCAATCAAATCACCAATGAAGCTCAAAACATAAAAATAGATTTGATTGAAAAGAGGGGACAAATCATATGTAATTATAAGGACAACTTGAAAATGATTTACCTATCAAAGTGATGCAAGTTGTGAAACTTTAAAACAATAATACACATATGATTTGTAATGATGTTGAATCCAAAACATAAGATACATTTGAAAGAGATTTTCTTATGATGGAAAAACAACAACCAATGATTCAACAAAGTATATGAATCATGTTACATATTTCATTAACATGATCTACTTAGATTTACCAAAGATAAAGTACTACTTTGATGAATCAATGGTGATGTATCCAAAACAATAGATCTATTCAAAATATAAACTATGCTAAGGATACAACACATCATATATTAACATGTTACTAAGATTTACCAATGATAAAACAAAACATGAAAACATATGATTTGTAAAGAAGTTGAGTCCAAAACATAAGATACTTTTGAAAGTGATTTTCTTATGATGGAAAACAACAACCAAAGATTCAACCAAGTATATGGATCATGTTACATATGATTTACCAAGTTTCTTTCATTAACATGATCTACTTTGATTTACCAATTCAAGTACTACTTGGATTGAATCATGTGATGTTGTATCCAAAACAATAAATCAACTCAAAACATAAAATATGTTAAGGACACAACACAAACATAGTTTAACATGCTAGAAATGATTTACCAAAAATAAAACAAAGCATGAAAACATATGATTAAGAAAGGAAGAGCCTACTTGGTGGTTTAACTTCATTAATCCAAGCTTTAGCTTTCCTAATCTTCCCCTTCATCCCTTGGTTCTTTTCCCTTTTGATATGCCTCAAATCCTCTCAAGGAGGGGTTAAAAATTCCCAACTTTTGGCAAGGGAAAGAACTCATATTTATAGGGAAAAGTGGCCAACGGCTAGTTCTCGGTCGACCGGCAAACAGGCCTCGGTCGACCGAGAACACACAACGGTCATATTTCTGACCGTTGGTGCTCCCAGGCAATTTTTGCCTGCAGTTGTCTCGGTCGACCGAGACCTGCCTCTCGGTCGACCGGCGACACTGCCGGGACAGCCCCCTTTTTTGCAAAATTTCCAACTTTTGCACTTTTCAAAGTTATTTCTTTGGGGGACCTTTTGACCACTAAATCAAGCTTGGAAAACATGTTTTAAAGATTTTAAAGGTTTTTAAAACATGACATAAAAAGCCTAAAAAGTTTCAAAACTTTTAAAACAAAGGCTTGCTTGATTTCTTGAAAACTCTTTTCTAAAACAAATGCATCCAAGATTTAAAAACAAATCATGCATAAAACAAGATCTTAAAAACAATGCATGAATAAATCAAGATTTCAAGTTTACTTTAAAACCAATGCAAGTGTGTAAATCAAATGATGCTAGAATGATATGCATCCATCAAATTGCAATCTACAAAATTCCTAACACACACTCTTGCAAGATGTCCTCTACAAGAAGGGCTACTCTTTACCCCTGTTGAGGTGCCTCTCTTCCGAAGAAGCCGATTACGCCCTGAGAGAAATCCATGAGGGAATTTGCGGGAACCACTCGGGCGGGCGCTCCCTTGCTCACAAAGCACTTAGGCAAGGCTTCTTTTGGCCCAGCATGCTAGCGGACGCCAAAGAATTTGTCAGAAAATGTGACAAATGCCAGCACTTTGCCACTGTGCCAAGACAGCTCCCAGAGGAACTCACTACCATCATGAGCCCATGGCCTTTCTCCAAGTGGGGAATCGACATCCTAGGTCCCCTTCCATTGGGTAAAGGGCAATGTAAATTTGTAGTGGTCGCCATCGACTACTTTACAAAGTGAGCGGAGGCGGAACCCTTGGCGAGGATCACAGACTCCAAAGTGAAAAACTTTGTCTGGAAAAACATAGTCTGCTACTTTGGGATCCCACATGCTATCGTCAGTGACAATGCAAATCAATTTGACAACAAACTCTTCAACTCGTTTTGTTCCGACCTTCAGATCAAGCAGCCCCATTCTAGCCCGGCACATCCACAGGCGAACGGGTAGGCAGAGGTCATGGTGAGAACGGTCCTGCGAAACTTGAAGACAAGGCTCGAAAGAGCAAAGGGCCTTTGGGTCGACGAGCTTCCCGGGGTATTGTGGGCATATCGGACCACGCCAAGAGCTCCAACCGGGGAAACCCCTTTCTCTCTCGCCTTTGGGACTGAGGCAGTCATCCCAGTTGAGATTGGGGTCCATTCTCTTAGAGTCCAGCACCATGACCCCGATACCAATGAGGAGGGACTTCGCATCAACCTCGATTTGGTGGATGAAGTAAGGGAGATGGCCAACTTTCGCAATGCAGAATATAAGCGGCGCATGGCAAAATACTATAACTCAAGGGTAAAGCCTCGCCCCCTCCAACTCGGAGATCTGGTCCTTAAAAAAGTAATCCTCGCCACTAAGGATTCTCGGGAAGGCAAACTGGGCCCGAATTGGGAAGGTCCTTACCTCATAACGGAGGTGGTAAGACCAGGCACTTACAGGATTCAGTGTTCGGAAGGGAAAGTCCTACCTCATCCGTGGAATGCAGAACATCTGAAGAAATACTACCAGTGACATATGAAGGGGAAAAAAGCAATGGAAAGGGGCAGTTCAAATTTTTTTTAGCACTTTGTAAAATGTTCTTTTATCATGAGCAGTGGATAAATAAAGTCCTATATTTTATTCATTCCAAATGTTAGGCTACACAATTGCCTTTGTAAAATAAAAAGAAACTACATGTAATAAAGCATAGCAAAGTCTCCTACGCCCTAACCACTCTCATGGCTCCCCTCGTCGTCCTCATCCTCCTCGCCATCCTCTGTGTCATCAGGACCTCCATCGGGCTCCTCGGTGGGCAAAAAACCTGAAAGGTCGAGGCCAGGGAAAGCAGCAGCAGGCCCCTTGGGCGCGGGCGCCCTAAGCGCGGCGAGCGCCCCAGGCGCGGCGAGCAATTCACCCAAGTATATGGATCATGTTACATCTAATTTCAAAGATGTTTCCATTAACATGATCTACTTAGATTTACCAAAGATAAAGTACTACTTGGATTGAATCAATGGTGATGTATCCAAAACAATAAATCAATTCAAAACATAAAACATGTTAAGGATACAACACAACATAGTTTATCATGCTACAAATGATTTACCAAAAATAAAACAAAGCATGACAACATATGATTAAGGAAAGTAGAGCCTACTTGGTGATTTAACTTCATTAATCCAAGCTTTAGCTTTCCTAATGATCCCCTCCATCCCTTAGTTCATTTCCCTTCTATTTGCCTCAAAACCCCTCAAGGATGGCCTTAAAATTCCCAACTTTTGGCAAAAGAAAGAACTCATATTTATAGCAAAAAGTGCCCAACGGCTAGTCCCCGGTCGACCTGAAAATAGGTCTCGGTCGACCGGGAACACACAACGGTCAGAAATATGACCGTTGGTGCTCCAGGGAAAATTCTGCCTGCAGTGTTCCCGGTCGACCTGGAACACAACGTTTCTGGCCCGGGACCAAAATTCCCAAAATTGCATATTTTTTGCATATTTCAAAGTCTTTTCAAGTGGGAATTTTTGGGCCATCAAATCAAGCTTGGAAACATGTTTTAAATCAAACTAAGTGGTTTAAAAACATGAAACACAAAAAGCCTAAAATAATTTGGAAGATTTAAAACATAGGCTAGCTTGATTTCTAAAAACTCTTTCACATAAAAATGCATACAAAAATGATTCTGAAAGAGATGAATGTATGCAAGGCACAAACCTAAATTCTCAATATAATTTCTCAAAAGTAAAGCACAAAGAATTAGGATTTCAAAAGAGTTTGAATTCTAAAACCAATGCATCCAAGTTTAGAAACAAAACATGCATAAAACAAGATTTCTTCAAGTCTAAAACCAATGCATGTAAAAATCAAGATTTCAAGATATTTTAAATCAATGCAAGTGTGTGTAAATCAAATGATGCTAAAGTGAAAATGCATCCATCAAATTGCAAATACAAAATCCCTAACACTATATTGCTCGCCTCACATTATTATTTGTTGTATATTGACATGTTAAGCTTAATTTGTACATAAATAGGCTGTATATGTTGTCACCATGGCTAGACTAACCACTGTATACATGACTACAGTCAGTGAGTCAGATGATCAATCTGGTGGGTCTTCTGTGGGAAAACCACACAATTGATCAATCCTAGCTGTGTGGTTAGCGTTCAAACAGAGAAACAAAAGGCCTATGTAGTGTTCAAGTAGTGAGTAGATGGCCATTTGTCTACATTTTCAAGTGAAGCCATTGGGCAGCTAAAATTATCTGGCAAATGTGGTTGGTTGTGCCATGGACCATCGACCCACCAGTGTCCCAATGAATAACAAGAAGGCTCTATTAACTCGATGGGGAAGCCTCTTGTAGTGTACCTACGTGGCTGTGCTGCTCTTTTTTGTCAAGTCAATATTGGTAATTGAGTTTGTGTTTAGATTTTTTTTTTCCTTTTTCAAACGATGTTCATTGGTTCATGCTTGTGCTCAACAGATGGTTCGCAAATAGGACTCTCAGTTAGAGAATTAAACACAAAAACCGCCTGATTCTCAACACTTAGGTTGGAAAATAGGCCGCTGAAAATCTTAGGAAATGATTTATATATATATACATGTTTATCTTTCATTTATAATTTAATTCATTGAAAAGATTCTAATATTGTTTTTTTCATTGCAGATTGATGGATGCTTTGGGGTCGGTTGCAGACTTGTGGGGTGTTTTATTTTTTTTAGATTATTTGTATATGTATATTGGACATTTACATGAGACTGTGTCATTATTGATTGTAATATTTGTACAATGAGATGAATGATTTGATGAAAAATGGCGATGGTTGTTTGTTTATTTAGCAACTTTTCTTTGCATGCATTTTTTATATTGAATATAGGTATATGAACAGGTTTATTTTTTGATACAGGTGTACAAACAGGTTTATAGGAAAATTATATTGAAAAAAACAAATATAACATTTAAAAAAATAAATAAAATACTTTTACCGACGTTTTTTTTACTTCAGGAAAAGTATTTTATTTTTTATTAATTTTTATTTTTCTTTTTGCCAACGAAAAAAATACGTCGGCAAAAGTATTTTATTTTTAATTCTTTTTCTTTTTTCTTTTTGCCAACGAAAATAAAACGTCGGAAAAATTATTTTATTTCTTAATTATTTTTCGTTTTCCATTTTCCCAACGAAAATAAAACGTCGGCAAAAGTATTTAATTTTTTTATTTTTTTTGCTTTTTGCCGAAGAAAAAAAATCATAGGTAAAAGTATTTTATTTTTTATTTTTCTTTTTGCCGACGAAAATAAAACATCGGTAAATTTTTATTAAATATTTAGAAAAGTAAAATAAATTTGCCGACGTTTTTAAAACGTCGGCAAAAATCAAATAATCGTCGATAAAAACCGTATTTTTGCCGACGGAAATTAATTTCATCGGTAAAATATTTTGTCCACGAGTTTTTACCGATGTCTGGCCGACGAAAATATTTTCGTCGGTAAAGGTTTTTACCGACGTTTTATTAACTTTTTCGTCGTTTAATGTGTAAACTGTTGTAGTGTCCGATGAGCTCATTAGACTATCAATTCCTATCTATTGAATGCCAAAAAAAAAAAAAAAAAGGCCCATTAGAGTCATTTGGATCCCCATTTTCGTCACAAGTACATTTATTTCACTGTCTTCTTCTTAAAAGATATCCACTTTTTTTCTAAGAAAAAGAACATAGTAAGGGAATTTTTGTGTAAACCCGCAGAAAAGGAAAGATGGGTTTGTGTGAGAATGTGTTTCTTAATAGGGAAGATCAGACTTCCAAATCCTTTTTAATTAATGAGAAAAATAGGGTTATTTTATATCTTTTTTGTGGACAAGCAACTTGCACCGACACAAACTGTAAAAAATTAGCAAACACTGGCACAAGTGAAACCACTGCAAGTTTTATTAAAACAAGCTTCTTTATCTATAAAACCCTCCCACAATCATATAGTCTTCTCATGAACGGATTGTGTGACGGTTAGGAATAAACCCCTTTCTTTGAAAATTAAATGATAATGATCATCATGCTTTGTTAGTGATCACTCTATGCCTGTAGAGTCCATCACTGACACATCCATCTCCTTTTGGGCCTTGTGGTGCTGGTGTTATAATAGGTCAGAATTATGGTGATCTCTCCCAGTAGCGTATGATCATACAAGTTGATGGATATGATGAGATCAGACTGCTTGGATAATTATATCGTAAGGGGGGCTATTTGATTTTTTTAGAGGAAAATTATTAATAGTGCGATCATTATGGAAACGAAAGAGCCAGGACCATGGCTGATCTGATTGCAAGATCACCACTGAGCCATGGCTATGATACACTGTAAACTTTCAACAAACATTAACACAAATAAAACCACTGTAAGCTTTATTAAAAGAAGCTTCTCTATATGTAGAGAAGACAACAGTTAAATTCAACCAATATTCAAAGTAACCTAATCCTTATCTCTAAAAAACTAGGTATCTACTGAATCTTCTTATTATCAAGTCCATAAAATTAAATAAGAAAGTTTATAAGCTCTCATCAGTAGCTTCATTTTAATAATAATATACCTTATTTTTAGATAATTGAAAAATTGTACACCTCCATGAAAATCCATATATTCATGTGAGTCCTCCCATCCACGGGTCCTTGTCTACTGTCTGGCGTCTACTGTCCACTGTAAAGACATCTACACCCACATCATGGCAAGGGTTTTGTGATTTTGACTTCTCATGAGATGAGATATTGGAGGGGAGAAGTAGGGGGAAAGAGACTGGTATATCATAATAAGAGCAGTGTCACAGTGTTCCTTTTATAGTGTACCTCCCATTTATTACTCCTGTCTTTTCCCTTCCATTCTCTTCTTAACACTAAATGCTCCTTGCCCATCTCTCTCCATCTTCCCTCTCCTTTGTTCCTGAACGCAACCTTTTCTCCTCCAATAAGGCTTTCCTGTCCCTTTGAATTTCCTCCTTGGCTACTTCCATTTATTCTCCCGATAGTAGGACGCTACAAAAATCAGTGACCTTTATATGACTACAGCTTCTGTGATCCTGGAAGAACCCCGCAACAGGTCTTGAAAGAGATTGAACAAGGGAAAAAGTTACTGCTCCCTATATTTCTCTCTGATCAAAAGGGCCTATATCACAGAAAGGTATTTAAATTTAGCAATTCCTTTTTCTAAATTTATATAAATATTTTTCATCTACTATGAGAGAAAAGTAAAAAGAAAAATATAAGCTATATGATTCTGAGCTCCATCCTCTGATCTAGGGCTTCTGCTAATTGGGTTCTTTCTGTTTTGGCTAATATTAACAATTGTTCATGTCATTTCAGTACACTGGAGGACAAAAGAAAAAAATCATAGGTGAGAAAATTGCAGCAATCAGATCTATTCTCAAGTAGCTTTCAGAGGGTGCTACTATACACAGTAAGTGGTGCAACTGACATGTCTAAAAATCAATCTCCTGGAAATAATTAACAAAAGAAAAGCAGAAGAAGAGTTAAGGAAAAGACCAATACTTAGATTAGATGGACTGTGGGTATTTCCTCTTTCTTCCAAAATGAGAGGGATCCATACCCTATTCCTAACCTAACTCCTACCAAAGATGAAAAGAAGTAGAAGCATGACATGTCTTGTTCTGGTGCAACTACAAGTTCTTAATTCCAGCCCCACTCGGGATAAAAGAGAAGCCATACTCTCCAAATCCAAAGAAGACATGCCAAAATTTCTGATGGGTTTTGTGGGTGTGTTTCATTTTGCAGCAGTGAGATGGCATCATCCAGTTCTTCCAACTCTCCCTGTGCTGCATGCAAATTCCTGAGGAGGAAATGCATGCCGGGATGCATTTTTGCCCCTTACTTTCCTCCAGAGGAACCCCAGAAATTCGCCAATGTTCATAAGATCTTTGGAGCGAGCAATGTCACCAAGCTTCTCAATGAGCTTCTTCCCCATCAGAGAGAAGATGCTGTGAACTCACTTGCATATGAGGCCGAGGCCCGGATAAAGGATCCGGTATATGGCTGTGTTGGCGCGATCTCGGTCCTCCAGAGGCAAGTTCATAGGCTCCAGAAGGAACTGGATGTCGCCAACGCCGATCTGTTCCGATACACTTGTCATGATATGCAGGCGGGACTGGCTTCGCCTGCGGCAGCATCTGGGTTCCCACCTATGCATTCTGCCGCCGAATTCGGAAGAAGGATGGGCAGTGCAGGTGCTTCTTTCTATCAGAATCCCGGAGTGCCAATTCCATATGCTCCTCCATGGAATAGTAACCCATCAGGAGATATCAATGAAAGAGATGAAGATGGAAGCATATGAAAATAAAATGGGTATTCTTACATATGTATTCTACAATAAGATTTCCATGAATAAGCTATCTACATATACTGTCATAGTGTTATTATTATAGATTCTGCGAGGTTTACTAATCATGTGTGCGGTGATATTCTTGGTAAGACTTTCGCAGATTCAATGCTTCTGCCAAGGACTTGAATAATTTGTACCTAATGTGAAATTTATATGTGGGGTTTTCTATAGTTGAGTATCTGGAAGAAGGTGAGTGATTGATATATTGCTGTCTCCTTGCTGCAGCTTTCAGACATTCTGAAGATTATATTCTCTTTGTTATTGCCCATGTTCAATGACAAAGTAATATTACTTACTTTAAAGATGATTCTCTTGCCATGTTCATGTTTTAGTCCTCTTTTATTTTATCCTATTCCCATTCTAATTTTGCTTTTGAATGACAACCATTGGCAGGACCACTATCTTACTTATTCAGAAACAATAATCTACAGTTAGTATAATTATCTTGAAAATTTTCTTTGTTTCCACACAAGTTCTTTTACTAGAATTAATCATTTTGATTAGTATGTAACACTCTTTGGTGGTTCTATCAATTTATTCAATTTGTAGTGAAGTACTGTTTGGTGCTTTGTACTTCAACTGTGTTTATATCAATGATGCTACAATGTTTTTAGTTTTCAAAGCTACATAAAGTGAAGAGTTTTAATCATCTTTGGTGTTAAGCTGAGAGAGCATCTTTGGTGTTAAGCTGAGAGAGAATTGGTGTTAAACTTAAGAGAGAGAGAGAGAGAGAGAGAGAGAGAGAGAGAGAGAGAGAGAGAGAGAGAGAGGGAGGGAGGGAGGGAGGGAGGGTACTTACTCTTCCAGAGAGGGAGGGTGGTGTGGGGGGTGGTTTGAAGGAATATCAAGGGAGGGTATTTACTCTTCTACAGCTTTATTAGAAAGATAGGTTTTTGTTGATTTTGATTGAGAAAAGGGGAAAAACATTTAGTATAACTAACAACTTTGCTCTAAATGTTTAAGAAGTAGCTCTACTCATTGATGTATGATAGTTCCTGTCATGTTTAAACTATTCATTTGTTTATATACGTACCGTAGTCTGTCATCTTTCTCAGAATTGTCAAGGAGAGGACACTTACATATCTAGAAGTCCATCAGGGCCACTGAGGTTTTCTTTAGGTTCTGCCCTCATTCATTATCTGGTGCTTCCTGCAGTATTCATGTTTGTACATCTAGAATGATAACTTCGAACTGATCATGTGTAAGCTCTGAGTGCTTTTCTGATCATGGCCCCATTCAGATATGTTATCTTTAAATTTATTTTATTATTTTATTTTTTTCATTTTCATATGAAAATGAAAACCCATTTAGAGAAATCTATGACTTTTCCCTTTTTCTTGGCTTTCTTAGTTGAGTATCTTTGCAATGATGTTACTGAATTACTGATGATATAGGTTCTTCAGATTTTCACTTGTTTACTGAATTACTGATCATGGGTACTGTAAATTTCTGGAGTTTTGTCTTCTTTTTATAACTTTGTGGCTGGTAAACTTAATCTACATGTCACTTTATTTGTAACAGTTAGATACAGTTCCCTACGCTATAGGATTCATAGAGGAGTTGCTGATCCATGTGAGGGTACGCTCAGAACAGAATTATTAATTCTCATCAC
The DNA here is from genome assembly GCA_038049695.1 of Cinnamomum chago. Classification (NCBI taxonomy): domain Eukaryota; kingdom Viridiplantae; phylum Streptophyta; class Magnoliopsida; order Laurales; family Lauraceae; genus Cinnamomum; species Cinnamomum chago. The sequence continues at coordinate 51,273,243 of CP142455.1, read as the reverse complement.
TAACACAGTAACACTTACCAGACGAAACAGTAAAATGCACAGCTACTCTCTCTCTCTCTCTCTCTCTCTCTCTCTCTCACACACACACATTCACGCACAAAAAACACACAGATAATGACAGCAGGCTCCCACAGGAATATACACGTATATCGAAATTCCACGTGAGAAATCAATTATTTGGTAGAATTACACCCATGGACAGTCTTCTCAATCAAAACCACACTCATTTATCCATATGTCACTTCTCTCTATCAGAATCACATCCATTTATCCATTTTTTTCTCACACATTCTCATGGGCACGCGCGGGCGCATGCACCGACCTAAACCCCACCAAAGAAAAACTTATAATGTAATATATAAGACTAATAGGAAACAAAATTTTCACTTGCCCTCGCTCTCTCATCCACCACAGACAGTCCTCCCCCTTTCCCAAAAGTACACTAACATTTGAACTTTGAACATAGGATCCTATGTAACAAAGTGCAATACTCTCTATGCCGGCACCGTTACCACACAACTGTAACTAACACATAGATAAAATCATCCTAAGCTTTATTAAAACATGCTTATCTAAATATGGAGAAGACTACACGTAAATTCAGAGAAAAACTCAAACTACCCTAATCCTTATCTATAATAAATAAACCTATCATTTAGATATAACTATTATCTATAACACCCTCCCACAATCTATGGTCCTTTCATGAAAGGATGATGATGATGGTTAACAAAAAGTGAAAAAAGTACGTAAACCCCTTGATCTTTGAAAACTAAATGACATTGGTGATCATTATTGATGAAAAAGTAAACCCCTTTCATCAATGCTTTGTTGATGATCATTATTGTTCCCGCTTTTTTGAGTCAGAGTGCCACTGGTCCACTAGATAAGATCTGTCGTGATATATCTAAGAAGCTTTAAATTGTATAACTTGTTGAAAAATATGAGATTGGATGGTTTTGATAATTGAATCATAAGGGAGGATATTTGAGTTTTATTGAAAGAGGAAAAGTTTCATGGTGAGATTATAGTGGAAACGTAAGAGCCAAGACCATGGTCAATCTGATCTAAAGATCACCACTAGGCCACAACTGTAGTGCCATGTAAACTTTCACCAAACACTATTATAAATATACAAAATCACTGAAAATCTTCTCAAAATAGGGTTATATATATAGAAAAATATTCAAGTGAGAACGAATTCTCTCAGTGTCTTCCGTGAATACTAATGGTCGTACATACCTACCAACCTATCCAAACTGTGCACAAACAGGGACCCCTTTGATAACCCACTCATCCCGATGTTTGGCACCTATCAAAATGGACTAAACCATTGGATGGAGGGTTGAAGTTTTTTTAAAAAAAAAATGAAGCTGTTACACTTGTGAGCCATGGATGAAAGGGCTAGGTGTACCGGATTGGGGTCAAACTTGACACTCGTGGTGTTTCCATAAGGATCTTTCCATCAACCCCAGCCCCATCCCTAGGTAGGCCCCAAAGTGGGCCTCATAAAATTTTCTCACCAGAATATATATATATATATATATATATATAGGAGGTGCTCTTATGAGAGACACTCTCACCTTACCATGTAGGCATGTCAAATGGGCCGAGGCTGGAGCGGGTCGTGCCGGCCCGGCCCGCTAGCTAGGGAAATACCCTGGCACGACACGGCCCGCAATGGGCCGGGCTGTAGGTGTCGGGCCAGCGGGCCAGGCGTGCCTCTATCAATTTTTTTTCCTGTTTTTTTATTTTTTTTCTTATCAATATTAAAAATAAAGAAAACAACTACATGCATTTTTATTTGTGTAATGAAGTAAAATAGCAGAAGATTGAAACTTGAGAACAAATAAATAAATAAATAAATAAAATCAGTCGATTATCTGCTTCGACCGATGATATGATGATAAGAAAAATAGAGAGGCCTCTGGAATTAGTCCTAATCTACTTGTTTTAAGTGAATAAAAAAAAGGAATAGTATTAAGAATTCAACGAATACTACTAAACAAAAAGAGGAGAGGAACTTCTGATTTCAAAAATGTCTAATTGTGGGGGCCCACATAAAAATATACTAATTATAGAGGATAGAGGATGGATGTTTTTAATTAGTTTAGACTATGGTGAGCCAAAAATGATCACCTAGGCTTGGTCCTAACCCTTGATTTAAGTGCCTTTAAGTACAACATTAAAACCATTGGATTAAGCCATCCTCTTTTCAAATAATCAATGAAGCGGCAATGTCCAATTGGGGCCATCAAGTTAGAGTTATTTTAGTTTATAAAAGCCTCAGCCTCTAAGAATTATTTGTTTGTGTTTATATAATTAGTTTTATTTGTTTTATTTTTATTTTTATCATTGATTTTCTGAACCTCTTCAGATGTAGATTCCTTACTGATGTTTTGGGTTGTCATGATTTTGCAGAAAATGGGAGTGAGATTCCTACAATCCTACCCATCCTACTGACTAAATGGATGGACTAGGCTTAGACCTGTCTAGTGATGTGATCTCATTGGTATGTGTTTGGTACTTCATATCAACTGGCCACCACTTATGTAGTTTTGGGGACATGGATCAAAATCACTCATCCAAAGGATCACCTTTCAATGTAGTTTTTTTTTTTTTTTTTTTTTTTTGATAAAAGGATAATTCCATTCAACACAACGATCAAACAAATACACCAAAGAGCAAACAACTACGCAACTTCCTCTTGTCCCAATCAACACAAGTTTTAGGAAATTATGACATTTTAGCAAAATTGTCAGATACCCAACTATGTTGGAATGTCAATTCCAAAGAGATCTTTTTAAGGCTCCTAATTATCTCTCCTTTGTCAATTCTTATTCCTTTAATTCAATTTACTTCAATTTACCATACATCCAAACACACACGTTATGTTTGACTTACACCTTTCAGTGTAGTTGATGAGCAACTTTGAACCAGCATCCATTGGATGATTGCCTTTTACACATGCAACTAAGCAAAAAGTTTATTTAAAAGTCTTTATCAGATAAATATTTACCAATTAAGTTAATTTTTGTCTGATAGGTAATTCATTGTCTAAGAGCATCATTTTTTTTATGAGATATTGAGAAAAGTCCGAGTTACCAAGATTGTTATATACTAGTTGGATAACCACAATGATCAATATCAAACAAATTCTATGATTATATTTCTCAAAACCTAGATCTGCTTGAATTATTATCCAAATTTACGTAATCAAATATCTAGATCACTAAGAAGTTAAGGTGAGAATATGATAATCAGATTAAGGGCTTGAAATATTCGAGGGTTAGAGTATTATAAATAACACTAATAAATTTAGAAAAAGAATAGGAGGGTTAGAGTATTATAGACTTTGTAAAATTGAAAATAACACAAAATACTCCTTATATAACCATTTTATGATTGTTTGGGGGAGGAGGTAAAATGAATAATTTTTTAAAAAATAGCCACTTTTGGGCGGGCCAGGCCTGGCGTGCCTGGGTGGGCGCGGAGGGCAGCCCACGTGCCAGGCCGGCCTGGGTCAAACGGGCCCAGGCTCCTAGGCCCAGCACGACCTATGTCATGGGTTGTCTTGGCCACGGCCCGTTGACTGGCGGGTTCGGCTCGGCCCATTTGACATTCCCATTACCATGAGAGATAAGGTGGGGGCCCTCACATTCATATTCAATATGAACAACTTAAATGTGAGGGCCCCAACCTTTATCTCTCATATTAAGGTGAGAGTGTCTCTCACAAGAGCACATATCTCTCTCTCTCTCTCTCTATATATATATATATATATATATAAGTCAACAAGTAAATTCAAAATAACCTAATCCTTATCTCTAAGAAACTAACCTATCATTTGTATCCATTGGATATTCCTATTATTCTAACAACATCAACCACCACCATTCATTTGTGGTGTGAATTGGATAATATCAACATGACTTAGATGTGTCCCAAAAATTACTGTGTTGGATAATGAGAGCCTCAACTTAAAGGATTGATAGATTAGTCTAACAAATTTAGGGTGTTTTAGTGGAATAGTGAATCTCACTCAATGAGTCTGCAATTTGGGGCATGATAAACTTTTGTGAGTGGAATTTAATCCAATGCTATTTCTTGCTTAGTGGTGATCCCACAAAATCAAAATGTAATGCACAGCTAGCCCCCTTTTCCTTTTTCTTTTTTATTTTTGCTTTTGCTTTTGTTGAACCCTAATTTATGTCGTGATCTTGATACATATGTTGTTGCGGGCATACATCTTCGTGGACCTAAAACTTGGAAAGGCACAAAATTGGACATGTGATTTGGTCATCATCACCAGCAGTACTAAATTCATTGATGTCCATTTATCTTGAAAGCTTTGTTAGGTCTACTTTTCCTCCCCCAATCCTATTCATCGAAATGTTCTCCTTTTAACTTCTCAGCCGAGAAGACCTCTTCATCTACATTCTGCCTATACCTATTACCATGAACTTGTAGCAATTGAACTCTAGATTTATGAGTTCGTTAAACTCTACAAATAAGCGAGGTGCACACCCATCTCACTCTAAATGTGCACAGGAAATAAACTTATCTATCTTTATTTATAAGTAAAATGTTACTACAACTGTTTCTTTTTTTTTTTTTTATCTTTTCATCGATCATAGAATTTTATTTTTCTAGAAACTAGAAATTAGAATCCAGATAGAATTATGACTCCATATCTTTCTTTATAGTCATGCAAATACATTCTCCAGGTAGATGTTCTAAACTAAGATCATTTTATGATATCTTTTATCTCTTTGAAGTGTTGCCTCCCAGAAGGTGGAAATACCTTGGGGTTGAAAGTCTTGGAAAGATTTGCAGGGGCCTTAAGATCTTTAACTCGATATTTGGTCATTAATTTAGCGCAATTGCTGGTGCCTAGACTTTCTTATCTGTATTTAAAGTTCTCATTCTTCCCTTCTACTAAGTTATAAGTCTGTTCTTGTCTTACAAGGCCAGTTTAAGGTCGATTTCTTGAGTACCGTCTTGAGGCCTTTTCTTGTTAGCCTTAAAATAGTGCACTTGATAGTTAGTTATTCATTTAGTGCAAATTCAGTAGGGGTATCACTTTTCTTATAAGTATTTAAGTTCTATTTCTTTCGTTATATATTAAGTTACATTCCTTGCTCTTATCTTAAAAGACTAGTTTAAGACTGATTTCTTGAGTCCCATTTTAAGGTCTTTTCTTGTAATACCTTTCAAGGTTTGATTTAGCTTTTGTTGAAGCTCACTTGGAGTTTTTCGGAGACTTTTATAGAGTTGACTTTGGGATTCACAGGGGCCTGAGGGATTGACCTATATTAGATGGCCGATTTTGACATTTCTGCTGTACATAACAAAACCATCTTAACTGACGTTCTATTATTTTTAACATCATTATTATTTTGGGGTTAACAGTAGCTTTCCTCTCAAGTAATGATTCTTAATTCCACTCTTTCTCGTAACTGTAACCGTACATAATGAATAGCGCGTATGAGCCACAAGTATTTTAGCAATTTTTCTTTGCTCTAATTTGTAGTATACCAACTTAACTTTTGAAATCTATCAATGCACCTTGATGTGGGACCCACCTCAGTTCATGCCAATCACACTATGAGAATTAGAATAATTAAAAAAAAAACATAAAAGCTTAACATGCTTGCTGTACAAACGAGTTGGTTAGACTTAGACAATCAACTCTAAGACTCAATTAGGTCTTAAAATAACTTTACAAAGCATTACCCAAAAAAAGTAAAATAAAAAATAAGAACTTTAGAAAGCAGTTGTAATGAAATTATTTAATGAATAAACTAGTCATAAGTGATAAAGCTTCAATTATAAATGAATAATAAAGTAAATATTGATTACGATATATGATCCTTTGTCGTAACCAAATAATGATGAAGAAAGTAGTATTTAAATATCTAAAATAATTTACAAATGAAATTAGAAATATAACTCAATCATTATTGATAAAATTTGACAAAAGAACAAAAGTGATGATTCAAAAAATGGTGGAAATTGAATATAAATCGCTCTAAGTTGTAAAGGTCTTTGAACGTGAGTATTTTTTTTATGGATGTAGGTAGTATTAAATGGTATTCCATGTTTTCAAATTTAATTTGAAGTAATATAATAGATTAATCTAGTTTTTCTAATATAATAAATTGTATCAAAACTGATGGAAAACATGTAGAGAAAGATAGATAAATATAAAAGAAAATAAGCTTATGAATTTCTTAAGAGAAATAGAAAAGTGTTAAAACTTCATTATTAATGAGAAAGAAAAAAAAACTAAATTCCAAAAAAACTAAATATATAATAAGAAGTAAATGTGCAACTAAATAGAAAATAATATACTTCTCATATCTTCTCACCGGAGAAACCCAAAGAAGTAAAAGACAAAAGGGGTTTTTTCCTGTAGGATAACCATTAGCCGACTATTTCCATGCTGGCGGCCAACGTAGAGATTTACCTAGAAGTTCTCCGTTCTGTTCTATTTTTGCATTAGCACAAAACTTTTATTGAATTATATAATATCGCATAAAACTGCACCTTTTTTCTTTATATTTCAATGCTTGTTTAAGATAATCCAATAAAGTTTCACGATATCGCAATAATGGAGGAATATGGAGAACGTTTGGGGAAACAGCTTGACTTCGGTTGCGGCTATTGGTGACCATATGGACTAAACCCCAAGACTGTAACCAACAAAATGTTATATCATTCCTATGAGAATGTTGAGTTGGCGGGATAGAGAACTCGGGGATCATAAGCAAGTAGAAAAATCAGGAAGTGGGATTAATCTAACTGTGTTTTTCACACGTATCCCAAAATCCATGACCATCTATGGTAAATGAGAAAAACCAACAAACCCTAATAGGCTAATATAATTTCTTTGAGACAGTTGAACATTTGAGATCAGGATCAAGAACTCGGGGTTCATAAGAGTGCAGAAAAATGACGAAGTGGGATTAAGCTATCTTTGTCGTTTTCACATGTATCCCAAAATCCGTGAGGATCTAAGATATTAAATTTCAAGCACTGGGGTTTTTCATTTCTAATGACAATATGGAAATGGTTTTGGATCAAGAATTTGTGGCCCACAAGAGTGTAAAATAATAATAATTATTATAATAATAATAATAATAATGATAATAGAAAGTGGGATCAAGTTATTTCTGTGTTTTTCACATGTATATCACAGTATTGGTATGGTTTGACATTAATATAGCATCCTATGGAGGAGTAAAGCATTCTGACAGTGCAGATACACTCATGGTTGATTGGTGTTTATTATTTAACATTAATATAGCATCCTATAGAGGAATAAAACATTCTGATGATATAGTACACTCATGGTTGACTGGTGTTGCCACCTAAATATCACACACGTGTGGGGATTGATACCTTTTCCTCAAGTTGAAATTACCACTCCACAAACAGTAGCCGGTTACGAGATTACTGCATTAACACATACACAATATCGATAGAACTTAAGATGGCTGAGATAGAGACCCCACAAAATGAGTATCCACAAACATCAACAGAATGAGACCCAACAGTGGGGACAATCCTCGCAAGTCTCAGACAGCCCCCATGAATCCTAGCCTATTATTGCCTCGTTCACTAGATAATTATCAAATATGTAACATAAATGCCAAGATATGCACATTCATTTTTTGAATCAAGATCTTCTGAGCCTATAACATGGAGAACCTAGGTAAAGGAGTGAAGCTCTCTACGGTGGGGCCCACAATTATATTCAAAAGTTTAACTATAATGTCACTCTAGTTATATAGGGTATCCTCAAATTTTACTTTAATCTGGGTTTGTACCACAAGTGCATTGACTGTTTTCAGGAAAAAAAAAAAAAAAGGATGATTGACAGCATCTTATGCATATTTATTATTACATTTTTCATCAAACGGTCAATTTACGGTGTAATAGACTTGGATTAATCTAAAATTTGTGGATACACTATTTAACTGGAGGACATTTATTTTGAAAGGTCTGAATTTTTTTAGGTGGGTCCGAGTGTGGAGTTACGCTGCTTTAATTTGGAATTTTTCTAGGTTTAAACCCCGGAGGATCCTGACTCACATTTTTTGTCATTACAAGCGTATTTTGATTGAGAGAGAGAGGAAAGAGCAATTGTCACGTGGCTAGAGCGTGTTAGAGACCCAAGTATGCCATAGAGTTTCAGCTTTCGGGTAACATGTACTAGGTTTTGGGTGTTACGAGAACATAAACGTGTCACCCACAAAAGAACAGAGTTCTGTAAAAGAAACAACATAAAGCTAAAATAAAGATAAAAAGTGGAGTTCAAGTATTCTGAAAAGTTCAACGTAACTTGCTACATATTTTAAGCTCACCAATACCCAGTAAAAAGAACGTTTCTGTATGTTTTATCGGTAATTAATATGTAGCCACATGCGCTAGGTGGGCCCCGAATTAGGCAGGTCCCCTCCTCATTTGGGATGTGCATCTAGATTTACCAAGGACCAACACCACTAACTTTTTCCATCCTTTCGTTTCATCCATTTGTAGCACATTTAATCTAATGTCTTCCTTAATTTATGTTTGGAACAGCTTTAACCAATGTTTTTGTTCTCTATTGCTAGTTGCTTCTCTTATTTAAAAATGGAGTCTCGGCTTTGACAGATCAACCATGCAAAGTTTTAGGCTGTGTTGAAATACAGGTCGAAGTGGAGATACCGGCAAGAAGAATTCACCATGGACTTTTGCTGATATCTCTTTTGTATAATCAGCAACTTTTATTTGGGGGCTATTATGGTACTCGCGAATAAAAGCATGGAGAGTGGGAAAGGTTATCTCTGCAACAGTGAAAGCTTCACTTTTATTGTGGCAGGTATTTTCACGAGAAAAAGTATAATATAGAGTAAAGTTTTGTGCAATATTTTGTTGAAAAATTATTTAAAAGTACACCAATACTATATCTGATTAAGTTGAAACGACAAACTTCTCATATAATAAAAGTAGTCATATAATAAAAGTAGTATAAGCCGATATGTAAAATAGGAAAAGTTAACGGCTAAACTTTAAAATAAAAAATAATAATAATAATAAATCATATCTGTTTCCTTTAGACATTGATTTCTGGTGAGATTTTCTCTCCTTTTGTTTATTTTTTGGAAAAGAGAAAAATGACCTTTAATACAATCAATCATATAGGGAAATTGACTTTTCAAATTCTTGAAAGCAATCAAATATCTATTTGAATCAATCTCAAGTCAAATAGACCCAATGCTTAAATCTGTAGAATGACAGCTTGGTAAACGAAGGGGGGTGGGGGTGATATTCATGTGCACCCATCCCTCACCATATGGCGAGGGACAAACTTAATGGGGCCCACCTAAGTCCCCATTGATCATGAGACTAGTGGGGGATGAAAAGAGACATCTTGGATAGGGCCATATATCAAGTTTAGGGTCAATTCCAACCCTCTAACCCCTTCATCTATGGCTAACAAATTTAACAACTTTGTATTAAAGAGAAAAAAACTTAACATTTGATCCAATGGCCCAATCCATTTGGATAGGTGAAAACTTGATTGATATATTGTACTTAAGGAGATCCCATGATGGTTTGGATGTTTCATAAAGTCGGCCCCACTATGTTGTCTCTCACCATATTTTTGTGAGGGGTGGATAAGCATGAATATTTTTCATATATTTGTGGGTCATGAATGGAGTTAGAGGCATGAAATTGACCCCAAACTTTTATATCGGCCCATCCAAGATGACTCTTTCCATCCCCGCCAAATCCTACGATCAGTGGGGCCCTAGGTGGGCCCAATTAAGTTTGTCCCTCACCATGATTGTGGCTATTTTTTTGCAAAGAGGAGGGTCCTTGGAAGTCCTTGAAATCCCCCCCTCCATCCCCATCCACATCCCCATGTGGGCCCCACCACACAATTGAGCATACCTCGGCTAAATCTTATAAGCCTAAGCTTCAGCTTAGGATAAGATTCTGTAAGCTAACACTTATGGGGCTCACCCTTGGTCCATCCAAAATGGACCAAACACACCACCCCCCTAAATTGCACATGTCCACAAACTTTTGGTTAGATTCGAATTTACTGGACCGTTGGATCGACTGTGTACTGATCGTAACGGACTGTTGACCATTAAACGTTTGGTGCCCAGATGAAGATGATTGAAACCACGATTGGTGCTGTTTTTTTATTTTTTATTGCAAAGAAGAGGGTCCTTCGGAGTTCTTGAAATTTACCTTATCCTAAGTGTAAGACCCCGACCCGAGTGAACCCGATTAGTGCTAATTAAGTTGCGTGTTAGTGCTAAGCTTGATTAGTGATTTCTGGTTAAGTTGGGATTGGATTAGCTTTGATTATGGTTTCGGGCTAATTCGTTTGTCTTGATTTGCTTTGGTAGCTTGTGGGGCCCTTTGGGGGTTTCCCTTTTCGGCTTTGCGTTTTCTTGCGAGATTTTCCCGATTGGTTGTGAATTGTGTTTTTGGCCCGTTGCATGCATCTTGTGGATTCTTACAACTTCCATGTTGATCCCGTGTTCATTTGAGGCTCCGAAACCCGATTTCCGGGCAAAACAGTCATTGCACACCAAATCTGTACCCAAAACACGATATTCCCGAAACTCGCGAAACATAGACTTTTTGGAAAGTAGATATTTCGACGAACATTTCTTCCTTCTTCGTCGAATTCATCCGAGGACCCGAGAGAGATGATTTCAGCCCCTTTAGCTTCTTAAGTTGTGGGACCCAACCCCAACCCAAGTCATTAGCTAACAAGAGAAGCCATTTCCCCTTTCTAAGTCATTCCATTTTCATTGTTCCAGCACAAACCTTTTGAGTCTAGGGTTCTTGCTTTCTCCTCTTCTTCTTCTTGCTTCTCCATCTCAAATCTTCACCAATCTCGCACCAAACTCGAAATGGAACTCATCATCTTCTTCCTCATCTCACAAGCTTGCCACTGATACCATTTGTGAAGAGAGACCTCAATCTCAAGACTTCCTTTGAGCTTGCCATTGCCATTAGAGGACCTCCCAAGTAAGTGATTCTTCCCATCTCCTATATTAGTGTTCCTCTAGCTCTTGAGAAGCTACATTTGCAATCTTGTAAGCTCTTTCATTTTCATTCTTTGTGTAACCCATTTTAGGGTTGTTTTGGGGATTTTTGATTGTAGCTTGGCTTTGAGCAATAGAGGTGATTAGAGGCTTGATTTCTCTATTTGAAGACTTGAGGCAAGTGAATGCTTGAATGTTTTTAAGTTGAAATGGTTTGGCTTAGTATTTATGGATTTTCCACATTATCATTAATGTGTTTTGTTTTGGAATAAATGCTCATAAGATATCTTAATAGCCTCATTCATTGTTTTATAAGCATGTTGGTAAAGCATTTATTGTCCTTGTGATAGCTTAGATGAATGGTTTGTTTTCCTTCCTATTCTTGCATTGGATTTGGCATGGAAGAGGTGATAGAGAGGACCATTTGGGGATTGGGATAAGTATAAAGAGATGCCTTGGAGGAGCTACTAGCTCATTGTTAATTCAAGGACTTTGTGGATGTGAGGAAGATGGTTTTGAGGAGGGAAATGACTCAAAACTGAACTCAGTGAGCATTTTCGTAACTGGCGGTCAGCTCACGGTTAGCCAGCGGCTAACCGCCGAACGCATCGGCGGCTAACCGCCAGCTAACCGCGCACCGCGGTGACTTTTCCAGAGAGCATCATTTTCCACCTGAAAACGCGGTCAGCCTCACGGTTAGCCAGCGGCTAACCGCCGAACCCATCGGCGGCTAACCGCCAGCCAACCGCACAATCACGGTTCCTTTTCCCGAGAGCATCAGAATTCTCACCTGAAATTCGGTCAGCTCCACGGTTACCCAGCGGCTAACCGCCGAATGCATCGGCGGCTAACCGCCAGCTAACCGCCAGGTAACCGAAATTTCCCAGATTTCGAAAAGCTCCCCGCTCGAACGAACTCTCCGGTTCGTTCGAGCGTTGAGCTTTGTCAATCGAAGGGGATTCATTAGGCATTGCTTGATGCCATCCGAGAAAGAAACCATATCACAAATATGTCATTCGAAATTTTGGAAAAATCGTAGGAGTGCATAAGGAGCCCGGAATGTCTCAAAACTCAAGGAGTACCAAGTAAGGGCTATAATAGACATACGGGACCCCTATTCACTTAATTGGATTTCTAAATTGATATTTTACCCGAATTTCATTATAGTGTATTGTTTCACCTCATTCCCAGGAATTTCATCGCATGACTTGTTTTCTCGAAAGCTTTGGAGCTACAATAGTAACAGTGAATTGCCCCGAAATGTATTGCCCGATATGGAAAGTCAGTGTGCCCTTGAGCACCCCCGTTTTACCGTTTATTTACTGTACTTGAATACTTGATATGCCTCGATGAGTTTTATCCTATGTGTCGGCATCACTAAGCTTGGATACCTTGTCGGTCTGATCCACTGACTTGGAAATCCCTCTCCCGTCCCGCCAGCTGCAGTTTGGATCCCGATACCCGGTCTAATACCGTGGTCCCGTCCCGATACCCGGTTCGCTACCGTGGTCCCGTTCCCGTATAATTATATTGTATATATGTATACGTTGTTTCTCCTCACCTTGTGTGACAGAGATCAACGTCCCGTGATACTGTTGTCACTTTAGTGACAGAGGACTTAGCTTTATGTGATTGCCACCTTGTTAGTCCCGAATCCTTGGTTACCTCATATGTTTTATCTTGTTTACTTGTCTTATAGCAAATGATTTACCTGTTTTATGAGAGTTATTGCTTAATCAGATTTACCCGCTTTTCAAGAGATTTCTTACATTATATGTTGCTGTACCCTTGCTTTCTCTTGCCAGACCGTCGTGTCTGATCCTTTGCTTTGGTACTCAGGTCCCGTTGCCGGTTTCCTTGAGGAGGAGCCGGAGGAGGCGGTAGGTGAGTTGCAGCCTCTAGTTGAGTGGCGTGCTGACGATGTCATGTAGACATCGGGTTGCCAAGAGGCGTAACATTTTGGGAAGGACTTGTTAACTATTCTTTGGGTTATCATTTTGTAATATTGGCCTTTGTTGGCCTCTAATTTTGGGGAATGTAACTAAATGATATTTTTGTCTAACTTTAACAACCCTTGGGAAACATGCTATAGATCATTGCTCATTCTGATCCAGTTTTGATATTTAATAATTAATGTTTGCATGATTCGAGATAGCCTACTATTTGATTTGCTACACGCTTCCGCACTAAAAAGAAATGTTCATGCAAGGTTGTGATATCCTCACCGCGGACACCTGTGGGAAATTAAAATAAAAAAATGTATATGTTGTTGGTTCATGACACATTAGTGTCCCGATCCCGGATTAGTCCTGCGGGCCCGGTCCGGGGTCGCGACACTAAGCTTCAACTTAGGAGAGCTGGCTCATATATATGTAGAAAAACATTGCATTCCAATCCCTCTCTTCCAAAGATTAAAATCATCAAAGATTTTTCTTGGGGCTTTTGTGCAACATATCCGCTGAAAGTTTTCACACCATTTATTAGATTTACTTGTATCAGCTGAAAAACCCATTTCACATTTGTTCCGGCACATGATGGGAATTTTTGTTTGCATGAGAGGAATAATCAATAGTAGGGGGTGGCTTGATTAAAAATGCGCAAAATAACAAAATTGGTACTCCTCTAGAATTTATCCTAGTTGGGGAAAGTAAAACCAAGTGGCATAAAGTTTGCATTGAGAGTGGACTCTCCCTTCTTCCTTTTCAATCTAAACACCTATCGACTAAAACTTTATGTCACATCAATTTTACTCTCCGTTTACTCCTTCCATCAAGTAAAACACTCATCACATGCACCTCTTTCATCCAAAAATCATCCTTAAGTTGGAAAATGCCTTCCTATGTTATGGTTTGTTACGAAGAGACAAAAAATGAAAGATTAAAGATGATAGTTCACAAAAAACCATAAAGGTTCCATAGATGGAATCTACCTCATTTTACGATCCTAGGATATCAATAACAAGTTAACATGACCTTGACGGTTCATCTCATGCATTTTATTTCAAGACATGAAAATCAACTTAGAGTATTAAAACTGGACTTGTAAAATCCTGATCCAATTAATTATATTTTTTTCGTATTAATTAGATGGTGGATGAATCAATAGATGGCATTGTTAGGGATATTTTGTTTTGCAATTTGATGAATGCATTATCATTTTAGCATCATTCGAATTTTCACACATGCATTGTTTATGAAATACTAGAAATCTTGATTTACTCATGCATTATTTTTAAGACTTCTAAAACTTATGATTCATGTATGTTTTGATTTTAAACTTGGATGCATTTATTTTAGAAAAGAAGATTTTTGAATCAAGCATGTCTATGAGTTTAAACCTTTCAAATAAACTTAGGCATTTTAGGTTTCATGTTTTTAAAACTCTTAGATTGATTTAAAACAGTTTACAGGCTTGATTCTATGGCCCAAAACTCCCTCTAGCAAAATACTCTGGAGTAGCTTTTTACTTAATCGTTTAAGAAGGCAAAACTTTTTTTTGGTGCTATAGTACTTGCTGCAGTAATTTTGCTATAGTGTTTTTGATTAACCGAATTGGATGTCGGTCAACCGACACTTGATCGAACCCATTTCGGTTCGCGTTCCAGAATGGTAAAAAATAGTCATTTTATGACCGTTGGAAGTTTGGTTGACCGAACTTGAGTTCGGTTGACCGACAATAGAGCCGTTGGACAGTTTTCTCTATATAAAAAGATCAGTCCTAGGCCAAATGTGAAAAAAAGGGATACTCCTTGAGGTGTTTTGAGGCCAAACAAAGGGGAATGAGCTAAGGGAGGCTAGTTAGTCAAAAAGGGAAGCTAAAGCTTGGAATCATAAGTAAATATTCTATGTAAGCTTAGTTTTATTAGAGTTTTTGTTTTGTTGCAATTTGATAGGATGCATTGATGTTTGTAAGACCCCGACCCGAGTGAACCCGTTTAGTGCTAATTAAGTTACGTGTTAGTGCTAAGCTTGATTAGTGTTTTTGGTCTAGTTGAGTTTGGAATAGCCTTGATTCTAGTTTTGGGCCTTTTGGAGTGATTGATAGCTTGTGGGGCCCTTTGGGGGTTCCCTTTTTCGGCTTTGCATTTTCTTGTGAAATTTTCCCGACGTGTTTTAAATTGTGTTTTTGGCCCGTTGCATTCATCTTGTGGATTCTTACAACTTTCATGTTGATCCCGTGTCCATTCGAGGCCCCAAAACCCGATTTCATAGCCTTGAGGGTAAAACAGTCATTTCACACCAAATCTGTACCCAAAACTTAATATTCTCGAAACTCGCGAAACATACACTTTTTGGAAACTAGATATTTCGACGAACATTTCTTCCTTCTTCGTCGAATTCATCCGAGGACCCGAGAGAGATGATTTCAGCCAACGTAGTCCATTAAGTTGTGGGACCCAAACTCCTTTGTTAACAAAGAGGAACCCAACCCTCCATTGCATTCCATTCTCTTGTTCCAGCACACTTATGAGCCTAGGGTTTTTCTAGCAAGTTTTCTCTTCTTCTTCTTGCTTCTCCATCTCCAAGCCTCACCAAGAGCTCATCAATCAAGAAATGGAGATTGCCAATCTCTTCCTCATCTCTCAAGCTTCCTCTTGATACTATTTTTAGAAGAATCCATCAACTTTGAGACTTCCCTTGAGCTTACCTTGTCCATTAGGGGACCTTGCAAGTAAGTGATCTTATTCATCTCCTAGATTAGGAATCTTCTAGCCTTAGGGAAGCTACATTTGCATTATTGGAAGTTATTTCATTTTCATTCCTTGTGTAACCCATTTTAGGGTTGTTTTTGGGTTTTTTTTATTGTAGCTTGGCTTTGAGCTATTGAAGTGATTTGAGGCTTGTTTTGGCTAGCTTGGACTTGAGGCAAGTGAATGTTTGGATGTTTTTAAGTTTGAAATGGTTTGGTGATGCATTTATGGTTTTCATGTTTTCATTGATTACTTTCATTGATTTTTCTATGGTTGAAATAAATGATCTTTACATATCTTGATAGCCTCATTTAATGTCTTGGAATCATGTGTTTAAGTCTCCTTGTTCATAGTTAATTGTGGTTGTTGAGGTGTTGGAAGGAAAGGAAACAAAAAGGAGAAAAATCAAGTTCCCAGGCATGCTTCACGCCCAGTGCCGATCGATCGGACCTACAGGCCGATCGATCGGTCTGACTTTTAACTGTAAGGCTTTTTGGACCGATCGATCGGCCGATCGATCGGACCCTGCGTATTTCTGGTACAGAAATTTCGACTGATCGATCGGACCGAAGTGGGTTTTGAATTTTTTTTTTGTGGACCTTGGCTACCCTCCTTGGACTCATTTGACCATATGTGAGAGTGTCTTGAGCCGATGCTCTTCACGGTTGGTTCGGAGGCATCGAAGTTCAACCTATTTCAATCTTGAACGGGATGGAACAACACGATACCTTCTTCATACCTAAATGCAAAGTTATTTCCTTAGGTATCGCGAATTCTATTCCTTTCGGTGACTGAGTAGATTGCTCGATGGTTCCGGGTTGACATCCCACTTAGGGTGGACCGTTTATAGTCTTGTCTTCCTATCATAATATCTAGTTATAACCATAAGCTCAATTTAAGTTTTAAAAGTCGTAAAAGTGCATAAGGAGCCCGGAATGTCTTCAAACTCAAGGAGTACCAAGTAATGGCTATAATTGACATACGGGACCCCTATTCACTTAAATAGATCTTGAAATCAATATTTCCCGGAATTGTAATAGTTCATTTTATTTCTTCATTTCCAAGATTTCTTTACATGGCTTGTCTTTCTCGAAAGCATTGTTGTACACTTGAAATGGTTACTTGACCCGAATTGCATTGCACCACATGATATGGCAGTGTGCCCTTGAGCACCCCCGTCTTGCCCGTTTGATTATATATATTTGTACTTGATTTACTTGCATTGTCTCGATTGTATTTGACCTATGAGTCGGCACCACTAAGCTTGGATAACCTCGTTGGTTTGATCCACCGACTTGGAGATCCCCCTCTTGTCCCGCCAGCTGCAGTTTGGATCCCGCTACCCGGTCATTACCGTGGTCTTGTCCCGATACCGCAGATTGCTACTGTGGTCCCCGATGCCCGGCTCGCTACCGTGGTCATGTATAGTATTGTATATGCATATGTATTTATATGAGATCCCCTGTTTCTCCTCACCTCGAGTGACTGAGACCAGGGCCTAGTTATTACTCTATCACCTTAGTGATAGAGGACTTAGCTTCGTGTGGTCGCCATCTTGCTTGTTCCTGATTCCTTGGATACCCTATGAGTTTTATCTTGTTTACATGTTTTTCTAACAAATTATTTATCTATTTTATGAGAGTTCTTGCTTAAACAGATTTCCTTGCTTTTCGAGATATTTCATCTATTTTATGTTGTTGTATCTTCTCACTCTCTTGCCAGACCGTCGTGTCTGATCCTTTGCTTTGGTACTCAGGTCCCGTTGCCGGTTTCCTTGAGGAGGAGCCGGAGGAGGCGGTAGGTGAGCTGCAGCCTCTAGTTGAGTGGCGTGCTGACGATGTCATGTAGACATCGGGTTGCTACCAGAGGCGAAACATTTTGGGAAGAACTTATTAACCATTCTTTTGGGGTTATTATTTTGTAATATTGGCCTTTGTTGGCCTCTAATTTTGGGGAATATAACTAAATGATATTTTATCTAACTTTAACAACTTTTGGGAAACATGCTATAGATCATTGCTCTTTCTGATACAGTTTGATATTGATGTTAATGCTTGCATGACTAGAGATAGTCTAACTATTTGATTTGCTACACGCTTCCGCATTAAAAAGAAACATTCATGCAAGGTTGTGATATCCTCACCGCGGACACCTGTGGGAAATTAAATAAATTGTATATTGTGGATGTAGGTAATCATCTTGAATAATCATTACTCACTAATGTCCCGATCCCGGATTGGGATTCCCGGTCCGGGGTCGCGACAATGTTCATAAGCTTGTCCTCTCATTCCTTCATGTTCTTATTCTAATGGTCATCATGCATACTTCTCCTTCTTCATCTTGGTTTTTATCATATGATATGCATGGTTTTCAATTTAGTTTTGTCACTTAAGATCATGGAGTTTTTGTTTTCAAAAATTCATTCAAGCCTTCCAAAGTTTCTATCTTTAAAATCATTATTTTGATTTGGAGTTTTCATGTCTTTAGAAATTCAGTTTTCATCATCTTTCAGTCATGAATTCTTGCTTGGATATGTGCCTCAAAGTCCCTTGGAATGTTGCCCTATATATTGCAAGTTTCTCCAAAAATTCGAATTTCTGGGCATCATCAGGTCGACCGGGCCAGGGACCCGGTCGACCGGGCACACTGCAGGTCGACAGGGTTCTGTAGCTCCAACGGTCTGATTTCTAGCCGTTGTGAGTACCCGGTCGACCCGGCCCTTGTACCAGGTCGACCGGGGACTAGCCGTTGGGAACTTTTTCTCTATAAAAAGTGGCTTTTTGTTTGGAAAAAGTTGCTGACATTGGAGGGACTTTTGAGGCCAAGGGTTAGCAACTTCTCAAGAGCATCTTTGAAAGGATTATGAAGCCATTCCCTTGATTCAACCTTTGATCTTCAAATGGGTGTGCTTTCTGTAATCCTAAGTATTTTAAAATCATGTTTTGTTTCACTCTTTTGATTTCTTTCAATGCATGATTAACAAGATGCTTTTCTATTAAAATGTTGACCTTCATAACATGCTTAGTACTTTAGAAATCTCATGAGCTTTATGAATGCAACATATTGTCTTTGTTACACATGATATTGTTTTTCTTGTTTCAAAATTAACTTGTTAGACTTTAGCATATCTTCTTTGAAAACAAGTTCGTTCACATTGTTATATACATGTGTTAGACATACAACTCTTTCTCAAATATTTGATTACCATCTTTGCATCATTCAAGGTTTTATCTTTTCAAAAAGAGAAAGAGTAATTTCTAGTAAATGCATCATTCATAGACTTTGTCATTATTATGCATGTTTCTAGGAGTTGAGTTTTCACTTTCTAATTAGCCTATTTAGAGGCACTCCATTGCACTTACATTGCTCTCTTAATCCATGCATTCTTAGGCATATTTCTTAAGAGAAAAATTCTATGTTGTAAAGGTTTATGCTTAGCCTTGAAAAGCATATGTTGTAAAGGTTTATGCTTAGCCTTGAAAAGCATAGTGTTGATTGTAAGGTTTGAGGTGATCCTAAACCTTAATTGGAGTTAGTGAATACCGGTAGGTGTACCGGGAGTGGATGTAGGCAATTTGGCCGAACCACTATATATGCTTGTGTTTTGGTGATTGTCTTTATGCTTTCTTTTCATGGATGATGTTCTCTTGGTTGATTTATAATTCATCTTCAAAGCATAAGAGACTTAAAAGCAAAGAGAATTAAAATTGGTCTAGGTTTTTGAGCTCACCCGATTCACCCCCCCCCCCCCCCCTCTAGGATTCGATCTTGGACTTTCAACTGGTATCAGAGCCTAGGTGCTCTTGTTTAGGTCTAACAACCTAGAGTTAGAATCCTTAGAGTGAGTTTTTGCTTTTGTGGTCACCATGCAATCCCAATTAGGAGAAGGTCATGCTACTAATAGACCACCCTTGTTTAATGGCTCCCATTGTTAGGCCCTTGAGTGTTGCAATTGATGATGGATGCACACACTTTCACTTTGTCATGATCACACACTTGAGCTCTTGAAAGTAGACTTGTTGGATCTTGGTTTCTTTCATGCATTCACATGTTTTTGAAATGAATTTACTTCATGCATGTTTAGAACCCAAAACTCTTTTGAAAACCTACTTCTGTGTGAATTATATTTGGAAAATCTTGTTAAGATTTTAGGTTTGAACTTTGCATACTTTCTTCTCTTTAGAATCATTTATGTATGCATTGTCTTTGAAAAGAGTTGTATTCAAATCAAGCTAGCCTTTGGTTTTAATCTTGTGAATCATTTTAGGCTTTGTGTTTCTCATGTTTTTAAACATCTTAGAATACCTTAAAACATGTTATTTAAGCTTGATTTAGTGGCCAAAAGATCCACCAAAGAAAAACTTTGAAAATGGCAAAAGTTGGATTTTTGGCCCCAGGGAACACTGCAGGGCCCTGGACAGTTTTTGAACTGTTTCAGGCCAACGGTCAGAAATATGACCGTTGTGCTTTCTCGGTCGACCGAGACCTGTGTCTAGGTCGACCGAGAACTAGCCGTTGGCAGCTTTTTGGCTATAAAGTCCATTCATTTCCAACCTTTTCGAAGGCTTGATACATGAACCTTTGAGACTATTTTGAAGCCAAAAGAAAGGGAAAACGTTGGAAAGGCTAGAAGTTTATTTGGAAATCAAATGTTAGAGTTTTAAAAAGGTATTCCATACTTTTCATTTTGATTTTCATTTAGTTTGAAATCAATGCATGCTTAAATCTTTGTATTACCTTCTATGCATGATTTCTAGCTTAAAAAGAGATGTTTAGCAAACTCAAAAGCATCCTTGGTAAATTAGATGGGTTTGCAAACTATCTTAACTAAATCACATGCATTCTTAGATTTTAACTTTCATACAACTTGTCATCTTAATTCCTCAAAGTTGTTTGAATCTTTTATGTGATTAGTTTTATCTTCAATCATCTATTTCCAAGCCTTGATTTTAAATTGCATCAAGCATACATTTAAGAGCTTCACCTTTGAAATTGATTGAAGTACAACTTGCATACACTTGTTCACACACACCTTAGTTTGTTTTAGTGTATGTTTGTTATTTGAATTGCACTTTCACATTAGCCTATTTAGAGGCAATTCATTTGAGCTAAAATTGTATCTCTTAGAGTGTTCTTGAAAAGACACCTTCTTAGAGAAAATCCAACTTGTAAAGGTTTTTGCTTAGCCTTGAAAAGCAACTTGTAAAGGTTTTTGCTTAGCCTTGAAAAGCAACTTGTAAAGGTTTTTGCTTAGCCTCGAAAAGCAACTTGTAAAGGTTGTTGTTGAGCCTTAGAAAAACAACATTGTATAGGTTATTGCTTAGCCTTTGAAAAAGCATAATTAGTGGAAATCCGGTGGGGTGATTGGATCACAAGCCGGTAGTGGATGTAGGCTTTGAGGCCGAACCACTATAAACCTTGGTGTTGTGGTGTTTGCTTGTGTTCTTAGCTTCCGCATCTTGTCTGGTAAATCATGTTATATGACTAGTTTTCTTTAATTAATCAAAATTGGTTTTAATTGGTCATTTTTATAGGACACCCTATTCACCCCCCCCCTCTAGGGTTAGGATCCCGTGGACTTTCAATTGGTATCAGAGCCTCGTGCTCTATCTTATAGGATCAAGTAGTTGGAACTCTTGATTAGGTGTAAAAACCTAGAGTTTATAACCCTAGATTTGTGTTTTGTTTGAATTCCCTTGACATGGACTCCACTAAGCTAGATTGTTTAGGCTATTGTGTAGATTCTTCTAGATCCCTCACTCTTCCATCTATTGGAGATTCTAATATTCAATTAAAAGAATCTCAATGTGATTTAAATGAAGAAGAAAATTATGATGAAGAGGATGTCCAACAAGCCTATGAAGAATTATACACTCTATCTCTAGAGCTTAACAAGAAAAATAAGAAACTAAGAGAAGAATCAAAAAGACTAAACAAAGAACTAGTCTCTTCAAAAGATGAGCTTAGAGAGAAAGAAGAAGTGATAAAATGTCTAGACTCTAAGTTCATGATCTCATTAAATAACTTATCCAATATCAAAGATGAACTAAAGGAAATTAAGATAAGTTATAATGATCTTGAAAAAGAAAATTTAAATTTAAAAGATCATATAAAAAGGCAAGACAAAGATTTTAACAATTTAGAATCCAAGTTGATTAAAAGTAAGTTAAAAACCCAAGAGCTTGGACCTAATGTTGTTAATGAACTACAACTTGAATTAAAACTTGCTCATGAAGAGCTAATAAAAAATAAGGAAATTGAAAATGAACTTTCTAAAGTCAAAAATGAAAATTCAATCCTTATAACCAAAGTCACTCAACTTGAAGGATATAAGCAAAAGTATGAGTGCAAGTTTACCCAAAGTGAAGAGAGACTTGAAAAATTATTCAAATTGGGTAAACCTCATGGAGATAGGACGGGTCTTGGTTTTAATAAGCATACTACACATGACCCTAAATTCACCAACACCTTTGTGAAAGGTGAGTCCTCTTTCTCTAGCACTATCTCTCAAATGTCCAAGACAAAATGTCATTATTGTGGAAAAGAAGGACATTTCAAATTTGAGTGCAAATTGAGGAAAAATCATATGTATAAACCCATCTTCGAACCAAAGAAAGTTAAACCAAATTCTAAGAAGGGTAAGACATTGAATTCCAAGATAGACTCTAAGAATTTCAAACAAGGAAAATCTATTCAAAAAGAGTCATCCAAGATGGATGTCAAAAAGAAATCTATCAAAAAGAATCCTCATTCATTCCCTCCTTTAACCTTAGAAATGAAAGAATTATTGAAAAAGGTTGAAATGTTGAAATTGAAATTCAAAAGACAAAAAGAAGGAGGAAAAGCTCAAAGAAATGAAAAGAATAAAAAGAAAAAGAAACACCAACCTACTAAGACTAATCATCAACCTAAATTAGTTACATCTCAAAGAATTGATGACAAGTCTAAGAAAATTAAATCTACATCTCTCTTAGTTGGTGGAATTTCCAAATTAGTCTCAAAAGCCCAAGACCTTAGATGGATACCTAAGGTTAGACCTTTAGAAAATTACTAAGGTTTCTTAGATAGATGAGACCAACCCTTTCTCATAGTCATATGCTTAGTTGGTCTTGATTCTACTCTCTTAGTATTTCTTTAGGATTTTAGACTCATGTTATTGAGTTTTGTTTGATGATTGTGCATTGTGTTTTTATAATGGAGCTATTTGATTTTATGCATGATTTATGGTCAATTGAGTTGAAAAAGCCTTGAAATGTTGTATCTTCTAATTCAATTGATTTGTTTTTCAAAATGTTTATTTTTGAGTGGTTTCAAAGTTAAACTCTTGTTTTTGTCAAATTTAAATGGTTTTGAAAAATGAGTTTGATCACACAAGCGTTCTTTTCTTCAAAAGGTTTAATGTTAGAATTGATTTTTTTTTAAATCTCTTTTCTAATAAATTTTCAATCTTGTGTGTTTGCTGGGGATCAGGGGTTAATGCTTGCATTTGTATTTTTTTTTCCCTGTTTTTGGTCAGATTTGCCTCTGGCCATGTGTTCCCAGTCGACCGGGATTAGTATCCCAGGCGACCGAGACCACAGCAGCCCGCCCACTTAAGCAGCTGGGCGCTGTTTCTGTTCTGTTTTCATCAGAACTTCTTCCCCCTTTTCTTCTTCTCTGCCAGTCGACCGTGGTGCCTGCTGCTATTCTCTGCTTGCTGCTGTCCCTGCTGCTCTTCCTCTCCTTTCTTCTTCCTCGTTCCTCATTTCTTCCCTGGTTTTCTCTCTCTCTCTCGTGTTCTCTCCACTCCTCTCGTCCGTGCAGTCGCCCATCGTCCCTGCACCTGCACTCCCTGCCGCCTGCTGCCTTTTCATTTTTTTTGTGTTTTGTTTTGTTTCTTTTTGTTGAGTGTCCTTCTTTCTTCTCTGTGTAACAGTTGTAGCCCTTTTGGGCATTCTCCCATCTCCATCATTCTGTTTTGCAGTCAGCCATATCCACTGCTCACCAACTGTTTGGAAAAATTCCTAAACCAGTTTTCTCCCTCAAATTCAGTCTCTGGTTAATCTCTGCAGCTGTATCCTCTTGTGTCCAGTTAGACCACATCCTCTAGCAGTGTTTCCCACCCATTCCAGCCTTCTTCTCTCTTTCTCTTGTGACTGATTTTAGTGTGTTTTTCACACTGATTTTAGGCTGTCAAGTGGGTTGTTTTGCCATTTCTTCCTTGGTCCCTTTTCCTGCTTTACTGAGCATTTCCTTTCTATTTGCAAATGGCCAGGACCAAGCAAACAGCTAGGAGGCCTCCCAAGAAATCCAAACCAAATGTAGCCTCCTCATCCCAAAGGTCTTACTCTACCTCTCCGGAGATCGACTCTCCTACGGAGGTTGTCCTTTTTCCTGCTCCTTCCCCTTCTCAATCAGTCAGATCCTTTAGGAGCAAGGAAGTTATTGTGGAGAAATTTTGTATTGTAAAAGACATAGCTCCATATAAAGTGCCCTCTATCCTACGGGCTATAGGTTGGGAGAAAGTTTTGACTTGGAGTGGAAATACCTATGCCTCTCTTGTTTACAACTTCTATGAGTCCTTCTACAACCCCAATGTGAATTCTTTTTGTGTCAAATCCTCTAAGGGAGAAGAACTCATCACTCCTGATAGGATAGCCGCAGTGTCAGGGATTCCTAGATCTAATGGCCTTAGGTTCATTGATGAGGTCATCCAGATTGAAGATAAAGAGGCCATCACTACAGCCATATGTGGTGAAAATTTTGAATGGCTGCCAAACAACTGTCTACAAGCTATCCACTTGGTTCCTCCTTTGCGGATTATACACATTATTTTCACTCATTCAGTGTATCCGCGTAAAGGTAATAGGACTGAGGTGACCCCGTACATGGCGAACATCCTATACAATGTCTTAAATAGGGTTCCCATGTGTTTGCCCTCTATTATCATCCATCACATGATCAGGGTGGCTACTGGCGCTCAGCCATGTGCAGCCCCCTTTGGGTACCTAGTCTCTCAGCTCACCAGTTCCTTTGGTGTAGCTGTGCCTCCTTCAGAAAAGCCTGTTGCCACTTCGGTCTTTGACAAGAAGAACCTTCGGCTAATGAGGCTTCCTCCTCCTCCACCTCCTGAAGGTGATGAGTTAGTAGAGGCTGCAGATGTTCCTTTGGCAGATCAGCGTCAGCCTCCTCCTCCCCAGTCGTCTCAGCAGCGTCAGCCTCGTCAGCCTCCGCCTCCTCCTCGACGTTCAGTAGATGAGCGTTTGTCTTCTGTGGAGACTGGGCTTACTACCCTGACGACTGAGTTTCATGAGTTTCGTCAGGAGGCTTCAGGGTTTATGAAAAAGGCCTTGAAATATATGTCCAGCGTCGCCAAGAGCTGCAGGCGACACGATGATGTCATGACCCCCTCTCCTCCAGATTCTTCTTAGATCTTTTAGGAGTGTTTCTTCTTTTTGTTTTGGGGTTTGATATTGTGGGTAGTGATAGAGTGACATTTCATTGTTGTATTTCTTTTCTATCATCTAACTCATTGTTTTGCGTACTGACCATCTTTTGGTATTTTTTTGTAAATGGTCATGTACTTAATGAACTTGTATTGATCTTTAAAGTTAAATCAATGAAAGTACAAAGGTTATTTTATCTTGATTTTCTCCATGATGTATCTCGCTGATGGTTGTGTTATGTGTTTTTGGAGTAAAATATGGTCATATCAATTAATATATGTCTTCTTTGCTTCATTCAAACATGATTACACAAATCTATATACATGATAGCCTGTTTTGCATTTCCACTGTATTTTTATTTAACAGGTGCTACTAAAAGGTATATGTTTGCTCATGTATACAGGTTCCTTTGCAATTGGTTGGCAAAGGGGGAGAAAAAGAGTGTAGATCTCTCAAGACTCAGGGGGAGAAAGAGATCAAGATCTTCAGCGAAAGGGAGAAAAAGAACAGAGTTCTATCAGACCCATGCATTGTCTCAGGGGGAGAGAAGCTTAGAAGATCTGAAGAACGGTATGGCAAGACCTTGGTTTCAAGAGCAAAGGAGAGCTCTAACCAAGGGGGAGAAATCTGCTTGAATACTGTCAAGAACCTTCGTCAAATCAGCTCCATTCAAGAGATTTCAAAGACGTAGACTTCCAGAAGATCCAGAGTCCTTTGAGTGTGAGATCATAGGAGTTGCCATCAAATTGCAAAGGGGGAGATTGTTAGGCCCTTGAGTGTTGCAATTGATGATGGATGCACACACTTTCACTTTGTCATGATCACACACTTGAGCTCTTGAAAGTAGACTTGTTGGATCTTGGTTTCTTTCATGCATTCACATGTTTTTGAAATGAATTTACTTCATGCATGTTTAGAACCCAAAACTCTTTTGAAAACCTACTTCTGTGTGAATTATATTTGGAAAATCTTGTTAAGATTTTAGGTTTGAACTTTGCATACTTTCTTCTCTTTAGAATCATTTATGTATGCATTGTCTTTGAAAAGAGTTGTATTCAAATCAAGCTAGCCTTTGGTTTTAATCTTGTGAATCATTTTAGGCTTTGTGTTTCTCATGTTTTTAAACATCTTAGAATACCTTAAAACATGTTATTTAAGCTTGATTTAGTGGCCAAAAGATCCACCAAAGAAAAACTTTGAAAATGGCAAAAGTTGGATTTTTGGCCCCAGGGAACACTGCAGGGCCCTGGACAGTTTTTGAACTGTTTCAGGCCAACGGTCAGAAATATGACCGTTGTGCTTTCTCGGTCGACCGAGACCTGTGTCTAGGTCGACCGAGAACTAGCCGTTGGCAGCTTTTTGGCTATAAAGTCCATTCATTTCCAACCTTTTCGAAGGCTTGATACATGAACCTTTGAGACTATTTTGAAGCCAAAAGAAAGGGAAAACGTTGGAAAGGCTAGAAGTTTATTTGGAAATCAAATGTTAGAGTTTTAAAAAGGTATTCCATACTTTTCATTTTGATTTTCATTTAGTTTGAAATCAATGCATGCTTAAATCTTTGTATTACCTTCTATGCATGATTTCTAGCTTAAAAAGAGATGTTTAGCAAACTCAAAAGCATCCTTGGTAAATTAGATGGGTTTGCAAACTATCTTAACTAAATCACATGCATTCTTAGATTTTAACTTTCATACAACTTGTCATCTTAATTCCTCAAAGTTGTTTGAATCTTTTATGTGATTAGTTTTATCTTCAATCATCTATTTCCAAGCCTTGATTTTAAATTGCATCAAGCATACATTTAAGAGCTTCACCTTTGAAATTGATTGAAGTACAACTTGCATACACTTGTTCACACACACCTTAGTTTGTTTTAGTGTATGTTTGTTATTTGAATTGCACTTTCACATTAGCCTATTTAGAGGCAATTCATTTGAGCTAAAATTGTATCTCTTAGAGTGTTCTTGAAAAGACACCTTCTTAGAGAAAATCCAACTTGTAAAGGTTTTTGCTTAGCCTTGAAAAGCAACTTGTAAAGGTTTTTGCTTAGCCTTGAAAAGCAACTTGTAAAGGTTTTTGCTTAGCCTCGAAAAGCAACTTGTAAAGGTTGTTGTTGAGCCTTAGAAAAACAACATTGTATAGGTTATTGCTTAGCCTTTGAAAAAGCATAATTAGTGGAAATCCGGTGGGGTGATTGGATCACAAGCCGGTAGTGGATGTAGGCTTTGAGGCCGAACCACTATAAACCTTGGTGTTGTGGTGTTTGCTTGTGGTGCTTGTGTTCTTAGCTTCCGCATCTTGTCTGGTAAATCATGTTATATGACTAGTTTTCTTTAATTAATCAAAATTGGTTTTAATTGGTCATTTTTATAGGACACCCTATTCACCCCCCCCTCTAGGGTTAGGATCCCGTGGACTTTCACCCATTACCGGTATTGGAAGATTAGGATGCAAGTCTTTCTAGAATCTCAAAGTCTAGATGTTTGGAATATCATTGAAGAAAGGTATCATGAACCCATTATCACTGAACAAGATTCGGAAGGACATGTCATATCTATCAAGCATAAGCCTAAGAAAGACGGGACTCAAGGAGAGAAAGATAGGGCAAATCTAAATGCTAAAGCTAAAAATACCCTGTTTTTTGCTTTGTCCCAAGAAGAGTTCAATAGGGTAGTAAATTGTATTACTGCTAAGGAAGTGTGGGATACCTTAGAGACCACTCATGAAGGGACCAATCAAGTCAAAGTAGCTAAAATCCAAATGTTGTCTACTAAGTATGAAGAACTCAAAATGCAAGAGGAAGAAACCTTTGACGAGTTCTATACTAAATTCATGGAGATTGTTAATTCCCTCATAGGTCTAGGAGAGAAGATGGATGAGTCCAAAGCTGTTAGAAAAATATTAAGATCTCTCCCCAAAAGGTTCAAACCCAAGATAGTAGCTATAACTGAAAGTAAAGATGTTGACAAGATCAAAATAGAAGAACTTAGAGGAAATCTTCTCACTTATGAATTAGATTTTGAAGTCCCTAGCAAGAAGAAAGGTGTAGCTCTTAGCTCCCAACATAAAGAAAATGACAATGAGAGTGAGAGTGATGATGAAAACACTATTTTGCTTGCTAAGAAGTTTAAGAATTTCCTTAAGAACAAAAAGAACTATAAATATTCTGAAGATTCTAGAAATGAAAATTTTCAAAGGAACTCAAGGGGATCTTTTACCAAAAAGGATGTACAATGTTACAACTGTAAAGGATTTGGTCACATCGCTCAAAATTGTCCCTCCCCTAAAGAATCTGAAAAGAAAGATAAGAAAGGAAAGAAAGTCTTGAACATAACTTGGGATGATGATGAAGATGAAAGTAGTGACAATAATGAACCTCAAAATGATGAAGATAATGATAACTCCACTTCTTGGCTTCTCTTTACTCCCATTTAAGAAAACAATGATCATAATGTGTTAATAGAAGAAGTAAATGATGAGAATAGTGACACCGATATTCATCAAGCCTATGAGGAACTATATGAACTATGTGAAGTCATAACCAAGAAAAATAAAAGTTTAAAAAGTGAATCTAAAAGGCTTGTGAATGATCTAAATGTTTTAAAAGATCAATTAATCTTGAAAGACAATGAGATAAGAAATGTTCAATCTAAGTTGACTACCTCTAATGACAATCTAGCTAAAGCTGAAAAAGAAATTCATAAATTACAATGTCTGCTAGAATCTAGTCAACAAGAATCAGAATCTCTACAAATGAAACTTGAAAAGGGAAAACATGTTGAAAAATTTACCTTGGGTAATGACAAATTCTATCAAATGTTAGGAATGAACAAAATCTTTGGTAACAAGAATGGTATAGGTTTTGAATGCTCTTCTAGTAGCAAGAAGAATAACTTTCAACATAGTACTAGGACCCATCTCAAACCTATAGATAGAATATTCTTTTCCTCTAGATGGACTTGTCACTTTTGCAATCAAATAGGTCATCTAGTTCCAAATTGTCCCTTTAAGTTTAGAATGTCTCAAAATCATCTTTCTAGAGCTCATTTTAAGTTTATTCCCAAGACCTCTACCTCTACTTTCATTAAGGCTACTTGGATTGAAAAAGAGAAAAGTGTCAAGAATTTTCTAGTTCAAACCGCTCTTAAAGTTAAAGAAAACTCTAGATGGTTTTTGGATAGTGGTTGCTCCAAACATATTACTGGAGACCGTTCTAGATTTATCACACTTGAGGACTATGATAGAGGAAATGTTTCTTTTGGAGATAATCGGAAAGCTCAGATTATAGGAAAAGGCTGTGTTGGAGGAGATCAAATGCCTACTTTAAAAGATGTTTTCCTTGTGGCTAGCTTAAAGCATAATCTCTTGAGCATAAGTCAGTTATGTGATAAAGGAAACAAAGTTGTTTTTAATAGCAAATCTTGCAAGGTTCTGGATGAGAAATCCCACAAAGTTCTACTCATTGGATTACGTACTAAAGATAACATCTACACCATAGAAGAATGTTGTGAAAATGAATCCATGTGTTTAATGTCAAAAGTTTAAGAAAATCAGTTGTGGCATCAAAGAATGGGACATATAAATTACAAACTGATGAAGATCTTATCAAAGAAAGAAATTGTTAGAGGAATACCCAAATTAGATGATTACAAATCTGAATTGTGCAAGGCTTGTCAAATGGGTAAACAGATCAAGAAAAGTTTTAAAGGTATAAAAGATATATCCTCTGCTCGTCCTCTTAAACTCATTCATATGGACCTCATTGGACCTGCACCTGTTCAGAGTATTGGTGGGAGAAAGTATATCCTAGTTATGGTTGATGATTATTCGAGATTTGGATGGGTAGCCTTTCTTCATGCAAAATCAGATGCAGTAGATAATATCATAAGGATTTGCAAGAAAATTCAAGTTGAGAAGGACTGCACAATTAAGAAGATAAGAAGTGATCATGGAGGCGAATTTGAAAATGAAAGATTTGCAGAATTCTGTGAAAGCCATGGGATTAGTCATCAATTCTCTGCTCCAAAAACTCCCCAGCAAAATGGAGTAGCTGAAAGAAGAAACAGAGTTATTCAAGAAATGGCCAGAACCCTTCTTAATGAGAAAAATCTCCCGCGCAACTTATGGGCTGAAGCTATAAATATTGCTTGCTATCTTATTAATCGTGTTTATTTGACTAAAAACACTAACAAAACCCCTTATGAGCTGTATTTTGGAAGAAAACCAAATCTGGGTTATCTTAGAGTGTTTGGTAGTAAGTGCTATATTTTAAGAGATAGAGAGCAGCTTGAAAAGTTCGATTCCAAATGTAAGACCCCGACCTGAGTGAATCCGATTAGTGCTAATTAAGTTGCGTGTTAGTACTAAGCTTGATTAGTGATTTTAGCTGAGTTGGGTTTGATTAGCCTCGATTCTAGTTTGGGCTAATTAGTATGTTTCGATTGCTTTGTGTTAGAAGGGCCTTTGGGGGTTCCTTTTTCATGTCATTGCATATGTTGAGGTTTTATCGGAGGTTTTGCATTCATGGTTTTAATCCCGTTTTATTGGTATTGTTAAGCTCTACAACTTTCATGTTGATCCCGTCCTCGTTCGAGACCCCGAAACCCGATTTCATAGCCTTGAGGGCAAAACAGTCATTTAACACAAATCTGTACCCAAAACTTGATATTCCCGAAACCCGCGAAATATATACTTTTTAGAAACTAGATATTTCGACGATCATTTCTTCCTTCTTCGTCGAATCCATCCGAGATCCCGTAAGAGATGATATCAGCCAAACAAGCTCCTTTAGTAGTGGGACCCAACTCATTTGTTAACAAAGGGA
This sequence comes from Cinnamomum chago, assembly GCA_038049695.1. Classification (NCBI taxonomy): domain Eukaryota; kingdom Viridiplantae; phylum Streptophyta; class Magnoliopsida; order Laurales; family Lauraceae; genus Cinnamomum; species Cinnamomum chago. The sequence continues at coordinate 51,242,244 of CP142455.1, read as the reverse complement.
AGTCATTCTTGACTCATTTCATTCTTCATGTTCCAGCACAAGAGGAGAGCCTAGGGTTTCCTTGTAACTCTTCTTCTTCTTGCTTCTCCATCTCCAATCCTCACCAATCTTGCACTAACATCTAAATGGAACTCACCATCCTCTTCCTTAACTTGCAAGCTTCATCTTGATACCATTTTTGGAGAAATCTCCCAGCCTTGAGGTCTTCTTTGAGCTAGCTCTCTTCATTTGAAGGTCATCTAAGTGAGTAATCGTTCCCATCTTCTAGAGTAGTGTTCTTCTAGCCCTAGGGAAGCTACGTTTGCATTATTGGAAGTTCAATCATTTCCATTCATTGTGTAACCCATTTTTGGGTTGTTTTGGGGGTTTTTGATTGTAGCTTGGATTTGACTATAGAGGTGACTTGAGGCTTGGTACAGCTAGCTTGGACTTGAGGCAAGTGAATGATGAAGTGTTTTAAGTTTTAAATGGTTTGGTGAAGCATTTATGGATTTTCATGCTTTCATTAATGTGTTATGGTTGAAATAAATGCCCTTTTTACATCTTGATAGCCTCATTTAATGTTTTGTAAACATGTTGGTTTAGCATTTATTGTCTTTGGGTATATCCTAAATGAATGTTTGTGAAATGGTTTCCTTCCTCCTTCCTTTGTATTGGACTTGATATGGAAGAAGTGTTGGAGTGAACACATAATGGGGTTTTGGAGAAGTGTAGATAGAGGCATTGGAGGAGCTCTTAGCTCAATTTTATTACAGGGATTAAGTGGAAGTGGGGAGAATGATTTTGAGGAGGAGAAAGGGCTTAAATCTGAACACAGTGGGTGATTCCCGTACCTGGCGGTTAGCCTGCGGTCACCCGGCGGCTAGACGCCTGGTGACTGGCGGCCAACCGGCAGGTAGCCGAAATGTCACGGTTGCTTTTCCAGAGAGCACACTTCTCCACCTGAAAACTCGGTCAGCTCCATGGTTAGCCAGCGGCTAACCGCCGAACACATCGGCGGCTAACCGCCAGCTAACCGCACTTGGCAGTCAGCTTTCCAGTAAGCTGCATTTCTGCAGCCCAGCTGCGGTCAGCCAGCGGCTAGCCGCCCGTCCCAGCGGCGGCTAACCGCCAGGTGACCGAAATTTCCCAGGTTTTGGAGAGCTCCTCGCTCGAGCGAACTCTCCGGTTCGCTCGAGTGCTGAGCTTTGTCAATCGAAGGAGATTGACTAGGCATTGCATGAGGCCATCCGAGAAAGAAACCATATCACGAAGATGTCATTCGAAGTTTTGAAAAATTCAAAGTGTATAAGGAGACCGGAATGTCTTCAAACTCAAGGAGTACCAAGTTATCATTGCCATCGACATCCGGGACCCCTATTCACCTTAAACGAATCTTGAAATCATCAGTTTTCCCGGAATTGTATTAGTTCATTGTATTTCCTCATTTCCAAGATTTACATTACATGAGTTGTTTTCCCGAAAGCATGATAGTTACATTAGTAACATCGACTTGTCCCGAAGGTATTGCCCGGCACGAAATGAAAGTTACACATTTGAGTATTCTTGCCCCGTTCATTTATTTACTTGGACTTGATGTATTTTGCATATGTCCCGATTTGTTGTTTAACCTATGAGTCGGCATCACTAAGCTTGGATACCTTGTCGGTTTGATCCACCGACTTGGAGATCCCTTTCCCGTCACGCCAGCTGCAGTTTGGATCCCGATACCCGGTTTATTACCGTGGTCCCGTCCCGATACCCGGTTCGCTACCGTGGTCCCGTCCCGTATATTTATATTGTATATATGATTTACGTTGAATCTCCTCACCTTGTGTGACTGAGATTAACGTCCCGTTATACTGTTGTCACTTTAGTGACAGAGGACTTAGCTTTATGTGATTGCCATCTTGTTAGTTCCCGTTTTCCTTGGATACCTTATATGTTTTATCTTGTTTACTTGTTTTCTAGCAAATGATTTATCTACTTTATGAGAGTCCTTGCTTAAACAGATTTCTATGCTTTTCAAGATATTTCAGTCATTATATGTTGTTGTATCCTTTCACTCTCTTGCCAGACCGTCGTGTCTGATACATTTGGTTTGGTACTCAGGTCCCGTTGCCGGTTTCCTTGAGGAGGAGCCGGAGGAGGCGGTAGGTGAGCCGCAACCTCTAGTCGAGTGGCGTGCTGACGATGTCATGTAGACATCGGGTTGCTACGAGAGGTGTACATTTTGAGGAGAACTATTTAACCATTCATTAGGTTTTTGTTTTGTCTATATTGGCCTTTGTTGGCCTCTAATTTTGGGGAATGTAATTAAATGATCTTTTGATAAACTTTAACTTACTTTTGGGACACATGCTATAAATCATTGCTCATTTTGATACAGTATTTATACCTGATGTTAATGCGTCCATGACTAGAGATAGTCTGACTATTTGTTTTGCTACACGCTTCCGCATTCAAAAAGAAATATTCGTTTATTGTTGTGATATCCTCACCGCGGACACCTGTGGGAAATTAAATAAATGTAATGTGGATCATCATTTAGTCCCGATCCCGGATCGGTTCCTTCGTGGGGGGCCCGGTCCGGGGTTGCGACACCAAATTTGATGAAGGGATCTTCTTAGGGTATTCTGATAAAAGCAAGGCTTATAGAGTGTTCAACCTCAGATCGATGGCTGTTATGGAATCAGCTCATGTTGTCTTTGATGAGACTAATCAAATTAAAGAGGCTCCTCATGATGAAGAAGAGACCTTAGTTGAGCAGCCTATTTCATCTGAAATTGAAGAAGAAATCCCCTCAGTCCCTACTATGCCCACAAGGTTATTAAGAAATCACAACTTGGATAATGTCATTGGAGATATCACAAAAGGAGTCATGACAAGAAGACAGGTTCATAATCTGTGTGCTCACTATTCCTTTGTTTCACAAATTGAGCCCAAGAACTTCTCTGAAGCAGAAACCAAGTCTGAATGGATTGATGCCATGCAAGAAGAATTAAATCAGTTTAGAAAGAATGATGTATGGGATCTTGGCACCAAATGGATTTTCAAGAACAAGCTGGATGAATCAAGAAATGTTATAAGGAACAAAGCTAGACTTGTAGCCAAAGGGTATGCTCAAGTTGAAGGAATTGATTTTGAGGAAACCTTTGCCCCAGTAGCTCGATTGGAGTCTATTCAAATTTTATTGGCTTATGTCAGCAGCATGAAGATTAAACTGTTTCAAATGGATGTGAATAGTGCCTTTTTAAATGGTGAAATTGAGGAAGATGTGTATGTTACTCAACCTCAAGGCTTTGAGGATCCTCATCACCCAGAATATGTTTTTAAGTTGAAAAAGGCTCTCTATGGATTGAAACAAGCCCCAAGAGCCTGGTATGAAAAGCTTACAAGTCACTTACTTGAAAATGGATATGAATGTGGGAATGTGGACAAGACTCTCTTTATTAAAAAGGTTGATAAAGATATTCTCATTGCTCAGATATATGTTGACGACATTGTTTTTAGATCAACATCTAATCAACTTGCTCAAGGATTTTCTAAGTTAATGAGCTCCACTTTTGAAATGAGTTTGGTAGGACCCCTTCAGTTCTTTCTAGGATTACAAGTTAGTCAGACTGATCATGGTATCTTTCTTAGTCAATCCAAGTTTGCTCTAGAAATAGTAAAAAAGTTTGGCTTAGGATATCCTAAATGAATGTTTGTGAAATGGTTTCCTTCCTCCTTCCTTTGTATTGGACTTGATGTGGAAGAATGAGGTGATGAATGATCACAAGTTGGAGTTTTGGAGAAGTATAGATAGATGTATCGGAGGAGTTCCTAGCTCAGTTATATTGCAGGGACTAAGTGGAGGTAGAGAGAATGGTTTTGAGGAGGAGAAATGGCTCAAATCTGAACACAGTGGGTGTTTCCCGCACCTGGCGGTCAGCCTGCGGTCACCTAGCTGCTAGCCGCCTGGTGACTGGCGGCTAACCGCCAGCTAGCCGAAATGTCACGGTTGCTTTTTCAGAGAGCACACTTCTCCACCTGAAAACTCGGTCAGCTCCACGGTTAGCCAGCGGCTAACCGCCGAACCCATCGGCGGCTAACTGCCAGTTAACCGCACCTTGGCGGTTAGCTTTCCAGTAAGCTGCATTTCTGCAGCCCAGCCGCGGTCAGCGAGCGGCTAACCGCCAGGTGACCGAAATTTCCCAGGTTTCGCAGAGCTCCTCGCTCGAGCGAACTCTCCGGTTCGCTCGAGCGCTGAGCTTTGTCGATTGAAGGAGATTCACTAGACATTGTATGAGGCCATTCGAGAAAGAAACCATATCACAAGGATGTCATTCGAAGTGTTTAAAAATTCAAAGTGTATAAGGAGCCCAGAATGTCCCCAAACTCAAGAGTACCAAATTATTATTAAATTGACATACGGGATCCCTATTCACTTCAAATAAATCTTGAACCGATGCTTTACCCGAAATTTCGATTGTTTATGGTACTTTATCGATCCCGAGATTTATACTACATGCCTTGTTTTCCCGAAAGTATTGAATTACACTTGAAATAGTTACTTGTCTTGAAGTGCATTGCACCACATGAAATGACAGTGTGCCCTTGCGCACTCCCATCTTGCCCGTTTACTTATTGTACTTGATTTACTTGCATATGTCTTGATTTGTTATTTGACCTATTAGTTGGCACCACTAAGCTTGGATAACCCTGTTGGTCTGATCCACCGACTTGGAGATCCCCCCTCTTGTCCCGCCAGCTGCAGTTTGGATCCCGCTACCCGGTTATTACCGTGGTCTTGCCCCGATGCCGCGATTGCTACTGTGGTCCCCGATGCCCGGCTCGCTACCGTGGTCATGTATAGTATTGTATATGTATATGTATTTATATGAGATCCACTGTTTCTCCTCACCTCGAGTGACTGCGATCAGTGCCTAGTTATTGCTCTATCACTTTAGTGATAGAGGACTTAGCTTCGTGTGGTTGCCATCTTGCTTGTTTCCCGTTTCCTTGGTCACCTTACATGTTTTACATTGCATACGTGTATTTGGAATAAATGTTTTATCTTGTTTAGATAAATTGTTATTTAAACAGGTTTGCATGTTTTGATGGTAAATTCATTTATTTTCATATTGTTATTGTGTTTTCCTCCATTTGCCAAACCGTCGTGTTTGACCTACTCTTTAGTACTCAGGTCCCGTTGTTGGTTACCCCGAGGAGGAGCACGAGGAGGCGGTCGTAGAACCGCAACAGTTAGTTGAGTGGCATGCTGATAACGTCATGTAGACGTTTGGTGGCTACGAGAGATTAATATTTTGGGAGAACTATTTAACCTTTCTTTGGATTGGTATTTTGTTATATTGGCCTTGTGGGCCTCTATTTTTGGGGAAATGTAATTAAATGTTATTTGTATAAACTTCAACTCACTTTGGGTAACATGCTTTAGATCATTGCTCATTCTGATACAGTACTTTAGACTTGTGCTATTGTCTTGATGACCAAGGATGGTTTGACTATTTGATCTGCTACACGCTTCCGCACTTAATAGAAATGTTCATTGATGGTTGTGATATCCTCACCGCGGACACCTGTGGGAAATTAAATAAACGTATGTTGTTATTAAACAGATGTATCATTTGAGATGCAATTGTCCCGATCCCGGATCCGTCCTTCGGATCCCCGGTCCGGGGTCGCGACACCAACTGTAGGTCAACACCTCGATGTCTTGGGTACGTGGTAGTAGGACTGTGGGAACATGCAATGATCAAGATGGAATCTATCTACATTATCCCCTTGTGCCAATTAATGATTTATCATTGATAAGTGCGCACCCATTCCAATTAAGAGTTAATTGGAGCGGTACCAAATGATCACTATAATTAATTGGGGCTCAAGGATAATAAGATGTGGATCTAAGATTGGATGGGACAGATTTATTCCAATTGATCCGTGGATAATGATAGAGGGACCTACTTGTGGTAATTGGTAAGTTTAGGGTCTTCATTGTAATATATTCCTAAGACTGGAGTGCAATTGCATTTATATAGTGGAGTTATTTGCAATTAACTGTGGGCCCGGATTGCACATGAGATGTGGGGTCGCGTGTCCCAGTTAGAGCCAGCTTTCTAAGAAATCCCTAGTGGTCCCCACGCTAGCCCAAGATATTAGAAAGATACTAATTATAGTAGAATTCTGAAAGGAAATAGAAAGTTACTATTTCTATTTGAAGTGAGACTTCTAATAGTGGTAATAGTAAGTTACTAATTATTAATGGAAGTGAGACTTCTATTTTAATTAGTAAAAGAGGAAGTTACTAATCATATTTGAAGTAAAACTTCTATTTTAATTAGTAAAAGAGGAAGTTACTAATCATATTTGAAGTAAGACTTCTAATTGTGATTTAGTAAGTTACTAATTATTAATGGAAGTAGGACTTCTATTTTAATTAGAAAGGAGAAAGCTACTAGTTGTTGTGGAAGTAAGACTTCTATGGCAACTAGCAGGGGAGAAGGTTACTATTTTGTAATGGGAGTTAAACTTTTATTTCAAATAGGAAAAGAGGAGGAATGAAGGACTATAAATAGGGGATATATCCCCTCTTGGACGTCCTACATGGTGTTCCACATTCAGCCCTCCTCATAGTGCAAGTGTTGCACAATTTTCTCTCTTCTCTTCTTCCTCTAGTTCCTTGGAGTTACTAGTTAGGTTTTCTCTTGGAGATCCCACCATCTTCTTGAGAAAAGAGAATCTAATACGGGTCATAGCGTGGAAGATCAAAAGGTGTTGGAGATGTTAATTTGATTAGTGAAGGTGTTCATCATCAAAGAAAGAGATCAACTTCTCCATTAGAGCACTACAAAGCTCCAAAGGTCTACATCCTTGTATGCTGTAGATTTCGTGGTTGCATGTTTAAGTGCTATTTTCTATCTTCTAGATGGGTTATGTTGCTGTACATGGTTTATGAGTTTGAGGGAATGCATCCTGGATTGGGTTTGTTGCCTTCTAGACAGTTGATCCTTGCATCAAGTGGGTCAAAAGTTTTTGAAACATGCCTGGAAGGCCACCTCTTTTCCAACAATTGGTATCAGAGCCATACCTCATCTCTAATCATGTTAGATCAGTAAGCTTGCTCTATTCTTTGCATGATATGTGAAGAAGATGAAACAATGGCTATGTAAGGATCAGTTTTGATGAATTTACTTGGTTTGATAGTAGATTCATGTTTGGATAGTCACAAAAGGGCTTAATAATGATGGAAGGATGGTAGGAAACCATTGGAATACTTTGGAAGTGATTTAGTGAAGAATGGACACGAAACAGAAAACCCAAGTTGCAGGTTTTCGTCAGTCCGGTCGACCTGGCTCGTGCCCGGTCGACCGGGTGACTTACAGGTCGGTCGGCTGAGCCCCCTGGCCGGTCGACCGAGCCTACTGCACAGAATGTTGTAGAAACTGGATTTTTCAGTTTCGGGTCTTCTCTTACATCCTATTTTTCCAGCATTATTTGGCAACCTATTTTTGTGATTTGTATGGTTGTATGAGATACTAACTTGCAGATGATCATGTCCTCTCCATGTGGCCCACAAGTCTTTTGCTTTTTATTTATGGTTATTGGTTTATTTAAGGCTAAGTGTAAAGGACATCATGGTTTCCTTGGTTTCCCGTGAAAGGGTAAGGCATGATGAATTTCCCTATAGCCCTTTTATTTCCATGTTTAGATTACCATGTAAGTCTCATAATCGAGGCATAGGAATTTATGTAATTTTTCTAAATTTGTAAATTCTGACGATGTCCGAGACGAAGGAGGAAAGCGATGTTGGACTCTAATCAAAGAGCTTGAAGATTACCAAAAGAGTTTTGGAGTTGCCCAAAGAGTTTGAGGAATTTCAAAGTTTTGGAAAGTCTGGAAGTCCAAGAAGTCTATTCCGCTAGGGCCATGTGGAGGAGAGGACTATTTTCTATTTTTAGCACTTTCTATTTATGGATGAATGCTTAATTTAGAATGTTTCCAAATCTGATCCAAACATAGCAAGTTACTAAAATTGGTCAAATCAAATTAATTTTTGGAAAGAGTTCTAATTAGTGTTGATGACCCATGAGATGGACACATTGGTAACACTGATTTAGAAACTGAACTTTCCTTAAAATAACTTGACTTGGAACCAATCTTTGATCATATCATGAAATGATTTGATGTTCATATGTATACATGTGGGCCCTAATACCTTACAAGGAAATCCTCAATTCTAAAATATTAAGTGGGAGCGGGGCATTTATATTTAGAAATCCCCATGGTTTTCCACCATAGGTCCATTGTAAAGAAAGTATTAGCCTCGCGCCATCTTGAGAATGGCCGTTCCCCACGGAGGGCTTTTACTTGTCTGGTTACTGGATATGGATCTCCTATAGATAGTGTTGGTGAGATGAGGCGGGGGCCCACTCCCCAAGGAGGAGCTGCTCGCAACGGTTGTCATGTAATGCTAGTTGGTGGGTCACACTTAACTAAAATAATGATGTAGTATCCCCAAGGATTTGCCTCATTCATTTTAGAAACCGAAGTAAATCGGGAGTCATTCATTATTTGGTATGAGATACCTAGATAATAATGAATGAAGGGGATCATGGAAAGTTAGTCTTAATCCTAATTTTGACCAACTTTGATCCGCACCAATCTAGGTGGTATTCGCACTCCCTAAGGAGGCATGCCCCGGGGATTGGGATTCCGATGTATTCTGAATTTAGTGGTTATGAGGATTCCATATAAATTTGGTAGAATACTAAACCCTAATGTCATTTAAATTCATTAATTGAATGTATTGTTATGTGCTACAATATTTCAAGAATGAATTCAAATACTTTCAATCCACTTGCGACCATCCTCAACCAGAATAAGTTGGTGGGATCCAATTATGTACACTGGAAACGGAACTTGGATATAGTCCGGACAGCTTCAGGATATAAATATGTCCTTACCAAACCCCCCCTTGATGAGCCATTGCCGGAAGCATCACAGGAAGAAAATGAACACTACACCAAAAATCGGAAATTGGAACGGAAAAGCGTTCCTAATCCTTCCGTTCCTAATCCGTTAAAGTGTTCCAATTTCAGTTCCAATTTGGATTAGGAACGGTTGGTACCAAATTGGAACGGAAATTGGAACACTTTAACGGATTAGGAACGGAAGGATTAGGAACACTTTTCCGTTCCAATTTCCGATTTTTGGTGTAGTGGAACTTTACACCAAGTGGGCCAAAGACGATGAGATGGCCAGATGTTACATACAGGCATCCATGTCTAGTGTTTTGCAACACCAACATCAATCCTTTAAGACTGCATATGATATTATATCAAACTTAAAGGAGATGTTTGCGGAACAGGGCAGGCCTGCTAGACAGGCTGCTATGAGGGTGCTTATAGGCACTAAGATGGCTGAAGGCACACCAGTACAGGACCACATGCTGAAAATGATGGATTCATTGAATGAGTTAGATGTATTGGGGGCTGCGATTGATGCAGAATCGCAGATTGACATAATCCTTGAATCACTACCAGAGTCATTCAACAATTTCAAGGTCAACTATAAAATGAATAAGATGAATTTGACTCTAGTTAAGCTTTCTAGCAGCTGGTGGTGACTGAAGGGATTATGAAGAAGAAGCCAACTGCCCTGATGACAGAAAAGTCATTTGCCAAGTCCAAACCGAAAGGCAAAGGGCTGAAAGGCAAGAAAAAATCAGTTTCGAAGGGTCCTAAGGTGGAGAATGGTCCTAATGGTGGTGTTGGGAAAGCTAAGGGGTCGGGAACAAAAGGAAAGTGTTTCCATTGTGGTATGACAGGACATTGGAAAAGGAATTGTCTAGATTATTTGTCTAAGAAGAAGACCTCAGGTATGATTGAGTCACTTATTTCTGAAGTTAGTTTTGCAACTGGTACTTCAGAATCTTGGTGTGTGGACTCCGGGGCAACTAATCACATATGTAATTCGTTGTAGGGGTTCAGGGAAACCAAGAAACTTAGTGACGGAGAAATCATTGTCAACCTAGGATCTGATGCTAAGGCAGATGTTGTTTCAGTGGGAGTTATTACTTTATATTTTTCAAATAATAAGTTGGTTTTGTCAGACACGTTATATGTACCGTCTTTACTGAGGAATTTAATTTCAGTTTCTAGTTTGGTCAATAAAAGTTATTCCATCACTTTTGGTACTGAAGTTGTCATAAAGAAGAATGGTACTTTTATATGTTCTGGCAAGGTAACCAATGGGCTTTATTTGTTAAACTCCTATAATGTATGAGATACATGATACTGAAACAATTAATAGGCCATCATTAAAGAGGAAGTCACCTTCATTTAATCCAACAAAACTTTGGCACTTGAGGCTAGGTCATATAAACTTAAATAGGATTGACAGGCGAGTGAAAGATGGTATCTTGCCTTCATTGGTGGTAGAACCAATGCCTGTCTGCGAATCCTATCTGGAAGGCAAAATGACCAAAAGACCCTTTTCATCTAAGGGCAATAGGGCCAAAGATTTATTGGAATTAGTGCATATTGATGTGTGTGGACTCATTAATGTCAGGGCCAGAAGAGAATATGAGTATTTCATCACTTTCACAGATGATTACTCAAGATATGGATACATATGCCTTATGCACCGCAAGTCCGAGGCTTTTGAAAAGTTCAAAGTGTTTCAAGCGGAAGCGGAAAGCAATTAGGTAAGAGTATCAACCCTCTTCGATCAGATCGAGGAGGGGAATATCTCTCTGCTGATTTTATGGTACACTTGTCAGAAAATGGGATTCTATCCCAGTTGTCTGCTCCTGGCATGCCTCAACAGAATGGAGTAGCGGAAAGAAGGAACCAGACTCTTTTAGATATGATTAGATCTATGTTGAGTTTCTCAGGATTACCTATATCCTTTTGGGGATATGCCTTGGATACTGCGATGTACATACTAAACCTCGTACCATCTAAGTCTGTACCTAAGACTCCCCGGGAGTTATGGTCTGGGCAAAAGCCTAGTCTACAACATTTACACATTTGGGGTTGTCCGGCACATGTGCTAAAGGTAAAGACGAATAAGTTGGAAACGAAGTCGGAAGTACGCACGTTTGTAGGATATCCTAAAGGAACTAAAGGTTGGTTGTTCTATAATCCTAGAGAGCAGAAAGTGTTGGTGAGCACCATTGCGGTTTTTCTGGAGGAAGATTATATGATGGATCGGAAATCTTTAGAAAAGGTGATCTTGGAAGAGATTCAAGAACAATCAATTCCAAATCCAAGTATAACAGAAGAACCGCCCCTACTAGACCCAGTAGTTACACCAGTGCCTTGTCGTAGTGGGAGAATAATCAGGCCCCTTGATAGGTTCTCGTTCTTGGGAGAGTCTTACAAGGTTGTTCTGGAAGAACCGGAACAAGATCCCTGTAACTATGATGAAGCAATTAATGACATAGATTCGGGACGTTGGAAAGATGCTATGAAAGCTGAGATGGAGTCTATGTACTCCAATCAGGTCTGAATACTTGTAGACTTGCCTGCCAATATTAAACTTATTGGGTGCAAGTGGGTCTACAAGAGAAAGAGAGGACTAGATAGAAGAGTTGAGACCTTTAAAGGTTAGGCTTGTTGCGAAAGGATATACTCAGAAAGAAGTTATCAATTATGAGGAAACCTTCTCGCCGGTAGCCATGCTCAAGTCCATCCGGATACACTTGTCCATAGCGGCTCATCTCGATTACGAGATTTGACAAATGGATGTTAAGACGGCGTTTCTGAACGACCATCTTGAGGAAGACAAATATATGATGCAGCCAGACGGTTTTATAGCGAGTAACCAAAAGCAAAGAGTTTGCAAGCTGCAGAAGTCCATTTATGGACTGAAGCAGGCATCCCGAAGCTGGAACATTCGTTTTGACTAAGGAATCAATTCAGTTGATTTTTGTCAAAATCCGGATGAGTCATGAGTGTACATGAAAAGTAAAGGAGGCAGGGTAATTTTTCTAGTCGACGACATCCTTCTCTTAGAGAGTGGTATATGGATGTTGTCAACAGTAAAAGGTTTAGTTGGCTAAGACTTTTGTTATGAAGGACTTGGGAGAAGCCAGTCGCATCCTAGGGATCAAACTCCATTGAGACCGGATAAATAGGATGATAGGCTTATCCTAATATGCATACATAGATAAGGTACTGGTACGGTTTACTAGCAAGACTCCAAGAAGGGTATTACACCTTTCAGGCATGGAGTGCACCTTTCCAAGGATCAGTGTCCCAAGACACCTGAGGAAAAAGAGCAGATGAGGTTGATACCATACGCTTCGGGTGTTGGTAGCCTCATGTATGCTATGCTATATACTAGACCGGATATCTGTCATGCATTAGGCTTAGTCAGCAGATATCAGTCTAACCTAGGTCCTAACCATTGGACTGCTATAAGATGTGTTCTCAAATCCATGAGAAGGACTAGAAATTACATGTTGATTTATGGCAATAATGAGTTGATTCCAGTCGGTTACACATATTCTGACTTCATGTCAGATAAGGATTCCAAGATATCAACTTCTGGGTATGTGTTTATGCTATAGCTGCTTGAGAAGCAACTAAAGAAGCAGATTGGCTCAAAAGATTCCTTATGGAACTTGGAGTGGTATTTTTGGCAAAACAGCCGCTCACAGTTCACTGTGATAACAACAGGGCAGTCGATAAATCCAAGGAACCCAGGAGCCGAAAACATGTACAGAGGTAGTTACACATTGTCAGAGAGATTGTGCAGAGAGGTGATACTGCTATCACCTAGATAGACTCTGCAGACAATCTGGGAGATCCCTTTACTAAGCCTTTGACTACCAAAGTTTTTGAGCAACATGTAGATGGGATGGGCATGAGATGCAACCCTGACTGGCATTGAGCCCAAGTGGGAGATTGTTAGATTGTATGGTCTCAATCCATCAGTTGATGTAATAAATTGATTAATTTCTTTATTTATCAATATAATCATGCTTTCCTTTCATGAGATGAATAGTGATTTCTTACTTAATGCACATGACCAATACATATGACATAATGGTTTACGAGATGAACCGGGTCCCATTAGTATATTAGATGTGATATATGTATATGGATAAGATCCACATACGGGAGATATGTGTCATAAATCTTATACTTAAAATATCTTCACAACCAGTGATGAGATTGGGCATCTCATCTGACAAGGTTGCAGGACTTTGATCACTATGAGATAGTGTGATTTGTCTTGATAATCAGAATGTAAGATTCTGGATCATCGTGCTGGTACATTGGATGTATTGAAGGATCATGAGAAGCACCTTATGAAATACTGTCTCGATTTAAGGACTGCTCTCATAATTCCCTAGCAATAGGCTCTCAATCCTAAGACATTGATGAACTCAAGTTTCTGTCTATTCATTTGCTTTGAGTCACCAATGAGTGAGGCCAACTGTAAGACCCCGACCCGAGAGAACCCGATTAGTACTAATTAAGTGGCGTATTAGTTCTAAGCTTGATTAGTGTTTTTGGCTAAGTTGAGTTTGGAATAGCTTTTGTACTGGTTTTGGGGAATTTTGATTGCTTTGGGTTAGTAGGGCCCTTTGGGGTTCCTTCTCATGATATTGCATATGTTTGAGGATTTATCTGAGGTTTTTGCATTCATGATTTTAATCCCGTTTTATTCGTATTGATAATCCCTACAACTTTCATGTTGATCCCGTCCCCGTTTGAGATCCCGAAACCCGAATTCATAGCCTTGAGGGCAAAACAGTCATTGCACACAAAAATCTGTACCCAAAACTTGATATTCCCAAAACCAGCGAAACATAGACTTTTTGGAAACTAGATATTTCGACGATCATTTCTTCCTTCTTCGTCGAATTCATCCGAGGTCCCGAAAGAGATGATTTCAGCCCAATTAGATTTCTAGTGGTGGAGCCCACTCCCCACTTGTTTATAAGGAAACTTTTCCCTTCCATTTCCTTTTTCCAGCACAAAAAGAACCTAGGGTTTGCTTTCGGCAACTTTTCTTCTTCCTCTTGCTCTCTCCACCTCCAATCCACACCAAACTTGCATCAATCAAGAAATGGAAGTTATCATTCTCCTCCCCACCTTGCAAGCTTCCTTTTGATACCATTTGTAGAAGAATCCACCAACTTTGAGATCTTCATTGAACTAAATCTTGCCATTAGAGGACCTTACAAGTAAGTAATCCTTCCCTTCTTCTAGATTGGTATTCTTTTGGCCTTAGAGAAGCTTCATCTTCATTATTGTAAAGTTTCCCCTTTCTATTTCATTGTTTGACTGTTTTAGGGTTTGTTTTTGGGGATTTTTGTCATAGCTTGGATCTTTGGCTTGGAAGAGTTTTAGAGCTTGTTTTCCTTGATTAGAGACCAAAGGCAAGTGGATTACTTGATTCTTATGAGCTTTCAATGGTTTCCATGATGAATGTGGTTGACTTGTCATTTCACTCATATTTATTGACTTGCATTTATTTTTGAAATGAATGCTTGAATGCATATTGGCTAAGTCATTTAATGTTTTGTAAACATGTTGGTTTAGCATTTATTGTCTTTTGGTTATATCCTAAATGAATGTTTGTGAAATGGTTTCCTTCCTCCTTCCTTTGTATTGGACTTGATGTGGAAGAATGAGGTGATGAATGATCACAAGTTGGAGTTTTGGAGAAGTATAGATAGATGTATCGGAGGAGTTCCTAGCTCAGTTATATTGCAGGGACTAAGTGGAGGTAGAGAGAATGGTTTTGAGGAGGAGAAATGGCTCAAATCTGAACACAGTGGGTGTTTCCCGCACCTGGCGGTCAGCCTGCGGTCACCTAGCTGCTAGCCGCCTGGTGACTGGCGGCTAACCACCAGCTAGCCGAAATGTCATGGTTGCTTTTCCAGAGAGCACACTTCTCCACCTGAAAACTCGGTCAGCTCCACGGTTAGCCAGTGGCTAACCGTCGAACCCATCGGCGGCTAACCGCCAGTTAACCGCACCTTGGCGGTTAGCTTTCCAGTAAGCTGCATTTCTGCAGCCCAACCGCGGTCAGCCGCAGGTGACCGAAATTTCCCAGGTTTCGCAGAGCTCCTCGCTCGAGCGAACTCTCCGGTTCGCTCGAGCGCTAAGCTTTGTCGATTGAAGGAGATTCACTAGACATTGTATGAGGCCATTCGAGAAAGAAACCATATCACAAGGATGTCATTCGAAGTGTTTAAAAATTCAAAGTGTATAAGGAGCCCAGAATGTCCCCAAACTCAAGAGTACCAAATTATTATTAAATTGACATACGGGATCCCTATTCACTTCAAATAAATCTTGAACCAATGCTTTACCCGAAATTTCGATTGTTTATGGTACTTTATCGATCCCGAGATTTATACTACATGCCTTGTTTTCCCGAAAGTATTGAATTACACTTGAAATAGTTACTTGTCTTGAAGTGCATTGCACCACATGAAATGACAGTGTGCCCTTGCGCACTCCCATCTTGCCCGTTTACTTATTGTACTTGATTTACTTGCATATGTTTTGATTTGTTATTTGACCTATTAGTCGGCACCACTAAGCTTGGATAACCCTGTTGGTCTGATCCACCGACTTGGAGATCCCCCCTCTTGTCCCGCCAGCTGCAGTTTGGATCCCGCTACCCGGTTAATACCGTGGTCTTGCCCCGATGCCGCAGATTGCTACTGTGGTCCCCGTTGCCCGGCTCGCTACCGTGGTCATGTATAGTATTGTATATGTATATGTATTTATATGAGATCCACTGTTTCTCCTCACCTCGAGTGACTGAGATCAGTGCCTAGTTATTGCTCTATCACTTTAGTGATAGAGGACTTAGCTTCGTGTGGTTGCCATCTTGCTTGTTTCCCGTTTCCTTAGTCACCTTACATGTTTTACATTGCATACGTGTATTTGGAATAAATGTTTTATCTTGTTTAGATAAATTGTTATTTAAACAGGTTTGCATGTTTTGATGGTAAATTCATTTATTTTCATATTGTTATTGTGTTTTCCTCCATTTGCCAAACCGTCGTGTTTGACCTACTCTTTGGTACTCAGGTCCCGTTGTTGGTTACCCCGAGGAGGAGCACGAGGAGGCGGTCGTAGAACCGCAACAGTAAGTTAAGTGTCGTGCTGATGACGTCATGTAGACGTTTGGTGGCTACGAGAGATTAATATTTTGGGAGAACTATTTAACCTTTCTTTGGAGTGGTATTTTGTTATATTGGCCTTGTGGGCTTCTATTTTTGGGGAAATGTAATTAAATGTTATTTGTATAAACTTCAACTCACTTTGGGTAACATTCTTTAGATCATTGCTCAATCTGATACAGTACTTTAGACTTGTGTTATTGTCTGGATGACCAAGGATGGTTTGACTATTTGATTTGCTACACGCTTCCGCACTTAATAGAAATGTTCATTGATGGTTGTGATATCCTCATCGCGGACACCTGTGGGAAATTAAATAAACGTATGTTGTTATTAAACAGATGTATCATTTGAGATGCAATTGTCCCGATCCTGGATCCGTCCTTCGGATCCCCGGTCCGGGGTCGCGATACCAACTGTAGGTCAACACCTCGGTGTCTTGGGTACGTGGTAGTAGGACTTTGGGAACATGCAATGATCAAGATGGAATCTATCTACACCCTTGTGCCAATTAATGGATTTATCATTGATAAGTGCGCACCCATTCCAATTAAGAGTTAATTGGAGCGGTACCAAATGATCACTATAATTAATTGGGGCTCAAGGATAATAAGATGTGGATCTAAGATTGGATGGGACAGATTTATTCCAATTGATCCGTGGATAATGATAGAGGGACCTACTTGTGGTAATTGGTAAGTTTAGGGTCTTCATTGTAATATATTCCTAAGACTGGAGTGCAATTGCATTTATATAGTGGAGTTATTTGCAATTAACTGTGGGCCCGGATTGCACATGAGATGTGGGGTCGCGTGTCCCAGTTAGAGCCAGCTTTCTAAGAAATCCCTAGTGGTCCCCACGCTAGCCCAAGATATTAGAAAGATACTAATTATAGTAGAATTCTGAAAGGAAATAGAAAGTTACTATTTCTATTTGAAGTGAGACTTCTAATAGTGGTAATAGTAAGTTACTAATTATTAATGGAAGTGAGACTTCTATTTTAATTAGTAAAAGAGGAAGTTACTAATCATATTTGAAGTAAAACTTCTATTTTAATTAGTAAAAGAGGAAGTTACTAATCATATTTGAAGTAAGACTTCTAATTGTGATTTAGTAAGTTACTAATTATTAATGGAAGTAGGACTTCTATTTTAATTAGAAAGGAGAAAGCTACTAGTTGTTGTGGAAGTAAGACTTCTATGGCAACTAGCAGGGGAGAAGGTTACTATTTTGTAATGGGAGTTAAACTTCTATTTCAAATAGGAAAAGAGGAGGAATGAAGGACTATAAATAGGGGATATATCCCCTCTTGGACGTCCTACATGGTGTTCCACATTCAACCCTGCTCATAGTGCAAGTGTTGCACAATTTTCTCTCTTCTCTTCTTCCTCTAGTTCCTTGGAGTTACTAGTTAGGTTTTCTCTTGGAGATCCCACCATCTTCTTGAGAAAAGAGAATCTAATACGGGTCATAGCGTGGAAGATCAAAAGGTGTTGGAGATCTTAATTTGATTAGTGAAGGTGTTCATCATCAAAGAAAGAGATCAACTTCTCCATTAGAGCACTACAAAGCTCCAAAGGTATATCTACATCCTTGTATGCTGTAGATTTCGTGGTTGCATGTTTAGGTGCTATTTTCTATCTTCTAGATAGGTTATATTGCTGTACATGGTTTATGAGTTTGAGGGAATGCATCCTGAATTGGGTTTGTTGCCTTCTAGACAGTTGATCCCTACATCAAGTGGATCAAAAGTTTTTGAAACATGCCTGGAAGGCCCACCTCTTTTCCAACATATGAATGGCACTTTGATGCTTGATTTATTGGCTTGGCTCCAACCTAAGATTTTTAGAGGATAAGGACCAAGATAAGGTCCTATATCCGGTAAAAAGCTGAGTAGACGGGCTGAAAAGCCGCATCTAGCCATGTTGGATAGAAGGAGAGGTGGCCTTGGGGGGGGGGGGGGGGGGGTGGCCCCCCAAGGGGCTTTGATCACCTTGTAGTGTTGGTTGCTGCAGAGTTTTCTTGAAGGAGCAGAGTTATAGAGATTTCTCCGAGGATTTTTGAATGATTTTCTGGCGATTTTTCTCTGGCCCTGTTTCCCTTGGAATGACCCTCCTATTTATAGGCCTTTGGTAGCCATTTAGGAGAGTTTATGAGCATTTATGGTATTAATGCTCATGATGGGAGGAGTTACAAGTTTTTATTTACTTGTTTTGTAACTCCTTTTTCCTTGAATTTGATTGGCCGATGGAGAGTGATGGGCATTTAATCGCCTTTAATCTCCATGATGATGGGAGTTTCATGATTTTAATGTCATGATTACTTGGACTTGTAACTCCCATTTGCTTGCTTCTGATTGGGCCGTTCAAAATAATGAGTTAATGACCGCACTAACTTGCCATAAACGGGTCATTTAACTTCATTAATTGATTGCCTGGGCGTTTGAAGAGTCGCGGGCCATGCTGCATCCTTTGGGATTCTTCTTGCGATGATCACCAATGGACCCACATACCATTTGATGTCGGATGGTGATCCAATTTCAGACATTGGTTGATGTCAGCGGGCCAGCAACATCTGTCCAGTCGATTTCGCGATCGGGCGGGCAGAAAGTGTGTTTTCTTGGTTAGCCGTTTGACGATCTTGAGGCGTCCGATGATGATATAATGATTCCAGTGATGGATCCGTGATGTTGATGAAGATTGACGGATATCATGCACAAAAAATCAGATTTTGGAAAAATCACAGGGGCCAATCAATTCGAAACGCGAAAAGTACCCGAAAAACGGGGTTTTTGGGCGAGGTCCGCGGCCCGGACCGGCGACCATGGGGTTTGTGCCCCATGGTCAGCCGTCTTCCGGTCGCCTTTTCTTCGCCGTTTTTCATCTGTTTTCGCTTCTCTTTTCTCCTGCATTTTTCTTGGAATTTCCTCTCATTTATTGGCTGGATTTCCCTCAAGAAAACCTGACGAGAAGCCGTGCAAATCGGATCGCAAAGTTTCCCATTTTCTGAAAAGCCGAAGACTTTGCTGTGGAGAACTGCCGATTTTTTTGTCAAGCGTCGAAACTAGGTCAAACGATGTCGGAATGACCTGAAATTCGACGTGTAGCTTCTTGAGCAGTAGATGAGACAACCATAGGCTTTTGTTCAGGTTTTGAAGCCGTTTTGGGTCCCGCAAATGCTTGACTTTGATTTCACTGCAAGGGAAATGCCGAGCTTTGACTTTCGGTCAAACGATGTCCGATTGACCTGAAATTTGATGGGTAGCTTCCTCATCAGTAGATAGGACCAACCATAGGCTTTCGTTTGAGTTTTGAAGCCATTTGGAGTCATGCAAACGCTTGCATTTATTTCACCGCGAGGGAAATGCCGAGCTTTGACTTCTGGTTAAACGATGTCCGATTGACCTGAAATTTGACGTGTGACTCCCCCATCAGTAGATAAGACCAACCATAGGCTTTCGTTTGAGTTTTGAAGCCATTTGGAGTCATGCAAATGCTTGCCTTTATTTCACTGTGAGGGAAATGCCAAGCTTTGACTTTCGGTCAAACGATGTCCGATTGACCTGAAATTTGATGGGGAGCCTACTGGAGTCATTTTGAGATGATCCACAAGCTCCGAATTGGGTGCCATGGTCCCGGGGTGCTCCGCCGCCGGTAGGCTTTGATTTTGTTCCCGAGCATCGAAAGTGGGTCAAACGTTGTCAGAATGACCTGAGATTTGATGCGCAGCCCTTTTGAGGTATGCAGAAGCCGCCTATGTGCTCTGTTTGATGAGTGACGACCTCGGTAGTTCTCGCTACCTAGGGGCTTGATTTTGCTGCTCGAGAGTTGATGGAGGGTCAAACGGTGTCGGTTTGACTTGAAACTTGACATGTAGCCTTTTGGAGGTATTTTGAGACCATCCGTAGGCTCTGATCGAAGATTTGGGGTCTTCGACACTGTCGCCGCCGGGAGCTGCTGCTTGGCTGTTGGAGAAGTGAAGCTAGGCGAAATGATGTCGAAATGGCCCGAAACTTCATGTGTACCTCTCTTTTGGCTGTTTTGAATGACCTTGCAGTTTTTGTTTGATTCTGACAAGATCTGATACTTGAAGTGGCGCCTGCCTATTTTTGGTAGGATGCGGCTCCATGTAGCTTTTGATGTGAAGAGGCAAAGTGACATTTTTGGTGTCAACAAATGCCCCCTCGAGGTACAGCGACGATATAGCTTTTGCAGTCGATGTGCCTCGAAGAGAATCTTGAAGAAGAGCTTCTGACTTGACCAAGAGTCTTTAAGCATTTCTTTTTTTTTTTTTTTTTTTTTGATGGAGTAGCCTTTTGAGCTTCCAGGGTATTTTATGGTAGTGAGAGGGACCACGTACCATTTCAAGGCAAGATTTTTAGAATGACATTTGGATTTGGATTTGGTTTTGGTTTTTTGGTTTTGATTTTGACCTTGTGACCTAACAAGTTGTATGTGGCAGGTTAGGGGGTCAGGTTTTTGGTTTTGGTTTTGACCTTGTGACCTAACAGGCTGTATGTGGCAAGTTAGGGGGTCGGGATTTGATTTTTTGGTTTTGGTCTTGTGACCTAACATGTTGTATGTGCGCGAGTTAGGGGACCATGGTTTGGTTTTTTTGGTTCACTCTTTGGGACAATTTTGGGTCCATTGGAGTGGTTTGGGTTTTTGTGGAATGTCAATTTCAAGATTTTGGCTTAATTTGGTTCATGAGGTGGGATGGTTTGGATTTTTGGAATTTTTGTATGGTCCAATCAACTCAAAAGAGGCATGGAACCTTTTTTTTTTTTTATGCTCTTGGTAAGAGGAATTTTGACTAAAAGCCACTTTTAGTGCTTAGGTGGTCAAACCTGGCTCATATGGGCTAACCCATGGGACCTTAAGCTTTGAAAGATGGCTTAGATCTCATATGGTGTCGTTTTTGTAGAGAATATCTAAAAATATCTCCCTTGGGTGGAGAATATCTAAAAATATTCTTACTTTGAGAGATTTTCTCAAGTTTCCTTGATTTTGGGAGAGATTCTCTCAAAATATCTTTCTTTGGGAGAGAATATCTATCATTCCCTTTCTTTTTGGAGAGAATTTCTCAAGGAATCTTTGTTTTGGGAGAAAATATCCCAAGTTTCCTTTTCTTTTGGGAAGGTTGCCAATTTTTAGCACTTACCTCCTTACTTCTTTCCTCTTTTGGTTTGCTCTCTTCTATAAAAGTAAGGGAGGTGGGATCTCTTGCTCCTATTGCTTTCTTTTTGCAAAAGTCTTCAAGAGAGCTCCAAGATCTCCTCTTCTTCAAAGACCTTCAAGTTGTTCTTCTTCTTCTCCATGGCTTCAAGTGGGTTTTTCTTTCTCAACAAGAAATTGCATGTAAAAGTAGAAAAAAGTTTCTTTTCTCTTTTTTTTTTCTTTTTTTTCTTCTTCTTTTTTTTTCACGTGTTTCCTTCTTTTTTTTCACGCTTTTTTTTTCTTCTCTTCTTTTTTTTTCTTTTGCTCACGGTTTTTCTTTTTTTTTTACCGTGTACTTTTTTTTTTTGGATGCTGACATTTTTTTTTTTTGTCTGACTTGCCAGAGGATTCATACTTTGAGCCATCTATGGATATGGCTTTCGACGATGCCTCGGATGGGCAGATGGAGGCAGAAAGTACTCCACCATTTATGGAAAAAGGTATTTCATAGTGATAATCTTGACATTGATTTTTTTTTGACAAGATCATATTCATACCTTTTCTTGTGTTTTTGCCAGCAGGTTGTGAAGCAACAGGAGAAGTTCCTTCGTCTTCCTCAGGGCCAGAGCAGGAGATGCCAGTAGCCGATCCAGAAGTAGGGGCTTCTTCTACCAGTCCAGTCATGGCGGAGGCGGGACTTTATAGTGATATTGCTTCTTCAGTGGCTCCGATTGGAAAGAGCCTTTTGATTTCTTCTCCACCACGGCCTGACATGGGCAATCAGCCAACAGAGCATGGTGAATCTCCATCCAGACCATCCCTTCAATATGCAAAGAAGGTGTTGAAGAGTGTGCTTAGCTCATGGGTTGAAACTCTCTCTTCTGGCCATTTGGAAGCTGGTTTTGGCATGGTCAAGCATGTACAGGACATCCTTGCTGACAATGCAGAAGTCGGTCTGGACATTGCAAGTGCCAAGGCCTTTGTTGATGAAGTCATTGCTTTAGGCGACAAATGGACTGAGACCAAGAATTTCCCAAGCTGTGACTTCTTCAATGAGATGTTTTTGCAGCCATCCGGTAAGATCAAATCTGAAATGGATGAGATCTCACGGGCTCGGAAGCAATTCGTTCGGGAGAGGAACGTTACCGAGTTGGCTATCATCGAGCTAACACAGGACCTGCGTCGTCTTGATAGGGAGGTCACAGAAGCTAGGCAGCGCCTTGAGCAATTGCAAGAACTAAGTGCTGCCAAATGGACTGCCATTGTAGAAGCCCGTGCTAAAGAGGGAACTCTGATTCGCCAAGTTGAAGAAGCCGGTAGCAGCCTTCAAAGAAAGACTCAGGAGTATGAGCAGTGGCAAATTCTCTGGGAAGAGCTTCCTCGTGCCGAAGATGGGTCGCGGCGTTCTGCCGTATTTTATGGCAAGATCTTGAAGAAGCGCGGCCTGGAAGCTTTAGAGGCTAAGGCCAAGAGTCTGCTTGAGGAGCTGGATCTTTGGTTGAAGACCATGCTAGACTGAGCTCTTGATTTATAACAAACTCTTTTCTTCATTTTTTCTCTTCCTTTTTTTTTGGTACCTCTATGTAAAACATTTTTTTGGTACTCTGTGTACCTTTTACTTAAATTCTTTTTGATGAAAATAAGCAAAGGTTGGATGAGAATGTTTGTTTGAAAATTTTGATCAAAAGGTTATCATTTTGTGAAAATCTTTTGTCAAAAGGGTTGTTTTGGCATGAAAGCCAGATTTTGTGGCAAAAGCCAGGGTTTTTTTTTTGTGTGGTTTGAAAGTCGAATTTTGAGATGGCATGAAAGCCGAATTTTGAGGTGGCATGAAAGCCGATTTTTTTTTTTTGGTGGCATGAAAGCCGGTTTTTGTGGCGTGAAAGCCAAATTTTGGGATGGCATGAGAGCCAAAAATTTGAGATGGCATGAAAGCCGAATTTTGAGGTGGCATGAAAGCCGATTTTTTTTAAAATGGCATGAAAGCCGAGTTTGAGATGGCATGGGAGCCAAAGATTTTTTGTGGCATGAGAGCCAAGATTTGGTTTGTGGCATGAAAGCCGGTTTTGTTTTTGGTGTAAGAACCAAATTTTGTTTTTGGCATGAAAGCCGAAATTTCTTTTTTTGGCATGAAAGCCAGATTTTTTGTTTTTGCCATGAAAGCCAATTTTTTTTTTTTTGAAAACCGAGTTTTGTTTTGTTGGCATGGAAGCCAAATTTTGATTTCTGGCATAAAAGCCGAGTTTTTGGCGTGAAAGCCAGGTTTTTGGTTTTTTGGCGTAAAAGCCGGATTTTTGGCATGGAAGCCGGGTTTTTTGGCGTGAAAGCCAGGTTTTTGGTTTTCAAAAATGCAAGTATCGACTAAAAGTCGCCTCCCTGCTGAATGGTATTGCAAGTATCGATGGAATGTCGCTTCCTTGCTCATTCGGTTGCGAGTATCGATGGAATGTCACTTCCTCGCGGAGTTTGGTGCAAGTATCGATGGGATGTCGCTTCCTTGCTTTTGTCTTCAAAAAATTTTGTTTTGTGGGTATCGATGGAATGTCGCTTCCCCACGATTTTTGAATTTTGAGGTTTTTTCGAACCTTTGTTTTGTTTTTTGTTTGTTTTGAAATTTGGGTTGTGGATATCAACTGGAACGTTGCGTCCCCACGATTTTTGAAATTTTGGGGTTTTGGAAGTATCGAATGGGGTTCGCATCCTTCCAATTTTGGGTTTTGCAAGTATCGACTGAACGTCGCTTCCCTGCGGTTTTTGAAAAGCCATTTTTTTGTTTAAAGACACGAGGGTCGTAAATTTTGACTTAAAACCATTTTGGTGGTAAAAGTTGGGGTGGACTAGGGCTGAAATCCCTAGGTCCTGATTTTGTTTCAAACCATGAATTTTGGGTTCAAGGATCGAAAATTTTGGTCAAGTTTGGGAAGAGGCTCCTAAACTAGGATTTTTGGATTTGTTTTTTTTTTTTTTTTTTGAACAATGAAACGATGAAAAAAACATTGTTTTGAGGCTTTTTTTTTTTAGAAATTTCAACAAGAGGATGAAAATTCCAAAAGGAGTGGGTTTGACGAGCAGATACCTAGGAATAGGCTTTGGCTGTGCAAGCGTCGCTCTGACCCGATGGAAGAAGCCTTCAAGGGTAATACCGCTTTAAGAACTTTCCGTTGATGGGCAACATACATCTGTCACCCTCCATGTTTAGAAGAGCGTATGCGCCGTTGGAGAAGACTTTGTCGATGACGAAAGGTCTCTCCCATTTCGGTTCAAATTTGCCTTTGGATTTGTTGGCAAAAACCATTGGTCTTTTTACTGTAAGAACCAAATCTCCCTTTTTGTAGGCGCGTTGCCTGACCTTCTTGTCAAAAGATCCTGCCATGCGTGCTTGGTAGAGTTCAATGCTTTGTAGAGCTTTGAGCCGTCTCTCATCGAGGTTATCCAGCTCTTGGAGTCTCAATTTGACATTACTTTCTTGCGTCATGTCATTTTGCAGAGATACCCTTAAGGAAGGAATTTGGACTTCCAAAGGGACAACAGCTTCGCATCCATAGACCAAGGAGAATGGTGTGCTATGGGTTGGTCCTCGAACGGTGGTTCGATAGGCCCACAAAGCTTCAGGCAGTTTGTCGCTCCAATCTCTTTTGTGACTAGAGACCATTTTCTTGAGGATTTTGCAGAGCGTTTTGTTGAAAGCCTCTGCTAGTCCATTCGCTGCCGGATTGTACTGAGTTGAAGGACAACTTTGGATTTTGTATTTGTCGCAGAACCTGTAGAATCGGTGATCGCGGAACTGTGGTCCGTTATCATGGACGAATCTTTTAGGTATGCCGAAGCGACAAATGATGTTGGTGCACAAGAACTGAAGGACTAATAAGGTCTTCATTTCACTAAGCGCGAATGCTTCTGACCACTTGGAGAAATAATCCGTAGCAGCGAAAATGAAGCGATGACCTTTGCTTGATGGGGGAGAGATAGGACCTATGATGTCCATACCCCAGGCTTCAAAAGGCCATGAGATTGCTGTAGGATGTAGCCATTCCGGAGGCATGTGGACATAATCTCCATGAACTTGGCATTGTTGGCAGCGCTTAGCAAATTGCATTGCATCAGCCACCATGGTAGGCCAATAATAACCTAACCTTTTTATCTGATCGTAGAGCTTAGGCCCAGCCTGATGGGCTCCACAAAGACCAGCATGTACTTCTTTGAGTGTTTCCTCAGCCTCTTGTTGTGACAAGGAGCGTAGAAGTACTCCATTGTAGGATTTCCTATACAGCATTTTTGAAGGAATATCCAAATGAAAGTTCGGGGCTCGTCTTTGGATGCTTACCTGTTCTTTTGGATCTTCAGGTAGGATTCCGAACATTATGTAATGAATGAACGGATCCCTCCAGTCGCCGATCAGAGGTTTAAGGACGGAGATCCGACTTCCAACCACTTAGTGGCATTCAGCAACTGCTTGATGTGTGTTGAGAGGAGGGAGAATCCTTTTTTGACACACTGTAACTTGTATGTTTTCCCCTTCTTGGATTGCCATAGACGCAGCAAGTCCAGCCAGGGCATCTGCACGAATGTTTTCACCTCTGAGGATGTAGGTGATGTGACAGATGTCGAACTTTTGTCGAAGCGATTGTGCCTTGTTGTAGTAAGGCAACAGATCGGGCTTCCTGACTTCAAATTTCTGATTCATCTGGTTGACGATCAGTTGAGAGTCTCCAAAAGCTTCCAGCGTAGTGATGCCGGATTCAAGGGCGAGCTCCAATCCTACGATGAGGGCTTGGTACTCAGCTGCATTGTTTGAACATGGTTCCAATAGCGAGAATGCGTGTGGAATCATGTATTTGTCGGGACTAACAAAGAGAATGCCAATTCCCGATATTTGATTTCCCTTTTCATTTGTCCTGGTTGCGCCATCGAAGTACATGTGCCAGGAAGCATTTGATAAGGAAGTCTCCACACTATAGACCGATTCGTCTGGGAGGTCATCCCTGAGTGGAGAATCTTTAGGCAATGGATGCTCCGCGAGGAAGTCTGCTAGAGCTTGGCCTTTGATTGCTTTTTGTGGTACATACCTAATGTCAAATTCTGACAGGAGGATGGACCATTTTGCCAGTCGGGCATTGAGAGAACCTGCTTTTGTGACAAGGACCTTTAGGAGGTTGATCCTCGAAATCAGGTACACTGTGTTGGATAGCAGGTAGTGACGCAGTTTTTGTACGGCGAACATCACTGGCAAGCATTCTTTTTCGACTGGAGAGTAGTGATGCTCTGCACCTACCAACATGCGGCTAAGGTAATATAGAGCAGCTTCTTTTCCCTCGTCATTCTTTTGTGCGAGTAGAGCGCCTAAAGAACAGTCAAGGGCTCTTGTGTACAAGAGGAATGGTTTTCCAGTTGTGGGGACAGCCAACACTGGAGGTTTAGTCAGGTATGACTTGATGTCCTGGAACGCGGCTTCACATTCAGCATCCCAGACAAAATCGACACCTTTCTTCATTAACCGAGAGAATGGACGGCACTTCCCTGATAGGTTGGAGATGAACCGTCGAATGTATGCCAATCTTCCTTGGAGCCCTTTTAATTGTCTTAGGGTTCTTGGAGATGGCATTTCTAGGATAGCCTTGACTTTGGTGGGGTCAAGCTCTATGCCAGCTTTCCGTACTATGAATCCGAGAAACTTACCCGATGAAACACCGAAGAAGCATTTGAGGGGATTCATTCGCAGTTTGTGTTTGCGAAGTCGGAGAAAGACTTCTCGAAGATCTTTGAGATGGTCTTCTTTTCTTTTGCTTTTGACGGCGAGGTCATCGACATAACATTCGACCGTCTTGGGCTGTATATCTTGGAATATCTTCATCATAGCCCTCTGATATGTAGCGCCGGCATTCTTCAGACCGAATGACATGACAGTGTAGCAATACACGCCAAACGGGGTCCGAAATGCTGTGTGTTTTTCATCTTCAGGATGCATCTTTATCTGATTGTAGCCAGAAAAGCCATCCATGAATGTCATTCGTTCGAACCCACAGGTGTTGTCGATCATCACCTCCGGTATAGGGAGCGGGAATTCATCTTTTGGGCATGCATTGTTTAGGTCTCTGTAATCAATGCAGACCCTGATTTGCCCATTTTTCTTTGTCACGGGGACGATGTTGGCCAACCATTCAGGATGCTGTTCCTCACGGATGAAGCCAACGCTTTTGAGTTTTTGAGCTTCTTGTTCAATTTTGTCCATCACGTCAGGATGGAACCTTCTTTGGCCTTGTTTGACAGGCTTGATATCTTTTTGAAGATTGAGTTTGTGGACTGCTATTTTGGGGTCTAAGCCAGGCATTCAGCGTAAGACCATGCAAAACAATCAACGAACTCATGAAGAAACGCGATATACTCGGGTAACTCATCATCCTTTATATTCTTGCTTATGAATACAGGACGTGGGTTATCAGGTGTTCCCAAGTCTATCTCTTGAACAGAATCTTCAGTTGGAAGGTTTGAAGGTGGTTCCCCCACAATATTTTCGGAGGCTTCCAGCCCAACAAAGCCTTCTGGAGTTCCAAAGGTATCTACAGACCACGGCTCTGCTTTTGTCCATGGGTCTTCTTGATTGGTACTTTTCTCAAGATTTGCTATGAGATGGTCCCAATCACCTGTTGAAACTAGGTCGAAGTAGGGCACTTCTTTTGGAGACAGTGGTTCTTCTGGGTCAGAGAACCGTGTGTCTGTATCATCGGACAATTCCTCTTCATCATCAGATAAATCGTACCAATTGGATGAACTTCTTGGATCCTTGACAGTCAACTCTTCAAAGAGATATCCAGGGAGATCGATGTCTTCATTAATATGAGATGTTGAGGCTTGGTCGGCAAGACGACTTTGCAGCCTTTGTGTCAACTGTCTCAAGGGAGCGTCAGGATCATACCCCAGCCCATGTGAAGACTTTTCTATGTGGCGGTGGGGTTTCCAACCTTCTAGTTGACTTTTGGTCAGGGTTGGTTCCAATGGCGTGATAATACCACGGCCATCTCCCAAACCGATTGGGTTCTGAGCGTCGTAGCCCATTTTCTTCATGATAGCTTGTGCCATTGGACTATACAAGGATAGTTGAGGCATACCTTCATTTTGGAAAGGTTTAAGCGAAGAATTTGATGAAGAAACTCCCGATTTATGGAAGAAGATTGGCTTTTCTTCTGCTGATGTTGCTGGAACAACGAAGGAAGCAGATGCCGGATCTTCTATGTCAACGGTTGTCTCCAACGGAGTGAGAGCGGGCTGAACTTGTTGATCATCAGCTTGGCTTGACGATGTGTCGTCTTCTGGCTCTGAGTCCGAATCCATGTCTTGCAAGATAGACAAGAAGGAGATAACAAACTTGCCCCCGGCCTTTTGTTTTGTCTTCTTTGCTTTGGTGGTGATCACCAGAGGCTTTGAAGACTTGAGGGAGACCATGAAGGGAGATTGATTATTCTCTTCGGTTTTGATAGAGGGTTTGTTTTCTTCCGGTGATTGCTGAGGAGCCTTGCCTTTGTCTTTCTGGAGATTTTCGGCAAAGGGTGCTGTTTCTTCCTCCCTTTCTTCTTTTTCATCTTTGTACATCTGAGCATCTGCGAAATAGACTTCTTTGCCTTTGAAGGGCTTTTTGTCTGCAAACACTCGATGTATCAAGCCGTCATTGCCAACGAACTTGATGCACTGATGTAAAGTCGAAGGGACAACACCATTCTCGTGTATCCAGGGGCGTCCGAGAAGAATGTTGTAGCATGAAGGGGTCTTTATTGCATAGACAGTGACCTCGAAGATAAGATCACCGATTTGCAATTTGAACCGGATTTTGCCGATCGGCCTTTGAGCGCTGCCATCATATCCAAAGATGGACACAGACGTGTGGCTCAGCTTGCTAGGCGGAATGCCCAGTTCTTCGAGTGCCGAAGTGGAGATGAGGTTGAGTGCAGAACCTGGATCGATCTGGATTCTGCGTACTGGCACCTCTTTGATGTACCCGGTGAAGTACAGGGGTCGGTTGTGCTTTGTCTCGCCTAGCAGGAGGTCTTCCTTGGTGAAGGCGATGGTTGCACTTGCTGCTTTTTGAACCGAGAGGCATTCGATGCAGGATCCCTCAGTTTTCTTCTTTTCTCCTTTTGAGGGAGTTTTTGATTTTTTGACCCTATAGTCCATTTCAATTTGTAGGACTTGTGGGGCATGTTTGTCGACATTCGCATCCAGCATTTGTAGTTCTGAAATGAGACTATCACGAGTCTGTGGTGACATTCGTAATAAGTCTAGGATGTGCAGACGTGCAGGTATATGTTTGAAGTGCTGAATCAAGTCGTACTTGAAAGCCTCCTTGGGGCCTGCATTTTCATTATTCTTGCCACTAGGGGCGTTTATAGCTTGTTTTCCCGAAGGATTTACATAAGAAGCAGAAGGTTGGTTGTAGTTTTTGTGGTAATCCCGGCCAGAACGGGTACCTCTACCAACTTCAAGAGCTTCTGGAGAAGGGTCTTTGTTTGGAAGATCACCCTCGAGATCGAGGGGTTGTTCCTTCTCATTTGCTGAAGATGTCTCTGTGTCAGCATTGCCATCTTCAGTAATTGTGTTGCATGGAGCATTTTCCGGGAGCAAGTCCTGAACAGCATCCAGCAACTTTCCTTCTTTATCGAATATTTTGTCGGTCCAGACATCACCGATGAGATCGGGCATTTGGGACCAATTGACCGGATTTTCTCTGAAGAAGATTTCACCGGCTGGAATTTCTTCAAGGTGATCAGTCGGAAGAGGTTTGAGTTCCGATGTCACTGTTCCAGGAGATGAAGCCTGAGAAGGTGTGGTTTCGGAGGAATTATCATCCTGCGCTATTGCATTGCAAGTAACTTTGACGGAAGATGCCTCCAAGATGAACTGTTGGGAATCAGATTCGTCCTCAGATGTAGGAGGATCATCGATCCAACAGCTTTCTTCATTTTCCGGGGTTACCGGAGGAGATTCCAGTAGATTTTCAGGAACTTCCGGTGCTGGGTTGTGACGAAGCTGATTGATGCGACCTTGTTCTTGCTCTATAGCAAGGTGCTGCAAGATCCTTGCGTATTCATCGAGATCAGCCACGGGAGCTAAATCTTCTTCTTTGTCTGCTTCTTGTGGTTCAACATGGCTGGGTTCCACTGGAGTGTTTTCTTGAATAGCCTCTTGGTCTTCATCATCATCAGACCAGGATCGCTGCGGCTGTAATGGGTTATACCAGATTACTGGCATAAGATGAGATTCAAGGATCCATTCCTCGTCGGAGAGATATTCTCCTGTTTCGAGGGATTCCTCCCACTCATTGATGTTGCTAGCGGTGTCACTGGACTCGTATCCATCCATGGGGAATCCGACCACCGAGTTGCAAGAGTATGATGCCCCTTGCATAGTTTCTTCTTTGAGGTGTGGTGGCATGAAATCACCAAGAGTGAATTTTCTTGCCGCCTTTGAAGTCTTAGGAGAGGACTCTTCTGTTGTCCCCAGTGAAGCTGTAGAGGAGGTTTCTGCCTTTTCAGCGACTTCTTGCTTTTTCGGAGCTTTCTCCTGCTGTTTGAGTTTGCGGAGTTGTCTCCTGGCTTGCCTTCGCTGTTGAGCGGTTGGCTTTGTTTTGACGACCTCCCAATTTTCATCTTCTAGGATATCGGGGTGTACCCATATGGGCTGTCCATCTGATGTTGGATATGGAACCAACTCTTGGGACGTTTGGGTCATCTTTATCACCTTGAAGGAAGTAGTGATCTTCTCTTTTGGTGATTTTTGTTTTTGTCCACACGACACCATGTTGCCGGAGGCAGACCCATAGTTTTTGTCGAAGGTAATGACTCCGTTTTTCCACATCTCTTTTATCTTTTCTCTCACAACAAAGCATTGACTGAGAGGATGCGAGACCATCTGATGGTATGGACAGTACCGAGGATCGTTGGTTTTGCCAACATCTCCTAGTCTTTTGGGGTCAGGCAATGTAAGTTTGCCGTTTGCGAGAAGTGCCCCAAAGATTTCTTCAACATCTTCATCGAACGGGTATTTCTTCTCTACTCGTTCTTTGAAGGCATCAGAGAGTTCAGACTTTTTACCTGCAGCTTTGTTTTCAGCTTTCTTTGGCTGCTGAGGAGCTGACTTGGTTTGCACATTGAGAACCTCCTTTTTCTTTGATTTTGAGGTTGCAATGGCAGTCGGCTCTTTCTTTGATGATTTCTGACTGTTGAGGTCTTTGATCACCGTTTCAGCTTCCATAGCTGCTTCAAGGAGTTCTCCCAGGTTCTTTGATTTGTTGCCGATGATCATGGAGTGGATACTTGCTCTCATGTTGTTTCGGCAGATGTCGACTAGTGACGCTTGTGGCAGTACATCGGAGCATTTGTATGCCATTGCCTTCCACTTGTGAATGAAGTCATATGTTGACTCATTCTCTCCCTGTTTTAGGCTGCAGAGCTGAGCCATAGTAACAGGATGATCCTCACCTTTGAAGTGGGTTAGGAAGCGTGTCTCCAGCATGGCCCAATTTTGAATCGAGTCCTCCGGCAGAGTGGAGTACCAATCAAAGGCCGTACCTTTTAGGGTACTTGCAAAGAGGCGGATTTTGAGGGCATCTTGATCCGCAATAGCTCCCATCAGGATCTTGAAATGGATGACGTGCTGTCTAGCTGAACCTTTCCCCGTATATGTTTGGAGAGTAGGTTGCTTGAATTTTGTAGGGAACGGGACCGAGTCCATCCACAAGGGATATGGTGGCTTGATCCCATGCTCCTTTAGTGTATCCTCTTCTTTTGCTTTCGCGAGGATATCGTCAACGTCCTTTTTGGTAAGGGCGCGTGACTCACTGTTTTCCGCATTTTCCTCGTCGCCTTGATGGCTCGGAGGAGCTTCATTGTTTGGCGGACGTTGGATAGTGAGAAGGAGGTTTTCCATTAGGGCCTCTATTCTCTGTTCTCCTTGTTCCAGCTGCTGGATGCGTACAGCTACGTCATCATGTGGCGGAGGTTGCTCAGCATTTGTGACCAGGACGTTCATTCCTCGAGAGTTGAATGAAGATATTGTCTTGGTGACTGAGCTAGAGCTCATTCTTTTAGATGAAGAGCTCGAAGAGTGGTCACTCCGATGTCCTTGGCTTGAAGGAGCGGGAGAGTTTTCTTTATGTCTTCGTGTCCGGGAGACGCTGCGAGTCACCGGACGCCTGACATGGATTTTTGTTGCTGACTTCTGACGTCTTCTGGTCTTGCCAACCATATGGACAGCAGCAACTTGGTCGGGTCTTTCTTTTTCGACCCATTTTTGGGAGACTTGAAGTGCAGAATCCTGGGTTCTTTGCTTCTCTAGTCTCTTTTGTCGATATGCCGCACGGCGGCGCATACAACGAGCGATTTGAGCTTTGGTTAGCTCCGGCTGTGCTCTGGCAATGAAGGACGTAGTCCCTGGTGCGCAGCAGCCGAGCTTGTCTTCTTTGAAGACTGGCAGTGACAGGATCTGGACGCGGTCCTTTGCCTGTAGCAGCGAAGCTTTGAATTTGGCGAGTTCGGCTCCTGTTGAGAAGAAGGGTCGACTCGCAGGTGTGCAGGCCTTGGCAGGTTCTTGCGGAGGCCTTACGATGCACGATTTGATTTTGGGCTTGTATGAGCAAGCCGGCTCGTGCTGAGTTGGTTTTGTTTGGCGGAGGGTAGGTTTCTCCTCTTTCATGTATGCGAGAGGGTAGAACCGGTTCTCCTTGAGCGGGGCCAGGTAGGCTGGCTTTGCTGATGTTTGTGACCTTCGCTGTTTGGGTGAAGGCCTTGGAGACCAAGTCTTTGAGCGGACCTGGTTTCTTGTAGGTTGAGGTTTTGCAGGAGCGCTACGGGCCTCAGGCTTCTTGATGATCGCCCTTGGTATCACTGTAGTGATACGTTGAGGGGCGGTTCTCTGCTTCTTGGCAGGTGCGGTTTCTTCTGCGGGTAGTGGGAAT
Organism: Cinnamomum chago; assembly: GCA_038049695.1. NCBI lineage: Eukaryota > Viridiplantae > Streptophyta > Magnoliopsida > Laurales > Lauraceae > Cinnamomum > Cinnamomum chago. The sequence goes on along the minus strand of CP142455.1, from coordinate 51,209,006 downwards.
GGTCCTAATGACCCGAAGACAATGGTCCGGGGGGTAGAGTTTGACCCGGTGTCTTCTGAGTTGCCGAGGGAAATGACGCTTCGACAGTTGGCAGGGCGCTTGTAAGTGCGCTTGGTTTGTTTGTCTTGGAGCATGAGCTTGTACTTGTTCTCATCAAAGGTGATGGTTAATGAAGCTGTCATTGTTAGTTTTTGGAAAACTTCTGAAACAAGACCATATCCATTAGTAATCACAAGAATATGGTGATCATAAATGGAAAATACTATGGTTTCGCCTCTTCAAGTCGCCCGAGGGGACATGGCCCAGCCCAAGCAACACGAGGAAGGCAGAAAAGCCATAGAGGGCACAATTGTTCTAAACGCAGGTAGGGTCAGCTCAGAATGAGCGTCCCAGTGACTGCTAGAAGCAATTGTGAACCTTAATTCAAATTACCGAGAAGCAAAGCTCACTCAAGGTAAAGTGATATAAGGTTGAGATACAAATGTGTCGGTTGCGAATACAGTAGACCCGAAAGGGCGTACTAGCACCGCTAGGCACAAATGTTGCAAATCGCATCCTTGGAAAGGACACGAGATGGGATTTTTGAAAGGTCAAGATTGGATTCATAGGAGAGAGCAAATGGTATTCCAATCCGAAAATGAGCTCAACATTTCTGCGAGCTCGAAAGTCCGAAAAGGAAGGAACCAGGATTTCTCAAATGTGAATCCAAAAGTGACGGAAGTTTTTTTTTTAAAGTGTCAAGATTGGACTTTATAGAAGAGAGTGAATGGTGTTCCATTCCGAAAATGAGTTCAACATTTCTGCGATCTCGAAGTCCGAAAAGGAAGAAACCAGGATTTCTCAAATATGAATCCAAAAATGACAGAAGGTTTTTTTTTGTTCTTTTTTTTTTTGAAGATTTTTTTTTAAGAGTTCACATAGATCTCCAATTCGATCTTATGAAACCTCAATTGATAGATCAGCCCCCAGGTAAGGGTAGGATTACTTAATGAACCCGTTTGGAGGACCCTTGCCTAGAACAGTCTAGCTGTCTCCACACTCTGGACAAGGCTTTTCTTAGATCCACTTTGGTCAAAGAACGCAATTGGTGCAACCTTAGTGGTTTTTTTTTTTTTTTTTTAAAGATTTTTTTTTTGGATTCATAGAAGAGAGCGAATGGTGTTCCATTCCGAAAATGAGTTCAACATTTCTGCGATCTCGAAGTCCGAAAAGGAAGAAGCCAAAGTTTCTCAACTTAAACCCAAAAGGGAGAAATCTGAAAAAAAAAATTTAAATCAGATTTTTTTGTGGATTCATAGAAGAGAGCAAATGGTGTTCCATTCCGAAAATAAGTTCAACATTTCTGCGATCTCGAAGTCCGAAAAGGAAGAAACCAAAGTTTCTCAACTTAAACCCAAAAGGGAGAAATCTGAAGTTTTTTTTTAAATCAGATTTTTTTTGTGGATTCATAGAAGAGAGCGAATAGTGTTCCATTCCGAAAATGAGTTCAACATTTATGCGATCTCGAAGTCCGAAAAGGAAGAAACCAAAGTTTCTCAACTGTGAATCCAAAAGAGGGAAATCTGAAATTTTTATAAATCAGATTTTGTTTCTTTTTGAGAAATTTTTTTTTTGAAACAAGAAAGACTGGAAATAAACTCAAAAGAAGAAATTTCCAAGAATCCCATCTCATGTGTTTTTTTTTAGATGCAAGATCCAACATAGGCCACCAACTAAAAGGAGCCAAAGAATCCAAACATTGTGTTCTCAAATGAACAGGGTCCCACCGAGTGTGCCAACTTGATGGACCGCGCCCCTCCGTTCCTCCTCCGCTGCCATCCGCCCCGGGTCTGTCGGGGTCCGGAAGGAGGGAGAGGGAAGAAAGAAAGGCGGGTATCAACATTTTTGTGGGTATGCCAGATTTTCTTTTCTACTTGGAATTTAGAGTAGTGATCCGGAGATTCACCTTCACAAGTAGAAAGGAAATCAAACTTTTTCCTAACTTTCCATTGCACACATATTTTAAAGAAAAGAGACAAGTTTGTTTTGAATGCCGTGAGAGGCGATTTTCTTTGTTTGCCGTGAAAGGCGATTTTGGTGCCGTGAAAGGCGATTTTGCCGTGAAAGGCGGTTTACAAATCTCATCAATAATGAAAAGACAAGAAGTGTGAATTTTGTGTCTCTTTAAGAAAAAATACAATACAACAGAAAAGAAAGAAATGGAATCTAACTTCTCATGCGATTGTGGGGGACCCGTTTAGATCGACAGTCGCGAGTCATGTATGGACACCGCCATCGTCCTTCAGATGAGAACTTTGATGCTTGATTTCTTGGCTTGGCTCCAACCTCAGATTTTTAGAGGATAAGGACCAAGATAAGGTCCTATATCCGGTAAAAAGCTGAGTAGACGGGCTGAAAAGCCGCATCTAGCCATGTTGGATAGAAGGAGAGGTGGCCTTGGGGGGGGGGCCCAAGGGGCTTTGATCACCTTGTAGTGTTGGTTGCTACAGAGTTTTCTTGAAGGAGCAGAGTTATAGAGATTTCTCCGAGGAGTTTTGAATGATTTTCTGGCGATTTTTCTCTGGCCCTGTTTCCCTTGGAATGACCCTCCTATTTATAGGCCTTTGGTAGCCATTTAGGAGAGTTTATGAGCATTTATGGTATTAATGCTCATGATGGGAGGAGTTACAAGTTTTTATTTACTTGTTTTGTAACTCCTTTTTCCTTGAATTTGATTGGCCGATGGAGAGTGATGGGCATTTAATGTCATGATTGGCCGATGGAGAGTGATGGGAGTTTCATGATTTTAATGTCATGATTACTTGGACTTGTAACTCCCATTTGCTTGCTTCTGATTGGGCCGTTCAAAATAATGAGTTAATGACCGCACTAACTTGCCATAAACGGGTCATTTAACTTCATTAATTGATCGGCTGGGCGTTTGAAGAGTCGCGGGCCATGCCGCATCCTTTGGGATTCTTCTTGCGATGATCACCAATGGACCCACATACCATTTGATGTCGGATGGTGATCCAATTTCAGACATTGGTTGATGTCAGCGGGCCAGCAACATCTGTCCAGTCGATTTCGCGATCGGGCGGGCAGAAAGTGTGCTTTCTTGGTTAGCCGTTTGACGATCTTGAGGCGTCCGATGATGATATAATGATTCCAGTGATGGATCCGTGATGTTGATGAAGATCGACGGATATCATGCACAAAAAATCAGATTTTGGAAAAATCATAGGGGCCAATCAATTCGAAAAGCGAAAAGTACCCGAAAAACGGGGTTTTTGGGCGAGGTCCGGCGGCCCGGACCTCCATGGTCGCCGGCGACCATGGGGTTTGTGCCCCATGGTCGGCCGTCTTCCGGTCGCCTTTTCTTCGCCGTTTTTCGTCCGTTTTCGCTTCTATTTTCTCCTGTATTTTTCTTGGAATCTCCTCTCATTTATTGGCTGGATTTCCCTCAAGAAAACCTGACGAGAAGCCGTGCAAATCGGATCGCAAAGTTTCCCATTTTCTGAAAAGCCGAAGACTTTGCTGTGGAGAACTGCCGATTTTTTTGTCAGGCGTCGAAACTAGGTCAAACGATGTCGAAATGACCTGAAATTCGACGTGTAGCTTCTTGAGCAGTAGACGAGACCAACCATAGGCTTTTGTTCAGGTTTTGAAGCCGTTTTGGGTCCCGCAAACGCTTGACTTTGATTTCACTGCGAGGGAAATGCCGAGCTTTGACTTTCGGTCAAACGATGTCCGATTGACCTGAAATTTGATGGGTAGCTTCCTCATCAGTAGATAGGACCAACCATAGGCTTTCGTTTGAGTTTTGAAGCCATTTGGAGTCATGCAAACGCTTGCCTTTATTTCACCGCGAGGGAAATGCCGAGTTTTGACTTCTGGTCAGACGATGTCCGATTGACCTGAAATTCGACGTGTGACTCCCCCATCAGTAGATAAGACCAACCATAGGCTTTCGTTTGAGTTTTGAAGCCATTTGGAGTCATGCAAACGCTTGCCTTTATTTCACCGCGAGGGAAATGCCAAGCTTTGACTTTCGGTGAAACGATGTCCGATTGACCTGAAATTTGATGGGGAGCCTACTGGAGTCATTTTGAGATGATCCACAAGCTCCGAATTGGGTGCCATGGTCCCGGGGTGCTCCGCCGCCGGTAGGCTTTGATTTTGTTCCCGAGCATCGAAAGTGGGTCAAACGTTGTCAGAATGACCTGAAATTTGATGCGCAGCCCTTTTGAGGTATGCAGAAGCCGCCTATGTGCTCTGTTTGATGAGTGACGACCTCGGTAGTTCTCGCTACCTAAGGGCTTGATTTTGCTGCTCGAGAGTTGATGGAGGGTCAAACGGTGTCGGTTTGACTTGAAACTTGACATGTAGCCTTTCGGAGGTATTTTGAGACCATCCGTAGGCTCTGATCGAAGATTTGGGGTCTTCGACACTGTCGCCGCCGGGAGCTGCTGCTTAGCTATTGGAGAAGTGAAGCTTGGCCAAATGATGTCGGAATGGCCCGAAACTTCATGTGTACCTCTCTTTTGGCTGTTTTGAATGACCTTGCAGTTTTTGTTTGATTCTGACAAGATCTGATGCTTGAAGTGGTGCCTGCCTATTTTTGGTAGGATGCGGCTCCATGTAGCTTTTGATGTGAAGAGGCAAAGTGACATTTTTGGTGTCAACATTGATTCTTCCCACAAGTGAATGTTGTGGTTATATTTGCTCATAATAAATGGGTTTTTTTATCCCTCTGCCCATAAGTCATAATTGGCATGATGAATAAGCTATTCTTATTGCTAGCAATCTAGCCTTCTGTGAAAGAACAAGGCATATATTATTAGGATTTTCATTAGTTGTAATTTGATGGATGCATTCATTTTAATCATAGCAAAATCTCTCACGCACTCATACTTTTTAATCTTCGAATCTTCATGCATTTTGCATTTTTATTTAAATTTTCATATTTGGCATAATGTAAGTCAAGACTTGAACTTTATGCACGATTTAATCTTTTTAATTTAATTTCAAAAGTTCTATAAAATGAATTTTTTGGAATTCATGCATAAACATGTTTTGTACCACATTTTGAGACCTCATTTTAAACATGTTAGTCTTTATTCAAGTCTAGTTTTTAATGGCCAAAAGACCCACTTAGAAAATCATTTTCAAATCAGAAATACCACCCAAAAATCGGCTAACTGACCTTTGAGTGGTCACCAGTCGGTCACAATTCCAACAAACATTTTTTGCTGAAAATCAGTGGGCGGTCACCTGGCGGCTGGCCGCCTAATGACCGACTGTTAGAACTTTTTAAAAATATGGCCGTCGGACATCGGCTAGCCAACCTATCAAGGCGGCTAGCCACCCATTGAGCTGTTGGAACCTCTTTTTGCTATAAATTGAGTCATTTCTTAGGATTTGTGCCAATACTTTTTTAGATTTGTGAGGGCCAAGGAAGGTGGGGCATCCATGCCAGTCTAGAGGGAGGCTAGGAGGGCAAATCAATGACTTCAACCTTTGATTCTTCAAATGGGTTTGCTCCCTCTATCTCAAATTATTACATGCTTGTCTTTAAAACTTTGTTTTCATTAAATGGCATGATTTAGTGTTCACAATGAAAGAGTTCAAATGTTGTTCGCTTAACATGCTTTGATTTTAAATATGATTATTAATTTGACTTCAACATTTGAATAGTTCTACACATGTTATTAAATCAATGTTTTGAACAAACTTGCTAGATTTAAGTTGCATTTTCTAAAACTAGTTTGTTCATCATTTCAAAACATGTGTGCATCATTTAGTCACTTTATCTCTCATTTATGGCTTTTACTAGTCGTGACCCCAGATCGGGCCCGCAGGCCTAATCCGGGATCGGGATGGTGTTAGTTGAAATTGCCAATGCATTAGTGCATATGTTTATTTGGCTAACACGCACACGGATCAATAAGAATATGATACTACCCGTGCATGTGATTTCTGTAAGACCCCAACCCGAGTGAACCCAATTAGTGTTAATTAAGTTGTGTGTTAGTCTTAAACGTGATTAGTAGTTTTTGACTAAGTTGGGTTTGGAATAGCTTTTGATATAGTTTTGAGGAATTTTGATCGCTTTGTGATTAGTGGGGCCCTTTGGGGGTTCCTTTTTATGACTTTGCATGTGCTTGAGGATTTATCGGAGATTCTTGCATTCATTGTTTTAATCCTACTTTATTTGTATTGTTAATCCCTACAACTTTTATGTTGGTCTCGTACCCGTTCGAAATCCCGAAAACCGACTTTCCTAGCATTGAGGGCAAAACAGTCTTTTCACACTAAATCTGTACCCAAAACTAGATATCCCCGAAACCCGTGAAACATATACTTTTTGGAAACTAGATATTTCGACGATCGCTTTTCTCTTCTCCGTCAAATTCATTAGAAGCCCGAAAGCCATGATTTCAACCCAATTAAATTATTAGCAGTGGAGCCCACTCCCCATTTGCTTTTAAGAGAACTCTTCTTCCTCATTTCCCCTTTTTGCTAGCAAACTACAATCTCTCAAACTAGGGTTTTCCCCTTTTCTCTCTTTTCTTGCTTTCCATCTCCCAATCCACTGCCAAACCTTTGTTTTAGGGATAATGCTTGTCATCATCTTCTTCCTCATCACCAAAGCTCTCCATTGATATCCTTTTTAGAGAAAGCTCCTCATTCCAAGACTCTCTTTGTGCTCACCTTGCCCATTTGGAGAACCTACAAGTAAGCAACCTTCCCCATCACTTAGATTTGTGTTTCCTTGATCTTGAAGAGGTTCCATTCTCATTATTGTAAGGTTTCCCTTTCTATTTCTTGTTTTTACCCATTTTAGGGTTTGCCTTTGGGGATTTTTGCTATAGCTTGGATCTTTGGCTTGGTAGAGTATAAGAGTTTGATTTCTTGATTTGAAGACCAAAGGCAAGTGGATGATTTGATTTTTTGATATGCTTTTAATGGTTTTGGTATTTTCCACTCATGCCTATTTATTGCATGGATTTGAAATCAATGTTCATGATATAGCATTGCTAGTGCATTTATGTCATAGAAAGGTATTGGTGCATGGCATTTAATCTCTTCTTGTTTTGTCCCAAATGCACTCTTATGTGAAATGGTTTCCTTCTTTCTTTGTATTGGATGTGATGTTGATGGAGGAGAATGGAATGGATATTATAAGAGATTTGATGTTGTTTGAATGAAGTTTTGGACTCCTCATTGGATGTATAAAAGAGGCTAGAAAGAGGTTGTAGAAGGAAGATATAGAAAGGAGCTGAATTGTCCCGGAATCAGTTTCTGGATAGTTCGCTCGAGCGAAGTATCCAGGAAAGGGTTCAGAGCATTCCAGTAGGCAGTTCGCTCGAGCGACCAAGGGGTCCGCTCGAGCGAACATCCCAGAACTCATTCCGGAGAGTGGTTAGTTCGAGCGAACCAATACTTCGCTCGAGCCAACCACCTACTAGATGAGTTCGCTCGAGCGACCTCAAGTTCTCTCGAGCGAACCCACCCGGATAACCATTCTAGAGAGCTCCTCGCTCGAGTGAACTCTCCGGTTCGCTCGAACGATAAGTTTTGTCGGTCAAAGGCTATGTTTGTGACAGTGATGAGTTGTTTAAATGTTTTGGGACTATTCATTGAGAACCCCTCTATGTCAGGGGGATTTACTAAGTAATGTACGAGGCCATTTGAGAAAGAAACCACATCACGAAGATTTCATTTGAAGTTTTGAAAATTCAAAGTGTATAAGGAGCCCGAAATGTCCCCAAACTCAAAGAGTACCAAATTGTTATTAGATCGACATACGGAATCCCTATTCACTTCAAATAAATCTTGAACCCGATACTTTACCCGAAATTTCCATTGTTTATTGTATTTCACTGTTCCCGAGATTTATACTACATGATTTATTATTCCCGAAAGCATTGAAATTGTACTTGTATTAATTGCTAGCCTCGAAATGCATTGCCCGATATGAAGTGACAGTTGTGTCTTTGAGCACCCCCGTCCCATTTATTTATGTACTTGCAATTTATGTATTTCATACATGTTTTAATCTTGTCATTTGACCTATGAGTCGTCACCACTAAACTTGGATAACCCTGTTGGTCTGATCCACCGACTTGGAGATCCCCCTCTTGTCCCGCCAGCTGCAGTTTGGATCCCGCTACCCGGTTATTACCATGGTCTTGTACCGATGCCGCAGATTGCTACTGTGGTTCCCGATGCCAGGCTCTCTACCATGGTCATGTATAGTATACGTATATGTATTTATAAGATCCATTGTTTCTCCTCACCTCGAGTGACGGAGATCAGTGCCTAGTTATTGCTCTGTCACTTTAGTGATAGAGGACTTAGCTTCGTGTGGTTGTCATCTTGCTTGTTTCCCGATTCCTTGGTTACCTTTACATGTTTTACAATGCCTACTTGTATTTGAATAAATGTTTTATCTTGTTTATAGAAATTGTTATTTAAACAGGTTTAAATGCTTTTGAAGGTAAATTCATTTATTATTATATTGTCATTGTATTTTACCCATTTGCCAAACCGTCGTGTTTGACCTACTCTTTGGTACTCAGGTCCGGACATTGTCTATCCCGAGATGGAGCTTGAGGATGCGGTCGGTGAACCACAACGCCTAGTCGAGTGGCCTGCGGATGATGTCATTTAGACATTGGATTGTTAGAGAGAGATAACATTTTGGGAAAACTTTTAACCATTCTTTCGGGGATTGGTATTTTGTTTTTATTAGCCTTTATTTTTGGGAATGTAATCAATGATCTTTTGTATAACTTTAACTTACTTTTGAGTGACATGCTAATGATCATTGCTCATTCTGATACAGTACTATACTTGTGTTATTATCTTTATGACTAGAGATGGATTGAATATTTGATTTGCTACACGCTTCCACACTTAATAGAAATGTTCATACATGGTTGTCATATCCTCACCGCGGACACCTGTGGGAAATTAAATAAGTGTGTGCACCGTGATGACACACTCCACATATTAACCATGTACTCACCACACCATCCCCAGTCCCGATCCCAGATTAGTCCCGCGGGCCCGGTCCAGGGTCGCGACAATTTCCCAAAGGTGTCCGCGGTGAGGATATCACACATACATAACATTTTCCATTTGGGGTGCGGAAGTGTATAGCAAATCAAATTCATAATTCATTTCAAAATCACAAGACTGATAACATGTGTTTATAATTTGATGTCAGAGTGAGCAATGATCATTTTAGCATTTCCCAAAAGTAAGCTAAATGTTTATACAAAAGATCAGTTGAGGAACTTTCTTACGATTCTGACCCTTTTTATTTCTTCTGGGTCAGTCAAGGACTAGAGAATGATATCGATTTGGGTCTCTGTAGTTCAATGAGGTGTCCCATCATTTTCAGAACATGATCCCTCACAGAGCTACCTTCAACCATCTTAGTGTTAAACAATTCTTTCATAGCAACCGGTCTAGTTGGCCGGTCTTGATCACCAAACATCTCCTTGAGACTGAACATGTTGTTGTAGGTAGTAGGACAAGACTGATGCTGATGTTGCAAAACATTTGACATGGATGCCAACATGTAATATCGTGCCATCTCATCAGCCTTGATCCATTTTTTGTATGCCTCGATGGCTACCTCATCGGTACATCCATCTACAGGTTTCTCTGGGCACACCTCAGTGAGCACATATTTATACTCTTCAGCAATTAGCACAATATCCAAATTTCTTTTCCAGTCAATGTAATTAGGTCCAGTGAGTTTGTGTTCTTTGAGAATGATAGCAAGTGGATTGAAAACACCCATCTTAAAACCTGAGATTTACATAATCAGCATATTATGATGGGCAAAAGAAAAAAAAAACTTTGGATTCAAATAAAAAGAAAATGGCTCCCTCTGCCAATTAATAAAAGAATCCGACAGCAATCTAAAACACCAATGCATAGTATGCCTCGATGTGAGGACAAGTACCATACTTATTCTGTTCAGATAGGACATAACCTTTTAGTTCTACTATCAAGGCAAGAAACCATGCCAAGTAAAACCAAATAGCTGCCATAACTTTGGTCCTATAAATAATAGAAGTGGCTCAGATGAAGAGCATACTGTTATTTATAGCTAAGTGTATACCATCATTTAATTCAAGGTCCATTATTCTATATTCGGTCTCATCAGATGGAGAAGAGACCTATACTAATAATTACCCTAAATCATCCAAATGGGAATTTGTACTGGAGATTCATAATTAACTCATCCGATTTGGAGGAAGACTCCAAGGTCAACACATTAATCAATTTCATCTCCTACAAAATAATGTTGGAGACCATGGGAACTTAAGAAGTTCCCTCTCCCACTTAGTTATTTTACAATGAGGGTTCTTATAAAACAGTTTAATTAAGACCAATTTAAAATCTAGTAGTAATAGGCAACCATATTTTTACTGCTATACCATTCCAAACATAATTAAACAGGATTAATATCATATTTATCAAGTAATGATAATCATAGACATCCAAGCACAAAAAGGAATGACAACCAACGAAAGAGGCCTAGCTATCATGGTCAAGCAGGATCCTTTTTTCTTCATGATTGCCACTTCTTTAAAACATGCGCTTCGCAAAGGGGGTCCGGGGGTATCCCCAGGTGGGGATCAAGCTGCCTTCAGAACCCGTTGAACCTTTTTAAGAAATTACATTGGATCCTAAGCCTCCTTACGAATGGAGTTCACATACTATCTCAATATAATTCCATCTCCATGAAAAATTACATTGAATCCTAAGCCTCCGTTCGAACGGAGTTCGCATGCTATGTCAATATAATTACATCTCCATGAAAAATTACATTGAATCATAAGCTTCCTCACGAACAGAGTTCACATGCTAGGTCAATATAATTACATCACCATAAAAATTGTAAAATACGTAAAACAGTAACCACGAATTTGATTCATTGGATCCATTCACATAACATATACACATGGTGACCATGATAGCCAGATCAATTACTATGAAACAAAGGTTAGACAGTTTGTTGCAAAACAAGGATTGCTTACAGCAAAAGTAGATCATGTTTTCTTACAGTAACCTATAATCTTACTATGTTTTCTTCAATCCATACGTAGTATCAGGATTGGCTCTGATACCAAAGTTAGAAAAGTACAGCGGCCAAAAACCCTAGATATTGCATATAGATCACTACGAAAATTACTTTAGACGAATATGATTAAAAACCATACCTATGAGATCTCTCTGATTTGATCTCGATCGTACAGCAACCCGAAAATCTCAAGATCTTCTACTATATTTCTCTATACTTGAACTCGCACCAGGGTGTGGGCCTCTTCTGCAAATTCTCTCTGCTCTCCAAAACGAGATTTCTCTTGTTCTTTTAACCTAGAGAGCAATAGTGCATATTTATATGCTACAATAATGACCTTAAGAAAGAAATAAGGATAGGCTTCTTATGGAATCAGGAAACCCTAATTTGACCCAAATTAGAATCCTAGTTCCATAAATTATAATTCAATATACTAAAGAATTATAGATGCACTCCTGTCCTTATTCTCAAAATAATATTTTGAGCTTCTTGTTATTAAATGCTTATTAATCTCCCCACGTTAAGATTTCAGATATCCATCGATTAAATAACTATTGACATCTATATTTAATCGATATCTTTATAATTCCTTGAGACCTTACACTTAACTTATCTAATATGTCGGACACAAAGCCGACCTGCAAGGTTTGACATAATCAAAACTTAAAAGCTTCATCAAGGGGATATCATCAATCCCTATTACGGGACATGGATGTTGGAAAATAGGTGGGCCATTCATATAGGTTTCAAAACTTTTGATCCACTTAATGCAGGGATCAACTATCTAGAAGGCAATAAAACCCAATCCAGAATGCAATCCCTCAAACTCATAAATCATGTACAACAATATATCCTATCTAGAAGATAGAAAACAACACCTAAACATGCAACCACGAAATTTACAACATACAAGGATGTAGATTATACCTTTGGAGCTTTGTAGTGCTCTAATGGAGAAGTTGATTTCTTTCTTTGATGATGAACACCTTCACTAATCAAATCAGAATCTCCAACACCTTCTGAACTTCCACGCTATGACCCGTATCAGATTCTCTTTTCTCAAGAAGATGGTGGAATCTCCATGAGAAAATCCTAAAGGAAACTAGACGAGAACTAGAAGAGGGAAAGGAAGAGAGGTGTGCAACTCTTGCACAAATTGAATGGGCTGGGCGTGAATCACTATGATGGGTTAAGTGTTGGACGTCCAAGCCTCCTCTCCTCTTTTATAGCAGTTAAGCAACCTCCTCTTACTAATTGAAATAGAAATCTTACTTCCATAATAATTAGTTGCTTACTAAATCACAATTAGAAGTCTTACTTTAAATATGATTAGTAACTTCCTCCTTTTCTAATCAAAATAGAAGTCTCACTTCCATTAATAATTAGAAACTTACTATTATCACTATTAGAAGTCTCACTTCAAATAGAAATAGTAACTTTCTATTTCCTTTTAGAGTTCTACTATAATTAGTATCTTTCTAATATCTTGGGCTAGCGTGAGGACCACTAGGGATTCCTTAGAAAGCTGGCTCCAACTAGGACATTCGACCCCACATCTCATGTGCAATCCGGGCCCACATTTAATTGCAAATAACTCCACTATATAAATGCAATTGAACTCCAGTCTTAGGAATATATTACAATGAAGACCCTAAACTTCCCCAGTACCACAAGTAAGCCCCTCCATCTATATCCATGGATCAATTAGACCTGTCCACCAAAATAGATCCATATCTTATTATCCTTGAGCCCCAATTAATTATAATGATCATTTGGTACCGATCCAATTAACTCTTAATCGGAATGGGTGCGCACTTACCAATGATAAATCCATTAATTGACACAAGGGGATATTAAAGATAGATTCCATCTTGACTATTGAATGTTCCCACAACTCTACTACCACGTACCCAAATCACCGAAGTGTTGACCTACAATTGGCCTCACTCATTGGAGACTCAAAGCAAATGAATAGATAGAAACTTGAGTTCATTAATGTCTCAGGATTATGAGCCTATTGCTAGGGAATTATGAGAGCAGACCTTAAAGTAAAGACAATGTATATAAGGTGCATCTCATGGTCCTTCAATACATTCAATGTACCAGCACCATGATCCAGAATCTTACATTCCGATGATCGAGACAAATCACACTATCTCATAGTGATCAAAGTGCTGCAACCTTGTCAGATGAGATGCCTAATCTCATCACTGGTTGTGAAGATATTTAAGTATAAGATTTGCAATACATGTCTCCTGTATGTGGATCTCATCTATACACATGTATTACATCTAGTATACTTGTGGACTCTGGTTCATCTCATGAACCATTGTGTCATTCGTATTAGTTATGTGCAAACAAGTAATAAAACACCATTCATCTCATGAAAGGAAAGCAATAATATATATTGATAAATAAAGAAATTAATCAATTTATTACATCATATACTGGTATTGAGACCATAAAACTAACAATGGATTCCTAATTACACCATACACATAGTGTAGTCATCCAATTTACTAAGATTATTGACCCATAAAAGATCTCACTCCTTCGTCAATCAAAATGCCAAACACTAAACGTATGTGTCTATTATTTATGTCAGGATTATGAGTACAAGCACTCATAATAACCATTTGGATGTTAATCATCTTATATAATCAGTATAAAGACAATAAACCCCAAAACGGTCCTGTTCAATACACACAAAGTATACTAGCATAATGAGTAGAAATTATACCGTTTCCCGCAGCAAAGACAAGCCTGCTGAAACATCATGCTACAATCGTATCGATGGTGTGTCCAAATCTATCTAGACTGTGAACAACGACCTATATTCTATAAGAACCGAAAAATAAGTCTTCCGTGTATAAGTAGAACTCTACACACCAACTTGTCTACCTTATAGAATAAAAGACACACACATGCATAATAATTAATAATGCAACCATTTGCCCATACAAAATCTCAGTTAGATGAGAAGATAAAATATACTAATGAGTGAATCAGTCAATGACAAATACATAAAAGTATGTTTTTAGTATAAATTCCCAACAAGCACCTCCCTATATATATATATACCTTTTTCTCACATCAATGAGTAGCACACTCTCTTTTTTTACTACACGGAAGCAAAACCCAAAAATCAGAAGGATGCGAACCCCATTCGATACTTCCAAATAAATCACAAGGAAGCAACACTTTGTCAATACTTGCAAAACTTCAAAAAAAAATCGTTGAGATGAAACATTCTAGTTGATATCCACAAACCCAAAAATCAAACAAAAACGAAGGTCCAAAAAAAAAGAGGACTTCAAATTTAAAAAATCATGGGGAAGCGACAGTCAGTCGATACCCACAAAACCAAAAAAATTTTAAAAGAAAGGAAGCGACATCCAATCGATACTTGCACCCCAATTCACAAGGAAGCGACATCCAGTCGATACTTGCACCCCAATTCGCGAGGAGGCGACATTCCATCGATACTCACAAACAGAATGAGCAAGAAAGCGACATTCCATCGATACTTGTAATACCATTCAACAAGGATGCAACTTTTAGTCGATGCTTGCATTTTTGAAAACCAAAACTTGGCTTCTACGCCAAAAACAAAAATCGGCTTTCACGCCAAAACCAAAATCGGGTTTTACGCCAAAACAAAATTTTGGGTTTTGTGCCAAAAAATCCAAAAACCCGGCTTTTACGCCAGAAATCTAAAATTTGGCTTTCATGCCAACAAAACAAAACTTGGTTTTCACAAAATCTGGCTTTCATGCCACCTCAAAAATCCGGCTTTCATGCCACCTCAAAAATTCGGCTTTCTTGTCATCTCAAAAATCCGGCTTTCATTCCACCTCAAAAATTGGCTCTCATGCCATCTCAAAAACCTGGCTTTCATGCCAATTCAAAAATTCGGCTTTCATGCCATCTCAAAAATTCAGCTTTCATGCCACCTCAAAAATTCGGGTTTCATCCCATCTTAAAAAAAAAAAAAAAAACTTTGGCTTCCATGCCACAAATAAATTTTGGCTCTTACGCCACAAAATTTGGCTCCCATGCCAACTCAAAATTCAGCTTCCAAGCTATCAAAAAAACCAAGCTTTCGCCACAAAATATGCCTTTCATGCCCAAAACAACCCATTGACAAAAGATTCTCACAAAATGACAACCTTTTGGTCAAATTTTCAAACAAACATTCTCATCCAACTTTTGCTTATTTTCACCAAAAAGAATTTGAGCAAGACGTATATAAAGTACCAAAAATGTTTTTTTACATGGAGGCACCAAAAAAAGAGAAGAAGAAAAAGAGTTTGTTACAAAAGCAGGAGCTCAGTCTAACATGGTATTCAACCAAAGACTCAACTCCTCAAGCAGATTCTTCGCCTTAGCCTCTAAAGCTTCCAGGCCACGCTTCTTCAAAATCTTTCCATAAAATGCGGTAGAACGTCGCAACCAGTCTACAGCACGGGGAAGCTCTTCCATTTTTTCTAAACTTTTTGTACATATTTTGGCCTGATTTCCCTGCATAAATTTTGACGAGAAGATTTGCATATCGGAGCGCAAAGTTTCCAATTTTTCGAGAAAGCCGAAGACTTTGTCGCGTAGCATTGCCGATTTGCCGTCAGAAGCCAAAACTAGGTCAAACAATGTCGGAATGACTTGACATTTGAGGTGAAGCCTCCTTAAAAATAAATAAGACCAACCATAGGCTTTTGTTAGAGTTTTGAATCCATGTGGGGTCCTATCGCTAGTAGACTTGATTTTGTCGCGAGGAAGATGCCACACTTTGATGTAAGGTCAACCGATTCCGATTGACCTGAAATTTGACAGGAAACCTATTGGAGTCATTTTGAGACGATCCATTAGCTCCGATTTGGAAATCATTGTCCCGGGGAGCTCCGTCGCCGGGAGGCCTGATTTGGCTTCTGAGAGTCAAAGTCTGGTCAAATGTTGTCGAAATGACTAGAAACTTGACATGTAGACTTTTGGAAGCATTTTGAAGTCACCCATGTTCTCTATTTGAAGAGTGATAGCCATAGTGGTTCTCGCTGCCGAGAGGTTTGATTTCTAGCGGCATTTTGAGGCAAACTGTGTGCTCTGTTTTATGAAAAAGAGTCTCCAGCTTCACCGCCACTGGGAGCTCCTGCTTAGTTGCTGGAAGAGTGAAGTAAGTTCAAATAATGTTGGAATGGCACGAAACTTCATGTGTACTCTTCTTTTGGTTGTTTTGAAGGAACTTGAGGTTTTTGTTTGATTCCGACAAGATTTGATGCTTGAAGTAGCATTGCCTGTTTGTGGTAGGATGTGACTTCATATAGCTTCTTAATGTTGAAAGTGTATGAATAGGCAAAGTGACATTTTTTGTGTCAACAATGACCTCGTTGTCAAAAGCATAAGAAAAGAAGACCATCTCAAAGACCTTAGAGAAGTGTTCCTCCAACTTCGCAAACACAAACTGCGAATGAATCCCCTGAAGTGCTTCTTCGGCATCTCGTCGAGTAAATTCCTCGAATTCCTAGTTTGGAAAGATGGAATAAAACTTGACCCCATCAAAGGTAAGGCTATTCTAGAAATGCCCTCCCCAAGAACCTTAAGAGAACTAAAAGGACTTCAAGGAAGATTGGCATACATCAGATAGTTCATCTCTAATCTTTCGGGGAAGTGCCATCCATTCTCTCGGTTAATGAAGAAAAGTTTAAACTTTGTTTAGGATGCTGAATGTGAAGCTACATTTCAAGATATCAAGACATACCTGACCAAACCTCCACTGTTGGATGCCCCTACCACTGGAAAACCATTTATCTTGTACATAAGAGCCCTCGACCATTCTTTGGGCGCTCTACTCTCCCAAGAAAGTGATGAAAGAAAGGAAGCTACTCTATATTCCCTCAGCCGTATGTTGGTAGGTACAGAGCATCGCTACTCTCTAGTCGAAAAGGAATGCTTTGTAGTGATGCTCGCCATACAAAAGCTACGCCACTACCTTCTTTCCAACACAGTCTACCTAATTTCAAGGATCAACCCCTTGAAGGTCCTTCTCATAAAAGCAAGTTCTCCCAATGCTCGACTGATAAAATGGTCCATCATTCTATTATAATTTGATATTAGGTATGTACGGAAAAAAGTAATCAAAGGTCAAGCTCTAACAGACTTTCTCGTAGAGCATCCATTACCTAAAGATTCTCCACTCAGAGATGATCTCCTTGATGAACCTCTCTACAATGTGGACTTCCTCACCAAACGCCTCCTGGGACATGTACTTTGATGGTGCAACCAGGACAAATGAAAAAAGAAAGCTAATATCGGGAGTTAGCATCCTTTTTTTTAGCCCCAACAAATACATGATTCCACACGCTATCTTGTTACTAGAACCATTCTCAAATAATGCAACTGAATGCCAAGCTCTAATAATAGGAATGGAACTTGCCCTTGAATTTGGCATCACCGTGCTGAAAGTCTTTGGGGACTCTCAACTCATTGTCAACCAAATGAATAAAAAATATGAAGTCGGGAAGCCTGATCTGTTGCCTTACTACAACAAGGCACAATCGCTTCGGCAAAAGTTTGACATCTATCACATCACTCACATCCTTAGAGGTGAGAACATTCGTCCAAATGCCCTGGTCAAACTTGCCGCTGTTAGGAATTTTGTAGATTGCAATTTGATGGATGCATTATCATTCTAGCATCATTTGATTTACACACATATGCATTGATTTAAGAATTCTTGAAATCTTGTTTTAAACATGCATTGTTTTTAAGAGTTGTAAAAGTATTCATTCATGCATGATTTGCTTTTAAAACTTGGATGCATTTGTTTTTTAAAAGAGTTTTAGAAATCAAGCAAACCTTTGTTTTTAAAGTTTTGAATCATTTTAGGCTTTCTATGTTTCATGTTTTAAAAACCCTAACAATGATTTAAAACATGTATTTCAGCTTGATTTAATAGCCCAAAAAGTTCCCCCAAGTAAAACCTTCAAATATGCTCTTTTGGGGAATTTTTGGTCCCAGTGGTCAACCTGCCTGTGTGGCAGGTCGACCTGGCCAAGGACCCGGGTCAACCTGCCACACAGCAGGTTGACTGGTTCCTGAAGCTCCAACGGTCAGAAATTGTGCCGTTGTGAAGGCCAGGTCGACCCCCCCCCCTTTTGCCAGGTCGACCTGGGACTAGCTGTTGGGCGTTTTTTGCTATAAAAATGAGTTCTTTCCTTTGCCAAAAGTTGGGAATTTTAAGGCCCTCCTTGAGGGGTTTTGAGGCAAATCAAAGGGAAATGAACTAAGGGATGAAGGGGATCTTTAGGAAAGCTAAAGCTTGGATTAATGCAGTTAAATCACCAAGTAGGCTCTACTTTCCTTAATCATATGTTTTCTTGCTTTGTTTTACTTTTGGTAAATCTTGTGTAGCATGATAAACTATGTATGAAGTGTTGTGTCCTTAACATGTTTTATGTTTTGAGTTGATTTATTGTTTTGGATACAACACCATTTGATTCAATCCAAGTAGTACTTTATCTTTGGTAAATCTAAGTAGATCATGTTAATGGAAGAATCTTTGAAATTATATGTAACATGATTCCTATACTTGGTTGAATCTATGGTTGTTGTTTTTCAACATAAGAAAATCACTTTCAAAACTATCTTATGTTTTGGATTCAACATCTTTACAAATCATATGTTTTCATGTCTTTGTTTTATCTTTGGTAAATCTTTAGTAGCATGTTAAACTATGATTTGTTGTGTCCTTCACATATTTTATGTTTTGAATTGATCTATTGTTTTGGATGCATCACCATTTGATTCAATCCAAGTAGTACTTTATCTTTGGTAAATCTAAGTAGATCATGTTAATGGAAACATCTTTGAAATTATATGTAACATGATCCATATACTTGGTTGAATCTTTGGTTGTTGTTTTTCATCATAAGAAAATCTCTTTCAAAATTTATCTTATGTTGTGGATTCAACAACTTCACAAATCATATGGACTTTTGTTTTAAAGTTTCACAACTTGCATTACTTTGATAGGTATATCTTTTTCAAGTTGATTTTATAAGTTCATATGATTTGTCCCCTATTTTCAATCAAATCTATTTTTATGTTTTATGAGCTACATTGTTGATTTGATTGACATCCCTATGCATCACATGTTTAGAGCTAATTAATTACATACAACTTGTGAATCTTTGACATCATTAACAAGTTGTTACTTTTAACATGTGACTTGCATTCTTTCCTCAATCATAAATGTTTTTATGAGCTAAAACTTTCAAAAGCCTTAGGCATACATTTATGAGCTTTCATTTTCAAAATGATTGAGGACATCATGTACTTTCATCTTTGCATTCATAGTGTGTGTGTATTAGATTTTCATTTTCATATCCGCCTATTTTAGAGGCAAATGTAATGAGCTAAATTTGTATCTCCATTAAGTGTATGTTAGACACTACTTAGAGAGATAGCCAACCATTTGGTTGAAGAGGTTATTGCTTAGCCTATAAAAGCATAATGTATAGGTTGATGTTAAGCCTTGAAAAACATCATTGTAAAGGTTATTGCTTAGCCTTGAAAAGCATATTGTAAAGGTTATTGCTTAGCCTATTGAAAAGCATAAATAGTGGAAATCCGGTGGGGTGATGGATCACAAGCCGGTAGTGGATGTAGGCATTGAGGCCGAACCACTATAAATCCTTGTGTGATGGTGCTTGCTTTGTGGTGATTGTTGTTATTAAGCTTCCGCATTTTATTTTTAATCACCACTTGTGACTAGTTTAATTTAAAGAAGTTAAAATTTATCTTAATTGGTCATAATTGGAGCTCACCCTATTCACCCCCCCTCCTCTAGGGTTCGGATCCCCGGACTTACAGCCGCATCTATGGCGATCAAGGAAAGGGAAAACATGCAGATTACAGTGTGTGAGAGAAGGATCCTCCCTCCTCTTGACACACACCAAGCAGTTACTGAATCCCACCTAGTGGTCGGAAGTTGGATCTCTATCCTTAGACATTCAATTGGCAACTAGAGGGATCCATTCATTGATTACACTATGCTAGGAATCCTACCTAAAGATCCAAAAGAAAGGGTAAGCATTCAAAGATAAGCTCCAAACTTTCATTTGGATATTCCTTCAAAAATCCTTTACAGAAAATCCTTCAACGAAGTACTTCTACACTGCTTGTCACAATAAGAGGCTGAAGAAACACTCAAAGAAGTTCATGTTGGTCTTTGTGGAGCCCATCAAGCCGTTCCTAAGCTCTGCGATCAGATAAAAAAATTAGGTTATTATTGGCCTACCATGATAGTTGACGCTATGCAATTTGCTAAGTGCTGCTAACAATGCCTCCAAAATGGCTGCATCCTACAACAATCTCATGGCCTTTCGAAGCCTAGGGTATGGACATCAAAGGTCCTATTTCTCCCCCATCGAGCAAAGGTCATCGCTTTATCTTCGCCGCTACGGATTAATTCTCCAAGTGATCAGAAGCATTTGCGCTCAACGAAATGAAGACCTCATCAGTCCTTCAATTCATGCGCACCAACATCGTCTGTCGTTTCGGCATACCTAAAAGATTCGTCTATGATAATGGACCACAATTCTGGGATCAGCGATTCTACAAGTTCTGCTACAAATATAAAATCCAAAGTTGTCCTTCAACTCCATATAATCCAGCAGCAAACGGATTAGCAGAAGCCTTCAACAACACCTTCTGCAAAATGCTCAAGAAAATGGTCTCTAGTCACAAAAGAGATTGGAGCAACAAACTATCTAGAGCTTTGTGGGCCTATCGGACCACCGTTCGAGGACTAACCCATAGCACACCATTTTCTTTGGTCTATAGATGCGAAGCCGTCGTGCCCTTAGAGGTACAAATTCCTTCCATAAGGGCATCTTTATAAAATGACATGACTCAAACAAGGAATGTGAAGTTGAGACTCCAAGAGCTGGAAAATCTCTACGAGAGACAACTCGAAGCTCGACAAAGCATTGAGCTTTACCAAGCGCGCATGGAAGGATTGGTCGACAAGATGGTCTGGCAACACGCCTACAAAAAGGGTGACTTGTTTCTTGTAGTGAAAAGACCAATTGTTTTCGCCACAAGTTCACAAGCAAATTTGACCCAAAATGGGAGGGACCCTACGTCTTCGACAAGGTTTTCTCAAACGATGCATATGCTCTTCTAAACATGGAGGGTGACAGATGTATGCTACCTGTCAATGAAAAGTTCTTGAAGCTGTACTACGCTTGAAGACTTACCCCACTGGGTCAGAGCGATGCCTACACGGCCAAAGCCTATCCCCAGGTACTTGCTCGTCAAACCCACTTCTTTTGGAATTTTCATCCTTATGTTGAAATTTGTAAAATTTTAAAACAATGCTTACTTTCATCGTTTCATTGATAAAAAACAATCCAAGTTTAGGAGCCTTCTTCCTAACTTGACAAAAAAAATTGACACTTGAACCCAAAATTCATGGTTTGAAACAAAAATGAGGATTCATGGATTTCTACCATAATCCGCCCTGCCTTTTGCCCCCAAAAAGGTTTTTAGGTCAAAATTTACGACCCTCGTGTCTTTATGCAAAAAAATGGTTTTTTAAAAACCGCGGGAAAGCGACACTTAGTCGATACTCGCAAAGCTCAAAAATCGGAAGAATGCGAACCACTTTCAATACTTACAAAATCATAAGGAAGCGACATTTCGTCGATACTTGCAAAATTTCAAAATTCATGGAGACACAACATTTTAGTTGAAATCCACAACCCAAATTAAAAAAAAAAAAACTAAAGGTCCAATCAACCTCAATTTTCAAAACTCGTGGGGAAGCGATATTCGGTCAATACACGCAAAACAAATTTTTTGAAAAAAGCGAGGAAGCGACATTCCATCGATACTCTTAACCGAATGAGCAAGGAAGTGACATTCCATCGATACTTGCAAAACCATTCAGCAAGGAAGCGACGCTTAGTCGATACTTGCACCCAAATTCACGAGGAGACGACACTACATCGATACTCGCACCTGAATGAGCAAGGAAGTGACATTCCATCGATACTTGCAAAACCATTCAGCAAGGAAGCGACACTTAGCCGATACTTGCACCCAAATTTGCGAGGAGGCGACACTCCATCGATACTCGCACCCGAATGAGCAAGGAAGTGACATGCCATTTATACTTGCAAGACCATTCAGTAGGGTTGCGACTTTTAGTCGATACTTGCTTTATTTGGAAATCAAAATCAGGCTTTCATGCCAACAAACAAAAAAAACCTGGCTCTCATGCCAAAAATCTGGCTTTCACTCCAAAAAAAAAAAACCTGGCCTTTAAGCCAGCAACCCAAAAGTCGGCTTTCATGCCAAAAAAAAAAAATCAGTTCTCATGCCACAAACAAAACTTGGCTTTCACACCAAAAAATCTGCTCTCATGCCACAAATCTTGGCTTTCACACCAAAAAACAAAATTTTGGTTCTCATGCCACAAAATCTTGGCTCTCATGCCATAAAACAAAATTTGGCTCCCATGCCACAAGTAAATCTTGGCTTTCATTCCAAAATATTTTTTTTTGGCTCTCATGCTATAAACCCAAATTTGGTCCTCATGCCGCAAACAAAATATGGATCCTATGCCAAAACAACCATTTGATAAAAGATTTTTGTCGCAACCCCGGACCGGGAATTCGAAGGACCAATCCGGGATCGGGACTAAATGATGATCCACATCGGTTTAATAGTAACATACATTTATTTAATTTCCCACAGGTGTCCGCGGTGAGGATATCACAACCATAAATGAATATTTCTTTTAAGTGCGGAAGCGTGTAGCAAATCAAATAGTCAAACTATCCTTGGTCACGAAGATAATATCAAGTATCAAATACTGTATCAGAATGAGCAATGATCTAAAGCATGTTACCCAACAGTAAGTTAAAGTTTATACAAATATCATTTAATTACATTTCCCAAAAATAGAGGCCCACAAGGCCAATATAACCAAAATACCAATTCAAAAGAATGGTTAAATAGTTTCCCAAAATATAAAGTCTCTCATAGCCACCAAACGTCTACATGACGTCATCAGCACGCCACTCAACTAACTGTTGCAGTTCTACGACCGCCTCCTCGTGCTCCTCCTCGGGGTAACCAACAACGGGACCTGAGTACCAAAGAGTAGGTCAAACACGACGGTTTGGCAAATGGTAAAACACAATGACAATGTGAAAATACATGAATTTACCTCCAAAAACATTTGAACCTGTTTAAATGACAATTTCTCTAAACAAGATAAAACATTTATTCAAATACGGATATGCATCATAAAACATGTAAAGGTAACCAAGGGAACGGGAAACAATCAAGATGGCAACCACACGAAGCTAAGTCCTCTATCACTAAAGTGATAGAGCAATAACTAGGCACTGATCTCAGTCACACGAGGTGAGGAGAAATAGTGGATCTTATAAATACATATACATATACTATACATGACCACGGTAGCGAGCCGGGCATCGAGGACCACAGTAGCAATCTGTGGCATCGGGACAAGACCACGGTAATAACCGGGTAGCGGGATCCAAACTGCAGCTAGCGGGACAAGAGGAGGATCTCCAAGTCGGTGGATCAGACCAACATGGTTATCCAAGCTTAGTGGTGCCGACTCATAGGTCAAATACAATCGAGACATATGCAATTAATCAAGTACAATAAATACACGGGCAAGACGGGGGTGCTCAAGGGCACGCTATCATTTCATGTGGTGTAATGCACTTCAAGACAAGTAACTATTTCCAGTGTAATTCCATGCTTTCGGGAAAACAGGGCATATAGTATAAATCTCGGGATTGATAAAGTACAATAAACAATTGGCATCTTGGGTAAAGTATTGGGTTCAAGGTTTATTTGAAGTGAATAGGGACCCCGTATGTCGATCTAATAACAATTTGGTACTCTTTGAGTTTGGGGACATTCCGGGGTCCTTATACACTTTGAATTTTTAGAACTTCGGATGACATCTTCGTGATATGGTTTCTTCCTCAAATGGCCTCATACATTGCTTAGTAAATCTCCTTAACGTAGAGGGGTTCTCAATGGATGGTCCCAAAACATTTAGACAACTCATCTTTATCCCAAACATAGCCTATGACAGACAAACCTCATCGCTCGAGCGAACCGGAGAGTTCGCTCGAGCGAGGAGCTCTCTGGAATGGCTGTCTGGGTGGGTTCGCTCCAGCGAAGTTGAGGTCGCTCAAGTGAACTCATTGGGTTGAGCGAAGTTTATAATGCGTTCGAACGAATAACTCTCTGGAACAGGTTATGGGATGTCCGCTCGAGCGGCCAAGCTACTGGAATGCTCCAAACCCTCTTCTGGACAGGTCGCTCGAGCGAAGTGTCATGTTCGCTCGAGCGAACTGTCCAGAAACTGAGTCCGAACCAGTTCAGCTCCTCTATAACTCTTCCTTTTACAACCCCTTTGTAGCCACTTTTATACAACAAATGAGGGGTCTAAAACTCCATTCAAACAACCTCAATTCTCTAACAACATCCATCCCATTCTCCTCCATCAACAACACATTCAATTCAAGGAAAGGAAGAAGGAAACCATTTCACATAAGATGCCTTTGGAACAAAACAAGATGAAATTAAATGCTATGGACCAACACTTCTCTATGACCATAAATGCACTAACAGGGCTCTTCATGAGCATTTATTTCAAAGCAAGACAATAAATAGGCAAGAGTGAAAATTAATAAAACCAACCACATTTCTCATGACACTACAAGAAAAAGTATATTCAGCGTCGAAGTAACACCGGCGGTCACTTAAACCAGACGGTATAAGACGATATCAATTAAAAATCCCTAGCTCTTTTAATCGTTCCCTCACTCATCGTTCCCTCTCTCCTGCTCTCGCTCATCGTTGCCTCTCTCGCTCTCTCCTGCGCTCTCTCTTCTGCTCACGCTCACGCTCTCTCTTCTGTTCATGTCCTCCTCCCAAGTTTCTCAACATCGTGGCACCTCTCACTCTTTTCTTCGATCAAACCCTAAAATTTTCCACAGCGACAAACAGATCGATCGATTCTCTCTCTGTTTCTTTCTTCTTCTCTTTCCATTCCATTACAGAATCATGGCTGCATCAACTACAGCTAGGGTTTCTCTTAGAGCCGCTGCATTGCTTCTTCTTCTGCTGGTGGCTTTCTACGTCGGCCGGCCTCTCTACTGGAAGCTCTCTGTAACCATTCACGACATTCGACACAACAAACAAACCGTCAAACAAGGTCTCTCTCTCTCTCTCTAAAAAACCATCTTTTTCTTCTTCTTCTTCTTCTTCTTGTTTCTGATCTTCTTCTTCTTCTTCTTCTGCTTCTTCTTTTCGTTTCTGGTTTAGGGATCTCCCAATTCGTTCTCGATGCTCAGAGATCGGTCGGTTGGATACATGACGAGTCTGACGCGGGACTCGCCGACGATTCCAGCGTTCAAAAGCTCGGTACAGCTGCTCATAGACGGATTCTTCGCGTTATCGATCCGGATCTTAATGGATGGCCGCGATGATCAGGTCTCTTTCTTTCTTCTTCTTTGGCTGGCAGATAGTAAATAGAAAGATTTGTAGGTACGTTGGAGTAAAACGAGAGTGGATCTGGTTATTTCTTTGTGGACGTAATGTAATAATGCTGGAAAACCTCGATGAGATTGTATCGAATTGCATTTTGAGAAATTAGGTGCCGTTTGGATGTTCCTAAGTTGTTGCAATTGAATTTTAATCTTTTGTCCAAGAGGTTGCAATCCAGTTTCTTTTCCCTTCTTTCTAGTGCTGTTTGGGATGGAGAAGTGATAATTGTATCATTGTGCATTTCGTTCCCACACGGATTTGAGGTGATTTGGTGAAGTTTGTGATTTGAGGTGTCTGTTTTGATCTTGGATAGAGTAGTTTTGTTGTCTTTATTGATCTTGTGAACTGATTGTTTGCTTTATTAGTTTGGGTGATAAGATGGAGTCAAGAGTCATTAATATCAAGATATGGGCTAAGAGTATGAAAAATCACCCCAAATTAGTTGTGTACATGAAGCTAATAGAAATTAAGGGCCACAAATGAAATGCTACTGATTAAGACAAAAACCCTTTAGCAACAGCTATAGATTCTTGTTCTAACTCTCGATTTTGTCAATGCATCTGCTTTGATTTCCTTCCCTTGCTATATGGTGAAAAGTTACTGCTTGTTGCTTGCACTTTGATTTCATTTTGGACGTAGAGAACTTGCCAGGCCAGTTTGCTTTCCCACTTGCTCATTAAATATCTTCTTGGAAGAATGTAGTAATGAATAAAAAGGGTGCCCCATAAAGTTCTCCTAAGGCTCCAATACAAATCAAAGGGTACTCTGATAACAAAGATATCCTTCTATGACAACTATAGGCTCTTATTCTCCTCCCAATTGCAGTCACTTGTTGGTGGTTCTGCAGTCCAGGATAGATTTTCAGCACAGCCCTTTGCCCTGTAATCCAAGTGGTGGATCTGTACCAATCACGTTAGTGGAAGCTTAAGACCAGTAAGCTCATTTTTCTATTCCATCTCATGTCCAAATAGTGTATGAAGTGGTTCAGTGGTTGACTTCTCAAATCCAGGCATAACTTCAGTGAATTTGCAAAACCTGTGTCAAGTAAAGGAATGTCCGTGGAAGACATTCATTTAAATCAAGATGATTTGGAAATGTAAATAGATCTTGCCCCATTTCTGAACCCTTCTCCATACATTGCCCCAGAAGACATGTCTTTGGCAAAGGTGTGGTATCTTTAAGTTATTTCTTACCTTGCACAATATGTTCTCCATTTCTTGATTTGCAAGTTATACACTTAAATTTGCTGGGCGTTCCATGTATATTGCAGGTTTACAATCATTTTTCGTCAACTAGGGTTGAGACATATGTTTGTGGTCCCTCGTCCTTCTCGCGTTATTGGTTTGATTACTAAGAAAGATTTGTTGATCGAGGTATTTAACTGAATCAGAACTCTGACTCTTACGCTTTAGTGAAGCTCGTGGTTATGGTTGGTTCCTTATTTCTTTATTTGGCATTGCAGGAAACTGATGATTCAGCAATAATGGAGCTCCAATCATCTAGTGTAAGGTATTGATCCAGCTAGACCCATGCACTCTTAATATTTTACTGTTATAAATTGCATGGTTTTATTATATTTTGATTGTTTCAGTCTTAAGATGATGCGGTTCCAATTTGCATAAACAGAACCTTTTTCTGTGTGCCTGACATTTAACAATTTCTACAAGCAGTTTCTATATAGATTTGATTATCATTGGGTGTGGTTTGGGGGTCTCTTATGGTTCTACTTGTATGTGAATGGATTTCTTTGTTTGGATATTTGGGTATTGCATGCTGCATGATGTGAATCAGGTGATGAGCGCAACTCAAAGAAAGAGACGGGCTATGTTGGCCTTAAAAATCAAGGAGCGACATGCTACATGAACTCTCTTCTTCAGACTCTGTACCATATACCCTACTTTAGAAAGGTTTTGATCTTCTTTTAATAGCTCAATGTATAACTTCTTCTCTGTTTCTGTTCTATTGCCAAAGGAGTCACTATTTTGTTTGTTGTATTCCAGGCTGTGTGGCCAATGTGAGATACAAAGGTGGAGGTCCAGTGATTCTCTTTGAGTTGGGAATTTCTGCTGCTGTAATTCTGTAAGCTTTCTAGTTGCATTGAATTAAAATTTCAGAAACACTACCTATTAAAGAATGATAAATAATGGGGACTACCTTAGGAATGCTAGCTCAGAATCCGAAAAATGTTTTCTTTTATTTACTATACAGAAAAATACTTGGTTTAGCCTTGGCAAAATCAGTTTGAGTCAATTAAGTCTTTTCCCAGGTCAAGTTTTTGATCTTGTGCCAGCATCTGATCTTATCTTTTTTTAAAGTTTCTCAAAAACATCCATCTCAATCACCAGACTCTGGCGGACGCAAAAATTTCCTTCAAACCACAGTTGCTACATGCAGTAACTGCAGGTTACCTTAACAAGGTTCTTATGAAGACTTCAAAGTGGCCACAGATATATTGCAGTCACTAGTGTACTGTGGCCACTACTCAGTATTGACAGGGCTTAGAAGTTCCTAAAATGTGTTGAGTGGCTTTTCAACAAAAAACAAGTGTTGAGCAAACTAACTATTCTATTTTGGCATGTGTTGGGTTGGGAGGTGGAAATTGGAATGCTAATGAAACTTGAACTTAGTCAACTCCATGGCTGCAATGATTAATACCTTCCAGTTTTTCTAAGGGCTCTTCACACCACAGACTGTACTTACTGCAGAGAGTTGAAAAAAGGATTTTTATGTCCTCATGCATCTGCACATAATTCCTTATCAACGTGCAATTAATCTACATTTTCTTAACTTCAAAGCCTCACCCATCTATTAGGATTTGGCGGCCCCTGTTTATGACTAAATTCTCCACTACTGCATAATCTGCTTCACTTCTTTCCAATTCTTTAGCATTCTCGCTTTCTTTGAGCTACTTGTTGCAGTTCAAATCTTCAATTCCTACAAGTTTTGCTTCTGGTCTTTTTTTATTTTCTTTTTTATAATATTTAAAATTCATTAAAAACAAACAGAAACCATCTTTAGTGACTTTCCTTTTTTTTTTCCCTTTTCTATTCGAATTCCCCTTTCTTTCTTCCTCTTGGATACTCATCCCAAATTCTATCTTGTCTGCATAAACAATTTTTATTAGTTAGTGGTGGAGATTTAAGAAGCTCTCTCTCTCTCTTGTTGTTGTGTTTGTTTATTATGTTGCATGTATTTGTTGTAGGTGAGAGCTTTGAAGAGTGTGGGGTGAGAGAGGTGAAGGAAGAAACTGGTCTGGACATTGAAAATGTTGAGACGTTGATGCAAACTGGGTTCAGTCCTTTCCCAACCAACTCAAATGTTGTTTAGCCCTTCTGTATTTTTTTTTATTGCAAGACTAGGCAATCTCAGGTTGAAAACTGTTTTGTGTTTGATGGAGTGGATTTGAGACAATAAAGTGGGCCTCTTAAGACATCCTCTCAGTTTCTGCACTTACTTTTATTTTATTTTGATAAGTGGGATTTAGATTGCATTTGGTTGATACGGACTTGATGGTTTTAGATTTTTCTATTTGAGTATGAGTAATGATTGGAAGATGTGTATGATGGTCTTGGATTTCATATTGGGAGATGAGGTTGTCAATTGGGCAGCTCGGGCCTCTCTCTCTCTTCTTCTTTTCTTTTTCTTTTTTTTTTCTTTTTCTTTTTCTTTTGTGTATGTGGATTTATTTGAATATAACTCGTATGTGGTGAGTTTCTGGTAGATGTTTATATTAGATTGTTAACTCTCAAGAAGAGTACCAATACATGAAAGGCGTGCTATGGTGGATGTGGCTAATATTTGTATAAAAAAAAATTACTGCTTTTACCGGCGGCCGCCTGACCGCCGGTAAAAGCAGTATTTTTTTTTAAAGAGTTTCTACTTTTACCGGCGGCCAGGCATTTAGCGTCACTTTTTTTACTTTTACCGGCGGCCACTGACCACCGGTAAAAATTTTACCGGCGGCCATCTGGCCACCGCTAAAAGTAAAATTTAGCGGCACCCACAAAAACGCCGTTAAGACTTATACCCACTCGATCTATACCCTCGCTAAGCGACGGTCGCTGTGGCCGCCGCTAAATCTTTTACCGGCGGCCAATATGACTTTTACCGGCGGCCGCCGGCCCCCGCTATAAGCAGTTTTTCTTGTAGTGTGAAAATATTGAAAGCTCTTAAAAGATCATATCATCCACTTGCCTTAGGTCTCTACTCAAGCAAATCAAGCTCTAACAATTCTTCAAATCAAAGGTCCAAGCTACAAGGAAAATCCCAAAATAGAACCATAAAGAATCAAAACATAGAATAGGAAGAAAGAAGCTTCAATAACAAGGAGGGAGATTCCCTTAGGCTAGGAGAACACAAATCTAGAAGAAGGGAAGGGTTACTTACTTGCAAGGTCCTCAAATGGACAAGGTGAGCTCAAGGGAAGTCTTGGAAATGGAGGTTTTCCCCACAAAAGCTATTGAAAGAAAGCTCTCAAGGAGGTGAAGAAGATGATGGCCTCCAATCTCCTATTGGTGCAAGCTTGGGAGTGGATTGAGGATGGGAGAGTAACAAGAAGAAGAAGAAAGGGAAAACCCTAGCTTATGCTTGTGCTGGAAAAAGGGCAATGGAAGGGAAAAGGTCTCCTTATAAACAAGTGGGGAGTGGGCTCCACCACTAGAAATCTAATTGGGCTGAAATCATGGCTTTCGGATCTTCTAATGAATTCGACGAAGAAGAGAAAAGTGATCTTCGAAATATCTAGTTTCCAAAAAGTATATGCTTCGCGGGTTTCGAGAATATCAAGTTTTGGGTACAGATTTTGTGTGCAATGACTGTTTTGCCCTCGAGGCTATGAAATCGGGTTTCGGGATATCGAACGGGGACGGGATCAACATGAAAGTTGTAGGGATTATCAATACGAATAAAACGGGAAGAAAACCATGAATGAAAAATCTCCGATAAATCCCCAAACGCATGCAATGTCATAAAGAGGGAACCCCCAAAGGGCCCCACTAAACACAAAGCAATCAAAATCCCCCAAAACTAATTCAAAAGCTATTCCAAACCCAACTTAACCAAAATCACTAATCAAGCTTAGAACTAACACGCAACTTAATTAGCACTAATCGGGTTCACTCGGGTCGGGGTCTTACAATTTTCATAAAAATACAAACATTTGATCAAATTTTCAAACAGACATTCTCATTTAACTATTGCTTAAATTTATTTTCATCACAAAAGGATTTTAACTGAAAGTAGGGAACACCAAAAAGTGAAAAAAGTGGTAAAAAAATGGTCACAAGCACTGCAGAAAAAGAAAGAGTACCAAAAAAATGTGTATATGCTTGGGGTACCAAAAACAAAAGAAGAGATTTTGTTACAAAAGAAACCAGGACCTCATCCAAACATGGCCTCTTGCCAAAGATTCAACTCCTCAAGTAATCTCCTGGCCTTGACTGTCAAAGCTTCTAGGGCACGCTTCTTCAGAAATTTACCATAAGTTACGGCAGAACGCCCTGACCCGTCTTCTGTACGGGGAAGCTTTACCAAATAGTTCGCCATCGCTCATCTTCTCGAATCCTCTCTTTGAGAACACGATCGGCGTCCGCAACCTGGTGGAATAGAGTCCTCTACCTGGCACAAACCTCCATTTTGGAGGTCCACTTGGTTGCGTGTTGTGCCTCTAATTGCTCAAGACATCACCTGGCTTCAATGACCTCCCTATCAAGGCGGTCAATGTCATGCCTCGGTTCAATGATGACCAACTCGATGATGTTCTATCTTGGACAAACTATTTCCTACTTCGTGAGATCTCATCCATTTTAGACATGGCTTTAGTAGAAGGTTCCAGAAATATTTCCCTGAAGATGTCACCATTAGGAAAAATCTTGGTCTTAGACCACTTGTCCCTAGTGTAACAATCCTATCAATAGTCGCCCTGGCACCTATGACATCCAGACCAACCTCTTCACAATCAACAAGAATCTCGTGCACATGCTTGACCATGCCGATTCCAGCATCCAAGTGACCAAAAAGGAGATTCTCGATCCAAGAGCTCAAAACGCCCGTCAGCACCTTCTTTGCAAACAAAAGGGATGGCCTAGATGAGGTTCACCCAACTCCATCGGTCGACTACCCATGTCATGCCCCATTGGAAGGGTAATCAGTAACCTCCTTCCAATTGGAAACACTAGGGAAGGAATCTCAGCACGAGGTCTCACCTCTGCCATGTCAGAATGATCGTGAGCTGCAAGTATAGAACCGCGATGTAGTAATAAACTGGTGAGGCCAGGTCGATCCATAGGGAGCAATGTAAACTAAGATTCCTTCTCAACTTTTACTTGCCCTAAATAAAATCTAGTTTTAGCCTAAAAGCTAGAAAAGTACATTCATCATTCCTACTTTTCAAAAATTAAATTAATTACAATCCAATGAAAAGAAAACTTCCTAAATCTAAAAATCCAAAAATAAAAACTAAAATTACTACAAAAGAACACACAAGTTAGAACATCAAGAATAGAAAGTACCAAAAATAAACTAAGAAACTAAACTAGAAACGAAAGAAACCTAAGTTAGAAAGTTAGTAATGCAATGTATGCCATGAGATGCTGAAAAATCCTAAGTCTGAAAAACTAGTATGCAGGGCTGTTTTTATGCATGATTTTTCCTAATCTTATGCAACTTAAAACTGACTTTAATGGCTGGGTTTTGAATAGGGCTGTACAAAAAATCCGATATCACCGCAAAACCGAACCGAACCGACCGAACCGGGCGGTTTGGATCGGTTTATAGTGGATCGGTTCAGTTAACGGTTTAAAAATCATGAAAACTACATACATTGGTCGGTTATTGGTTTGAGCCCATGGTTAACCGCTTAAACCGAACCGACCATATGCGGTAACTTAAGTATTGCTTTTTTACTATTTTAGCCTTAGGGTTTCGTTTTTTACTACTTTCACAGTTAGAGTCGACAACTCCATTCTGACATAAACTCAATTGTCAGCACTACCTCAGAGGGTATCATGTGGAATGAATGTTTCACTGCAAGCTGGTTATTGTCTTTTTTTTTCTGTGTGCTTGTGTTCAATCCAAACAATTTTTTTGGAGTATAATTATTTTTATATGCGTTTAGCCTGTAAGACCCCGACCCGAGTGAACCCGATTAGTGCTAATTAAGTTGTGTGTTGGTGCTAAGCTTGATTAGTGATTTTGACTAAGTTGGGTTTGGAATAGCCTTTGTTTTAGTTTTGGGTAACTTGGAGTGTTTTGATAGCTAGTGGGGCCCTTTGGGGGTTCCCTTTCGGCTTTGCTTTTACTTGAGAGATTTTTCAGAATTGTTTTGGATTGTGTTCTTGACCCGTTGCATTCATCTTGTTTAATCCTACAACGTTCATGTTGATCCCGTATCCATTCGAGGCCCCGAAACCCGATTTTCAAGCCTAGAGGGGGCAAAACAGTCATTTTTTACACTAAACCTGTACCCAAAACTTGATATTCCCGAAACCGACAAAACATATACTTTTTGGAAACTAGAAATTTCGACGATCATTTCTTCCTTCTTCATCGAATCCATTCGAGGTACCGAAATAGATGATATCAGCCAAACAAGCTCCTTTAGTTGTGTGACCCAACCCCTCATTTGTTAACAAAGGGAAGCCCATTCTCATTTCCACTCACTCTCCATGTTCCAGCACAAACCAACTGAACCTAGGGTTTCTTGCTTTTCTCTTCTTCTTCTTGCTTCTCCATCTCCAATCCACACCAAGAGGTCATCAATCAAGAGATGAAGATCACCAACCTCTCCCTCATCTTGCAAGCTTCATCTTGATACCATTTTTGGAGAAATCCATCAACCTTGAGATCTTCTTTGAGCTAGCTCTCTTCATTTGAAAGTCATCCAAGTGAGTAATCCTTATCATCTTCTAGATTTGTAGTATTCTAGCCTTAGGGAAGCTACATTTGCATTATTATTAGTTCTTTCATTTTTCATTCTTGTGTAACCCATTTTATGGTTGTTTTGGGGGTTTTTTATTGTAGCTTGGATTTGAGCTATAGAGGTGATTTGAGGCTTGTTTTCAGCTAGCTTGGACTTGAGGCAAGTGAATGATTGGGTGTTTTAAGTTTTAAATGGTTTGGTGAAGCATTTTTAGATTTTCATGCTTTCATTAATTGCTTTTATGGGTGAAATAAATGATCTTATTGCATCTTGATAGCCTCATTTAATGTCTTGGAAAACATGAGTTAATGTCTTCTTGTATCTAGTATTATGTGGTTTGTATATGTGTTGGAAGGAGGGAACAAGAGGAGAAAAATCAAGTTTTTTCCGGACCTGCTATACGCCCAGGTCCGATCGATCGGACATGCAGGCCGATCGATCGGACTGTCGTTAACTGTGAGGCTTTTCGAGCCGATCGATCGGACTGTCATCCGATCAATCGGACCTGTCCGTAACTGGGACAGGAATTCAGTTAGAGTCCAGTGATATTTGATATTGTTTTTTTTTTTTTTTTGGGAAACAATTGTGCTTTCTATGAGTCCTAGGGGTATTTACATTAGTGTTAAGACTAATTATGCCCTAATCTAAGGTCTTCAAGACTAGGGAACTAAAAGAAAAGAATGGTGATGAACTTGGCACTAATTCTTGGTTCTAGGTGGGACCTTGGCTACCCTCCTTGGACTCATTTGATCATATGTGAGGACGTCTTGAGCCGATGCTCTTCACGGTTGGTTCGGATGCATCGAAGTTCAATCTATTTCAATCTTGAACGGGATGGAACGACACGATATTTTCTTCATATCTAAACGCAAGGTCTATTCCCTTGGGTATCGCGAATTCTATTCCTTTCGATGACTGAGTAGGTTGCTCGATGGTTCCGGGTTAACATCATACTTAGGATGGACCGTTTATAGTCTTGATTTTTCCATGGTAATACCTAGTTCTAACCATAAGCTCATGTTAAGTTTTAAAAATCGTAAAAGTGCATAAGGAGCCCGGAATGTCTTCAAACTCAAGGAGTACCAAATCATTTCAATAATCGACATACGGGACCCCTATTCACTTAGTAGATCTTGAAATCAATATTTTTCCCGGAATTGTAATAGTTCATTATATTTCTTCATTTCCAAGATTTACACTACATGAGTTGTGTTCCCGAAAGCATGATAGTAACATTGACTTGTCCCGAAGAGTATTGCCTAACACGAAATGTAAGTTATGTACTTGAGTATACTAACCCTGCATGTTTATTGCATTTACATTTGATTTACTCGTCCTTGTCTCGATTTACTATTTAACCTACGAGTCGGCATCACTAAGCTTGGATACCTTGTCGGTTTGATTCACCGACTTGGAGATCCCTCTCCCGTCCCGCTAGCTGTAGTTTGGATCTCGATACCCGGTTTATCACCGTGGTCCCGTCCCGATACCCGGTTCGCTACCGTGGTCCCGTCCCGTTTATTTATATTGTATATATGATTTGCGTTGAATCTCCACACCTTATGTGACTGAGATCAACGTCCCGTGATACTGTTGTCACTTTACTGACAGAGAACTTAGCTTTATGTGATTGTCATCTTGTTAGTTCCCGATTTCCTTCGATACCCTATATGTTTATTTTGTTTACTCGTTTTCTAGCAAATGATTTATCTTCTTTATGAGAGTTCTTGCTTAAACAGATTTCTATGCTTTTCAAGATATTTCATTCATTATATGTTGTTGTATCCTTTCACTCTCTTGCCAGATCGTCATGTCTGATACATTTGCTTTGGTACTCAGGTCCCGTTGCCGGTTTCCTTGAGGAGGAGCCGGAGGAGGCGGTAGGTGAGCCGCAACCTCTAGTCGAGTGGCGTGCTGACGATGTCATGTAGACATCGGGTTGCTACGAGAGGCGTACATTTTGAGGAGAACTATTTAACCATTCTTTTGGGTTATTATTTTGTTTTATTGGCCTTTGTTGGCCTCTAATTTTGGGGAATGTAACTAAATGATCTTTTGTTAAACTTTAACTACTTTTGGGGAAACATGCTAGATCATTGCTCATTCTGATACAGTTTTTGATACTTGATGTTAATGCTTTCATGACCAGAGATAGTCTGACTATTTGATTTGCTACATGCTTTCGCACTTAAAAGAAATTTCATTGATGGTTGTGATATCCTCACCACGGACACCTGTGGGAAATTAAATAAATGTATGTTGTTATCATATTAAACAGATGTGATGTGGATCATTTCATCATTTAGTCCCGACTCCGGATCAGTTCCTTCGGGGGCCCGGTTCGGGGTCGCGACAGACAGGTATCCGAGAGAGACGTGTTTCAAGCATTTAAAAGAAACTAGAAATCCTAAGGACGTGGCGAGGATTCGATAGATCTTCCGTTAGCTAGTATCGTGTGAACAATGTGTGACCCTTTATATTATTATGTGCTAACAATTTATTTTGCAGCATCATGCCTCCTCATTAGAGAACAGTGAATGGCATTCCTTCTGGCAGTAACAGTGATCACACCGGGCCAGTAGAAGAGGATATAGTTGAGAACAACCCACCAAATCAGTTCCAAGAAATGATACAAGCGATGCTTGACCAGCAGCGTCAAGCCAATGAAAACCAAGCTAGATTGCAAGAACAGATGCTCAAGAGGGAAGAGGATCACGCTAGGGAGATGGCAGGGATGCAAAGACAACTACTTGAGGTCCTACAGAGGAGACCGGAACCGGTTCAACCTCAACCAGCTATAGTCATAAACCAAAGGCAACATGATCCCAATGCCTTGTTTGAACGGTTTCAGAAGAGGGCTCCGAAGGAATTTCTTGGGGAAGAAGACCCATTGGCTGCAGATGACTGGTTGGAACACACGGAGAACATCTTTGAGATTTTCCAGTGTACAGGGGGAGATAGAGTGAAGCTAGCATCATCCCTCTTTGTTGGTTTAGCGGACATATGGTGGAAAACGGTCAAGGAAGAATACAGGAACATGGCTGATGCAGAGGTGTGGGCAAACTTCAAGAGCCAATTCCATGATAAATATGTACCTGCCCATATCAAGAAGCAAAAGGCCATAGAGTTTCAACAGCTGGTGCAGGGGAGTATGACAGTCTTAGAATATCTCACCAAGTTTGAGAGACTGTCCAGATATGCCCCGGAGTTGGTAGATACGGTAGAGAAGAAAATCGCTAAATTCTTTGAGGGGCTTATTCCCTTCATTGAGAGAGATGCCACCGGAGTAGTACCACCTGCCACTTTTGATGAAGCAGTGAAGAGAGCCTACAAGTTCGAGAACTTCCACAACAAAATCCTCAAAGTGCAAGGCAAGAGTCCAGCCCAGCAGCAACAGAACTACCAGCATCAGAGGAACCATCATAATAAGAGGGAGAGGACAGGACCAAATGTGCAGAATCCAGTGGTTTGCATCCACCGTGGAAAGAACCATGCTAGTGCTGAATGTCATACCATCACAGGAGCGTGCTTCAGGTGTGGTTCGATGGACCATAGGATGAGGGATTGCCCTAGGCCAAACAGACAGAATCAGCAGCAGCAGCAAGGGCCACAACGTCCACCACCACCACCAACATAGCATGCATTGGTTGTCCAAAACCAGGTAAAGCCACTTCAGCAGCAAGCACCACAACAACAACAGTTTAGACAACAACAGTTTAGACAACAACAGCCATAGCAGCAGGCCCATCAGCAGCAGGGACATCAGCGTGCACCGCAGCAGAACAGGAATGCACCACATGGCAGGCCACAACAAGCTCAGAACAGGCAACAACTTCGAGGGAAAATTTACGGGGTCAATAGAGTGGATGCAAAGGCAGCGGGTAATGTAGTAGAAGGTACACTTCTTGTTTGTGGGATTAAAGCTATGATTTTGTTTGACCCTGGCTCTACACATTCTTTCGTGTCCCATAAATTTTCTAAGTTGATTGATATGCATGCTAGAGAACTTGAGTTCATTTTGACTGTGGCAACCCCAGTAGGTAAACAAGTTATTTGTAGAACCTTTTACCCTAGTTGCACAATTCAGTTAGGAGAAGTGGTTTTAACCGCAGATCTCATTTCTTTGGAGATGTTTGATTATGATGTCATCCTAGGGATGGATTGGCTGGCAGGGTACAATGCCACAATGGATTGTTTCCATAAGACCCTCACTTTCAAGTTGGTTGAGACACCAGCAGGAGTGTCGTTTCAGGGAGAGAGGAGGAATCCTCGTGCAAGGTTTGTTTTAGCGTTGAAGGCTGACAGACTTTTGAGAAGTGGTTGTGAAGCTTATTTAGTGTTTATCACGGAGGATAAACGGTCCCAAGGGGTGGAGGAGATCCCAGTTGTTTGGGAGTTCCCGGATGTTTTTTCGGAGGAGATTCCAGGTTTGCCACCCATGAGAGAGATTGATTTCACTATTGAGTTGCTACCAGGGACCGCTCCTTTTTCTATTGCACCTTATAGAATGGCTCCAGTAGAGTTGGGAGAGTTGAAGACTCAGTTGCAAGAGTTGTTAGAGAAAGGTTTTGTGAGACCAAGTGTTTCACCTTGGGGAGCTCCAGTCTTGTTTGTCAAGAAGAAGGATGGTTCAATGAGAATGTGTATAGATTACAGAAGATTGAATCAAGTGACCATCAAGAACAAGTATCCATTGCCAAGGATAGATGAATTGTTTGATCAATTGCAAGGTGCATCATACTTTTCAAAGATTGACTTGAGATCCGGTTACCATCAGCTAAGAGTCAGAGAAGCAGATGTGTTGAAAACAACTTTCCGGACAAGAAATGGCCACTATGAGTTCCTAGTGATGCCATTTGGGTTGACTAATGCACCGGCAGTGTTCATGGCTTTGATGAACAAGATATTTACAGAGTATTTGGATCAGTTTGTTGTAGTGTTCAATGATGACATTTTGGTGTACTCCAAGACCAAGGAAGAGCATGAAGAGCATTTGAGGATAGCATTGCAACTCTTGAGAGAGAATCAGCTGTATGCAAAGCTTAACAAGTGTGAATTTTGGCTAAACCAAGTAGCATTTCTGGGGCACATTATCTCAAAAGAAGGATTGTCAGTGGATCCGTCCAAGATTGAAGCAGTAGTGAATTGGGAAAGATCGAAGAATGTGACAGA
Organism: Cinnamomum chago; assembly: GCA_038049695.1. NCBI lineage: Eukaryota > Viridiplantae > Streptophyta > Magnoliopsida > Laurales > Lauraceae > Cinnamomum > Cinnamomum chago. Next base: position 51,170,232 of record CP142455.1, on the reverse strand, counting down.
AATTAGAAGTTTTCTTGGATTGGCAGGCTATTATAGGAGGTTTGTGCAAGGTTTTTCGTCGATTGCGTCACCATTGACAAAGTTGACAACGAAAAATGCACCATATGTATGGACAGATCGGTGTGAAGAGAGTTTCCAAGAGCTAAATAAGAGATTGACTACAGCACCAGTCCTTATTTTACCATCCGGGAGCGGCGGTTTCACCATTTTTACCGATGCTTCGAATGTTGGACTTGGTTGTGTGTTGATGCAAGAAGGTAAAGTGATTTCTTATGGATCCCGGCAGTTGAAAGATCACGAGAAGAACTATGCCACCCATGATCTGGAGTTAGCAGTGGTTGTGTTCGCGTTGAAAATGTGGAGACATTACCTCTATGGAGAGCAGTTCGAAGTCCACTCCGACCACCGCAGCTTACAGTATCTGTTTTCACAGAAGGATTTGAACATGAGGCAGAGAAGATGGATGGAATATATCAAGGACTATGATTTTCCAATCAAGTACCACCCGGGGAAAGCTAATGTAGTTGCAGATGCCTTGAGCAGAAAATCAGTAGGCTTGGCTAATCTTAGTGGCACTTGTATCTTTGAGCAATTTGAAGAATTGAGTTTAGACATGCAACCACTAAGGAAGGGTGTTTTGTTAGCTAACATGACGGTGTCAGAACCTTCTTTCATTCAAAAGATCAAGGACAGTCAGTTGTAAGATCCAGAGTTGGCCAAGATTTCAGAGCATATAGCAGAACGTCCTGACTTCCGTTTTGTTGATGGAGTTTTATACTACCGTGACCGTCTGTGTGTGCCTAACATTGAAGATTTGAGGAATGACATCATGACTGAGGCTCATAGCACAAAGTATTCTATGCATCCAGGCAGCACCAAGATGTATCAGAATTTGAAACGCAGATTTTGGTGGAACAATATGAAGAGGGAAATTGCAGCGTTTGTCTCCCGTTGCATGACCTGTCAGTTGATTAAGGCAGAACATCAGAGGCCTCCAGGGTTGTTACAACCGTTAGAGATCCCGGAATGGAAGTGGGAGCACATTCCCATGGACTTTATTTCGGGACTACCGAGGACTAGCAGAGGCAACGATGCGATATGGGTCATTGTGGACCGTCTCACCAAGTCAGCGCATTTCCTTGCTATGAAGACTGGGAAGAAGATGCACATGCTACCTTTGGCGGAGTTGTTTGTCAACGAGATTGTCAGTCGTCATTGTAAGACCCCGACCCGAGTGAACCCGATTAGTGCTAATTAAGTTGCGTGTTAGTGCTAAGCTTGATTAGTATTTTTGGCTAAGTTGGGCTTGGAATAGCTTTGATATAGTTATGGGGAGTTTTGAATGCTTTGTGTTAGTAGGGCCCTTTGGGGGTTCCTTTTTCATGACATTGCATATGTTTGAAGACTTATCGGAGGTTTTTGCATTCATTATTTTAATCCCATTTTATTCGTATTGATAAGCTCTTCAACTTTCATGTTGATCCCGTGTCTATTTGAGATCCCGAAACCCGATTTCATAGCCTTGAGGGCAAAACAGTCATTTCATACAAATCTGTACCCAAAACTTGATATTCCCGAAACCCGAGAAATATATACTTTTTGGAAACTAGAAATTTCGACGATCATTTCTTCCTTCTTCGTCGAATCCATCCGAGACCCCGAAAGAGATGATTTCAGCCAAATAAGTTCCTTTAGTAGTGGGACCCAACTCATTTGTTAACAAAGGGAAGTCATTCTTCATTCATTTCATTCTTCATGTTCCAGCACAAGAGGAGAGCCTAGGGTTTCCTTGTAACTCTTCTTCTTCTTGCTTCTCCATCTCCAATCCTCACCAATCTTGCACTAACATCTAAATGGAACTCACCATCCTCTTCCTCAACTTGCAAGCTTCATCTTGATACCATTTTTAGAAAAATCTCCCAGCCTTGAGATCTTCCTTGAGCTAGCTCTCTTCATTTGAAGGCCATTCAAGTGAGTAATCCTTCCCATCTTCTAGATTAGTGTTCTTCTAGCCCTAGGGAAGCTACGTTTGCATTATTGGAAGTTCAATCATTTCCATTCATTGTGTAACCCATTTTAGGGTTGTTTTGGGGGTTTTTTTTATTGTATCTTGGATTTGAGCTATAGAGGTGACTTGAGGCTTGGTACAGCTAGCTTGGACTTGAGGCAAGTGAATGATGAAGTGTTTTAAGTTTTAAATGGTTTGGTGAAACATTTATGGATTTTCATGCTTTCATTAATATGTTTATGGTTGAAATAAATGCCCTTTTTGCATCTTGATAGACTCATTTAATGTTTTGTAAACATGTTGGTTTAGCATTTATTGTCTTTTGGGTATATCCTAAATGAATGTTTGTGAAATGGTTTCCTTCCTCTTTCCTTTGTATTGGACTTGATATGGAAGAAGTGATGGAGTGAACATATGATGGGGTTTTGGAGAAGTGTAGATAGAGGCATTGGAGGAGCTCTTAGCTCAATGATTTACAGGGATTAAGTGGAAGTGGGGAGAATGGTTTTGAGGAGGAGAAGGGCTCAAATCTGAACACAGTGGGTGATTCCCGCACCTGACGGTTAGCCTTCGGTCACCCGGCGGCCTGCCGCCTGGTGACTGGCGGCTAACCGCCAGGTAGCCGAAATGTCACGGTTGCTTTTCCAGAGAGCACACTTCTCCACCTGAAAACTCGGTCAGCTCCACGGTTAGCCAGCGGCTAACCGTCGAACACATCGGCGGCTAACCGCCGGCTAACCACACTTGGCGGTTAGCTTTCCAGTAAGCTGCATTTCTGCAGCCCAGTGGCGGCTAACCGCCAGCTGACCGCCAGGTGACCGAAATTTCCCAGGTTTCGGAGAGCTCCTCGCTCGAACGAACTCTCCGGTTCGTTCGAGCGCTGAGCTTTGTCAATCGAAGGAGATTCACTAGGCATTGCATGAGACCATCCGAGAAAGAAACCATATCACAAGAATGTCATTCGAAGTTTTGAAAATCCAAAGTGTATAAGGAGCCCAGGATGTCTTCAAACTCAAGGAGTACCAAGTCATTTCAATAATCGACATACGGGACCCCTATCCACTTAAATAGACCTCGAAATCAACAGTTTTCCAGAAATCGTATAGCTCATTATATTTCTTCATTTTCCCAGATCTACTAGAATGATTTGTTTTCCCAAAAGCATGATAGTTACACTAGTAACATTGACTTGTCCCGACGTGCATTGCCCGATATGAAATGAAAGCTACACATTTGAGTGTTCTTGCCCCATTCATTTATTTACTTGGACTTGATGTATTTTGCATATGTCCCGATTTGTTGTTTAACCTATTAGTCGGCATCACTAAGCTTGGATACCTTGTCGGTTTGATCCACCAACTTGGAGATCCCTTTCCCGTCCCGCCAGCTGCAGTTTGGATCCTGATACCCGGTTTATTTCCGTGGTCCCGTCCCGATACCCGGTTCGTTACTGTGGTCCCGTCCCGTATATTTATATTGTATTTATGATTTACGTTGAATCTCCTCACCTTGTGTGACTGAGATTAACGTCCCGTTATACTGTTGTCACTTTAGTGACAGAGGACTTAGCTTTATGTGATTGTCACCTCGTTAGTTCCCGATTCCTTGGTTACCTTATATGGTTTTACCTTATTTACCTGTTTTCTAACAAGTGATTTATCTACTCTATGAGAGTTCTTGCTTAAACAGATTTATATGCTTTTCAAGATATTTCATTCATTATATGTTGTTGTATCTTTTCACTCTCTTGTCGGACCGTCGTGTCTGACCTATTTGCTTTGGTACTCAGGTCCCGTTGCCGGTTTCCTTGAGGAGGAGGCGGTAGGTGAGCCGCAACCTCTAGTCGAGTGGCGTGCTGACGATGTCATGTAGACATCGGGTTGCTACGAGAGGCATACATTTTGAGGAAACTATTTAACCATTCATTGGGTTATTATTTTGTCTATATTGGCCTTTGTTGGCCTCTAATTTTGGGGAATGTAATTAAATGATCTTTTGATAAACTTTAACTACTTTTGGGAAACATGCTATAGATCATTGCTCATTCTGATACAGTATTTATACCTGATGCTAATGCTTCCATGACTAGAGATAGTCTGACTATTTGTTTTGCTACACGCTTCCGCATTCAAAAAGAAATATTCGATTATGGCTGTGATATCCTCACCGCGGACACCTGTGGGAAATTAAATAAATGTAATGTGGATCATCATTTAGTCCCGATCCCGGATCGGTTCCTTCGGGGGCCCGGTCCGGGGTCGGGACAGTCATGGATAGCCAGTTTCTATCACATCCGACAGAGACAGCAGATTCGTCTCGAGGTTCTGGAAGGCGCTACATGAGTCTATGGGTACGAGATTACAGTTCAGCACAGCTTATCACCCGCAGACAGATGGTCAGTCAGAGAGGACGATTCAGACTCTTGAGGATATGCTCCGTGCTTGTGTGTTAGACTTCAAGACTCAATGGGATGAGACTCTACCATTCTGTGAGTTCGCTTACAACAACAGCTACCATTCGAGCATTGGGATGGCTCCTTTTGAGGCTTTGTATGGCAGGAGGTGTAGGACACCTGTATGTTGGGAAGAAGTTGGCACTCGCAGTTTTCATGGACCGACTATTGTTAGTGAGACCAGCGACAAGATCAAGTTGATTCAAGAATGTCTGAAAGTGTCCCGGAGTAGACAGAAGAGCTATGCAGACTCCCACCGCAGAGATCTATAGTTCAAGGAAGGAGACAAGGTCTTCTTGAAAGTGTCACCTACAAGGGGAACATTGAGGTTCGGACAGAAGGGCAAGCTATCACGGAGATACATTGGACCTTATGACATTGTGAGCAAGATCGGTGACGTGGCTCATAGATTAGCCTTACCACCCGAGCTATCTGGTGTACACAACGTCTTCCATGTGTCTATGTTGAAGAAGTATGTCCCCGATCCGTCCCATGTGCTCTGGCATGAACCATTGGAGATTCGAGAGGATGCTACCTATGTTGAGAAGCCCGTTGAGATCATCGATACGAAGGAACAAGAGTTGAGGACACGGACTAATCAGTGGGTAAAGGTGCTATGGGAGAATCATGGACCGGAAGAGGCAACGTGGGAATTACGAGATCAAGTGCAGAAGAAGTATCCACATCTTCTACTTGAGGTGAGCCTTATGTTTCATTTGGAGGACCAAATGCCCTAAGGGGTGGAGGATGTAAGACCCCGACCCGAGTGAACCCGATTAGTGCTAATTAAGTTGCGTGTTAGTGCTAAGTTTGATTAGTGATTTTGACTAAGTTGGGTTTGGAATAGCCTTTGTTTTAGTTTTGGGCAACTTGGAGTGTTTTGATAGCTAGTGGGGCCCTTTGGGGGTTCCCTTTCGGCTTTGCTTTTACTTGAGAGATTTTTCGGAATTGTTTTGGATTGCGTTCTTTACCCGTTGCATTCATCTTGTTGAATCCTACAACATTCATGCTGATCCCGTATCCATTCGAGGCCCCGAAACCCGATTTTCAAGCCTAGAGGGGGCAAAACAGTCATTTTTTTACACTAAACCTGTACCCAAAACTTGATATTCCCGAAACCGACAAAACATATACTTTTTGGAAACTAGAAATTTCGACGATCATTTCTTCCTTCTTCGTCGAATCCATTCGAGGTACCGAAATAGATGATATCAGCCAAACAAGCTCCTTTAGTTGTGGGACCCAACCCCTCATTTGTTAACAAAGGGAAGCCCATTCTCATTTCCACTCACTCTCCATGTTCCAGCACAAACCAACTGAACCTAGGGTTTCTTGCTTTTCTCTTCTTCTTCTTGCTTCTCCATCTCCAATCCACACCAAGAGTTCATTAATCAAGAGATGAAGATCACCAACCTCTCCCTCATCTTGCTAGCTTCATCTTGATACCATTTTTGGAGAAATCCATCAACCTTGAGATCTTCTTTGAGCTAGCTCTCTTCATTTGAAGGTCATCCAAGTGAGTAATCATTCTCATCTTCTAGATTTGCAATCTTCTAGCCTTAGGGAAGCTACATTTGCATTATTATTAGTTCTTTCATTTTCATTCTTGTGTAACCCATTTTAGGGTTGTTTTGGGGGTTTTTGATTGTAGCTTGGATTTGAGCTATAGAGGTGATTTGAGGCTTGTTTTCAGCTAGCTTGGACTTGAGGCAAGTGAATGATTGAGTGTTTTAAGTTTTAAATGGTTTGGTGAAGCATTTTTAGATTATCATGCTTTCATTAATTGCTTTTATGGGTGAAATAAATGATCTTATTGCATCTTGATAGCCTCATTTAATGTCTTGGAAAACATGAGTTAATGTCTTCTTGTATCTAGTATTATGTGGTTTGTATATGTGTTGGAAGGAGGGAACAAGAGGAGAAAAATCAAGTTTTTTCCGGACCTGCTATACGCCCAGGTCCGATCGATCGGACATGCAGGCCGATCGATCGGACTGTCGTTAACTGTGAGGCTTTTCGAGCGGATCGATCGGACTGTCATCCGATCGATCGGACCTGTCCGTAACTGGTACATTTGCTTTGGTACTCAGGTCCCGTTGCCGGTTTCCTTGAGAAGGAGCCGGAGGAGGCGGTAGGTGATCCGCAACCTCTAGTCGAGTGGCGTGCTGACGATGTCATGTAGACATCGGGTTGCTACGAGAGGCGTACATTTTGAGGAGAACTATTTAACCATTCTTTTGGGTTATTATTTTGTTTTATTGGCCTTTGTTGGCCTCTAATTTTGGGAAATGTAACTAAATGATCTTTTGTTAAACTTTAACTACTTTTGGGGAAACATGCTAGGTCATTGCTCATTCTGATACAGTTTTTGATACTTGATGTTAATGCTTTCATGACCAGAGATAGTCTGACTATTTGATTTGCTACATGCTTCCGCACTTAAAAGAAATATTCGTTGATGGTTGTGATATCCTCACCGCGGACACCTGTGGGAAATTAAATAAATGTATGTTGTTATCATATTAAACAGATGTGATGTGGATCATATCATCATTTAGTCCCGACTCCGGATCAGTTCCTTCGGGGGCCCGTTCCGAGGTCGCGACATAGCCCAGTATTGATTGTTGGATTTTTATGTTTGCACTAAACATTGGAACAAATGCAAAGGACGGGGTATCATCATTTTGAAATTTTTAATGTCTATTTTTCAAAAAAATAAAATAAAAAGCAACGGTTTAACCGGTTCAGTTTTGTTCGGTTTAAGCGTTCTCCATTGGTCGGATCGGATCGGTTAATTAAAAAACCGACACGTTCGGTTTGGTTGTTGGTTTTAGTATTAAACCGATCCGAACCGCTCATGTGCAGCACTAGTTTTGAACTACAATGATGTATGAATCAAATAAAATAATGGAAGTGAGAAACGATTTAAAATGAATGAGAAATGAGAGTATGAACATGACCTAAAAAAAACTGTGCAAAAATTCTGCACACAGGTGGGTCCGACCAGCAATGTTTGAGCCACTGGTTCACCGTCTTTCCAAAATTATTTTTGCTTGAAACTCTGAGGTTTGAAAATACATTGATCAAACTTTAATTTCCCCAAGTTTCATCAAAAACTAATGTGTTTTTATTAGTATTCTAATTGTAAACTTTTTACACAAAATCTGTCTTGAAATTCCTGCATCAATGTGCTGAATTGTGCACTTTATATTGTGATCCGAATTTCCAAAAATTATTCGGTCGACATTATTGACTCAAACCTCTGATTTTTCTTGCTTATTCAATTTAAAACTCCAATTCGAGCAACTTAAACATGCTTAAACTCCACCAATATGAATATGCATGAAATGCTAATTAGTTCCAACCATAAACTATGCACAAAATAAACATAAAATTGAATTGATCATAAAAATAAAGATAATAAACAAAAGTTCAAGAATTTAAATGTGTGGTGAAAACAAGAAAAGTAAATGTGTGGTTTTAACAGAAACTGTGGAAGAACATAACTTTAAATGTGTGGAAGAGTATTATCCTCTTTCAAAATTATTTTCTAAGCAGGGTTATAATTTGAATCATGCTCTTGGGGCCTTTGGGTTGTCAGTCCAAACACCAACAAGAAAAAAAATATAAAACAAGCACGAATTACCCAAGGACAAAGAAAGAAAAATTGAAAGAATAAGAAACAATTTTACTAATATGCAAAGTCTTACATAAGATATAAAAAATAAACAATGACAATTACATACTAGGATGAGAAGCCTCTTCTAGTTGAAAAAAACCAAGGGTGTAGTGTGATTTCCGGCCAAATCTCCTTGAGGACTCAAATGGAGAGAAAGAGAGAGGAAGAAGATGGAGTGTAGTAGTAAATCTAGAGAGAGCTAGTCTATCTTCCCATGAGAGGAGAGGGATGCTTATGCCTTCAATTTATAGATTTTTGCTCTCTTTCTTTCCTTCTTTGTTCCAAGTTTGTAGCATACAAACTTCTTTGTATAGCAAGTCCCTTCCTTGGCCAATAATTCTTAAAAGAAATAGCAAGGTGAGTGAGAGATTTTTGGTGCATTCCATGTGCAAAAATTGAAATCCCGAGTAGAAATTATAATACCAACTTCCAGAGGCCATATCTTCCTCGTTTTAGCTCCGATTGACACAATCTTGGGTTCTATTGATATCTACTCGAAAAGAGCTTTCCAACGGTGTATGGATTGCACCAATCTGATGGCTGGATTAAGAGTTATGGCCAATTTAATAATGCTGCCTCTGAAAAATCCGAAAATAATTGTGCACATATGGAATGATGGTTGTACAATGCGGTGTGGGACTGATGTGGACGTCCAAAGAGATCTTGGGATATTTCTTTCCTTGTTTCTTGACTCCCCTTCCATCTTTGGTTTGCTTCCAAGCTTCTTTGATTGACTAGTCAACTCTTTTAGCAAACTTTCATTTCTTGAATTTCTTTTTTGATTTTTGAGTTTTCAAACTTAGTAAGAATTAGATCTTACCAAATCTGAAGTTTCCTTTCTTGATCTTGAAATTACAAATCTAGCTTTCCATTCTTGACTTTTCAAACTCTCCAAAAATACCAAGATATGTGGGTCCACCATGAAAGATGTCATACCCTTGACCTCTCTCAAATTTCACCAATGTGGGTCTCATTCTTGATTTCTCTTACGTACACAAACTAAAACAAATGGATTCAAGAATAATTCTATGTAGGGAACTTAAATGGACGATGCATGTGACCCTACTTGATGCACCAAAAATAGCTGACTTTCCGAAAATAAATCTCCAAAAATGGCAGGTTTCATGAATTTATGCAAAAAGTGTGATTTTTTTAGCAAATTATGCATGAATGCACTACAATGGACCCTAAATGCATAAAAACATGATTTGTCACTAAATAAAGCTCTCTAATATCAATAAGTCCTTAAAATGGTCCAAAAGGTGTGTGAAATGTGCGCTTTTCAGGACTCATCACACCCCCCAACTAGCGTTTTGCTAGTCCCTAGCAAAAACTACGAAAAAATTGAGTCTTTTATAAAGATCTAATCTAAATGCAATGTGACCAAGCTAACTAAAAAATGAATGCAACACCACTTTCGCTGGCACTCCCGACTGCATTTAGCGTATGCAGTAAGCCCTTAAACCCCTAGGTTCCCCCTAGTGGACGAGTTGTGCCTCGTGAGGGTTTGCAATGAATTTACCCACAAAATTCTCTTTCTTTTTTTATTTTTTATTTTTTAAAAGAATCATAGTAGGAACCTAACAAAATCAAAGAAACTTTTCCGAAAGAAAATTTACAAACACATGATGTTCTCAATTTTCAGAATTTTCACTGCAAATGCAAATTTGAAATTCGGTTCACAAATCCTATTTTTGGTTCGAAATTCTCAAAATCATGGTAAATTGATTGTGCATAGTGAAATAGTATGTATACGAAAAAAAACATAGGCATCAAATGATCTGCCAAGACTCTCGTGAAAACAATTTTCAATCCAAAATTTTGGGCCACCTAACCTTAGCAAAGTAAAACAATATTCCTCTCAAGGCAACCATGATGGCTTTCGCACTACTGTTTTTCAAAGGCCGCAAATTTTTTTTCCAAACATACACATGTGACTGTGCAATGCCTGAGTCCTTTAAGCTTTCTAATTAATCCATGTAACGAGAATTAGGCCAATGACTCCCAAACCAAATGTCTTTAGGGCACTAGGTATGTAAATACCCCTGCGGGCTTACTGGCTCGGGTTAAAAAGGCTACGAACCCCAACCAGTCACACACCTTTTTATTCTTTTCAACACTTTTTATTCTTTTTCTTATTTTCTTATTTTATTTTTACGTTCCCCAACAATAGGTAGCCCTTTTCATGTGCCCAAATTAATTCAATGGTTTGTGGCTAATCAAACCACCCATATGAACCCGGAAACTGTGAAACTAAGGGTTGGTTTTCCATCATATTTTCAATCCAATTGTCAAAGAAAATGGAAATCATAGTTTCATATTCAAAAACCTTGAAAACATATACAGACTGTGTACAAGTGAGGGATCAAAATTCAGCACTTTTCCAAAAAACTCTTTCCTTAAACAAAACAGTAAACCATTGTTCTCTCTTTTCCCAAAACACCAAAAATTCCAAGGTTCAAGTTATCTTAGTTTCATAAAATTTCTCTCGAAATTCCCCTATTTTTTTTTATCAAAACCCTAAAAACAACAGAAATAGCAACTTTTTTTTCTTAAAAAAACAACCAAAAAGAATGTAAAACTGTTGTCCAAAGAGGAACAAGTGTGCTTGTTCCGACCCCCCAACCTAAGATGAACGTCGTCCTCGATGTCATGCATGTAGTGTAAAAAGTAAATTTAACATGAGGAAAGTAAATGACAGGAGGGTAAAGGGGAAGAAGTCACCTGAAGATGCAGTTTTTTCGATCTCTGTCCATGGTGAGACAAAACAAAGAAAACAAAAGGGAAAGAAGCTACTCTACTAACAAAAAAGAAAAATCTACATTAAAAAGAAAGGAAAATCCTACACTACTTAATCCAAATCCATGAATCCACCTGAATCCCAGATGAGATTTTCATCCACACAAATCACAAGAAGCACATATAGAGATGTTACCATGGGAACGTGAAGCACATTGAACATAAGGACTGCATAATGTTTGTTGTAAAAGTGTGGACAAAGGACCACTATGAAAAATGATTCCTCGTCCCTTAAAAATAGGTCTTTGAATGGAAGGAGAGGTGTCGCGACCCCGGAACGGATCCCGGGCCCGCGACGGTGTCGATTTCGTTGTTTTTCCCACAGGTTCCCGCGGTGAGGATTCCCAAAGACACGCGGAATCTGACTCACATGAACAAGTTTGTGGAAGCGTGTAGCAAATCACATCACGATAAGCACCAATAAATTTGTAGGTGCTATAACAAATAATAACAAGGCATAGTATCAAAGGAAGAAGTTAAAATGGCATTCCCATCAAGATTCAAGTTATGAGACTACCTCAAAACTAAGTTAAGTTTTAGTTACAACCCATGAGAGGCCAACAGAGGCCAATACAATTCTCAAAATAACAAAAGAAACCCCATGACATAATGACGAAACTCAAGAACCCCCCGACGTCTAGTTGACATCGTCGGGCTGCCACTCTCTAACAGGGGTTGGCTCAAAAGCCTCTTCCGGACGCTCCTCCTCAAAGGTAACGTCACCTGCACCTGGGCACCAACAAATAAGGGTCAAACACAACGGTTTGGCAGGTAATCAATTTAGGTGAAAACATGAAACAAATAACGTGATAAGAAAACATAAAAGCAAATCCCTGATTTGAAATACTACAATGACTGAGATACATTTTCGAGAATACAAACAAAGCTGAGATACTAAAACAAACTAGCATGAGTACATATAATATCATGAATAGTTGCAATCCACAAAGAGACCATCCTTTCTCTATCATTTATAATGAAAAGAGCAAGCACGCACGACAAGCACGATATATATAATATAATCACGACACGATTCCCACATATACAGGGATTTCCGGCCGCGGAACCGGACACGCACGATGTGTAATAAATACACGACCAGTCTGTAGACAGTCCACATGTTTAAGGACCCCCAGACAGTGGATCAAACTGAACGGGCAGTCCAAGCTCAGTGGTGTTCACTTAATTCATGAATGCACAAAACACGCGAAACACTATCAAAACATGGCGAGATGAAAAGGGAAAGTCACTTATCAAAACACGACGAACACGACTAGCAATAGGCATAATTAATATGCATAACACGCTTAAGAAGTGACCCCTTTTTCTTTTCTGGAAACAAATCTTCAAAACGAGCTTATACTTGAAATTCAAAATGAGTACACGATGGTACTTATCGTACCAAGACGGAAATTCAAAACGAAATCTGTCAAGCATGTGTTAAGGCTATTAATTGACCTTTGTGTAATTGGGACCCCACATATCAGAATGTACAAGAATTGGTGTCCCTGAAGTTGGATTGCATTTCGAGGTTCCATTTACACAGTGTCAAGTCAAAACCCTTAACATAATCTAGTTTTTCAACCTTCAAGAAATACATAAATGGAACAGTTCTTGGTCCTGAATCTAGCAGGTTCGCTCGAGCGGACCATAAGGTCGCTCGGGCAGACAACTCTTTGTCTTGCTCGAGACTAGACAGTGGGCAGTTCGTTCGAGCGGACCATAGGTCGCTCGAGCGGACAACTCTCTATCTGCGCCCGGACCAAGCAGTGGCCTGGTCGCTCGAGCGGACCCAATGTTCGCTCGAGCGGACAGGCTTCTGCATGTGCTCACTGAGTACAGAAAACCCATTTCTCTTGTACAACTTCCAATACATTTCTCCCCTTCTTCTCATCCTTAAGTCACATACAATCCCTTGAGCCTTCATGCTCACCAAGGGTTCATTTTTCACAATTTCAAACAAACAATCCAAATGAAACATGATCATGAAGCTTATAAACAAGTTTATATGCACAATTTCTAAAATAACAATGTAATCAAAATACACATGCAACATTGAACCTATAGAGATTACTTGCCTTAGTCCAAGATGTCTCACACTTCTCCAAGCACTTCACTCACTAATCCAAAGAACTACAAAAACCCATGAAAACCGCACAAAACTCACTCAATCTTGAAAACAAGAAACCCATTTTACCAAAGGGAAAAACAAAATTTTTAAGGAACTAAAAAGACTTCATGAAAAGTATGGGTTGAAGCTCTTACCTAGAAATGGCCAAACAAGAATAGATGAGGAAAATGTAGAGCTTGTCCCACAAGAAACTCCAAGAAATTTGTACCAATAGAAAGCTTGCAAGGAGAGGAAGAAGATGACGGTCTTTGAATTTTATTTGGAGATCTCTAGCTAGATCATGTAAGGTGAGGAAGATGGAAAGGAAAGAGGTATTTTCAGCCCTAGGTTAAGAAAGTTGCAGGAATTTTGGGGAAGTGAATGAAAGAGATGAGGGTTAGGCTTAAGTGATGACAATGGGGCCCAATGAACTTGAACTTTGAAATGGCAAAAACATGATCTTGTGGGCCTCGAATGACTTCGACGAAGAAGGATAAAACGATCCTCGAAATATCTAGTTTCTAAAAAGTATATTTTTGACATGGTTTTGAGATCTCGAAAATTGTGTCCAGATTTGTGTAAAAAGACCACTTTACCCTTTTTGGGCCAGAACTTGGGTTTTTGGGCCTCAAACATGAATGAGCTGAAGACGAAAGTTGTAACACATAGTAAAATCATTCACATGAAATCAAAATTGCGATTACACGAAAACCGATACGATCCTCCCAAGCTTACACGTGCACTCAGGTATTCCTGAGTGTGTCTGACTAACACTAAACGTCCTCAAAATTTCCAGAGCTATGTCCAAGACTAAAACTAATTATTTCTAACCCAACTATAACTAAACCCACTTAGGACTAAACACACACACTAATCGGAATGGTCTGGGCCGGGGTCTAACAAGAGGAGGACGCAATGAACAACTGCGTGGCCCCATGTCCTCCCATGTCATAAATTCTTTTGACTGAATTTCCACAATGTCCATAGGCAAGGGCTCAAATGATTCCAAAGTGTTAGAATCGAAGGTCTTGTTAGGGATTTTGTAATTGCAATTTGATGGATGCATTTGCACTTTAGCATCATTTGATATTTCACACATGCATTGATTTAAAATACCTTGAAATCTAGTTTTATACATGCATTGGTTTTTAGATTTGGAAAAGTTTTTGGTTTATGCATGTTTTGGTCATAAACTTGGATGCATTGGTTTTAGAACCCAAAACTCTTTTGAAAACCTAATTCCTTGTGCATTATATTTGGAAAATCATCTTGTGAATTTAGGTTTGAGCTTTGCATACATTCATTACAAAAAGAATCATTTTTGTATGCATTTTCATTTGAAAAGAGTTTTATCAAATCAAGCTAGCCTTTGGTTTTAAACTTTTGAATCATTTTAGGCTTTGTGTTTTTCATGTTTTTAAACATCTTAGAATGTCTTAAAACATGTTATTTAAGCTTGATTGAGTGGCCCAAAGATCCCTCAAAGAAATACTTTGAATTGGAAAAAAGTTGGATTTTTGGCCCAGGGACTCGCCCGGCAGTGTCGCCGGTCGACCGAGACCTGTGTCTCGGTCGACCGAGGACACTGCAGGGTGTCTGTACAGTTTCTGAACTGTAAGCCTCCAACGGTCATTTTTATGACCGTTGTGCTTTCTCGGTCGACCGAGACCCCTTTGCCGGTCGACCGAGGACTAGCCGTTGGCAACTTTTTGGCTATAAAGTCCATTCATTTCCAGCCTTTTTCAAGGCTTGACACATGAACTTTTGAGAGGATTTTGGAGCCAAAGAAAGGGGAAGAAGTTGGAAAGGCTAGAGGGCAATTTGGAAATCAAACTCATGAGTTTTTAAAAGGTACATCTTCTAAGTTATTTTGATTTCCATACAAATGAAATTCATGCATGTTCAAATCCTTTGTATTTTCATTTATGCATGATTTCAAGTCCTTAAAGAGTTGATTTGCAAGCTCAATATCTTTCTTGGTAAATTAGATTAGTTTGCAATCACTCTTATCAAATCACATGCTTTCTTAAACTTTATTTTTCATACAACTTGTGATTCTTTGAATTTCATGTCATTAACAAGTTGTTTATTATTCATGTGATTTGCATCAAACTTCAATCAAAACTTTTGTGTGTCTTAAACTCTCAAATGCTTTAAGCATATATTTGATTAAGCTTTCTTTTTAAACTTGATTGAAGTCATCACACACACACATCATGAGCATACACTTTTGCATTCATAGAGTGTTTGTGTGAGTTGTTTTAAACTTTCATATTAGCCTATTTAAGAGGCAACAACATTTGAGCTTTAATTTGTATCTCTTAGAGTGATCTTTTGGAAAGACACCTTCTTAGAGAAATCTACATTGTGTAAGGTTATTGCTTAGCCTTTGAAAAGCATCTTGGAAGGTTATTGCTTAGCCTAAGAAAAGCATTTTGTAAAGGTTATTGCTCAGCCTAGAAAAGCACATTGAAAGGTTGTTGTTGAGCCTAGAAAAACAACATTGTATAGGTTATTGCTTAGCCTTTGAAAAAGCATACATAGTGGAAATCCGGTGGGGTGTTGGATGCACAAGCCGGTAGTGGATGTAGGCACGTTGGCCGAACCACTATAAATATTGTGTTGTGGTGATTGCTATGTGTTGATTGTTTTGTTTAGCTTCCGCATATTGTATGGTTTATCATCACATGTGACTAGTTTGCTTTAAGAAGTTAAAATTGGTTTAAATTGGTCACAATTGTAGCTCACCCTATTCACCCCCCCCCCTCTAGGGTTAGGATCCCCATGGACTTTCAGGTCTGAACAGGACCACCCTCTAATTCCAAAAGTTTCTCTGAATTACATTGAGGGCCAAGAAATGCAATGACAAATTCTCTTATAGTCGGATCATCAGATTTCATGAAGAATTCAATACATGATTCCAAGGATTCCACATTGTCCGAATCATAAATCTGAAAAATGGGGTTATCCTCCCAATACTAATCTTGCATTTGGGGCTCATTGGGCGCATTTGCGGGTCCATCAATCATGGGAAAATCAATTTCTAGGAAATCCACAATGCCAAAATCATCAGAAGAATTGAACCCAAAGTAAGGATCAACATAGAAGGGCACAGTATCTTCTTCGAAGGGGTCCACATTCTCCTTCGGATTAGATAAGTGAGGGTTGGAGGAATTTGGCTCATAGGGTTCATAATCTGATTCATGTGGCGCACCATCATCCATATCCACAGGTGCACCCTTGGGTATCCTTTGCATATTTGCACAATCCATATCCGTCAGATTTTCAACGAGTGATGGATCATCATGTTGAAATTCACTCTCACTGCCAAGGGTGTCATTTACTTTTGTATTTGAAGTGCAGTTTGACTAATTGAAGTCATTAGTCTTTCCATGGATTTTGCATTGCTCTATATGGATTGCATGGTGTTTTGCGTGAATGTGATGAATCTGGCTAAAGTGTCTTCCAAGGATCCCTCCGGGGGTGGTGGTGGTGGTGGTTCATATGACCATTCAGGTGGTGGGGAGTCATTAGGTGCATATGAACAAGGGGAAAAATAGGGTGCATATGAAATATCCTGTGAGGGGTAATCATACGACCCACCCGGAGTAAATTCTTGGAGATAGGAGTTTCCCATATCAAACCCATACTGCCAATTGTCAGGAGCCACATTGTACAGGCTACTCATGTTACTCATTTCATCGTGGCAAGGCCATTGATTTGCATTTGATTCTGCTTGCCATTGAATTCCCGCATCCGTATTTAAAGGAGCGAATGAGTGTGTGCAGTATGAGTAATCATGTGGGACCCATGTTGGTTGATCATCTTCCATTATCATTCCATTGATACCCTCCATGCACTCCTCATTGTAATCATGACCATAGTGATTGGCCCACTTCTGCCCATATGTAGAACTTCTTGCCAACAAACAAGTTATTTGATGTATATTTGCATTTCATTCTTGTTCGCTCAACTCCCTTAGGGATTTGTGATTATTTGAAGCATCATCAGAGCTGCTTTGATAAAATCCCCACTTATTCATATATGACTTAATGTAAGTTGACAAATACGTATCTGTGGGGTGTAGGTACTCACGCCAGGATTTCTTTGGGCTATCACTATTGATTTTACCCTTATTGGTTTGTCCATAATTTGGCCTCCTCATGTTTGTGGATTTCCATTGGCCCATTCTTTTTGGAATCACTTCTTGGTGTTTTTTTTTTTTTTTTAAGTTATCAAGAAAAGGAAACTAGCCTACACTTGCAGCAACTAAGTTAATTCCTAAAGTTGAAAAGTTTACTTAAGTTCACCAACCCGACCCTATGAAACCAACCCGACTAGTTCAGCCCCCAGGTAAGGGTAGGATCACGAATGGACCTGTTTGAAGGACCCTTGCCGAGAACAGTCTAGCTGTCTCCACACTCTAGACAAGGCTTTGCTTCAGCACCGAGATGATCAAGGATAGCGATTAGGTCACTTTAGTTCACTTTCTTCTAAAAATACTTAAAATAAGTTGAGAAAAATAAAGTAACTTTGCCAATTTTAAAAACTTTTCTAAAAAAAATTCAATGATGTGTCCTTTCTAACTAGCAATCCATCCACTTTCCTAATCCAATTTAGGGTTGTCTAACATTCCATGCATGCACCTCCTATTTCTAGAAACATGCCAATAATAAAATACCCCATAAACCAATGTAAATAAGGAAACTAAGAGAAGTTACATTTTATGGCGCTCCTCGGTAAAAGCGCCAAAAACTTGATCGTGAGCTCCAAGCGTAGAGCCGCGAAGTAGTAATAAACTGGTGAGACCAGGTCGATCCACAAGGAGTAATGTAAACTAAGAGTCCTTCTCAACTTGTACCTGCCCTAAATAAAATCTAATTTTAGCCTAAAATCTAGATAAGTACATTCATCATTCCTACTTTCCAAAAATTAAATTAATTACAATCCAATGAAAAGAAAACTTCCTAAATCAAAAAATCCTAAAATAAAAACTAAAATTGCTACAAAAGAACACACAAGTTAGAACATCAAGAATAAAAAGTACCAAAAATAAAAATAAGAAACTAAACTAGAAACAAAAGAAACCTAAGTTAGAAAGTTAGTAATGCAATGTATGTCATGAGATGCTGAAAAATTCCAAGTCTGAAAAACTAGTATGCAGGGCTGTTTTTATGCATGATTTTTCCTAATCTTCTGCAACTTAAAACTGAGTTTAATGGCTGAGTTTTGAACTACAATGATGCATGAATCAAATAAAAAAAGTGGAAGTGAGAAACAATTTAAAAGGAATGAGATATGAGTGTATGAACATGACCTAAAAAAAAAAAAATTTGGGCAGAAATTCTGCACACAGGTGGGTCCGACTAGCCATGCTTGAGCCACTGGTTCACCATCTTTCCAAATTTTTTTTTTTTGAAATTCTGGGGTTTGAAAATACACTGACCAAACTTTAATTTCGCCAAGTTTCATCGAAAAATAATGTGTTTTGATCAGAATTCTAAACGCAGAATTTTTACAAAAAATTTGTCCTGAAATTTCTGCATCAATGTGCTGAATTGTGCACTTTATATTGGGATTTGAATTTCCAAAAATTATTTGGCCGAGATTATTGACTCAAACCTCTGATTTTTCTTGCTTATTCAATTTGAAACTCCGATTTCAGAAGCTTAAACATGTCTAAACTCCACCAATATGAATATGCATGCAATGCTAAGTAGTTCCAACCATAAACTATGCACAAAATAAACATAAAATTGAATTGATCATAAAAATAAAGTTAATAAAAAATAGTTCAAGAATTTAAATGTGTGGTGAAAATAAGAAAAGTAAATGCGTGGTTTTAACAGAAATTTAAATGTGTGGAAGAACATAAATTTAAATGTGTGGAAGTGTATTCTCCTTTTTCAAAATTATTTTCTAAGCGGGGTCATAATTTGAATCATGCTCTTAGGGCCTTTGGGTTGTCAGTCCAAACACCAACAGGAAATGAAATATAAAACAAGCACCAATCACCCAAGGACAAGAAAGAAAAATTGAAAGAGTAAATTTTTTTTTTACTAATGTGAGAACTTGGTTCGGGCGACACCCTTAACTACAGGGTGTAGCGTGTCAACCACGGGCTTCAAACGGATAGTCTCCGTTAATCCGCATCGGAAATATCCAAGTCCTGACCCTGGACTTATAAGTCAAACCCCGTATTAACTTAGCACGAGGCCTTTTAAAAACCGTACAGCCATGAAAATCGTAAGAACTCCGAAGTTAAATTTGATCGTGTGGGAGCAATATTAGGATAGGTGACCTTCTGGGAAGTCCTCGCGCGTGCACGTGGGCGAAAGCGGACAATTTCATGCTTAGTTGGGAGGGGCTATGACAGTCGGTATCAGAGCCGAGGACGGTTCTATTTCTGGTGGGGGAGAATGTGAGAACTTGGTCCAGGCGGCACCCTTAACTACAGGGCGTAGCGTGTCAACCACGGGCTTCAAACGGCGAGTCTCCGTTAATCCACATCGGAAATATCCAAGTCCTGACCCTGAACTTATAAGTCAAACCCCGTATTAACTTAGCATGAGGCCTTTTAAAAACCATGCGGCCCCGAAAATCGTAAGAACTCCGAAGTTAAGCGTGCTCGGGCGGGAGCAATACTAGGATGGGTGACCCCCTGGGAAGTCCTTGCGCATGCACGTAGGCCAAAGTGGACAATTTCATGCTGAGTTGGGCGGGGCTGTGACAACTAATATACAAAGTCTTACATAAGATATAAAAAATAAACAATGACAATTGCATACCAGGATGAGAAGCTTCTTCTAGCTGAAAAATCCAAGGGTGTTGGGTGATTTCCGGCCAAATCTCCTTAAGGACTCAAATGGAGAGAAAGAGAGAGGAAGAAGATGGAGTGTAGTAGTAATTCTAGAGAGAGCCGGTCTATCTTCCCATGAGAGAGGAAAGGGATGCTTATGCCTTCAATTTATAGATTTTTTCTCTCTTTCTTTCCTTCTTTGTTCCAAGTTTTTACCATGCATTCTTCTTTGTATGGCAAGTCCCTTCCTTGGCCAACAATGCTTCAAAAAAATAGCGAGGTAAGTGAGAGATTTTTGGTGCTTTCCATGTGCAAAAATTGCAATCCCGAGTAGAAATTATGGCACCAACTTCCAGAGGCCATATCTTCCTCATTTTAGCTTCGATTGACACAATCTTTGGTTTCCAACGGTGTATGGATTGCACCAATCCGATGGTTGGATTAAGAGTTATGGCCAATTTAATATTGTTGCCCCTGAAAAAACCAAAAATAATTGTGCACATATGGAATGATAGTTGTGCAATGTAGTGTGGGACTCGTGGACGTCCAAAGGGATCTTGGGATATTTCTTTCCTTGTTTCTTGACTCCCCTTCCATCTTTGGTTTGCTTCCAAGCTTCTTTGATTGACTAGTCAACTCTTTTAGCACACTTTCCTTTCTTGATTTTTGAGTTTTCAAACTTAGTAAGAATTAGATCTTACCAAATTTGAAGTTTCCTTTCTTGATCTTGAAATTACAAATCTAGCTTTCCATTGTTGACTTTTCAAACTCTCCAAAAATAACAAGATATGTGGGTCCGCCATGAAAGATGTCATACCCTTGACCTCTCTCAAATTTCACCAATGTGGGTCCCATTCTTGACTTCTCATACACAAATTAAAACAAATGGATTCAAGAATAATTCTATGTAAGGAATTTAAATGGACGATGCATGGGACCCTACTTGATGCACCCAAAATAGCCGACTTTCCAAAAATAAATCTAAAAAAATGGCAGGTTTCATGAATTTATGCAAAAAGTGTGATTTTTGAGCAAATTATGCATGAATGCACTACTATGGACCCTAAATGCATAAAAACATGATTTTTCACTAAATAAAGATCTTTAATATCAATAAGCCCTTAAAATGGTCCAAAATGTGTGATGGTCCCGGCTTTTGTCTTTTTCCAAAGCTGCCTCCGCCCCGGGGCTGACGGGGTATGGTGGAGGGAAAAAGGAAAAGCGGGCATCAGTTTTTTTGTACGGGTATGCCAATTTCTCTTTAATACTTGGAATTTAGAAATGGTGATCCGGAGATCCACCTTCACAAGTAAAAAGGGAAATGAAACTTTTTTCTAGTTTTCCATTGCATACATATTTTAATAAAAGAGACAGTTTTGTTTGAATGCCGTGAAAGGCGTTTTTGTGCCGTAGAAGGCGGTTTGGTGCCGTTGGAGGCGATTTTGCCATGAAAGGCGATTTACAAATCTTATCAATAATGAAAGACAAGAGATGTGATTTTTTGTCTCTTTAGAAAAAATACAATTTACAACAGAAAAGTAAGAAAAAGGAATCTAACTTCTCATGCGATTGTGGGAGGGCTCGTTCAGATCGATGGTCGCGAGTCATGTATGGGCTCCGCCATCGTCCTTCAGATGAGAACATAGTGCTTGATTTCTTGGCTTGGCTCCAACCTCAGATTTTTAGAGGATAAGGACCAAGATAAGGTCCTATATCCGGTAAAAGGCTGAGTAGACGGGCTGAAAAGCCGCATCTAGCCATGTTGGATAGAAGGATAGGTGGTCTTTGAGGGGGTGGCCCCCCAAGGGGCTTCAATCACCTTGTTGAACTTGTTGCAGCAGAGTTTTCTTGAAGGAGCAGGGTTGTAGAGATTTCTCCAAGGATTTTTGAATGATTTTCTGGCGATTTTTCCGGATCTGTGGCGATTTTCCCGGATCCTTCTGTGTGTGTCCCCCTTCCTTGAAATGCTTGGAGGGGACTCCTATTTATAGGCCTTTAGGTAGCCTTTAGGAGTGATTTATGAGCCTTTATGGTAATAAAGCTCATTAAGGGAGGAGTTACGAGTTTAATTGCTTTTTGTTTTGTAACTCCTGACCCTTGGATTTCATTGGCCGGAGGAGAGTCATGGGCATTTAATCGCCTTTAATCTCCATTATGTTAGAAGTTTCATGGCTTGAATGCCATGATTGCTTGGACTTGTAACTCCTGAACGGAGGCTTCTGATTGGGCCGTTCAAGATAATGGGTTAATGACCGTATTAACTTGCCATAAACGGGCCAATTGATTGCACTAAGTGGCCACCTTGGTAGCTGAAGAGTCGCGGGCCATGTTGCGTCTCTTGGAATTCCCTTTGCGATGATCATCGATGGATCCTTATGTAAATCAACATCAGACGATCATGTAGTTTCAGACATTGGTTGATACCAGCGGGCCGGCAGCATCTGTCCAGTCGATTTCGCGATCGGGCGGGCAGAAAGTGCACTTTTTGGTTGTTCAGCTGGCGATCAACGAAGTTTTTGAAGTTCTTGGAAGGATTCCTGTGATCTTGGCGAATATCGGCGAATTTGGAGCCTCAAAAGTCTGAATCTGGAAAAATCACAGGGACAGAACAACTCGTCTCGCGAAAACGGACGAAACGGGGGGTCCCGGGGCGAAATCGGCGCCCCGGACCTCCCAGGGTCGCCGGCCCCATGGTCTCCGGCGACCATGGGCCATGGTCGCAGGCCTGGCCCAGGGTCGCGGGGCTCTGCGACCCTGGGGGGAAAATTGCTTCCCGGGGCCCGTTTCTGGCCGTTTTTCGTCGTTTTTCGCTTCCGTTTTTTTTGTTTGTTTTCTATGACATTTCTCCACATTTTTGGCTTGATTTCCCTCTGAAAAACATGATGATAATCCTTGCAATTTGGTTTGCAAAGTTTCCGATTTTCCGGGAAAAGCCGAGCGCAGAACTGCTGATTTTCCGCCAGAAGCTGAAACAGGGTCAAACGATGTCGGAATGACCTGAAATTTGAGGTGAAGCTTCTTGAGCATTAAATAAGACCAACCATGGGCTTTCTTTTGAGTTTTGAAGCCATTTGGGGTCATGCAAATGCTTGCCTTTGATTTCACTGCGAGGGAAATGCCGAACTTTGACTTTCGGTCAAACGATGTCCGATTGACCTGAAATTCGACGTGTGACTCCCTCATCAGTAGTTAAGACCAACCATAGGCTTTCGTTTCAGTTTTGAAGCCATTTGGAGTCATGCAAACGCTTGCCTTTGTTTCTCCTGCGAGAGAGATGCCAAGCTTTGACTTCTGGTCAAACGATTTCCGATTGACCTGAAATTCGACGAGGGGCCTATTGGAGTCATTTTGAGATGATCCGCAAGCTCCGAATTAGGTGCCATGGTCCCAGGGTGGTCCGCCGGGAGCTGCTGCTTAGCTGTTGGAGAAGTGAAGCTAGGCCAAATGATATCGAAATGACCCGAAACTTCATGTGTACCTCTCTTTTGGTTCTTTTGAGTGACCTTGCAGTTTTTGTTTGATTCTGACAAGATCTGATGCTTGAAGTGGCGCCTGCCTATTTTGGTAGGATGCGGCTCCGTGTAGCTTTTGGTGTGAAGAGGCAAAGTGACATTTTTGGTGTCAACAAATGCCCCCTCGAGGTACAGCGACGATATAGCTTTTGTAGTCGATGTGCCTCGAAGAGAATCTTGAAGAAGAGCTTATGACTTGACCAAGAGTCTTTGAGCATTTTTTTATATGGAGTAGCCTTTTGAGCTTCTAGGGGATTTTATGGTAGTGAGAGGGATCACGTACCACCTTAAGGCAAGATTTTGAGAATGACATTTGGATTTGGATTTGGTTTTGGTTTTTTGGTTTTGATTTTGACCTTGTGACCTAACAAGCTGTATGTGGCAGGTTAGGGGGTCAGGTTTTTGGTTTTGATTTTGACCTTGTGACCCAACAAGCTGTATGTGGCAAGTTAGGGGGTCGGGTTTTGATTTTTGGTTTTGGTCTTGTGACCTAACAGGCTGTATGTGGCGAGTTAGGGGACCATGGTTTGGTTTTTTGGTTCACTCTTTGGGACAATTTTGGGTCCATTGGAGTGGTTTGGGCTTTTGTGGAATGTCAATTTCAAGATTTTGGCTTAATTTGGTTCATGAGGTGGGATGGTTTGGATTTTTGGAAACTCATGAAGCTTGGATTTTTGTATGGTATGGTCCAATCAACTCAAAAGAGGCATGGGACCATTTTTTGTACGCTCTTGGTAAGAGAAATTTTGACTAAAAGCCACTTTTAGTGCCTAGGTGGTCAAACTTGGCTCATATGGGCTAACCCATGGGACCTTAAGCTTTGAAGGATGGCTTAGATCTCATATGGTGTCACTTTGTAAAGAATATCTAAAGATATCTCCTTTGGGTGGAGAATATCTAAAAATATCCTTACTTTGAGAGATTTTCTCAAGTTTCCTTGATTTTGGGAGAGATTCTCTCAAAATATCTTTCTTTGGGAGAGAATATCTCTCATTCCCTTTCTTTTTGGAGAGAATTTCTCAAAGAATCTTTGTTTTGGGAGAGAATATCTCAAGTTTCCTTTTCTTTTGGGAAGGTTGCTAATTTTTAGCCCTTTCCTCCTTGCTTTTCTCTTGTTTCCTCTTTTGGTTTGCTCTCTTCTATAAAAGCAATTGAGGTGGGATCTCTTGCTCCTATTGCTTTCTTTTTGCAAAAGTCTTCAAGAGTTGCTCTAAGATCAAGAATCCTCCTTCTTCAAGAGTCTTCAAGTTCTTCTTTCTTCTCCATCCATGGCTTCAAGTAAGTTTTTTATTTCTTTTTACAAGAAATTCCATGTAAAGAAAGTTTCATCATTTTTTTTTCTTCTCTTTTTTTTTTTTTTTTTCTTTTGCACCTGTTCTTTTCTTTTTTTTTTTTACACGCCCTTTTCTTTTCCTTTTTTTTTTCTTTCTTCTTCCTTTTTTTTTTCTTTTCTCTCTTTTTTTTTTTTTTGCTGCTGTACGGACATGTCTGTACAGCTTTGGGATGTACGGCCATGTGGCCCATGGGCCACGGCCTGTGGGCTTCGGCCTGTGGGCCAGCCCATAAAATTTTTTTTTTTCTCTTCTTTTTTTTTCTTTTTTTTTTAAAAAAAGAACTTTCCTTTCTCCCCTTTTTGTATCATCATGATAATGAGGTTTCATGCATTTCAAGATGTTTATGCATTTTTTTTTGTTTGATGCATCAAGATAGAAGGCTAGAGTTTCTATGTTAAGTCAACATGAATTTTGACTTAGACAAAGTTTGATTTTGACCAAGTTGGGTTGGAATTGGTCAAATTTTGTCAAGGTTTTCCTAGCATCTAGTGCATGATGATTTTCTTTTATGCATGATTTTTGGTAAATTGAATTGGGAGCATGATGATGATGCACACCTGGAAATCTTTTTGCAAGTCGTGAGATTTGAAGCTCACAGCAATGTTGAGCTCTTTCTTTAGTCTTGCGGGGGTTTCGAGGAGCTTTTTGCAAGTTTTGGGATTTGAAGCTCGCAGCAATGTTGAGCTCTTTTCCGATTCTTGCGGAAATTTGAGAAGACTGTCTTGATCTCGCAGCAATGTTTGAGTTCGAGTCTTCTTTGAGAATCCTTCATTGATCATGAGCTCGCAGCGATGTTGAGCTCATCTTCAGGCTTCCTTTCTTTTCGGGGTGATTCCCTTTTCTTCGGAATTGCCCCGGAGTCATGCCAAAATTTCGCTAGGATTTTTTTTAGCAAAATTCTGCCATTCTGTTGATTGATTTTTTTTTTATCTTTGCAGGTAGTTCCTCCAGAACGAACAAGGGTAAGAAGCCCGTTACCGATGCAACTTGTCGATCTGCCAGATCTTCCAATGCGGCTGTACAGCAGGCCTGGGAGAAGGTCCAGTATGTGGAGAGAAACTTGGAAGAGTGTGACTCGCTCAACCGAGATGAGATGAGACAGCGACTGATCGCTCTCAAGGATGAGGAGTTCTACAAGATTATGGCAAAATCTTGAAGAAGCACGGCCTGGAAGCTTTAGAGGCTAAGGCCAAGAGTCTGCTTGGGGAGCTGAAAGCTTGGCTGGAGAGCATTTTTGGCTGAGGCCCCCTTTTTTTTTTTTTTTTTTTTTTTTTAAACAGAAACTCTTTCTTTTTATATACCACATGTATTTTTTTTTTTTGGTATACATTTTTGTAGTGCTTGTGAACACTTTTCTTTTCTTCTTTTTTTTTTGGTACCACATGTATTTTTTGGTACTTTCTTTTTTTTGTTTTCCCTACGCTCACTCAAATATTGTGATTAAAGTGATTGCTAAATGGGATGTGATCAAAAGTTTGTCATTTTGTGAGAAATCTTTTGACAAATGATTGTTTTGGCATGGGAGCCAGTTTTTGAGACATGTTTTGGCATGGGAGCCAGATTTTGTTCACGGCATGAAAGCCAAATTTCGGGTGGCATCTATAGCCGGATTTGGATGGCATCTATAGCCGGTTGTTTTGAAAACCAGTTTGTTTTGTTGGCATGAAAGCCGGGTTTCTGTTTTGGTTGGCGTAAAAGCCAGGTTTTTTTTTTTTATGGCATGAAAGCCGAATTTTGAGGTGGCATGAAAGCCAAATTTGGGTTTATGGCATGAGAGCCAAAATTTTTGAGATGGCATGAAAGCCAAGATTTGGTTTGTGGCATGAGAGCCAGTTTTGTTTTTGGTGTAAGAACCAGATTTTGTTTTTGGCATGAAAGCCGAAATTTTTTTTTTTTTTTTTTTTTTGGCATGGAAGCCAGATTTTTTGTTTTTGGCATGAAAGTCAGATTTTTTTTTTGAAAACCGAGTTTTGTTTTGTTGGCATGGAAGCCGAATTTTGATTTTTGGCATGAAAGCCGGATTTTTGATTTTTTGGCGTGAAAGCCGGATTTTTGGCATGGAAGCCGGGTTTTTTGGCGTGAAAGCCGGGTTTTTGGTTTTCAAAAATGCAAGTATCGACTAAAAGTCGCCTCCCTGCTGAATGGTATTGCAAGTATCGATGGAATGTCGCTTCCTTGCTCATTCGGTTGCGAGTATCGATGGAATGTCGCCTCCTCGCGGATTTGGGTGCAAGTATCGACTAAGCGTCGCTTCCCTGCTTTTGTCTTCAAAAATTTTGTTTTGTAGGTATCGATGGAATGTCGCTTCCCCACGATTTTTGAAGTTTAAGGTTTTTTCGAACCTTTGTTTTGTTTTTTTTTTTGTTTGTTTTAAAATTTGGGTTGTGGATATCAACTGGAACGTTGCGTCTCCACGATTTTTGAAATTTTGGGGTTTTGGAAGTATCGAATGGGGTTCGCATCCTTCCGGTTTTGGGTTTTGCAAGTATCGACTGAACGTCGCTTCCTTGCGGTTTTTGAAAAACCATTTTTTTGTTTAAAGACACGAGGGTCGTAAATTTTGACTCAAAACCATTTTGGTGGTAAAAGTCGAGGTGGACTAGGGCTGAAATCCCTAGGTCCTGATTTTGTTTCAAACCATGAATTTTGGTTTCAAGGATCGAAAATTTTGGTCAAGTTTGGGAAGAAGCTCCTAAACTTGGATTTTTGGATTTGCTTTTTTTTTTAACAATGAAACGATGAAAGAAACATTGTTTTGAGGGGTTTTTTTTTAGAAATTTCAACAAAAGGATGAAAATTCCAAAAGGAGTGGGTTTGACGAGCAGATACCTAGGAATAGGCTTTGGCCGTGCAGGCGTCGCTCTGACCCGATGGAAGAAGCCTTCAAGGGTAGTACCGCTTCAAGAACTTCCCATTGATGGGCAGCATACATCTGTCACCCTCCATGTTTAGAAGAGCGTATGCGCCGTTGGAGAAGACTTTGTCGATGACGAAAGGTCCCTCCCATTTTGGTTCAAATTTGCCTTTGGATTTGTTGGCAAAAACCATTGGTCTTTTTACTGTAAGAACCAAGTCTCCCTTTTTGTAGGCGCGTTGCCTGACCTTCTTGTCAAAAGATCCTGCCATGCGTGCTTGGTAGAGTTCAATGCTTTGTAGAGCTTCGAGCCGTCTCTCATCGAGGTTATCCAGCTCTTGGAGTCTCAATTTGACATTGCTTTCTTGCGTCATGTCATTTTGTAGAGATACCCTTAAGGAAGGAATTTGAACCTCCAAAGGGACAACAGCTTCGCATCCATAGACCAAGGAGAATGGTGTGCTATGGGTTGGTCCTCGAACGGTGGTTCGATAGGCCCACAAAGCTTCAGGCAGTTTGTCGCCCCATTCTCTTTTGTGACTAGAGACCATTTTCTTGAGGATTTTGCAGAGCGTCTTGTTGAAGGCCTCTGCTAGTCCATTCGCTGCCGGATTGTACGGAGTTGAAGGACAACTTTGGATTTTGTATTTGTCGCAGAACCTGTAGAATCGGTGATCGCGGAACTGTGGTCCGTTATCATGGACGAATCTTTTAGGTATGTCGAAGCGACAAATGATGTTGGTGCGCAAGAAGTGAAGGACTGATGACGTCTTCATTTCACTAAGCGCGAATGCTTCTGACCACTTGGAGAAATAATCCGTAGCGGCGAAGATGAAGCGATGACCTTTGCTCGATGGAGGGGAGATAGGACCTATGATGTCCATACCCCAGGCTTCAAAAGGCCATGAGATTGCTGTAGGATGTAGCCATTCCGGAGGCATGTGGACATAATCTCCATGAACTTGGCATTGTTGGCAGCGCTTAGCAAATTGCATTGCATCAGCCACCATGGTAGGCCAATAATAACCTAACCTTTTTATCTGATCGTAGAGCTTAGGCCCAGCCTGATGGGCTCCACAAAGACCAGCATGTACTTCTTTGAGTGTTCCCTCAGCCTCTTGTTGTGACAAGCAGCGTAGAAGTACTCCATTGTAGGATTTTCTATACCGCATTTTTGAAGGAATATCCAAATGAAAGTTTGGGGCTCGTCTTTGGATGCTTACCCGTTCTTTTGGATCTTCAGGTAGGATTCCGAACATTATGTAATCAATGAACGGATCCCTCCAGTCGCTGATCAGAGGTTTAAGGACGGAGATCCGACTTCCAACCACTTGGTGGCATTCAGCAACTGCTTTATGTGTGTTGAGAGGAGGGAGAATCCTTTTTTGACACACTGTAATTTGCATGTTTTCCCCTTCTTGGATTGCCATAGACGCAGCAAGTCCAGTCAGGGCATCTGCACGAATGTTTCCACCTCTGAGGATGTGGGTGATATGACAGATGTCGAACTTTTGTCGAAGCGATTGTGCTTTGTTGTAGTAAGGCAACAGATCGGGCTTCCTGACTTCAAATTTCTGATTCATCTGGTTGACGATCAGTTGAGAGTCTCCAAAAGCTTCCAGCGTAGTGATGCCGGATTCAAGGGCGAGTTCCAATCCTATGATTAGGGCTTGGTACTCAGCTGCATTGTTTGAACATGGTTCCAGTAGCGAGAATGCGTGTGGAATCATGTATTTGTCGGGATTAACAAAGAGAATGCCAATTCCCGATATTTGATTTCCCTTTTCATTTGTCCTGGTTGCGCCATCGAAGTACATGTGCCAGGAAGCGTTTGATAAGGAAGTCTCCACATTGTAGACTGATTCGTCTGGGAGGTCATCCCTGAGTGGAGAATCTTTAGGCAATGGATGCTCCGCGAGGAAGTCTGCTAGAGCTTGGCCTTTGATTGCTTTTTGTGGTACATACCTAATATCAAATTGTGACAGGAGGATGGACCATTTTGCCAGTCGGGCATTGAGAGAACCTGCTTTTGTGACAAGGACCTTTAGGAGGTTGATCCTCGAAATCAGGTACACTGTGTTGGATAGCAGATAGTGACGCAGTTTTTGTACGGCGAACATCACTGCCAAGCATTCTTTTTCGACTGGAGAGTAGCGATGCTCTGCACCTGCCAACATGCGGCTAAGGTAATATAGAGCAGCTTCTTTTCCCTGGTCATTCTTTTGTGCGAGTAGAGCGCCTAAAGAACAGTCAAGGGCTCTTGTGTACAAGAGGAATGGTTTTCCAGTTGTGGGGGCAGCCAACACTGGAGGTTTAGTCAGGTATGACTTGATGTCTTGGAACGCGGCTTCACATTCAGCATCCCAGACAAAATCGACACCTTTTTTCATTAACCGAGAGAATGGACGGCACTTCCCTGATAGGTTGGAGATGAACCGTCGAATGTATGCCAATCTTCCTTGGAGCCCTTTTAATTGTCTTAGGGTTCTTGGAGATGGCATTTCTAGGATAGCCTTGACTTTGATGGGGTCAAGCTCTATGCCAGCTTTCCGTACTATGAATCCGAGAAACTTACCCGATGAAACACCGAAGAAGCATTTGAGGGGATTCATTCGCAGTTTGTGTTTGCGAAGTCGGAGGAAGACTTCTCGAAGATCTTTGAGATGGTCTTCTTTTCTTTTGCTTTTGACGGCGAGATCATCGACATAACATTCGACCGTCTTGTGCTGCATATCTTGGAATATCTTCATCATAGCCCTCTGATATGTAGCGCCGGCATTCTTCAGACCGAATGGCATGACAGTGTAGCAATACACGCCAAACGGGGTCCGAAATGCTGTGTGTTTTCCATCTTCAGGATGCATCTTTATCTGATTGTAGCCAGAGAAGCCATCCATGAATGTCATTCGCTCGAACCCACAGGTATTGTCGATCATCACCTCCGGTATAGGGAGCGGGAATTCATCTTTTGGGCATGCATTGTTCAGGTCTCTGTAATCAATGCAGACCCTGATTTGCCCATTTTTCTTTGTCACGGGGACGATGTTGGCCAACCATTCAGGATGCTGTTCCTCACGGATGAAGCCAACGCTTTTGAGTTTTTGAACTTCTTGTTCAATTTTGTCCATCACGTCAGGACGGAACCTTCTTTGGCCTTGTTTGACAGGCTTGATATCTTTTTGAAGATTGAGTTTATGGATTGCTATTTTGGGGTCTAAGCCAGGCATCTCAGCGTAAGACCATGCAAAACAATCAACGAACTCATGAAGAAACGCGATATACTCGGGTAACTCATCATCCTTTATATTCTTGCTTATGAATACAGGACGTGAGTTATCAGGTTTTCCCAAGTCTATCTTTTGAACAGAATTTTCTGTTGGAAGATTTGAAGGTGGTTCCTCCACAATATTTTCGGAGGCTTCCAACCCAACAAAGCCTTCTGGAGTTCCAAAGGTATCTACAGACCACGGCTCTGCTTTTGTCCATGGGTCTTCTTGATTGGTACTTTTCTCAAGATTTGCTATGAGATGGTCCCAATCACCTGTTGAAACTAGGTCGAAGTAGGGCACTTCCTTTGGAGACAGTGGTTCTTCTGGGTCAGAGAACCGTGTGTCTGTATCATCGGACAATTCCTCTTCATCATCAAAGAAATCGTACGAATTGGATGAACTTCCTGGATCATTGACGATCAACTCTTCAAAGAGATATCCAGGGAGATCGATGTCTTCATTAATACGAGATGTTGAGGCTTGGTCGGCAAGATGACTTTGCAGCCTTTGTGTCAACTGTCTCAAGGGAGCGTCAGGATCATACCCCAGCCCATATGAAGACTTTTCTATGTGGCGGTGGGGTTTCCAACCTTCCAGTTGACTTTTGGTCAGGGTTGGTTCCAATGGCGTGATAATACCACGGCCATCTCCCAAACCGATTGGGTTCTGAGCGTCGTAGCCCATTTTCTTCATGATAGCTTGCGCCATTGGACTATACAGGGATAGTTGAGGCATACCTTCATTTTGGAAAGGTTCAAGCGAAGAATTTGATGAAGAAACTCCCGATTTATGGAAGAAGATTGGCTTTTCTTCTGCTGATGTTGCTGGAACAACGAAGGAAGCAGATGCCGGATCTTCTATGTCAACGGTTGTCTCCATCGGAGTGAGAGCGGGCTGAACTTGTTGATCATCAGCTTGGCTTGACGATGTATCGTCTTCTGGCTCTGAGTCCGAATCCGTGTCTTGCAAGATAGACACGAAGGAGACAGCAAACTTGCCCCCAACCCTCTGTTTTGTCTTCTTTGCTTTGGTGGTGATCACCAGAGGCTTTGAAGACTTGAGGGAGACCATGAAGGGAGATTGATTATTCTCTTCGGTTTTGATAGAGGGTTTATTTTCTTCCGGTGATTGCTGAGGAGCCTTGCCTTTGTCTTTCTGGAGATTTTCGGCAAAGGATGCTGTTTCTTCCTCCCTTTCCTCTTTTTCATCTTTGTACATCTGAGCATCTGCGAAATAGACTTCTTTGCCTTTGAAGGGCTTTTTGTCTGCAAACACTCGATGTATCAAGCCGTCATTGCCAACGAACTTGATGCACTGATGTAAAGTCGAAGGGACAACACCATTCTCGTGTATCCAGGGGCGTCCGAGAAGGATGTTGTAGCATGAAGGGGTCTTTATCGCATAGACAGTGACCTCGGAGATAAGATCACTGATTTGCAACTTGAACCTAATTTTGCCGATCGGCCTTTGAGCGCTGCCATCATATCCAAAGATGGACACAGAAGTGTGGCTCAGCTTGCTAGGCGGAATGCCCAGTTCTTCGAGTGCCGAAGTGGAGATGAGGTTGAGTGCAGAACCTGGATCGATCTGGATTTTGCGTACTGGCACCTCTTTGATGTACCCGGTGAAGTACAGGGGTCGGTTGTGCTTTGTCTCGCCTAGCAGGAGGTCTTCCTTGGTGAAGGCGATGGTTGCACTTGCTGCTTTTTGAACCGAGAGGCATTCGATGCAGGATCCTTCAGTTTTCTTCTTTTCTCCTTTTGAGGGAGTTTTTGATTTTTTGACCCTATGGTCCATTTCAATTTGTAGGACTTGTGGGGCATGTTTGTCGACATCCGCATCCAGCATTTGTAGTTCTGAAATGAGACTATCACGAGTCTGTGGTGACATTCGTAACAAGTCTAGGATGTGCAGACGTGCAGGTATGTGTTTGAAGTGCTGAATCAAGTCGTACTTGAAAGCCTCCTTGGGGCCTGCATTTTCATTATTCTTGCCACTAGGGGCGTTTACAGCTTGTTTTCCCAAAGGATTTACATAAGAAGCAGAAGGTTGGTTGTAGTTTTTGTGGTAATCCCGGCCAGAACGGGTACCTCTACCAACTTCAAGAGCTTCTGGAGAAGGGTCTTTGTTTAGAAGATCACCCTCGAGATCGAGGGGTTGTTCCTTCTCATTTGCTGAAGATTTCTCTGTGTCAGCATTGCCATCTTCAGTAATTGTGTTGCATGGAGCATTTTCCGGGAGCAAGTCCTGAACAGCATCCAGCAACTTTCCTTCTTTATCGAATATTTTGTCGGTCCAGACATCACCGATGAGATCGGGCATTTGGGACCAATTGACCAGATTTTCTCTGAAGAAGATTTCACCGGCTGGAATTTCTTCAAGGTGATCGGTCGGAAGAGGTTTGAGTTCCGATGTCACTGTTCCAGGAGACGAAGCCTGAGAAGGTGAGGAATTATCATCCTGAGTTATTGCATTGCAAGTAACTTTGACGGAAGATGCCTCCAAGATGAACTGTTGGGAATCAGATTCGTCCTCAGATGTAAGAGGATCGTCGATCCAACAGCTTTCTTCGTTTTCCGGGGTTACCGGAGGAGATTCCTGTAGATTTTCAGGAACTTCCGGTGCTGGGTTGTGACGAAGCTGATTGATGCGACCTTGTTCTTGCTCTATAGCAAGGTGCTGCAAGATCCTTGCGTATTCATCGAGATCAGGCACGGGAGCCAAATCTTCTTCTTCGTCTGCTCCTTGTGGTTCAACATGGTTGGGTTCCACTGGAGTATTTTCTTGGACAGCCTCTTGGTCTTCTTCATCATCAGACCAGGATCCTTGCGGCTGTAATGGGTTATACCAGATTACTGGCATAAGATGAGATTCAGGGATCCATTCCTCGTCGGAGAGATATTCTCCTGTTTCGAGGGATTCTTCCCACTCATCGATGTCACTGGCGGTGTCACTGGACTCATATCCATCCATGGAGAATCCGACCACTGAGTTGCAAGAGTATGATGCCCCCTGCGTAGTTTCATCTTTGAGATGTGGTGGCATGAAATCACCAAGAGTGAATTTTCTTACCGCCTTTGAAGCCTTAGGAGAGGACTCTTCTGTTGCCCCCAGTGAAGCGGTAGAGGAGGTTTCTGCCTTTTCAGCGACTTCTTGCTTTTTCGGAGCTTTCTCCTGCTGTTTGAGCTTGCGGAGTTGTCTCCTGGATTGCCTTCGCTGTTGAGCGGTTGGCTTTGTTTTGACGACCTCCCAATTTTCATCTTCTAGGAGATCGGGGTGTACCCATATGGGCTGTCCGTCTGATGTTGGATATGGAACCAACTCTTGGGACGTTTGGGTCATCTTTATCACCTTGAAGGAAGTAGTGATCTTCTCTTTTGGTGATTTTTGTTTTTGTCCACACGACACCATGTTGACGGAGGCAGACCCATAGTTCTTGTCGAAGGTAATGACTTCGTTTTTCCACATCTCATTTATCTTCTCTCTCACAACAAAACATTGATTGAGATGATGCGAGACCATCTGATGGTATGGGCAGTACCGAGGATCGTTGGTTTTGCCAACATCTCCTGGTCTTTTGGGGTCAGGCAATGTAAGTTTGCCATTTGCTAGGAGTGCTCCAAAGATTTCTTCAACATCTTCATCAAACGGGTATTTCTTTTCTACCCGTTCTCTGAAGGCATCAGAGAGTTCAGGCTTTTTACCTGAAGCTTTGTTTTCATCTTTCTTTGGCTGCTGAGGAGCTGACTTGGTTTGCACATTGAGAACCTCCTTTTTCTTTGGTTTTGAGGTTGCAATGGTAGTCGGCTCTTTCTTTAATGATTTCTGACTGTTGAGGTCTTTGATCACCGTTTCAGCTTCCATAGATGCTTCCAGGAGTTCTCCCAGGTTCTTTGATTTGTTGCCGATGATCATGGAGCGGATTCTTGCTCTCATGTTGTTTCGGCAGATGTCGACCAGTGATGCTTGTGGCAGTACATCGGAGCATTTGTATGCCATTGCCTTCCACTTGTGAATAAAGTCATATGTTGACTCATTCTCTCCCTGTTTTATGCTGCAGAGCTGAGCCATAGTAACAGGATGATCCTCACCTTTGAAGTGGGTTAGGAAGCGTGTCTCCATCATGGCCCAATTTTGAATGGAGTCCTCCGGCAGAGTGGAGTACCAATCAAAGGCCGTACCTTTTAGGGTACTTGCAAAGAGGCGGATTTTGAGGGCATCTTGATCCGCAATAGCTCCCGTCAGGATCTTGAAATGGATGACGTGTTGTCTGGCTGAACCTTTCCCCGTATATGTTTGGAGAGTAGGTTGCTTGAATTTTGTAGGGAACGGGACCGAGTCCATCCACAAGGGATATGGTGGCTTGATCCCATGCTCCTTTAGTGTATCCTCTTCTTTTGCTTTGGCGAGGATATCGTCAACGTCCTTTTTGGTAAGGGCGCGTGACTCATTGTTTTCCGCATTTTCCTCGTCGCCTTGATGGCTCGGAGGAGCTTCATTGTTTTGTGGACGCTGAAGATTGAGAATTAGGTTCTCTATTAGAGTCTCTATCCTCTGCTGCCCTTGCTCCAGCTGCTGGATGCGTGCGGTTACGTCATCATGCGGCGGAGGCTGTTCAGTATTTGTGACCAAGACGTTCATTCTTCGAGAGTCGAAAGAGGATACAGTCTTGGTGACTGAGCTGGAGCTCGTTCTTTTAGATGAAGAGCTCGAAGAGTGGTCACTCCGACGTCCTTGGCTTGAAGAAGCGGGAGAGTTTTCTTTATGTCTTCGTGTCCGGGAGACGCTGCGAGTCACCGGTCGTCTGACATGGATTTTAGTTGCTGACTTCTGGCGTTTTCTGGTTTTTCCAACCATATGAACAGCAACAAGTTGGTCGGGTCTTTCTTTTTCGACCCATTTTTGGGAGACTTGAAGTGCAGAATCCTGGGTTCTTTGCTTCTCTAGTCTCTTTTGTCGATATGCCGTGCGGCGACGCATACGACGGGCGATTTGAGCTTTGGTTAGCTCTGGCTGTGCCCTAGCAATGAAGGAAGTAGTCCCTGGTGCGCAGCAGCCAAGCTTGTCTTCTTTGAAGACGGGCAGGGACAGGATCTGGACGCGGTCCTTTGCCTGTCGCAGCGAAGCTTTGAATTTTGCGAGTTCGGCTCCCGTTGAGAGGAAGGGTCGATTCGCAGGTGTGCAGGCCTTGGCAGGTTCTTGCGGAGGCCTTACGATGCACGATTTGATTTTGGGCTTGTATGAGCAAGCCGGCTCGTGCTGAGTTGGTTTTGTTTGGCGGAGGGTAGGCTTCTCCTCTTTCATGTAAGCAAGAGGGTAGAACCGGTTCTCCTTGAGAGGGGCCAGGTATGCTGGCTTTGCTGATGTTTGTGACCTTCGCTGTTTGGGTGAAGGCCTTGGAGACCAAGTCTTTGAGCAGACCTGGTTTCTTGCTGGTTGAGGCTTTGCAGGAGCGCTACGGGCCTCAGGCTTCTTGATGATCGCCCTTAGTATCACTGTAGTGATACGTTGAGGGGCGGTTCTCTGCTTCTTGGCAGGTGCGGTTTCTTCTGCGGGTAGTGGGAATGGTCCCAATGACCCGAAGACAATGGTCCGGGGAGTAGAGTTTGACCCGGTGTCTTCTGAGTTGCCGAGGGAAATGACGCTTCGGCAGCTGGCAGGGCGCTTGTAAGTGCGCTTGGTTTGTTTGTCTTGGAGCATGAGCTGGTACTTGTTCTCATCAAAGGTGATGGTTAATGAAGCTGCCATTGTTAGTTTTTGAAAACTTCTGAAACAAGACCATATCCATTAGTAATCACAAGAATATGGTGATCATAAATGGAAAATACTATGGTTTCGCCTTTTCAAGTCGCCCGAGGGGACATGGCCCAGCCCAAGCAATATGAGGAAGGCAGAAAAGCCATAGAGGGCACAATTGTTCTGAACGCAGGTAGGGTCAGCTCAGAATGAGCGTCCCAGTGACTGCTAGAAGCAATTGTGAACCTTAATTCAAATTACCGAGAAGCAAAGCTCACTCAAGGTAAAATGATATAAGGTTGAGATACAAATGTGTCGGTTGCGAATACAGTAGACCCGAAAGGGCGTACTAGCACCGCTAGGCACAAATGTTGCAAATCGCATCCTTGGAAAGGACACGAGATGGGATTTTTGAAAGGTCAAGATTGGATTCATAGGAGAGAGCAAATGGTATTCCAATCCGAAAATGTGCTCAACATTTCTGCGAGCTCGAAAGTCCGAAAAGGAAGGAACTAGGATTTCTCAAATATGAATCCAAAAGTGACGGAAGTTTTTTTTTTTGAAAGTGTCAAGATTGGACTTTATAGAAGAGAGCAAATGGTATTCCAATCCGAAAATGTGTTCAACATTTCTGCGATCTCGAAGTCCGAAAAGGAAGGAACCAGGATTTCTCAAATATGAATCCAAAAATGACAGAAGTTTTTTTTTTCTTTTTTTTTTTTGAAGATTTTTTTTTTTTTTTTTTTTTTAAAAGAGTTCACATAGATCTCCAATTCGATCTTATGAAACCTCAGTTGATAGATCAGCCCCCAGGTAAGGGTAGGATTACTTAATGAACCCGTTTGGAGGACCCTTGCCTAGAACAGTCTAGCTGTCTCCACACTCTGGACAAGGCTTTTCTTAGATCCACTTTGGTCAAAGAACGCAACTGGTGCAACCTTAGTGGCTTTTTTTTTTTGAAAGATTTTTTTTATTATGGATTCATAGAAGAGAGCGAATGGTGTTCCATTCCGAAAATGGGTTCAACATTTCTGCGATCCCGAAGTCCAAAAAGGAAGAAACCAAAGTTTCTCAACTTAAACCCAAAAGAGGAAAATCTGAAAAAATTTTGTAAATCAGATTTTTTTTTTTTTTTTTTATGGATTCATAGAAGAGAGCGAATGGTGTTCCATTCCGAAAATGGGTTCAACATTTCTGCGATCCCGAAGTCCGAAAAGGAAAAAACCAAAGTTTCTCAACTTAAACCCAAAAGAGGAAAATCTAAAAATTTCTTGTAAATCAGATTTTGTTTTTTTTTTTTTATGGATTCATAGAAGAGAGCGAATGGTGTTCCATTCCGAAAATGGGTTCAACATTTCTGCGATCCCGAAGTCCGAAAAGGAAGAAACCAAAGTTTCTCAACTTAAACCCAAAAGAGGAAAATCTGAAAATTTTTTGTAAATCAGATTTTGTTTTTTTTTTTTTTTATGGATTCATAGAAGAGAGCGAATGGTGTTCCATTCCGAAAATGGGTTCAACATTTCTGCGATCCCGAAGTCCGAAAAGGAAAAAACCAAAGTTTCTCAACTTAAACCCAAAAGAGAAAAATCTGAAAAAAAATTTTAAATCAGATTTTGTTTTTGATTTTTTTTTTATGGATTCATAGAAGAGAGCGAATGGTGTTCCATTCCGAAAATGGGTTCAACATTTCTGCGATCCCGAAGTCCGAAAAGGAAGAAACCAAAGTTTCTCAACTTAAACCCAAAAGAGGAAAATCTGAAAATTTTTTGTAAATCAGATTTTGTTTTTGATTTTTTTGAGAAAATTTTTTTAGAAAAAAGAAAGACTGGAAATAAACTTAAAAGAAGAAATTTCCAAGAATCCCATCTCATGTGTTTTTTTTTAGATGCAAGATCCAACATAGGCCACCAACTAAAAAGGAGCCAAAAGGAATCTAAGCACATGTTCATCAAATGAACGAGTCCCACCGGGTGTGCCAGCTTGATGGTCCCGGCTTTTGTCTTTTTCCAAAGCTGCCTCCGCCCCGGGGCTGACGGGGTATGGTGGAGGGAAAAAGGAAAAGCGGGCATCAGTTTTTTTGTACGGGTATGCCAATTTCTCTTTAATACTTGGAATTTAGAAATGGTGATCCGGAGATCCACCTTCACAAGTAAAAAGGGAAATGAAACTTTTTTCTAGTTTTCCATTGCATACATATTTTAATAAAAGAGACAGTTTTGTTTGAATGCCGTGAAAGGCGTTTTTGTGCCGTAGAAGGCGGTTTGGTGCCGTTGGAGGCGATTTTGCCATGAAAGGCGATTTACAAATCTTATCAATAATGAAAGACAAGAGATGTGATTTTTTGTCTCTTTAGAAAAAATACAATTTACAACAGAAAAGTAAGAAAAAGGAATCTAACTTCTCATGCGATTGTGGGAGGGCTCGTTCAGATCGATGGTCGCGAGTCATGTATGGGCTCCGCCATCGTCCTTCAGATGAGAACATAGTGCTTGATTTCTTGGCTTGGCTCCAACCTCAGATTTTTAGAGGATAAGGACCAAGATAAGGTCCTATATCCGGTAAAAGGCTGAGTAGACGGGCTGAAAAGCCGCATCTAGCCATGTTGGATAGAAGGATAGGTGGTCTTTGAGGGGGTGGCCCCCCAAGGGGCTTCAATCACCTTGTTGAACTTGTTGCAGCAGAGTTTTCTTGAAGGAGCAGGGTTGTAGAGATTTCTCCAAGGATTTTTGAATGATTTTCTGGCGATTTTTCCGGATCTGTGGCGATTTTCCCGGATCCTTCTGTGTGTGTCCCCCTTCCTTGAAATGCTTGGAGGGGACTCCTATTTATAGGCCTTTAGGTAGCCTTTAGGAGTGATTTATGAGCCTTTATGGTAATAAAGCTCATTAAGGGAGGAGTTACGAGTTTAATTGCTTTTTGTTTTGTAACTCCTGACCCTTGGATTTCATTGGCCGGAGGAGAGTCATGGGCATTTAATCGCCTTTAATCTCCATTATGTTAGGAGTTTCATGGCTTGAATGCCATGATTGCTTGGACTTGTAACTCCTGAACGGAGGCTTCTGATTGGGCCGTTCAAGATAATGGGTTAATGACCGTATTAACTTGCCATAAACGGGCCAATTGATTGCACTAAGTGGCCACCTTGGTAGCTGAAGAGTCGCGGGCCATGTTGCGTCTCTTGGAATTCCCTTTGCGATGATCATCGATGGATCCTTATGTAAATCAACATCAGATGATCATGTAGTTTCAGACATTGGTTGATACCAGCGGGCCGGCAGCATCTGTCCAGTCGATTTCGCGATCGGGCGGGCAGAAAGTGCACTTTTTGGTTGTTCAGCTGGCGATCAACGAAGTTTTTGAAGTTCTTGGAAGGATTCCTGTGATCTTGGCGAATATCGGCGAATTTGGAGCCTCAAAAGTCTGAATCTGGAAAAATCACAGGGACAGAACAACTCGTCTCGCGAAAACGGACGAAACGGGGGGTCCCGGGGCGAAATCGGCGCCCCGGACCTCCCAGGGTCGCCGGCCCCATGGTCTCCGGCGACCATGGGCCATGGTCGCCGGCGACCATGGCCCAGGGTCGCAGGCCTGGCCCAGGGTCGCGGGGCTCTGCGACCCTGGGGGGAAAATTGCTTCCCGGGGCCCGTTTCTGGCCGTTTTACGTCGTTTTTCGCTTCCGTTTTTTTTGTTTGTTTTCTATGACATTTCTCCACATTTTTGGCTTGATTTCCCTCTGAAAAACATGATGAGAATCCTTGCAATTTGGTTTGCAAAGTTTCCGATTTTCCGGGAAAAGCCGAGCGCAGAACTGCTGATTTTCCGCCAGAAGCTGAAACAGGGTCAAACGATGTCGGAATGACCTGAAATTTGAGGTGAAGCTTCTTGAGCACTAAATAAGACCAACCATGGGCTTTCTTTTGAGTTTTGAAGCCATTTGGGGTCATGCAAATGCTTGCCTTTGATTTCACTACGAGGGAAATGCCGAACTTTGACTTTCGGTCAAACGATGTCCGATTGACCTGAAATTCGACGTGTGACTCCCTCATCAGTAGTTAAGACCAACCATAGGCTTTCGTTTGAGTTTTGAAGCCATTTGGAGTCATGCAAACGCTTGCCTTTGTTTCTCCTGCGAGAGAGATGCCGAGCTTTGACTTCTGGTCAAACGATTTCCGATTGACCTGAAATTCGACGAGGGG
This sequence comes from Cinnamomum chago, assembly GCA_038049695.1. Lineage (NCBI taxonomy): Eukaryota > Viridiplantae > Streptophyta > Magnoliopsida > Laurales > Lauraceae > Cinnamomum > Cinnamomum chago. Next base: position 51,129,484 of record CP142455.1, on the reverse strand, counting down.
CCTATTGGAGTCATTTTGAGATGATCCGCAAGCTCCGAATTAGGTGCCATGGTCCCAGGGTGGTCCGCCGGGAGCTGCTGCTTAGCTGTTGGAGACGTGAAGCTAGGCCAAATGATATCGAAATGACCCGAAACTTCATGTGTACCTCTCTTTTGGTTCTTTTGAGTGACCTTGTAGTTTTTGTTTGATTCTGACAAGATCTGATGCTTGAAGTGGCGCCTGCCTATTTTGGTAGGATGCGGCTCCGTGTAGCTTTTGGTGTGAAGAGGCAAAGTGACATTTTTGGTGTCAACAATGTGTATGCAAATGTCCGCTTTTTAGGACTCATCACAGAACTTGTTGTAGAAGCCCCTACCTCTAGATCAACTACAGGCACCCCTTGCTTTGTCTCTAAAGAAGACAAAGGAACCTCTCCTGTCACTTCACAACCTGCCAATGAAACACAAAAAGGTATGAATATGGTCATGTTAAAAATATCATCATCAGCAGGGTTATTAAGTACCTTATTCGACGACTGGCGAAATACTTTCTGCCTCCATAAACTCATCCGAAGCATCGTCAAGAGTTGCATCCACGAATGGTTCAAAGTCGTCAGAATCATGTGGCAAATTAGCTGACAATAAAACAAGCAACTTGTTATCAAACAATGGCACAGATAAAAAAACACACAAAAGAAGTCATACCAGTTGGAGATTCTGGATTCACTCCAGAGTCCCTCCATTCTTCTTCAGATGAAGCAATCGGATCCGTCACTGCCTCATTAGTCGGAACCTCGGGCATCGCCAAGCCATCAACCTTTGCTAAAAAAAATTAGAGGGGGGAGAAGGCAAATTAGAACATGAAAATATCCATGAAAGAAATAGAAAAAAAAAGGAAGAATCATACCTTCACCGACGGTCTCTACTTCTCGGCTCCTTTTTTCCAGAGGCTCGTCAGCATCCCCTGACACCTCCACATTGATGGTGAGAGGGACTTCCAAATCAGGAGAGTATTCGTGCCATCCCTTATTACAAGGCCGCCCTATCTTCCTCTTGCCTTTGTGGGTTGGTTTGCTCAAAGAACCTACCCCACTGTCAAAGTCATGTCTCACTTGACCGCTCACTGGACGGTCTGCTCTTGCCAGTAGACTCCATGGAAGCTCGCCTCTACACCGCTTGCATCCAAGCATCGAACTCGACTTCCTCCTCCTCCAGTTGCTCTAAAGCCTTGCCAAGTACTTCCCGGACAGCTTCAGATCCGATGACGCCCTGCTCACCGAGAAAGCCTATCTTATGCTTTTGTCCAATAAGGAAGGCCAAAACTTCCTCTCGCCAGACCCAATCTGATTTCCCGATGCCCTTCCCAAAAGACCGTAACATCAAGCTCCTTCTAGGAAAGCCCCCGGTACACCGAAAAACTCTCCACAAACCACTTCGTGAAGCCCGCAGTTCAAAAAGTAGATAGCTCGGGATAAGAAATCATGGCGGTAGTGTCCTCAGTACTATAAAAAGCACATGCATTTCTGCCATCCTGTAGATCTCCAAAGCGCTTCACCATACTTGAAGGTGCTGCAACAACGCCTTAAGAGAAGCCCAACTACAATGTAAAGCAAGAAAGGACATACACGGCTGGTCGTTAACAAAAAGATATATGTGGTACACCATTGTGCCAACATGTATGTTAAAAAGCCACCCCTTCTCTGCATTGGTCAAAGAGTAATGTCTTCTTGACCCTGCCCTGGTGGAGTCCCGGGGGGGGGGGGGGGGGCAGCAAAATCAAAAGCCTTCTTCCGCAACTCCGAAGATTGCTTCACAAAAGACTGCCCTATCTCGACGTCCCTATACCGTCGGATCCTCATGTGGGCAAAGAAAAGAGATTCGAAGACTACTGTCCCCCTAGCCAATCGAATCATGAAGGGGTAATCATCATGTGTAGCACCCAACTGGTGGAAGTCAGGACAGTGGTATACATACCACGAATAAAATATATGGGCTGAAAATACCCTATTTACAGGGAGCCCAAGCCGAACCAAGAAAACATCAGCTTGTAGTTTGGTGCACAAATAGGAGTAAATAGCAGGCACCGAAGCGAGCTGTTCTCCGACCGCCATTTGACAAGCCGGATAAATACAATGTGGCCTGATGTGCGTTCCATCTCCACCAGCAAAGACAGCCTACCCAGTAAGTGAGATAAACAACAAGATCTCTCTGCAGTGCAATGTCAGCACAAATGGCATTTGTACATGCAAACAAACTCTTCAAATGTTTTCACATGACCGAAGTCTTCTTCGAACCCGGATTCTTAGCTCTGACTTCCTAGGTCATGCTTTCAGAATACTCCCTGTTGTCAAAGAAGTTAGGGGACAAACAGCTAAAACTCTTGAACTACTGGACCTGACTTTTGAGCCCTCCGTCTTTTTCAAAAATTCATAGAAGGCGACAAGCAGAAAGTACAAAAGCCGAAACTCCTCGGATTGCTCTTCAAGGGTGATGTCAATAGGCATGAACTCCTCATAGAGTTTGCTGAGGATAGGCAACCCAGTTATGGCGCTCAGCTCCTTCAAAGAGAAACCAATCTCACCATTCGTGACAATGAAGGTGTTGGTTTGTGGAAAGAACGACTCCAATATAGCCATGAAGGCCTTGTCGGAAAAGATCACGGTCTCCTTAAAAGCACGGATTGCATCAAAGATCTTGGCTTCCTTTAGAATGGCGCCACAAAGCCACAGGACACAATCAGTCCATGACTCCCAATCTGATTCAGTACTAAAACGATCACGAAGTCGAAAAGGCTTCACCTAATTGCTGTTGTCACCACTGAAAATACCAAGGCCCATCGGTCACAAATCAACCGATGAATGATCAGGACCCTGGTAGCCACTGGATGGCATCAACATGTCTATACGGGCGGGCGACTTCTCCGTTTATCCAGAAGGGCTGGCAGTAAAAATCCTGGTCTTGATCACATTGGTTCTTTTCGCCCAACTAGGAGGAACTTCTCTCTTAGAGCATATAGGAGAAAGGCTCATGATCGAGACAGTACGATTGAAAGTCAACCGGGTAACAACAGTCCTCTCTTCACCATTAGACGTGCAAGAGAACCGAAAACATCTCCTCTAGTATGTCAAGTCGTCAAGGACTGCATCACCAAAGAGAAAAGGTAGGCTTGGGCACAATGCTCTGATTGTCCATGACCCAAGGACGATTGCTTACCATGATCTTGTAAAACTCCTCATCCTTGAGAGGGATCAATCTTTGCCTCATCTCATCCTTGTTGAGGGAGTCACACTCTTCCAAGTTTCTCTCCATATACTGAACCTTGTCCCAAGTTAGCTGAACGACCACATTGGAAGATCTAGTAGATCGGCAAGGCGCGCCGGTAACAAGCCCCTTACCCTTGTTCGTTCTAGAGGAACCACCTGCAAAGGTTGGGAAAGAAAAAAAAAGATCAATCCTCAAAATGACAGAGTTTCGCTAAAAGATCCGGAGAAATTCTGGCATGGTTCCGGGTCAATTCCGAAGAAAAGCGAAACACCCCGAAAGAGATAGAAAGCTTGAAGATGAACTCAACATCGCTGCGAGCTCATAGTCAATGGAGGATTCTCGAAGAAAGCTTGGACTCAAAATTGCTACGAGATCAACCAAATCTTCTCAAATCTCCTCAAGATTAGGAAAGGGTTCAACATTGTTACTGTAAGACCGCGTCCCGAGTGACCTCGATTAGCATTAATTAAGTTGTGTTTTAGTTTTAAGCGTGTTTAGTGGATTTTGATTAAGTTAGGAATATAATAGAATTTGATATAGCTTTGGGAATTTTGATTTGCATTGTGATTAGTGGGGTCCTTTAGGGGTTCCTTCTTTATGACCTTGCATGCGCTTGAGGACTTATCGGAGATTCTTGCATTCATTGTTTTAAACTTGTTTTATTTGTATTGTTAACCCCTACAACTTTCATGTTGATCCCGTCCCCGTTCGTGATCCCAAAACCCGATTCCCTAGCATTGAGGGCAAAACAGTCAATGTACACTAAATCTGTACCCAAAACTTGATATCCCCGAAACTCGCGAAATATAAACTTTTTGGAAATTAAATATTTCGGCGATCATTTCTTCCTTCTTCGTTGAACTCATCCGAGATCCCGAAAGACATGATTTCAGCCCAAAGGGTGTCTTAAGTAGTGGGACCCATTCCCATTTGCTTATATAAGGAGAACCCATCTTCCACATTTCCCTTTTTCAGTACAAAAGAGAACCTAGGGTTTGCTTTGGCAACTTTCTCTTATTCTACTTGCTCTCTCCATCTCAACCTCCCAAAAACTTGTACCAACATCAAAATGGACTTCACCATTCTCTTCCTCATCTTGAAGGCTGCCTTTTGATACCATTTGTGAAGAAAACCTCCCATTCCAAGATCTTTTTGGAGTTAGCTCTTGCCATTTAAAGGTCATCTAAGTAAGCAATCTTCTCCATCTTCTAGATTTGTATTCTTCTAGTCCTAGAGAAGCTTCATCTCCATTATTGTGAGTTCTATCTTCTTCATTCATTGTTTGACCCATTTTAGGGTTTGTTTTGGGGGTTTTGTTTGTCCTTGTAGGATTCTTGAGAGAGCTTTGTTTAATGGCTTGATTTCCTTGATTAGAAGACCCAAGGCAAGTGAATGAGTTAATATTATGAGCTTTCAATGGTTTTCATGAGGAATGTGGTTGATTTGTCATTTCCATTCATATTTATTGGCTTGCATTGATTTTTGAAATAAATGCTTTGAATGAACCTTGCTAAATCATTTAATGTTTTGGAAACATGTTTGTTATGGTACTTGTTGTCTTTTGGATATATCTTAAATGAATGTCTGTGATTTGGTTTCTCTTTCCTCTTATGGTTGTTGTGATTAAGAAGGAGGTGATGGACTGAACACATATTGGAGTTTTGGAGAAGTGTAGATAGATGTATTGGAGGAGCTCTTAGGTCAGTTTTATTGCAGGGATTAAATGGAAGTGAGGAGAGTGGTTTTGAGGAGGAAAAATGGCTCAAATTTGAACACAGTGGGTGTTTCCCGCACCTGGCAGTCAGCTAGCGGTCACCTATCGGCTAGCCGTCTCGTGACTGGCGGCTAACCGCTCGGTATGTTGAGAAGCGCGTTCAGATCATCGATATGAAGGAACAAGAGTTGAGGACTCGGACTATTCAGTGGGTGAAAGTACTTTGGGAGAATCATGGATCGGAAGAGGATACGTGGGAACTACGAGACCAAGTGCAGAAGAAGTACCCACATCTACTACCTGAGGTGAGTTTTATAGTTCATTTGGAGGACCAAATGTCCTAAGGGGTGGAGGATGTAAGACCCTGTCCCGAGTGACTTCGATTAGCATTAATTAAGTTGTGTTTTAGTTTTAAGCATGTTTAGTGGATTTTGATTAAGTTAGGAATATAATAGAATTTGATATAGCTTTGGGAATTTTGATTTGCATTGTGATTAGTGGGGTCCTTTGGGGGTTCATTCTTTATGACCTTGCATGCGCTTGAGGAGTTATCGGAGATTCTTGCATTCATTGTTTTAATCTTGTTTTATTTGTATTGTTAACCCCTACAACTTTCATGTTGATCCCGTCCCCGTTCGAGATCCCAAAACCCGATTCCCTAGCATTGAGGGCAAAACAGTCATTGTACACTAAATATGTACCCAAAACTCTATATCCCCGAATCTCGCGAAATATATACTTTTTGGAAACTAAATATTTCGGCTATCATTTCTTCCTTCTTCGTTGAACTCATCCGAGATCCCGAAAGACATGATTTCATCCCAAAGGGTGTCTTAAGTAGTGGGACCCATTCCCATTTGCTTATATAAGGAGAACCCATCTTCCTCATTTCCCTTTTTCAGCACAAAAGAGAACCTAGGGTTTGCTTTGGCAACTTTCTCTTCTTCTTCTTGTTCTCTCCATCTCAACCTCCCACCAAACTTGCACCAACATCAAAATGGACTTTACCATTCTCTTCCTCATCTTGAAGGCTACCTTTTGATACCATTTGTGAAGAAAACCTCTCATTCCAAGATCTTTTTTGAGCTAGCTCTTGCCATTTAAAGGTCATCCAAGTAAGAAATCTTCTCCATCTTCTAGATTTGTATTCTTCAAGTCCTTGAGAAGCTTCATCTCTATTATTGTGAGTTCTATCTTCTTCATTCATTGTTTGACCCATTTTAGGGTTTGTTTTGGGGGTTTTGTTTGTGCTTGTAGGATTCTTGAGAGAACTTTGTTTAATGGCTTGATTTCCTTGATTAGAAGACCCAAGGCAAGTGGATGAGTTAATATTATGAGCTTTCAATGGTTTTCATGAGGAATGTGGTTGATTTGTCATTTCCATTCATATTTATTGGCTTGCATTGATTTTTGAAATAAATGCTTTAAATGAACCTTGCTAAATCATTTAATGTTTTGGAAACATGTTTGTTATGGTACTTGTTGTCTTTTGGATATATCTTAAATGAATGTCTGTGATTTGGTTTCTCTTTCCTCTTATGGTTGTTGTGGTTAAGAAGGAGGTGATGGAATGAACACATATTGGAGTTTTGGAGAAGTGTAGATAGATGTATTGGATGAGCTCTTAGCTCAGTTTTATTGCAGGGATTAAATGGAAGTGAGGAGAGTGGTTTTGAGGAGGAAAATGGGCTCAAATATGAAGACAGTGGGTGTTTCCCGCACCTGGCGGTCAGCCAGCAGTCACCTGTCGGTTAGCCGTCTGGTGACTGACAGTTAACCGCCAACCAGCCGAACAGTCGCGGTTACTTTTCCAGAAAGCAACATTTTTCTCCTGAAGGCACGGTCAGCCTCACGGTTAGCAAGCGGCTAACCGCCTAACCCATCGGCGGCTAACCGCCAGCCAACCGAACCATTTCGGTTACATTTCCAGTAACCTATTTTTCTGTTAGGCCAACCGCGGCCAGCCAGCGGCTAACCACCTAAACCAACGGCGGCTAACCGCCATCTGACCGCTAGGTAACCGAAATCACCCAGACAACCATTCCAGAGAGCTCCTCGCTCGAACGATGAGCTTTGTCGGTCGAAGGCTATGTTTGGGACAATGACGAATTGTTTAAGCGTTTTGGGGTTATTTATTGAGAACCCCTTTATATCAGGGAGACTTACTAGGCAACATATGAGGCCATTCGAGAAAGAAACCACATCACGAAGATTTCATTTGAAGTTTTGAAAATTCAGAGTGTATAAGGAGCCAGTGATGTCTCCAAACTCAAAGAGTACCAAGTTGTTATTAGATCGACATACGGGATCCCTATTCACTTTAAACAGATCTTGAACCCCGGTACTTGTCTTGACATTTTGAAAGATTCATTTGTATTTTTTTTCTATTTCTCGAACTTCCCATGTATTCTAGAAAATGTTGAAATTGCAATTGTAGCATCTTGCTAGCCCGATAAGCATGCCTGAATTGATATGACAATTGTGCGTTTGAGCACCCCGTTCCGTTTATTTATGTACTTGCACTTAATGTATTTCATACATGTTTTAATCTTGTCATTTGACCTATGAGTCGGCGCCACTAAGCTTGGATAACCTTGTCAGTTTGATCCACTGACTTGTAGATCCCTCTCTTGTCCTGATGTCCGGGTCGCTACCGTGGTCATGTATAGTATATGTATATGTATTTATAAGATCCACTGTTTCTCCTCACCTCGAGTGACTGAGATCAGTGCCTAGTTATTGCTCTGTCACTTTAGTGATAGAGGACTTAGCTTCGTGTGGTTGCCATCTTGCTTGTTTCCCCATTTTCCTTGGTTACCTTTACATGTTTTATAATGCATACTTGTATTTCAATAAAGGTTTTATCTCGTTCATAGAAATTGTTATTTAAATAGGTTTAAACGCTTTTGAAGGTAAAGTCATTTATTATCATATTGTCATTGTATTTTACCCACCTGCCAAACCGTCGTGTTTGACCCACTCTTTGGTACTCAGGTCCAGACGTCGTGTTTCCCGAGGCGGAGCCTGAGGAGGCGGTCGGAGAACCGCAACACTTAGTTGAGTGGCACGCCGATGATGTAATTTAGACATTCGGTTGTCTCGAGATGCGATTCATTTTGGGAGTTTGTGGATAACTCATTCTTTTGGGATTATACTTTGAGATGTATTGGCCTTTGTTGGCCTCTATTTTTTGGGAATGTAATTAAATGATCTTTTGTTTAAACTCTAACCTTACTTTTGGGAAACGCTAATGATCATTGCTCATTTTGATACTTGGTTATACATGCATTATTATCTTGTGGCATGACTTGAATTATCAATTTGATTTGCTACACGCTTCCGCACTTAATAGAAATGTTCTTATATGGTTGTGATATCCTCACCGCGGACACCTATGGGAAATTAAATAAATGTATGGCATCAAACCGATGTGGTACATCATTAGTCCCGATCCCGAATTAGTCATTCGGGCCCGGTCCGGGGTCGTGACAGATTGGTATCAGAGCGAGACGTGTTTCAAGCAATTAAAAGAAACTAGAAATCCTAAGGACGTGGCGAGTGTCACGCCCCCGAACTGAAACCTCGGGGGCGGGAATGGGGATTAAGCAGCAATTATATATATCTCCCAAGATCCGCGTGTGTGAAGACAACACATTCCAACACATTCTGAATATTTTGCGGAAGCTTTCGTGGCGTTGCGACCCGGAGTCCGTGGCCATCGGATTCCGCGTCGCACTCAACCTTTAGCATTTAGCCATCATATCAAGAATCATATCAGACTGGAGTAAACCATCACAATAAATTACAGAGCTGACAGTAACAGGATATTACATTCCCAAATATGTTCAGGTTACAATTATCAATGTACATTAATTAAGAATCCCAAGAAAAGGCTAATAAAAGCCATAGAACAATAAGCTATAATCACTACCCCAAATATGACGTAGCTCCTATGTCAGCTCAATGTCTACATGACATAGCCGACAAAACAACCTGCAAAACATGGCTCCACAGCCAACCCAAGCACTCATCTCGGGACGAAGAAATCTGAACCTGAGTACCAAAAGTAGTGGGTCAGACACGACGGTCTGGCAGGTGGATGAAAAGATAACAAATATACCGAAGAGTAAAACATAAGATAAATCATGCTATTCGATCAAATGCTGCATATAATTAAACGGGTGCGAAATCGTGGATCTCGGGCAAAACATGCATTCGTTTCAAGCATGGGTAAAACATGAATATCTAATAAAACATGTGTTCGTTTATATCATCTAAAATCATAGGTATTTGACAATCGGGTGTTCGTCTAAAATATGTATAAATATAGTGGTTTGACAAAACAAACGTTCATTTGAGAGTTAGGTAAAAACATAAGTATACAACAAACCATGTATTCATAGCAGTTTAGTAAAACCAATGTCCATTTGAAACATATGTAAAAATACGGATATTTAACAAACCGGGTGTTCATTTAAAACAGGTGTAACCAAAGAAATCTGACAAGACTAATGTTCATTTAAACATATTTCAAGTATGGATATTTAACAAATCGAGTATTCATTTAAAACAGGTACAAACATAGGAATCTGGCAAAACGCGTGTCGTTTAAAACATATTTCAAAGCATGGATATTTAACAAATCGGGTATCATTTAAAAACAGGTATAAACATAGATATCTGACAAACCATATGTCCTTTAAAACAAAGCACGGGTATTTAACAATTCGGGTATTCCTTTAAAACATGTGTAATCATATAAATCTAGCAAAATCATTGATCGTTTGAAACATATGTAAAAGCATGGGTATTCACCCAACCGACATTCATTTAAAACATGTGCGTGTACAAAGAACAGGAAACAATATAATAATAACTGAATTTACCTTGGAGAATATGAACACTTGTTTAAATAACAACTTTCATAAAGGAAACAAATCATTTATTGGAAAGCAAGTAAGCAATATAAAACGTGTCGGGTATCCAAGGAATCGGGAACTGGCAAGATGGCAATCACAAGAAACTAAGTCCTCTATCACCGAAGTGACAAGAGTATAACGGGACGTTGGTCTCAGCCACACAAGGTGAGGAGACTCAACGCAAATCATATATACAATATAAATATACGGGAACGGGACCACGATAGCGAACTGGGTATCGGGACGAGACCACGGCAATAACCGGGTATCGGGATCCAAACTGCAGCTGGCGGGACGGGAGGGGGATCTCCAAGTCAGTGGATCAGACTGACAAGGTTATCGAAGCTTAGTGATGCCGACTCATAGGTCAAATAACAAATCGGGACATATGCAAGTAAATCAAGTACAATAAATAAACGGGTAAAACGGGGGTGCTCAAGGGCACACTGTCACTTCATATCGGGCAATACATCTCGGGATAAATAACTGTTACTAATGTAACTTCAATGCTTTCAGGAAAACAAGTAATGGGATGCCAATCTTGGAAATGAGGTGAAACAATGAACTATAACAATTTCGGGTAAAATATCGGTTTCAAGATTTGTTTAAGTGAATAGGGGTCCCGTATGTCGATTATTATAATTTACTTGGTACTCCTTGAGTTTGAAGACATTCCGGGCTCCTTATGCACTTTTACTATTTTCAAAACTTAAAATGAGCTTATGGGTAGTACTAGATGTTACAATAGCAAAAATCAAGATTATAAACGGTCCATCCTAGGCATGACATTAATCCGGAAACATCGAGCAACCTATTCAGTCCCCGAAAGGAATAGAATTCGCGATAACCAACGGAAAGACTTGTGTTTAGATATAAAGAAGATATCGCGTCGTTCCATCCCGTTCAAGATTGAAATGGATTGAACTTCGATGCCACCGAACCAACCGTGAGGCGTGTCGGCTCAAGACATCCTCACACATGGTCCAAACAGTCCAAAAAGGGTAGCCAGGGTCACACCTAAAACCAAGAATTAGTGCCTAGATCATCACCATTCTTTCCTTTTAGTTCCCTAGTCTTAGAGACCTTAGATTAGGGTATAATTGGTCTTAACACTAAGGTATATACCCCTAGGACTCATAGAAAGCCCAAAGGTTTCCAAAAAAAAAAACAATATCAAATTTCACTTCGGTCCGATCGATCGGCCAGAAAAGCCTTACAGTTAATGACAGTCCGATCGATCGGCCTGCATGTCCGATCGATCGGACCTGGGCGTATTGCAGGTCCGGGAAACACTTGATTTTTCTCCTCTTTTTCCTTTCCTTTCCAACACTTAAACCACTAGCATTTCTCTTCCATAATCACTTCAAATCCTCATTAAAACTCCAATGAACAATTAAATTCAAACACCTCTTTAAATGAGTATCAATTTCAAGTCAATGTAACTTATAAACATAACCATGAATAGCCAATCCAACCTCATTCCTTATAAAACCATATGAAGAAACTTGACCAAATGAAATGCATACATTTCCAAGAGATTTAACAAGAGAGAAAAACCCATTCATATGCATTTCGAAATCAATAGAAATGTGGCAAGAAGCATATGTGCAAACATGTATCCAATGATCAAGAACAAGTAATAAAACTTAGGAATTTCTCATAAAACTTAATAACATTCAAACCATCCATTCATCCACTTGCCTTGGGTTCCAATCTAGCAAACCAAGCTCTTAATCACCTCTCAAGCTCAAGATCAACAATCTCTACAAAAACCCCCAAAACCAACCCTAAAATGGGTTAAACAATGAAAGACAAGGAATGGGCTCAACCCAACTAGAAAATAGAACCTAAGGGAGAGCCATAGCACATACAAGGAAAAAAAATGGGAAGGAGTCTTTACCTCTAAGGCCATGAATGAACAAGAAGAAGCTTGCAATAGGGGCTGCCCACCTTGGTTTTGCACAAGAATCACATCCATGGGAAGCTAAAGAGATGGGGAAGAAGATGGCATAGTTAGGTTTCCAAATGGCAAGAGTTTCTTCCAAGAATGAGAGGAGAAAGCAAGAAGAAATGGAAGAAATGAAGAAGAGGGGCTGCTGGCACTGTAGCTGGGAGTTGCAGCCGATGGGGAGTGGAAAATGAGGGAGAAAGAGTGAGTGGAGTCATTTTATAATGGGTGGGTGTGGGCCCCACTACACTCAAAACTTGCCAAGGGTAAAACATCTATTTGTGGGCCTCGGATGCGATCGACGAAGAAGAGAAAATTGTTTCTCATAAAATCTAGTTTTCAAAAAGTATAATTTTGGCATGGTTTTGGGATCTCGAAATTTGGGTCCAGATTTGGTGTGAAAAGACTGTTTTGCCCTCCGGGCTGGAAAAACTGATTTTCGGAGCTTCGAATGGGTATGGAGTGAATATGAAAGTTGTAGAGAATAACAGAATAAGTCAAATGAGGCTAAAACAAGAGTTATTAGGAATTTTGAATAACCTCTCAATCACGCGCAAAGTCACTAAAAGAACCCCCAAAGGGTCCCACTAATAAAAAAGGCCCTCAAAATACCCCAAAACTAGAGAAAAACCATTCTAGCTCACAAACTCAACCCAACAAATACTAATCCCACTAAAAGAAAATAATCCACAAATACAACAACACTAATCCAAGAGATTAGGGGTCGGGTTCTCACAGCGAGGATCCGTTAGATCTTTCGTTAGCTAGAATCGTGTGAGCAATGTGTGGCCCTTTATTTGATTATTATGTGCTAACAGCTTGTTCTGCAGCATCATGCCACCTTGTAAGAGACCGGTAAACGGCAACCCCTCTGCAAGCAATAGTGATCATACAGGGCCACTTGAGGAAGATCTGGTCGAGAACGTTAGGCCCAATCAATTCCAACAAATGATGCGGGCAATGCTTGACCAACAATGTCAGGCTAAAGAGAACCAAAGTAGATTGCAAGAGAAAATGGTTAAGAAAGATGAAGATCATGCGAGAAAAATGGCCGAAATGCAGAGGCAATTGCTAGAGGTATTATAGAGAAGGCCTGAACCGGTTCAACCCCAACCCGCTATTGTCATCAATCAGAGGCAACATGACCCAAATGCATTATTTGAGCGGTTTCAGAAGAGGGCTCCGAAAGAGTTTCTTGGAATAGTGGATCCATTAGCTGTAGATGATTGGCTAGAGCATAGGGAGAACATATTTGAGATTTTCCAATGCACTGGGGGAGAAATAGTAAAACTTGCAACATCTCTCTTTATTGGTGCAGCAGACAATTGGTGGAAGACAGTCAGAGATGAGTACAGGACTACGGCCGTTGCAGTGGCTTGGGCGAATTTCAAGAGGCAATTTCATGATAAGTATGTACCCGCCCACATCAAGAGACAGAAGGCAGTGGAATTCCAGCAGCTTGTCCAAGGGAATATGACAGTCTTAGAGTACCTCACCAAGTTTGAGAGACTATCAAGATATGCTCCGGAGTTAGTGGACACCGTTGAGAAGAAGATTGCAAAGTTCCTAGAGGGACTTAACCCCATCATTGAGAGAGATGCTACCGGAGTTGTACCACCTGCAACTTTCGATGAAGCTGTCAAGAGGGCCTACAAATTTGAGAATTTCCATAAAAGATCCTTAGAGTTCAATGCAAGGGACAAACTCATCAACATAACTACCAGCACAGGAAACATCAGAACAAGAAGCAGAGGACATAACCGAATACTCAAAATCCATTGGTTTGTGCCCATTGTGGGAAGAATCATGTCAGTGCGGAATATCGTACACTCACAGGAGCATGTTACAGATGTGGTTCCATGAACCACCAGATGAGAGATTATCCAAGGCAGAATAGATAGAATCAGCAGCAGCAACAAGGGGCACAGAGTCCGGCACCACCATAGAATGCAATCGTTGTTCAGAATCAGGCAAGGCCACTATAGCAACAGGCACCACAGCAACGGCATAGACCAGAGCAGCAACAACAGCAGGCCCGTTATCAACAAGGACAGAATCAGAACCAGCTCCCCCACAATAGAATAGGAATGCACAACAAGGCAGGCCACAACACGCTTCGAATAGGCCACCACATCGAGGACAAATCTACGCTGTCAATAGAGCTGATGCCGAGGCAGCGGGAAATGTAGTGGAAGGTACACTTCTTGTTTGTGGGATAAAAGCTAGGATTTTATTTGACCCTGGCTCTACACATTCATTCTTATCCCATGAATTTTCTAAGTTGATTGATATGCATGCTAGAGAACTTGAGTTCATTTTGACTGTGGCAACCCCAGTAGGTAAACAAGTTATTTGTAGAACCTTTTATCCTAGTTGCATAATTCAGATTGGAGAAGTGGTTTTAACCACATATCTCATTTTTTTGGAGACGTACGATTATGATGTCATCCTACCGATGGATTGGCTGGCAGGATACCATGCCACAATGGATTGTTTCCATACGACCCTGACTTTCAAGTTAGATGAGACACTAGCAGGGGTGTTGAATCAGGGAGAGAGGAGGAGTCCTCGTACAGGGTTGGTCTCAGCATTGAAGGCTGATAGACTATTGAGAAGTGGTTGTGAAGCATATTTGCCGTTTATCACGGAGGATAAACGGTCCCAAGGGGTGGAGGAGATCCCAATTGTTTAGGAATTTCCAGATGTTTTTTCAGAGGAGATTCCAGGCTTACCACCCATCAGAGAGATCGATTTCACTATCGAGTTGTTACCAGGGACCGCTCCAATATCTATTGCACCATATAGAATGGCTCCAGCAGAGTTTGGGGAATTGAAGACTCAGTTGCAAGAATTGTTAGACAAATGTTTTGTGAGACTGAGTATTTCATCATGGGGAGCTCTAGTCTTGTTTGTCTTGAAGAAGGATGGTTCGATGAGAATGTGTATAGATTACCGAAGATTGAATCAAGTGACCATCAAGAACAAATACCCATTGCCAAGGATAGATGAATTGTTTGATCAATTGCAAGGTGCTTCTCATTTTTCGAAGATTGATTTGAGATCCGGCTACCATCAGCTGAGAGTCAGAGAATCAGATGTGTTGAAAACAGCTTTCCGGACAAGATATGGCCATTATGAGTTCCTAGTGATGCCATTTTGGTTGACTAATGCACCGGCAGTGTTCATGACATTGATGAACAAGATATTTGCACAGTATCTGGATCAGTTTGTTGTAGTATTCATAGATGACATTTTGGTGTACTCCAAGACCAGAGAAGAGCATGAAGAGCATTTGAGGATAACACTGCAACTCGAGAGAGAGAATCAGCTGTATGTGAAGCTCAACAAGTGTAAATTTTGGTTGGTGCAAGTAGCATTTTTGGGGCACATGATCTCCAAAGAAGGATTATCAGTGGATCCGTCTAAGATTGAAGCAGTTATGAGTTGGGAAAGACCGAAGAATGCGTCAGAAATCAAAAGTTTTCTGGGTTTAGCAGGTTATTATAGGAGGTTTGTGCAGGGATTCTCGTCGATTGCGTCACCTTTGACGAAGTTGACAAGGAAGAATGTGCCATATGTGTGGACAGATCAGTGTGAAGATAGTTTTCAAGAGCTAAAGAAGAGATTGACTACAACACCAGTCCTTACTTTACCATCCGGAAGCGGCGGTTTTTCCATTTTTACCGATGCTTCGAATGTTAGACTTGGTTATGTGTTGATGCAAGAGGGAAAAATGATTGCATATGGATCCCGACAGTTGAAAGATCACGAGAAGAACTATGCCACCCATGATTTTGAGTTAGCAACGGTTGTTTTCGCATTAAAAATGTGGAGACATTACCTCTATGGAGAGCAGTTCGAAGTCCACTCCGACCACCGCAACTTACAATATTTATTTTCTCAGAAGGAATTGAACATGAGGCAAAGGAGATGGATGGAATATATCAAGGACTATGATTTTCCAATCAAGTTTCACCCGAGGAAAGCAAATTAGTTGCCGATGCCTTGAGTAGAAAATCAGTGGGCTTGGCAAATCTAAGTGGCACTTGTATCTTTGAGCAATTTGAAGAATTGAGTATAGACCTGCAGCCACTAAGGAAGGGTGTTTTGTTAGCTAACATGATAGTGTCAGAGCCTTCTTTTATTAAGAAGATCAAGGATGGTCAGTTGCAAGATCCAGAGTTGGCCAAGATTTCAGAGCATATAGCAGACCATCCCAATTTCCGTATTGTTGATGGAGTTTTGTACTACCGTGACCGTCTATGTGTACCAAATATTGAAGACTTGAGGAATGACATTATGATCGAAGCTCATAGTATGAAGTACTCTATGCATCCAGGCAGCATGAAGATGTATCAGAATTTGAAGGGCAGATTTTGGTGGAATAACATGAAGAGAGAGGTTGCAACGTTTGTCTCCCGTTGCATGACCTGTCAGTTGATTAAGGCAGAACATCAGAGGCCTCCAGGATTATTACAACCGTTAGAGATCCCGGAAAGGAAGTGGGAGCACATTACCATGGACTTTATTTCGGGACTACCAAGGACTAGCAGAGGCAACGATGCGATATGGCTCATTGTGGACCGTCTCACCAAGTCAGCTCATTTCATTCATATGAGGACAGGGAAGAAGATGCACATGTTACCTTTAGCAGAGTTGTTTGTCAACGGGATTGTCAGTCTGTTGGGATTGGTGTATGCCCTAAAGCCCACTGACTGCACTCACATCTCTGTTACTGGATATTTATTGGTTATTTAATGGAATGACATCTTTCTCTTATTACTTGTGTATATGTATGGTTGTGTAAGGCCCATTGTTTTCTTGTAAATGACTTGGGTGTGTAGTGGCTACACACAGAAAGGTCTGAGTCATGGACACTTGAAACAATAAACTTGTTCATAACTGAGAGATGGAGTTGGGCACTTCAGCTTGGTATAAGTTATAATGAGATACTCTCCTGTATTCAGGGTGACTTACCTTAGTCACGGAGGCCTTTCCGGATTTATCTCATTAGTGCATGTGTCATGCATTGAACAGGACCACTTGTAGGTGTGATCTCTAAAATAGTACTATCACAGAGAGAGATCAAGTCACCTCTTGCTACTGAGTGACCAGTGCTCTTAATCTTGAGCATTTGTGGATGAACTGATGAAGTCAAGTTCTTGTGCTTTAATTCACTATGGGTGAGATCCTGTTCATGGGTCAACAGCTCTGTGTTTTGGGTGCTCGGGCTTGATTAGTTGGGACGTGCAAATGCAATATGGAATCTATGCCATCGTGTGATGGAATGATCGTCCCCTTAGAATTATCCGATTAATCATCAGAATCTAAGATCTTAGTATATGGATGTTCCATATGGATATTGAACTTGTGGGTCGCTCCCTGGATCAAGAGAATGATATCCGGATGATGATTAAGTCAAGGGTATGAAGTTCTAAGGATGAGATGTAATCAAGAAGGTAGATAGTACATCGGTTAACCTACTTGATTATGGATGTTACATAGAGGGGCATTGTGGTCATTGTACTTGGTAGGTCAAAGACAATCGTCAATTTATGATGAGCTTTATTTGCAATTTAATATTTGTCCCTGGAGTGCAACCATAACTCTCTAGTGGAATGAGTTAAGGTTAAAATGATCCTAGTGTTGCTATGGGGTTAGCATGGACATTTTGGTCATTTTGGGAGCCAAGGGCAAATATGTCTTTTGGTCCCTCTTCTAGCCACTTTCCTATATTGGCATGGTTTCCTAATTTAATTAGATGATATGTGGTTGAATAATTTTGTGGAAAAATAATTTTGAGTTTAAATTCAAATAGGCTTTTGATGGCATACATGAATTTAACTCTAGCTAAATTATTAACTAGTGGGCCATGGTGTGTTTATCTATCTTGTGGGCCAGCCATGTGGGGAGCCCCTTGTGTGAAGTTTCCAAGTTTAACTAGGTATCTTTACTTGGAAGGAAGAACTCCTCTTTGGGTAAGAATTCCTATAATTAAAGTTTACTAATTTTTAGTATCTTTAATTAGAAAGTGTTGCACAATAAGGTGGCTGGTTGCTTATTTTATGGGATTGACATTCCTATTAGAGAGAGGACACTTATTGGAATGAGATCTTTATATATATATCCCTCTCTTCCCTGGGCGTGAATCATATGAAAGAAAGCAATCAGAAAAAGCCCTAGGGTGCACTAGTTGGAGTTCCATTGACCGCCCAAGAGGAAAAGAATAAGTCACGCCCAGCCTGCCTCTTCTTCTTCCTTGATTGAAGAGAGGAGAACAGGCCCAGGTATTTCCACAAATTGTAAGTTAAGAAAACCCTCTAGGAAACCATATTTTGATCCCACAATCAACACCAATCAGATTGGGTTGTGGAATAGAAGAGAAGATCAAAAGGAAAGTTGCTGCAGTAAATTCCTGTAACCTATATAGCTGATTGCAGGCGTGTGATCAGCAGTTTGCAAGTTCAAATCCAGAGGTTTTTCAACCCAAGAACATCAGGTATGTCTTCTTCATTGTACCTTTTAGGAT
Organism: Cinnamomum chago; assembly: GCA_038049695.1. Classification (NCBI taxonomy): domain Eukaryota; kingdom Viridiplantae; phylum Streptophyta; class Magnoliopsida; order Laurales; family Lauraceae; genus Cinnamomum; species Cinnamomum chago. The sequence continues at coordinate 51,111,132 of CP142455.1, read as the reverse complement.
ACACACAAGTTGATCATGATTTCATGGTGGTATTATGTGATTTACATGGCTGGTTTCAGCAGTCCAGATCATACCAGATTGATTTTTGAAAATTCTAGCCATAGAACTCTTTAGTTTCATCAAGAGTTCAGATCTGAATCACACTTTCTTTCACAGTCGACATGGACAACCAGTTTCTATCACATCTGACCGAGACAGCTGATTCGTCTCAAGGTTCTGGAAGACGTTACATGAGTTTATTGTTAAGGTTTTTGTAGATTGCAATTTGATGGATGCATAATCATTCTAGCATCATTTGATTCACACACTTGCATTGTTTTAGATAAACTTGAAATCTTGTTTTATTCATGCATTGTTTTTAAGACTTGTAAAAGTTTCAATTTATGCATGATTTGTTTTTAAACTTGGATGCATTTGATTTGAAAAGAGTTTTAGAAAATCAAGCTAGGCTATGAGTTTTAAAATCTTTCAAAATGTTTTAGGCTTTTTATGGTTCATGTTTTAAAACCCATAGAATGATTTAAAACATGTTTTTAAGCTTGATTATATGGCCCAAAAAGTTCCACGAAGAAAACCTTCAAATATTGCAAAGTTGGAATTTTTGGCCACTGCAGTGTCGCCGGTCGACCGGCGCAGAGGTCCCGGTCGACCGGGAACACTGCAGGCAGAAATTGCCTGGGGCTGTCTAACGGTCAGAAATATAGCCGTTGTGTAATCCCGGTCGACCGAGACCTGTGTGCAGGTCGACCGAGACCTGTGTGCAGGTCGACCGAGGACTAGCCGTTGGACACTTTTTGCTATAAATATGAGTTCTTTCCTTTGCCAAAAGTCGGGAATTTTAAGGCCCTCCTTGAGGGGTTTTGAGGCAAATAGAAGGGAAATGAACTAAGGGATGAAGGGGAGCATTAGGAAAGCTAAAGCTTGGATTAATGAAGTTAAATCTCCAAGTAGGCTTTACTTTCTTTAATCATATGTTTTCATGCTTTGTTTTATTTTTGGTAAATCATTTCTAGCATGTTAAACTATGTTTGTGTTGTGTCCTTAACATGTTTTATGTTTTGAGTTGATTTATTGTTTTGGATACAACACCATATGATTCAATCCAAGTAGTACTTAATCTTTGGTAAATCTAAGTAGATCATGTTAATGAAAGAACCTTTGAAATTATATGTAACATGATTCCTATACTTGGTTGAATCTTTGGTTGTTGTTTTCCATCATAAGAAAATCACTTTCAAAACTATCTTATGTTTTGGACTCAACTTCTTTACAAATCATATGTTTTCATGTTTTGTTTTATCTTAGGTAAATCTTTAGTAACATGATAACCTATGATGTGTTGTATCCTTAGCGTGTTTTATACTTTGAATTGACCTATTGTTTTGGATGCATCACCATTGATTCAACCCAAGTAGTACTTTAACCTTGGTAAATCTAAGTAGATCATGTTAATGGAAACATCTTTGAAATTAGATGTAACATGATCCATATACTTGGTTGAATCTTTGGTTGTTGTTTTTCATCATAAGAAAATCCTTTTCAAATGTATCTTATGTTTTGGATTCAACAAACTTTACAAATCATATGTGTATTATTGTTTTAAAGTTTCACAACTTGCCTTACTTTGATAGGTATATCTTCTTCAAGTTGTATTTATAATCACATATGATTTGTCCCCTCTTTTCAATCAAATATATTTTTATGTTTTGAGCTTCATGTTGATTTGATTGACATCCCTATGCATCACATGTTTAGAGCTAATTCATTTCATACAACTTGTAAATCTTTGATCTCATTAACAAGTTGTTACTTTTAACATGTGATTAGCATTTCCTCAATCATAAATGTTTTTGAGCTAAAACTTTCAAAAGCCTTAGGCATACATTTATGAGCTTTCATTTTCAAAATGATTGAGGACCACACACACACACTTCATATACTTTCATCTTTGCATTCATAGTGTGAGTGTATTAGATTTTCACTTCCATATCCGCCTAATTAAGAGGCATTGTAATGAGCTAAATAGAATCTCCATCAAGTGTTTATAGACACTATCTTAGTGAGATAACCAACCTTGTGGTTGAAGAGGTTATTGCTTAGCCTATAAAAGCATAATGTATAGGTTGATGTTAAGCCTTGAAAAACATCAATGTAAGGTTATTGCTTAGCCTTGGAAAGCATATTGTAAAGGTTATTGCTTAGCCTATTGAAAAGCATAAATAGTGGAAATCCGGTGGGGTGTTGGTTCACAAGCCGGTAGTGGATGTAGGTATTGAGGCCGAACCACTATAAATCCTTGTGTGATGGTGATTGCTTTGTGGTGATTCTTTTGTTAGCTTCCGCATCTTGTATGATTAATCATCACATGTGACTAGTTTGTTTTAAAGAAGTTAAAATTGGTTATAATTGGTCATAAATGAAGCTCACCCTATTCACCCCCCCCCTCTAGGGTTCGGATCCCCGGACTTTCATCTATGGGTACGAAACTACAGTTTAGCACGACTTATCACCTGCAGACAGAGGGCAAATCAGAGAGGACTATTCAAACTCTTGAGGATATGCTCTGTGCTTGTGTGTTAGACTTCAAGACTCAATGGGATGAGACTCTATTGTTGTGTGAGTTTGCTTACAACAATAGTTACCACTCGAGCATTGGGATGGCGCCTTTTGAGGCTTTGTATGGCAGAAGGTGTAGGACACCTGTTTGTTGAGAAGAGGCCGAAATTCGCAGTTTCCATGGACCGACAATAGTAAGTGAAACCAACGACAAAGTGAAGTTGATCCAAGAATGCCTGAAAGTGTCCCGGAGTAGACAGAAGAGCTATATAGACTCCCACCGCAAAGACTTACAATTCAAAGAAGGAGATAAGATTTTCTTGAAAGTGTCACCTACGTGAGAAACATTGAGATTTGGACAGAAGGGCAAGTTATCACGGAGATACATTGGACAATACGACATTGTGAGCAAGATCGGTGATGTGGCTTATAGATTAGCCTTACCACCTGAGCTATCCTGCGTACATGATGTCTTCCATGTGTCTATGTTAAAAAAGTATGTTCCTGGCCCCTTACATGTACTCCGGTATGAGCCATTGGAGATCAGAGAAGATGCCACCTATGTTGAGAAGCCCGTTCAGATCATCGATACGAAGGAACAAGAGTTGAGGACTCGGACTATTCAGTGGGTTAAAGTACTTTGGGAGAATCATGGATCAGAAGAGGATACGTGGGAACTACGAGACCAAGTGCAGAAGAAGTACCCACATCTACTACCTGAGGTGAGTTTTATATTTCATTTGGAGGACCAAATGTCCTAAGGGGTGGAGGATGTAAGACCCTGTCCCGAGTGACCTCGATTAGCATTAATTAAGTTGTGTTTTAGTTTTAAGCGTGTTTAGTGGATTTTGATTAAGTTAGGAATATAATAGAATTTGATATAGCTTTGGGAATTTTGATTTGCATTGTGATTAGTGGGTCCTTTGGGGGTTTCTTCTTTACGACCTTGCATGCGCTTGAGGACTTATCGGAGATTCTTGCATTCATTGTTTTAAACTTGTTTTATTTGTATTGTTAACCCCTATAACTTTCATGTTGATCCCGTCCCCGTTCGTGATCCCAAAACCCGATTCCCTAGCATTGAGGGCAAAACAGTCAATGTACACTAAATCTGTACCCAAAACTTGATATCCCCGAAACTCGTGAAATATATACTTTTTGGAAATTGAATATTTCGGCGATCATTTCTTCCTTCTTTGTTGAACTCATCCGAGATCCCGAAAGACATGATTTCGGCCCAAAGGGTGTCTTAAGTAGTGGGACCCATTCCCATTTGCTTATATAAGGAGAACCCATCTTCCACATTTCCCTTTTTTAGCACAAAAGAGAACCTAGGGTTTGCTTTGGCAACTTTCTCTTATTCTACTTGCTCTCTCCATCTCAACCTCCCAAAAACTTGTACCAACATCAAAATGGACTTCACCATTCTCTTCCTCATCTTGAAGGCTGCCTTTTGATACCATTTGTGAAGAAAACCTCCCATTCCAAGATCTTTTTGGAGTTAGCTCTTGCCATTTAAAGGTCATCTAAGTAAGCAATCTTCTCCATCTTCTAGATTTGTATTCTTCTAGTCCTAGAGAAGCTTCATCTCCATTATTGTGAGTTCTATCTTCTTCATTCATTGTTTGACCCATTTTAGGGTTTGTTTTGGGGGTTTTGTTTGTCCTTGTAGGATTCTTGAGAGAGCTTTGTTTAATGGCTTGATTTCCTTGATTAGAAGACCCAAGGCAAGTAAATGAGTTAATATTATGAGCTTTCAATGGTTTTCATGAGGAATGTGGTTGATTTGTCATTTCCATTCATATTTATTGGCTTGCATTGATTTTTGAAATAAATGCTTTGAATGAACCTTGCTAAATCATTTAATGTTTCGGAAACATGTTGGTTATGGTACTTGTTGTCTTTTGGATATATCTTAAATGAATGTTTGTGATTTGGTTTCTCTTTCCTCTTATGGTTGTTGTGATTAAGAAGGAGGTGATGGAATGAACACATATTGGAGTTTTGGAGAAGTGTAGATAGATGTATTGGAGGAGCTCTTAGCTCAGTTTTATTGCAGGGATTAAATGGAAGTGAGGAGAGTGGTTTTGAGGAGGAAAAATGGCTCAAATTTGAACATAGTGGGTGTTTCCCGCACCTGGCAGTCAGCTAGCGGTCACCTGTCGGCTAGCCGTCTCGTGACTGGCGACTAACCGCCAACCAGCCGAATAGTCGCGGTTACTTTTCTAGAGAGCAACATTTTCCTCCTGAAGGCACGGTCAACCTCACGGTTAGCAAGCGGCTAACCGCCTAACCCATCGCCGGCTAACCGCCAGCCAACCGAACCATTTCGGTTACATTTCCAGTAACCTGTTTTTCTGTCAGGCCAACTGCGGTCAGCCAGCGGCGAACCGCCTAACCCAACGGCGGCTAACCGCCATCTGACCGCTAGGTAACCGAAATCACCCAGACAACCATTCCAGAGAGCTCCTCGCTCGAGCGATGAGCTTTGTCGGTCGAAGGCTATGTTTGGGACAATGACGAATTATTTAAACATTTTGGGGTTATTCATTGAGAACCCCTTTATATCAAGGAGACTTACTAGGCAACGAATGAGGCCATTCGAGAAAGAAACCACATCACGAAGATTTCATTTGAAGTTTTCAAAATTCGAAGTGCATAAGGAGCCCGGGATGTCCCCAAACTCAAAGAGTGCCAAGTTGTTATTAGATCGACATACGGGATCCCTATTCACTTTAAACAGATCTTGAACCCTAGTACTTGTCTTGAGATTTTGAAATATTCATTTGTATTTTTTTTCTATTTCTCGAACTTCCCATGTATTCTCGAAAATGTTGAAATTGCAATTGTAGCATCTTGCTAGCCCGATAATCATGCCTGAATTGATATGACAGCTGTGCCTTTGAGCACCCCGTCTCGTTTATTTATGTACTTGTACTTGATGTATTTCATACATGTTTTAATCTTGTCATTTGATCTATGAGTCGGCACCACTAAGCTTGGATAACCTTGTCAGTCTGATCCTCTAACTTGTAGATCCCTCTCTTGTCCCGCCAGCTGCAGTTTGGATCCCGCTACCCGGTTATTACCGTGGTCCTGTCCCGTTGCTGCAGATTGCTACTATAGTTCCCAATGCCCTGCTCGCTACCGTGGTCATGTATAGTATATGTATATGTATTTATAAGATCCACTGTTTCTCCTCACCTCGAGTGACTGAGATCAGTGCCTAGTTATTGCTCTGTCACTTTAGTGATAGAGGACTTAGCTTCGTGTGGTTGCCATCTTGCTTGTTTCTCCGTTTTCCTTGGTTACCTTTACATGTTTTATAATGCATACTTGTATTTCAATAAAGGTTTTATCTCGTTCATAGAAATTGTTATTTAAATAGGTTTAAACGCTTTTGAAGGTAAAGTCATTTATTATCATATTGTCGTTGTATTTTACCCACCTGCCAAACCGTCGTGTTTGACCCACTCTTTGGTACTCAGGTCCAGACGTCGTGTTTCCCGAGGCGGAGCCTGAGGAGGCGGTCGGAGAACCGCAACACTTAGTTGAGTGGCACGCCGATGATGTAATTTAGACATTCGGTTGTCTCGAGATGCGATTCATTTTGGGAGTTTGTGGATAACTCATTCTTTTGGGATTATACTTTGAGATGTATTGGCCTTTGTTGGCCTCTATTTTTTGGGAATGTAATTAAATGATCTTTTGTTTAAACTCTAACCTTACTTTTGGGAAACGCTAATGATCATTACTCATTTTGATACTTGGTTATACATGCATTATTATCTTGTGGCATGACTTGAATTATCAATTTGATTTGCTACACGCTTCCGCACTTAATAGAAATGTTCTTATATGGTTGTGATATCCTCACCGCGGACACCTGTGGGAAATTAAATAAATGTATGGCATCAAACCGATGTGGTACATCATTAGTCCCGATCCCGAATTAGTCCTTCGGGCCCGGTCCGGGGTCTCGACAGTTACGAGCTCCAAACTCCAGAACTTGCAAAGCTTCTTAAATCTCTGTAAGATTGGGAAAGGGCTCAACATTGCTGCGAGCTCCAAACTCAAAAACTTTGCCTTGAGATGGTACGTGATCTGCCATAAAATCCCCCTGGAAACTCAAAAGATTACTCTACCAAAAGAAAACTACTCAAAGACTCTTGGTCAAGTCAGAGGCTCTCCTTCAAAATTCTCTTCGGGGCACATCGACTACAAAAGTTATGTAACTCATTGTTGCACCTCGATGGGGCATTTTTTGATACCAAAAATGTCACTTTGCCTCTTTGTACACTTTTAACATTAAGAAGCTACATGAAGCCGCATCCTACCACAAGCAAGCAATGCTGTTTCAAGCATCAAATCTTGTCAGAATCAAACAAAAATTACAAGATCCTTCAAAACAGCCAAAAGAAGAGTATACATTGTAAGACCCCGTCCCGAGTGTCATCGATTAGTATTAATTAAGTCGTGTTTTAGTTCTAAGTGTGATTAGTGGATTTTGGGTTAGTGGGGAATAGAATAGCTTTTGATATAGTTTTGGAGAATTTTGAGTGCCTTTGTGACTAGTGGGGCCCTTTGGGGGTTCCTTTTATGACTTTGCATTTTACTTGGGGGATTATCTGAGATTCTTTTGTTTGATTGTTTTAATCCCGTTTTACTTGTCTTGTTAATTCCTACGACTTTTATGTTGATCCCGTACCCATTCAAGACCCTGAAACCCGACTTCCTAGCATTGAGTGCAAAACAATCATTTTACACTAAATTTGTACCCAAAAATTTGATATTCCTGAAACCCTCGAAACATATACTTTTTGGAAACTAGATATTTCGATGATCACTTTTCTCTGCTTCGTCGAATTCGTTCCTAACCCTAGAGGGGGGGGGGTGAATAGGGTGAGCTACAAAAGTGACCAATTAAGCCCAATTTTAAATTCTTTAAAAAAAAACTAGTCACAAGTGATGATTTACCAAACAAGATGCGGAAGCTAACAAAAGAAATCACCACAAGCATATACCATTACACAAAGGTTTATAGTGGTTCGGCCTCAATGCCTACATCCACTACCGGCTTGTGATCCAATCACCCCACCGGATTTCCACTATCTATGCTTTTTAGAAGGCTAAGCAATAACCTTTACAATGTTATTTTTCTAGGCTAAACAACAACCTCCACAAGATGCTTTTCCAAGGCTAAGCAATAACCTTTACAATATGCTTTTCTTAGGCTAAGCAATAACCTTTACAAATGAAAGATTTCTCAAAGAAGGTGTCTATACCAAAACACTCTAAGAGATACAATTTAAGCTCAATAGAATTGCCTCTTAAATAGGCTGATATGAAAGTGAAAATCAATGTACAGACATAAACAACAATTAGCTAAAGTGTGTGCACAAAGTGTATGAATGTTTACTTCAATCAAATTCTAAAATGAAGCTCTTAAATGAATGCTTGATGCATTTTAAAATCTAAACTCAGAAAATGATGATTGAAGTTATATGCTAATCACATGAAAAGTTCAAGCAACTTGAAAGAAAGTGCTAAACAAGTTGTAAGAAGATTAACGACTAAGAACACATGTGATTTAGACAAGAATGTTTGCAAAGCAATCTAATATTCCAAAGATGATATTGTGTTTGCTAAACATCTCTTTTAAAGCTAGAAATCATGCATATATGAAAATACAAAGAGTTAAACATGCATTGATTTTAAATGGAATGAAAATCAAAATTAACTAGAAAGTTATACCTTTTAAATCTCAAACAATTGATTTCCAATAGCCTTCTAGCTCTCTTAGCTTATTCCTCTTCTTTAGGCTTCAATGGGGTTCCAAAGATTCAATGATCAAGCCTTTTGAAATAAGGGAATGAAATTGACTTATATACAAAAGACAGTCCAACGACTAGTTGGCCCGGTCGACCCCATGACCCCCGGGTCGACCTGGCCCAACGGTCATATTGGCCCAACGGCTAGTTACCCGGTCGACCTGGGCATGGCTCGGTCGACCGGGTACACTGGTTGTTTTCCCAACAGTCAGTTGGGTCGGTCGACCAGGTACAGGGGTCGGTCGACCGACCAAACTGGCCTGGGATGAGTTCCTGCAGAGTTTTCAAAAGAATATTTGGATTCTAAAAACATGCATTAATAAATCATTTGAAAAACATATGCAAATGCAAGATAGAATTTTAGATTCCAAAGTCAAAACTAAGAGCATGAGTGTGTGATCATTTTATAGTGAAGGTGAACGCGAATCCATCAAATTAGCAACAAACAAAAACGTAACACTACATTTCAAGTTTCGGGTCATTTCGACAACATTTGACCATACTTCGACTCTTGAAAGCCAAATCAGGCCTCCCAGCGGCAGAGCTCCCTGGGACCATGATTTCCAAACCGGAGCTAATGGATCGTCTCAAAATGACTCCTTTAGGCTCCCTGTCAAAATTCAGGTCAATCAGACATTGGTTGACTCTCACGTCCGTTGACCCCGGTAGTCCCGCGAGTGAAAAAGCAAAACCGTTAACTTGTAAAACCATTCAGCAAGGAAATGATGCTTAGTCGATACTTGCACCCAAATTCACAAGGAAGCAACATTCCATCGATACTTGTAACTAAATGTGCAAGGAAGCAACATTCCATCGATACTCGTAACCGAATGAGCAAGGAAGCGACATTCCATCTATACTTGCAAAACCATTCAACAAGGAGGCGACACTCAGTCGATACTGTAGACACCTCATTTTGGCCCCCTATGATAGCCTTAAACACTTATCATATATAATGATGCCTCCATTTCACCCAAAATTGAATGGTTACTGGCATAATTTAGATTAATTAATGACGATGAAGATGCTTATTGATAATTTTAGACTTAGTTCGACGATCTATAGAGATTCGTGGGAGAAAAGGCCGAATATCGTTGAGATCTCGAGTTCAACCCACTACTCATACCAGGCATGGGCTACAACACTATTCCAAACCCTTTCCAAACTATATAGAACACAACCAGGTTGTTCCTAAAGAAACTACATATAGTTTGCCTAAGTACGATATGATTAACATGAATTAGGAGGTTGGGATCATTGATCCGAGTATCCCTTACTTTCCCTGACCTCTGAATATTAGGAGCTATACACCACAAGATTCTACGCTCCGAGAACTTTCCGACCATATATAGAACATCCAAATCCGACCAACGGGTCGAAAGTTATGAACTTCCGAAGTTAAGAAATGACGAAATCCGTTTAGGCACCACCCAAGTGGCGCCCCACCTACTGAAAATCACATAGGCACCTTGGGCTGGGTGCCCACAGCTCCCAGAATCACATAGGTGCCCTAGGCTGGGTGCCCACACTTGTTAAACCCTAATTTGCCCTAACGGCACCCGATTGGCGTAAGTTACGGAGCCGGTTCCATTGGTCCATAGGTTCCCCCTTTTTTCCAGCACCTAATCATCAGGACATTTAGACCATTGGATTCTACATTCCGAGAGCTTTCCGACGATATATAGAACGTCCAAATCCGATAAGTGGGTCAAAAGTTATGAGCTTCCGAAGTTTGTCCCAAGAAGATGTCAAAATCACCTAGGCACCACCCATGTGGCGCCCAGGCTGCTGAATTCCACATAGGCGCCCCATGCTGGGCGCCCATGCTGCCCAGGGCCACCTAGGCACCTCATGGTGGGCGCCCACCCTCTAAATTTCACTAGTTGGGCTGAAAACGGACCTGGGCCATCCAACGTAGAGACCGAACTCCAAAGATGAACCGACTCCACTTAGGCGCCACCCATGTGGCGCCCAGCCCTGAGTTCCACTTAGGCGCCACCCTGTGGGCGCCCAGACTGCCTAGACCATGTGGGCGCCACCCCATGGGCGCCCACCCTCTTTCAAACCCTAATTCACCCTAAAACAACTTAAGCCGCCTTGGGATGCGTGAGACCTTCTAGAAGCACGAATTAATGAAGCCCTAGCCCTCCTAAACTCGTCCCAAAGCCTCTATATAATCCCTTTTAACCCCCATTAGCAAGGGAGCTACCCTAAAGAAAAAGAGAGAAAATAGAGAATAGGGAAGGAGAAGAAGAGGTAGCCACCATTAGAGAAAGAGTTTCAGATCTAGAGAAGAAGAAGAAGAGTTAGAGAAGAAGGCTTCCATATCTTCAACTGGGGCTATGGGACTTCGCGAAAGCTTCGTTCTAGGAACTTGAGAAACGCGTCATATATCGGTATTCCTAGATCTTCCCTTTCTTTTACTGCATTCCATTGACATAAATGCTTAGAAATATGTTTAGGATCATTTGAGCATCATAGATCTGCATTAGCTTGTGTTAAAACTAATATTAGCATCTCATCATACTAGAAACATGTTTAGGGCCATCATAATATAGTAGATCTGCATTATTTCGTAACTCTAATTGCATAACTAGGTTAGATATCGCATTAACAATATCATTATTGTCATTTACATCAAAGAGATCGCGAAAAGCCCTTGGCAGAAAGGCTGGGCGCCACCCCCTGGGCGCCTGCCCTCTCCCGGACAGGCTGGGCGCCACCCCCTGGGCGCCTACCCTTCTGAGACTGGGTTCGGGGTCTAAACCTTCGCCCGTTGCATCGTTTTCTCGTAGATTTGCTAATTGCATCATTAGTAGTTCGCATTAGGAATTCGCATCAGTCGCTGAATATCGGAATTTGTGTTGAAAATACTAAGGTTTTTGCGCGTTCGTCGTGATCCATTAAAAACCCTGACTGAGCAGGATAGGCGCCACCCCCTGGGCGCCCAAGTGGATTTTTCCACTTTCATGCACAACTTCCGATCTTCCGCATTTAGTTTACTTAGAAACTGTTTGGTAGTGGTACGTTTGGCTGTTTGATGTGTTCTGAATTTTGAATTGCCATATTTGTCACACTTCACATCATATCATTTGAATCGTAGGATCATATAAAAAAAACTCAAAAAAATCATAAAACGTAAAATCATTTCTTCTCTTTCCTTACTCTTTAGTAAATCAGAGAAGAAACCAAAAACAAGTTAAAAGATATCCAGAAAACCCAAAAATAATAGTTAGATAGTTTAGGTTATCGAATTTAGTTCCTAAGTAGGATAAACCCTAGGATTAATTAGAACATCACAATTAAGTCCAGAACCATCAAATCATTAAGAACACCTTTAATCCCTTTAAAGGCCTAATTAATTTGGGTTAAAAGGAACTAAGAACATAAAACACCTAAAACCCAAAACACAGTCACTTGGGCGCCACCCCCTGGGCGCCCATCCTTCCACGGTCACTTGGGCACCACCCCCTGGGCGCCCAACCTCTGCATTATCTAAGACACCCCGGTTAAATCTTAAACCAATTATTTAAAACCTCAAACTAATCCCGAACCAACACAGTAAAACATTTTAAACCTGAAATAACCAAAACCCTAATCAACTCAACCTCTAATTAACTCGAAAACACAAACCAACCAAAACCCAAAACAGACCACCTGGGCGCCACCCCCTGGGCGCCCATCCTTCCGAGACACCTGGGCACCACCCTCTTGGCGCCCATCCTATCGCATCACTAAGGAACCCTCAGTTACAACTTCTAATTAATAACAACCCAAACTTAATCCTAATTTACATAATAAAACACTTTTAGACTTGAGAAACCTAAAACCCGAATCAATTCGAACTCGAATCAACTTAAAAGTACAAGACCAGCACAAAACCAAGAACCAGACACCTGGGCGCCACCCCCTGGGCGCCCAGCCTATCAATCCACTTAGGCACCACCCATGTGGCGCCTATCCTACCCCATTCCCCTCGAGACCATCAATTGAAATTAAAACTTAACTAATTAGACCCGAATCAATACATTAAAGCACTGTCAATTTAAAAAGACTTGAAACCTCAATCAATTTGATCTTGAATTCACTCAAAAACATAAAACCGATTCGAACCATAAAAACAGTCCACCTGGGCGCCACCCCCTGGGCGCCCATCCTTCCGAGACACCTGGGCGCCACCCTCTGGGCGCCTATCCTACCCAGTCACTTGGAAACCCCATTTGAAACTAAACCCGAATTCAATCATAATCAACACTTCAGAACTCCATTGAATTTAAAACAATTGAAGTCAGAAGTCCGACTTCAACTTAACTTAAAAATCATCAAACCAACTCAAAACTTAAAAGACTATCCACCTAGGCACCACACTCTGGTCGCCTAACCTCCCGAGTCACAAAGAGACCTAATTAATTAAAACCTAATTTAATCCTAACAACACAGCAAAACACTTTTATTTTAAAATACATCAAACTATAAAAGTTCAACCTCAAATCAACCTAAAAAATACGAAACCGACCCGAACCACAGAACAAACCACTTGGGCGCCACCCCCTGGGCGCCACACCCTGGGTGCCCAGCCTACCTGTTTTCATAAGAACCCCGACCAACGTCTTAGCCTAATTAATTAACATTCAAACCAATCCCAATCCACATATTAAAGCACTTTTAACTTAAAATACTTAAGACTTTAATCGATTCAGACTTGGCATCCAAAACCTTTACAAACCAACAAACAATCACCTAGGCGCCACCCCCTTGGCGCCTATCCTTTCGTTTGCACTAAAACGCGAATTCTTGGTTTTGTTTCCAAATCCGGACCCGACTAATTTTGACCTTTGAACACCAGAGAACTAAAACAATTTGGAACATTAGAATTCAACAAGTAAGAATCCCCGGGATTCTGAAGATAATAACGACACCACCACCACTAGCCAAACCACCGAGAAACAGCCACTTGGGCGCCACTGCCTGGGCGCCCAAGTCACCAGAGACACCTGGGCACCACCCCCTGGGCGCCCAAGTCCTCCGCCAATCCTGTCCGTCGATTTCAACATCATTTCACTTCTCGAATTAAAACTTGAAATCCACGAGCCTTAAACAACTTAAGCAGAACCTTAAAACATCCCTAAATCATTCTTAATCAACTCATAGCTTAAAACAAACCGAATCGACTAAAACCTTAATTAACCAAATTCTTTAGGCAGGGTTATCAAGCTTAGGCTACTTGCACCCTAGGATTATATTAGATTCCTCCATTAGAAAGATTAGAGCATTAGGCTTCGTCCCATCACTTTTCTTGTTCCGTTAAGGGACCGGGAGAGCTGATGTGGGCGGTCTAGGACCTTAGGTTAGGGCTAATCCGATGATCAGTAATAAAGCATTAATCACGTAAATCCAAGTAAAAATCCCTTAGTTAGGCCCTTCTAGCCCAATATCAAAAATCCATAAAAATTATAAAACCAACAAAATAAACCCAAAAAGATTTTTCCTTTATTTTTTTTCCTCCACCTCAGGTGCCAAATATTTAATTGAACTTAATGATAAAAGGGAACAAAGAACTGACTTCTAAAATTGAATAAATGAGAATAATTAGATGAGATGAGTGATTTCACACACGTTGCATACTTTTATTTCGGCCCATCGGCCACCTCTAAATCAATCACGGCCCATCGGCCCTCTAAAACAAACACCGGCCCATCGGCCACCTTCAATCAATTACAGCCCATCGGCTTTTCACTTTATCACTCGTGTATCGCACACGAAAAACACAGAAATCACAAGTCAAAGTCTCATTTGCATCATCATTTTGGTTTGAAAAAGTCAGCCTTTAAACCCTATTTTGCCAAGGGATTAGAAGGGGGTACCCGGGAACGGGGCCGATCCTCTTCTTAAATATTTGGCACCTCCCCCCTTTTTATTTTCTTTATTTTAATTATTTTGTCTTACTTGGATACACCATGATTATGCTATGTGAGGATTAACCTTATTTGGATTCTGACTCATAACCCTGAATTGACCCAATATTAAAGAGACCCCAAAGAGACCCAAATTAATGTGACTTGAAAACCGTCGTGTGTTGCCGGCAGCACATTAGACGAGAGAAGAACCCACCCATTTATTTTCTCCCATTTTTCTTCAACTTTTGTCGAAGAACGGTGTTACGGCCGTTACCGTAGCTGGCGATCGTGATCCGTCGATTTTGAGGGTGGTCGGAATCCTCATTTTCGATGTAAAATTTAAATAGCACATATAGATGAATGGCGATTCCCCTCCCCTGGGGGATCAAAATTCACATCCGACAGCCTGGCGATCGTGATGGGACAGCTTTTGTTTTCCTGTCACTTATTTGGGTTTTTCTAGAGTTTTATACTAGGACACGAACATTCGGTCAATGATCAAATGTCCGTGTCCCATTCAGTTTAGGGTTATTATGAGTGTAGTCCGAAAATTTAAACCTGAGGTCTAAATAGACCGCCTACTGAAGCCTTCCCTAATTATAACAAAATAAAAAACCATCATTAAAACTTTCCCCTTTCATCAATAAAAAAAAAAACCTCCAAAAAAAAAAAAAAAAAAAGAACCTTCTCTCCTCTTCCCTCCCTTCTATTTTGAACTAAAAATTATCTTGGTGTTACATGACAGTGTTTGATAATTGCTTTAGAAATCAAATATAAGATGGCTTATCAAAATCCACAACGAGCAATTACATCCCAAACATCATACATGCTCGACTCAAATTACCAATCTTACACGAACCACACGACTCAAGATTTTCAGAACTTAAACAACTCATACACGAATATAAACCAACACTACCATAAGAAAACACAAAATTATCAATACCTTTCCAACCAAACCATAATAACTTAAGCTTCTCCCCTTAGATCTAGACGACACTTTTACGCAAACGAAGACTTAAACAATCACACCTCTTATGAGCACGCGAGACCAAACCATGACCCAATCCATAATCCCCAATCATGTCAAACTACTTCCCAACCAACTCGACCATATTACACTCAACCAAATCAAAACACAACGCACACAAATTTAAGCAATCAAAACATTAATCATGACATAAATCAAAATTTAAACCTTAATAATCAACGAATCTACATCCAAAATGCACAGTATATAACGACGAACCAAATCCTAATCCATCCTTATCAAGACTACCAATCCTTTCAAACCATCCCATCCAATCAAACTCCTTCGTCTAATCAAACCAACCATTCCATCCCAACCATCTCACCCAATCAAACTCACTCACCAATCCAAACCATCCGATCCAATCAAACCTACCAATCCATTCCAACCATCCCATCCAATCAAATCCCTTCACCAATTCAAACCATCAAACATCATCAATTCAACCAACCTATCCAACCTTCCATGACCATGCATCCTTATCCGACCTATCAACCAGAATCCACGCCATCCAATGAAAGCCATCATCCCACCCAACCCTCACCATTCAACCAAACAACATCACCTACCATGATCGTTGACCCATTCCAACCACACCCAACCATGCCATCCAACTCAATCCATCCTCCAACCCAATCTCCAACGATCATATATCAACAATCCACTCACGCTCCGACCAACCAGCTTAGTCAAACATCTAGTCAAAACCAAGATAGAAACTCACCCACAAATGCAAAAACCCAAAACCCATTTTTACCACATAAAACCAAAGTATCTCGAAAACAGATCCAGGATGAGTTTTCTAGGATGGTGGACATAAGTGAGCTAGAGTTGCCCAATTTGGACTGGTTTAAGAGTATCACTCCAAAGAATGATCCATATGCAAATACGGGGAAGCCCCTAGAGGAACAATTGATAGGTGGTGAATACCTAGAATGGGAACTGGGACTCATCTCAGAAACTCTAAGAAGACTTATGACCGAAGAGATCAAGATCCCAACATTATGGAAAGGCTACGAGGTAGAAGAGGGGATACGAATTCTTAGAACATATTTTGCTCCCTTCCATCAACTCGAAAACGAAGAAACCATAGACACCCCATATACCATAATTAATTCCCCAATAGATCATGTTCTCAAGAATTGGACCTATGATCCTCCATGTTTGACAAATTTAGCTCCTGAAGTAACCTATTATCCACCAAATGACCAAACTTTTGAATCTTCTGATGAGATTTACGACCCCATCTTTAAAGACATGCCTCCTGAGGACTTTTATGATATGCTTAATGAAGATTACGGACAACATGAAACACCTTGGGGCGGTAAAACCCAGATCACCACGCATCAAATGAACGAACTAGATCAATCACAAACAATCATCCGATCAGAAATACCAACATCACAAATGCTACCCCAAACACGACCAAATGAAGATCATTCAACACAACAAATAAAAGACATAACGATTCATTCGAAGACAGACAGGACAGTACAACCTAATGACCCACATGAAGAATCTGAATTCACGACGACAATGAAGATACTTGACCATCAAATGGATCGAGTGGATGAATTAATTAAAGATTTTGATGTCATAAGATTAGAAACACAGGAACCAGTCAGGTTTGAATCGAATGACTTAGAATCAAGTGTGGAAACTCATAGACTGGTTAAACCATCTTCATTTGAAATAAAGCACCAAACACAAATGAACAAAATCATACAAGATCCAGAATCTCAATCTAAGACGAATACCACTAAAAGACATAGACCGCGTTACAAACGAAAGAACTTGAATCCCAGACCATCATGCAAAACCCAAATCATGATCCAAAGACAAATAAACATGCAACCAAATGATGAACAAGACTTTTCTAAACCCAAACCAATGCATCTTGACTCCATTCCAACACCAGCTAAACCGAGAAAGGTTGACAAAGAGTCTGGATTTGAATTCCTAGATACGAACATGTTTAACGAATTACAAGAGGACATAGAGAAACTCAAATTCGAGGTTAGAAAGATGTCGATTAGGTCAAGCATGCCATTAGAACGAATAAAGCCATCCGAATCTATCATAGAAATCAAAGCACCGCCTAAGAATCAACACCAAGAGACTGTTAGGCCTATCATTGAAATCCAACAAGGAAGCCCTCAACTAGACCCTAACCACTCAGTAGAAAAGACCCTAGAGGAGGAACCACAATCAAATGATGTCTTGACTAGGGAGCCTCATAGGTCAATCCCTCTTAGAAGATCAAATGATAACGATATAATTAAACCGATCTTAGAGCACAAACATGACTTCCACAATGAGATGGAGCCTAACTGTGTTTTATCCCTGATTAAGGCCCATCTAAATGCGAGACTAAGACTTCAGAGTATTCTAAAAAGTTTACCATGCCCGCCCTTGACCAACCCAATAATCATGAGCCAAGATGACATAGGATACTTTGAGAAAAGACAACTACCAAGAGTTAATCCAACTCCGATCCTTCACCTAGAATGGTGCCCTACCCATAAAGAGCAAGATCCAAACACAACAACAAACATCATTCCGAAATTAGAAAGCCAAATAGAGTTTGGTCCAATTAGTTTCCATGAAAGAATTGAGACCACTCCCAAAGATCTAAGAAAGACTTTCGGAGATTTGACTATAGAAGAACTTTCAGGTGTTAACCCAAACGTGCCACCTAAGATTCCGATGGTCCCAAAGAACAATGTAAAAATCCACATGACTGAAGAAATTCTTATCCCACATGACCATCCAGTAGTGACACAACCAAAACTTCAAGATTACACCCTTGCTCAAAGACTCTCACGATGTAAGTCTGCTAGGTTACAAAGAAAATTTAGAGCACACCTTCCAAAACATGGACGAACTACATTTAAGGAAGCTAGACGCACTACAACAAAGCCTAGAGCCCAAAGAAAAAGGAAAAATCATACAGTTCACACAAAAGATGAGGGTCGAACAATTAGGAAAACAAAAGACCGGAGATCATCAAGTAAAAATAAGGAATCATCATTTGAAGATCACAAATCTCCTAATTGTTCAAACTCTTTAAAACCGAGGCCCAAATGGCGGAGGTCTAAAATATTTCAACGGTCTCGTTTTCGGATGAACCAAAATAAAAACTTATGGACTAAATACATCATTTTAGGACCTGGACTACAAATAACGAATCACAGGTATCAAAGAAGACACCATAATAAAATACAAGTGAGATATATTGTCATCAGACCAAGGCCCAAATGGCGGAGGTCGAAAATGTTTCAACGCTCTCGTTTTCGAAGAGAGCAAAATCATAAGACCCAGACCAAATATCCCTTAATAAAAACACGTAGGTCAAGAGGTCTTAAACGCGCACGTTTTCGAGTAGTCAAAATATTCAAAATGCGCAACACATCACTAGCACACACAATGGAAAATCATAATCATGCTAGGCCGACCCTAGGCTTCATGCCAATGAAGGGTTGCAAATTCAAGCAAGCCCGAATGAATTAGTTACTACATAAGATTATGCAAAAGAAAAAAAAAAACCACAAAAAAAACCCTAAAAACCTAAAAAAAAAAATTTACAAAAAAAGGAAGTATAAACAATATAAAAACGCAATTGTCTGATCATCATAAAAAGGCATAGGCGAGCCAAAGCAGTGGAAAATCCCTCTAGTAGAACAATCGCGACTAGAAAAGGTCACGAGTAGAATTAGTGAGATCGGTTGCAGATTTTGCCGATTGTTTCAAAATCGGGACTGCCCTATGAACTGCGATTATAAATGATGAATGGATGTCTCTAAATTAGGGGTTACTAAAGAGGGTAGCTTGGTTGACAACATTAGGAGATTTAAGAACTGCCCGAGGCATTCATATTAACAGCTACATAATGTTACACTAAATGGGAAGAAGCAGAGGCATATGTAGATATTAAGGCTACCTCTGTAGTTAAATTCATCAAAAAGAATATAATAGCCAGGTTTGGCATCCCTAAGGTATTCATAACAGACAATGGCCCCCAATTTATATCTCAACAAATGAATGAGTTGTGCACAAAATATAACATAGAATTGCATCATTCAACCCCATATTATCCCCAAGCAAATGGTCAAGCCGAAGCCACCAACAAGACCTTACTGAAGATCATCAAGAAGACTGTGCAAACCACCAAAGGTAATGATTGGCCAGACCGTTTGGTTGAAGCGTTGTGGGGGTATCGGACTTCTATAAGAACTCCTACTAGAGAAACCCCATACTCTTTTACCTACGGAACGGAAGCAGTCCTTCCACTCGAGGTCCTTCACCCGTCACTGCGCGTCCAATTAAATGAAGATATAACAGAAGATCAGAGGAGAGAAGCACTACTACTTCAGCTAGACCCACTCGATGAGAAAAGAATGAAGGCAGCAGAGCATGCACAAGTATATCGGAAGCGGATTGCCAGAGCCTACAACAAGCATGTCAAAGAACGAAGATTCAAAGTTGGTGATTTCGTGCTAAAGCGCATCACTCCATCCCAGCTTCCGCATCTCAGAGGTAAGTTACGACCCAATTGGGAAGGCCCTTATGTAATTAAAGAAATATATTCTGGGAATGCATACAGACTAGTAAATGCAGAAGGGGAACAACTCCCCGATCCATGGAATGCTATGTACCTGAAAAGGTACACAGTTTGACCCTTCCCTACTTATTGCGGAATATGACCCTCCTTGCCCCTTAGCGTAGTTGAAGAAATCCTGTAGGAGGACCGAAGAGATGCATTTTGATCAAACTTGGAACTCAAACACACACCAACACTTAAAAACACACAAAATGGTGAGTCTACCCCACACAAATTTCGCACGGCTAAAGTCACCCAATGTAAAGGTTTGAAGGTGGGATCGCCCATGTCATGAAAGCTTTTTTATTCCAAAAAAAAAAAAAGAAACGAAAAGAGTTTGTTTAGTTGGGAGCCCAAAAAAAAAAAAAAAAAAAAAAAAAAACGTGACTAGTTTGGGTTTGTAGCCTTTTTAACCCGAGCCAGTAAGCCCGTAGGGGTATTTACATACTCAGTGCCCTAAAGCCATCTGGTTTGGGAGTCATTGGCTGAATGCTCGTTACATGGGTTAATTAGAAAGCTTAAGAGACCTAGGCATTGCACAGTCACATGTTAAAAAAAAAAAAAAAAAAAAAAAAAGAAAAAAAAAAAAAAGTTTAGTTAGAAGTCTTGAAAAGAATAAAAGTCTTTTGACTTGTCTGGGTTCGTAGCCTTTTTAACTCGAGCCAGTAAGCCCGTAGGGGTATTTACATGCCTAGTGCCCTAAAGCCACTTGGGTTTGGGAGTCATTGGCTGAATGCTCGTTACATGGGTTGATTAGAAAGCTTAAGGGGCCCAGGCATTGCACAGTCACAAAAAAAAAAAAAAAAAAAAAAAACCTATTAGAATTAGGCTCGCTGGAGTGACATGGGTATTCATCGAGCGAACTAAGCAGAAGGTGGTCAAAACCATAACACTAAGGTAGCACGGTGACTCACCACCCCATGCACAAACACTACTCACAAATGAGCCCCGTGGGCAATCAGGTGCTCTCCAAAGTTCATCCGAAAAGACTAAGCAGCTACAAAAGGGGGCCCGTGAGGGCTCGACCTCCAAAGGAAAGTTAGGGGGGATCACGTTATCATTAGAGTGAAAATCATGGATCAAGAAGTTAATCTACCTTTATGCCCTCACCCATGGCTAAAGTAAACACTAGTCCTATGCTGGGGCATTTTTTTTTTTCATATATATATATATATCCATACGAATATATGTTTATTTCACATGGCTTCCCAACCTGGGTCCTCATCGCATACACAATTGCCACGAGCACTCACTAGCCCCCACACACGCACCTCATGCATGCTTTTACTACTAATCACTTTTGGTTGGATGCAGGGAAGACATATCCCCTAAGGTATGAATTCAATCTTGTTTTTCTCAAAGCTTGAGTGCCGAAATGGCCCCCTAACATCTTTACCGAGAAAGAAAAATGCTACCTTAGCCAGACTATGCAGGGGGCCTAAAAATATTAAACTAACAAGTTTGTTTTGAGACCTTGCAGGGAACCCAACCCCGATCACATCCAAAACATCCCAAAAGCTGGGGCATTTTTTTTATTTTACATGCATTATTTTGCGCACAACTCCTCATAATTTGAAAGGACAAAGTGATGATAACCAAACTTGGGTATATAAATTATGTCTGTTATGATATCCTATGATAAATTTGATTATAGTTGTATGCTATGCACATCCTTTTATGATATCACATGTTGTGCGATTCCAAAATGCTATTATCTTGAGCCTCTCCCTTCATATATATAGCTGATATTGTGAATGCCTCGAAACATAGAATTACCTAGCCCACAAATGCCACACACTCAGGCACTCCTTGTCGTTTGAGAACTCAATCCTATATTTCTTATCAAGTTTAGACTGATGTGAGATTGTAGTTATTTGATTTTTATCATATAAACCTCACTTTATTTATCCTGAACTACTAATGCTCCCTTTGTGAGACTCAAATGCCTAGGGACGAATTTCGAGATTCTAGAAAAATTTCGGCACTCTCCCCCTTGTTTTTTTTTTTTTTTTTTTTTTTTTTTTAGACCCTGAAAAATCATCGGGTATAAAACATGTTGCGTTTAAAAAAAAAAAAAAAACACACTTCACATGATCCCTCAGTACCCCTCAGGGAGTCCATTCCATCATCATCATACACATAACCAAGGCACTTCTAAGTCAAACTACAAAGCATGCACTCACATTATAAATGCTACATGCACTTGCACACATCTTATACATCATAATACATACATCAAAGTGAAAAAATGAGCCTAAAAATAACATCCCTCTATCATATATACAAAACCAATGATCAACAACTAATAATCAACATCAAAAGATAACAAACACCAATCATAACCGCAACAACAACAATATAAGGCATCGATCGTCTCTGCACAATTTTCAATAGAACAAGAGGCCTCGCAAGAGTATAACTCTGAGAGTATGTACCGTTATGGAAAATCCCTCCAATGTCTCATGTAATTCCCGATGCTCCGAATTCGCGTCTAAATCCTTTAGGGATCCATCCCGGATTTAACCAGCTCATGGTAGCCTCATCGATTAGGATAGTGTAATGACGATCTAGTTGTCACACGATGCCACAAACGACAAGACTATTTGCGATCTTTGGAACATGGAATCATATATTCTTTCAAATAAATAATGTTCTCCTACACCGCAATCAACTCTTCATTCGAGCCATCTTAATCGGGGAGCCAAGAGACCTGCCATATTAAATTCCATTATCAACTCACTAAATGAAGAACTAAAACCAAACTCAAATTTAAAATTAAAACCAAACTTGACCTTAAAAGAAGAAAACTAAGAAAAAAAAATTAAAATTAAAATTAAACTTAAACGTAAACGTAAATTAAAGACTTAACCCAACAAAGTAGAGAAAAAGGGTGCGTACCTTGTGGTTCCTCAGCTCATTCAAGATGAAATGGTAGCTCCGTTGCACTCCTCCTTGCCTCTCCATGCCAAAATCAATCGAGGTTGTCGTAGAACACCCTCCACCTTCTTTTTGGTTTTCTTTGCAAAAACAACAGATTAACCATCAATAAAATCCACCAACCAACCAATAACAACGAATTTAATTTAAAAAAAATAGACACAAAAAAAAAATTTAATAAAAACCAACTCACCAATGATAAAAAAAAACCCAACTAAAAAAAGCAACGAATAAACAAAAAAAAACAAACCAACCAGCAAAAGCAAATTAAAACTAAACAAAACCAATTTTAAAATTCAATTAATTTACAACTAAGATAAAAGAAAAAGTTAAAACACACCTCACAACCACAATCAACAAGAAATGATAATAAAACACACATTTTCTATGGTTTGCATGCATACATCATTCATAGGAAATAGAACTTTAGCACTCCTCCACACATCACTTTATTCAATACTCTTTCACGTCTTTACCTTCGCACCTCACTCCATTTCACTTCACCTCATTACACCATGACCACATCTATAATACATCACTCATCCAGCACCACACATCACATATAAACACAAAAAAAAAAAAGGAATCAAAACTGCCCCCTTAAATCCACAAAAAAAAAAAAACAATAAAACACATAAAATTTCACCAAAAAAAAAAAAAAAAACTGAATCTAAATTAACTAAAATACTCAAAAAACCCAATCACACCAACTAATTCATTAATTTCCACGAATTGCACTAAATCCACTTTTTTCCCCAAGATTTTCCAAAATCCTGTTAGGCATTGATCTCCCCATCAACATGTCCATTTTTAATTTAATCAGAGGCTAGGACCCTCATCCCCAGGCTGAAGCGGACATACCCCACCATTTCCATGAAGACCCATCACCTGTATGGCCATCATAGCTAATGGTAGAACCTCATCCCACATCTTAGAACTTCATTTAAGGGAAAAAGAAAGGAGATAGAAAACTTGGAGGTCTATCCCATAGAATTTGAACAAATCCAATCCATGGTCTACTCCTAACGTTATCTTTGATCAATAATTATCCTCTTTGCAAAATGAGGACCGGACCACTTGGGTTCAAGATTTTTGGATAAAAATAATGACAAGTGAAAGAAAGGGGACCACGTCCAATTCAAGAACTAAAACACAAAGAGCCTAAAAATCACGAACCGATTCAAAACAACACTAAAATGAATAAAAAGTCTAAGGAACCTAAACCTGATCATAAATATGATAAAACCCACCAACACACATGGTAAAACAACATAATTAATACAATTAATCCAAAAACAAACAAACTAATCAAACTTGAACAATTGACTTAAACAAGAAACCCCACTTACTCAGATAAAAGATGAGTTGAAAGCTCTCACATTTAGAGTTTGGAATTTAAGAAAAGTATACAAAGGAGGGTAAAGAGGCTCTCTGCACACGAAATGTGGAAAAGCAATGCTTTGAAAGGCTGGGTGCCAACCACGCTTACACCCATTTCTGCCTCGAGAGCCTAAGAAATTAGCAAAAAATGATGACCAGACCAAAAAAAAACAAAAAAAAAAAAAAAAAAAAGGGTAGAAGACCACTTGGGCGCACTAGGGGTGGCGCCCAAGTTTATCTTAGGGATTTCATCCCATGTGGGTCCGGTTTAACCCAAAACTATTCATCATAACCCCTGAGATCCATGAGGCGAGTTCCCCGAGGGTACTGACAAGATCACTTTCAGGTCTTTAGGAAACCAAAAACATGTCCTTTTTGCTCAAACAAGTATCAATAATGCAATGCAACATATTAATAAATAAAAAAAAAACATTACAAATTGCAAGAGAGAAACCTAAGAAACATGGGGAGTAAATCAAAAACCTACTGATATTCAATCAAATAATAAAGCTCCAACTTTAAAAACATCTCTCAAGGAAGAGCAAAACAACTAGAAAGAATGTTGCATAATTCAAGACCAAAAGAGTGAAAAGAATGCTTACTTGAAGACAAGAGGGAGCCCAAAGACCCTGGAACTCGAAGTTTGAGGAGTAGAAAGACTTGGAGAAACCCATAGGCAGCCCTTCCTTATATAGGTTAGTGTCCTAGCATCAAAAGGAAAAGAACACCACTTGGGCGCACTCCTAGTGGCGCCCAAGTTCTTCACTCTTCAATTCTCCCCCACGGAGGACACCTCACATAACCAAGTTCTTCGCTTTCCAATTCTAAACCAAGGAGAAGAACACCACTTGGGCGCACTCCTAGTGGCGCCCAAGTTCTTCACTCTTCAATTCCACTCCATGGAGAATACCACTTGGGCGCATTCCTAGTGGCGCCCAAGTTCTTCATTCTTCAATTCTATCCCGCAAAGGGCACCTCGTGTAACCACCTCACAAGAGTCCCAAACCAAGTAGGAAGGACTACTTGGGTGCACATAGAGGTGCGCCCAAGTGCACAGGAACACATGGGCGCCCCTCCATGTGCGCCCAACCCTATGTTTTAGCCCGGATAACCCCACAATGCATGGATTCAAAACCAAAATGGCCCTTTGATGATTACTAATCAAATCAAACAAAGGCAACAACAAATAATAACCGAAAGAGAGCAATGAAAGCGTCTGAGTGGCCAAAAAAAAAAAAGATGCTCACCGAACATCATCCTTTCACATGGGAACTCATTGCATACACTCTAGTCCCATCACACATACATCTAATATTGTGCATTGCATTCCATGTCATCTCCATCAGTAGCAATTAAAATTACTATTTCTGCAAGTTATAAAATTGAGTACTAACAAGCAAGAGTGCAGAATCTTTTAGTGTTTATCCACTGCAGATTTACAACCCATGAATGAGAATAACAAAAGTGATTCAAACACGCTGATGGGGATGAATGACACAAACTTTTGCAAATGGACAACGAAGGAAAGCGACAATGAGCTCCATCGTCGGATTTATGAAAAGCTCTTGAGGTAAGTACACCTAACTATGGATTTTCATGATTTTATTTCACGTCTGGAACTTGAGTCGCCGTAGGCCTCCCTCAAGCGCTTATAATCGGTACGGCGACCATAATATCGTGCTATCACGAATTATGGTGTTTGCCGACTCAAATCTTGACGTTGGAGAATGGAATCCGTGTAACTCGAAACTCTCTATGATAAGCACAAAATGATGATCGAATCTATCACAGGTCCTCATCCAAGCTTGGGTGAAGACCAAGATCCCTAGAGAGTGACGGTTATTCCGGCGGACATTCTCCACTGATTTAGCTTTTTCGATGCATACCCGAGTTTCAAAATAAAATCTCTTTTCAAAAAAAAAAAAAATGCATCTCATTCTCACATGCACCTCAACAATTGCTTGAACTATGTTTGTGATTGCCTTCAAGATCTCCATTACTGCTAGTTAACTTTAACTATGCCTTAAGCATTCAACTGTGGATGAAAGTCAAAAGACATTATATATGACAAACCGAATAAAACTCTATTGCAAGAACAAATGAAATTTTAATAGTGACTTAGCTAATCGAAAGATCGACTTCTGATTCAGACCACTAGGGCACAGTTCCCACCATCATTTTAAATTAAGCAACCGGGGCACAGTTCCCAACCCGCCACGTGGCAATACCACGGGCACCGAGGCACAGATCTCGGGTTTCCAATCAAATCAGTAGGCAGTAACTTCTTTTTTTTTATTTTTCCCCCTGAATCAGAATCGATCCTAGAAAAGTAAACCTCACCTTTAGAACAAGTTTGCAATTGCATGCATCCGTAGGCGGCCACTCCCGCGAGCTCAAAAGCTCCCGTGAGTCATGAGTGGTGTGTCTACTTTCTTTGGAGCACAACTCTCCACGTGTTGTTCTCCAAAGAGGGGCATACTGTAGACACCTCATTTTGGCCCCCTATGATAGCCTTAAACACTTATCATATATAATGATGCCTCCATTTCACCCAAAATTGAATGGTTACTGGCATAATTTAGATTAATTAATGACGATGAAGATGCTTATTGATAATTTTAGACTTAGTTCGACGATCTATAGAGATTCTGGGAGAAAAGGCCGAATATCGTTGAGATCTCGAGTTCAACCCACTACTCATACCAGGCATGGGCTACAACACTATTCCAAACCCTTTCCAAACTATATAGAACACAACCAGGTTGTTCCTAAAGAAACTACATATAGTTTGCCTAAGTACGATATGATTAACATGAATTAGGAGGTTGGGATCATTGATCCGAGTATCCCTTACTTTCCCTGACCTCTGAATATTAGGAGCTATACACCACAAGATTCTACGCTCCGAGAACTTTCCGACCATATATAGAACATCCAAATCCGACCAACGGGTCGAAAGTTATGAACTTCCGAAGTTAAGAAATGACGAAATCCGTTTAGGCACCACCCAAGTGGCGCCCCACCTACTGAAAATCACATAGGCACCTTGGGCTGGGTGCCCACAGCTCCCAGAATCACATAGGTGCCCTAGGCTGGGCGCCCACACTTGTTAAACCCTAATTTGCCCTATCGGCACCCGATTGGCCTAAGTTACGGAGCCGGTTCCATTGGTCCATAGGTTCCCCCTTTTTTCCAGCACCTAATCATCAGGACATTTAGACCATTGGATTCTACATTCCGAGAGCTTTCCGACGATATATAGAACGTCCAAATCCGATAAGTGGGTCAAAAGTTATGAGCTTCCGAAGTTTGTCCCAAGAAGATGTCAAAATCACCTAGGCACCACCCATGTGGCGCCCAGGCTGCTGAATTCCACATAGGCGCCCCATGCTGGGCGCCCATGCTGCCCAGGGCCACCTAGGCACCTCATGGTGGGCGCCCACCCTCTAAATTTCACTAGTTGGGCTGAAAACGGACCTGGGCCATCCAACGTAGAGACCGAACTCCAAAGATGAACCGACTCCACTTAGGCGCCACCCATGTGGCGCCCAGCCCTGAGTTCCACTTAGGCGCCACCCTGTGGGCGCCCAGACTGCCTAGACCATGTGGGCGCCACCCCATGGGCGCCCACCCTCTTTCAAACCCTAATTCACCCTAAAACAACTTAAGCCGCCTTGGGATGCGTGAGACCTTCTAGAAGCACGAATTAATGAAGCCCTAGCCCTCCTAAACTCGTCCCAAAGCCTCTATATAATCCCTTTTAACCCCCATTAGCAAGGGAGCTACCCTAAAAAAAAAGAGAGAAAATAGAGAATAGGGAAGGAAAAGAAGAGGTAGCCACCATTAGAGAAAGAGTTTCAGATCTAGAGAAGAAGAAGAAGAGTTAGAGAAGAAGGCTTCCATATCTTCAACTGGGGCTATGGGACTTCGCGAAAGCTTCGTTCTAGGAACTTGAGAAACGCGTCATATATCGGTATTCCTAGATCTTCCCTTTCTTTTACTGCATTCCATTGACATAAATGCTTAGAAATATGTTTAGGATCATTTGAGCATCATAGATCTGCATTAGCTTGTGTTAAAACTAATATTAGCATCTCATCATACTAGAAACATGTTTAGGTCCATCATAATATAGTAGATCTGCATTATTTCGTAACTCTAATTGCATAACTAGGTTAGATATCGCATTAACAATATCATTATTGTCATTTACATCAAAGAGATCGCGAAAAGCCCTTAGCAGAAAGGCTGGGCGCCACCCCCTGGGCGCCTGCCCTCTCCTGGACAGGCTGGGCGCCACCCCCTGGGCGCCTACCCTTCTGAGACTGGGTTCGGGGTCTAAACCTTCGCCCGTTGCATCGTTTTCACGTAGATTTGCTAATTGCATCATTAGTAGTTCGCATTAGGAATTCGCATCAGTCGCTGAATATCGGAATTTGTGTTGAAAATACTAAGGTTTTTGCGCGTTCGTCGTGATCCATTAAAAACCCTGACTGAGCAGGATAGGCGCCACCCCCTGGGCGCCCAAGTGGATTTTTCCACTTTCATGCACAACTTCCGATCTTCCGCATTTAGTTTACTTAGAAACTGTTTGGTAGTGGTACGTTTGGCTGTTTGATGTGTTCTGAATTTTGAATTGCCATATTTGTCACACTTCACATCATATCATTTGAATCGTAGGATCATATAAAAAAAACCCAAAAAAATCATAAAACGTAAAATCATTTCTTCTCTTTCCTTACTCTTTAGTAAATCAGAGAAGAAACCAAAAACAAGTTAAAAGATATCCAGAAAACCCAAAAATAATAGTTAGATAGTTTAGGTTATCGAATTTAGTTCCTAAGTAGGATAAACCCTAGGATTAATTAGAACATCACAATTAAGTCCAGAACCATCAAATCATTAAGAACACCTTTAATCCCTTTAAAGGCCTAATTAATTTGGGTTAAAAGGAACTAAGAACATAAAACACCTAAAACCCAAAACACAGTCACTTGGGCGCCACCCCCTGGGCGCCCATCCTTCCACAGTCACTTGGGCACCACCCCCTGGGCGCCCAACCTCTGCATTATCTAAGACACCCCGGTTAAATCTTAAACCAATTATTTAAAACCTCAAACTAATCCCGAACCAACACAGTAAAACATTTTAAACCTGAAATAACCAAAACCCTAATCAACTTAACCTCTAATTAACTCGAAAACACAAACCAACCAAAACCCAAAACAGACCACCTGGGCGCCACCCCCTGGGCGCCCATCCTTCCGAGACACCTGGGCACCACCCTCTTGGCGCCCATCCTATCGCATCACTAAGGAACCCTCAGTTACAACTTCTAATTAATAACAACCCAAACTTAATCCTAATTTACATAATAAAACACTTTTAGACTTGAGAAACCTAAAACCCGAATCAATTCGAACTCGAATCAACTTAAAAGTACAAGACCAGCACAAAACCAAGAACCAGACACCTGGGCGCCACCCCCTGGGCGCCCAGCCTATCAATCCACTTAGGCACCACCCATGTGGCGCCTATCCTACCCCATTCCCCTCGAGACCATCAATTGAAATTAAAACTTAACTAATTAGACCCGAATCAATACATTAAAGCACTGTCAATTTAAAAAGACTTGAAACCTCAATCAATTTGATCTTGAATTCACTCAAAAACATAAAACCGATTCGAACCATAAAAACAGTCCACCTGGGCGCCACCCCCTGGGCGCCCATCCTTCCGAGACACCTGGGCGCCACCCTCTGGGCGCCTATCCTACCCAGTCACTTGGAAACCCCATTTGAAACTAAACCCGAATTCAATCATAATCAACACTTCAGAACTCCATTGAATTTAAAACAATTGAAGTCAGAAGTCCGACTTCAACTTAACTTAAAAATCATCAAACCAACTCAAAACTTAAAAGACTATCCACCTAGGCACCACCCTCTGGTCGCCTAACCTCCCGAGTCACAAAGAGACCTAATTAATTAAAACCTAATTTAATCCTAACAACACAGCAAAACACTTTTATTTTAAAATACATCAAACTATAAAAGTTCAACCTCAAATCAACCTAAAAAATACGAAACCGACCCGAACCACAGAACAAACCACTTGGGCGCCACCCCCTGGGCGCCACACCCTGGGTGCCCAGCCTACCTGTTTTCATAAGAACCCCGACCAACGTCTTAGCCTAATTAATTAACATTCAAACCAATCCCAATCCACATATTAAAGCACTTTTAACTTAAAATACTTAAGACTTTAATCGATTCAGACTTGGCATCCAAAACCTTTACAAACCAACAAACAATCACCTAGGCGCCACCCCCTTGGCGCCTATCCTTTCGTTTGCACTAAAACGCGAATTCTTGGTTTTGTTTCCAAATCCGGACCCGACTAATTTTGACCTTTGAACACCAGAGAACTAAAACAATTTGGAACATTAGAATTCAACAAGTAAGAATCCCCGGGATTCTGAAGATAATAACGACACCACCACCACTAGCCAAACCACCGAGAAACAGCCACTTGGGCGCCACTGCCTGGGCGCCTAAGTCACCAGAGACACCTGGGCACCACCCCCTGGGCGCCCAAGTCCTCCGCCAATCCTGTCCGTCGATTTCAACATCATTTCACTTCTCGAATTAAAACTTGAAATCCACGAGCCTTAAACAACTTAAGCAGAACCTTAAAACATCCCTAAATCATTCTTAATCAACTCATAGCTTAAAACAAACCGAATCGACTAAAACCTTAATTAACCAAATTCTTTAGGCAGGGTTATCAAGCTTAGGCTACTTGCACCCTAGGATTATATTAGATTCCTCCATTAGAAAGATTAGAGCATTAGGCTTCGTCCCATCACTTTTCTTGTTCCGTTAAGGGACCGGGAGAGCTGATGTGGGCGGTCTAGGACCTTAGGTTAGGGCTAATCCGATGATCAGTAATAAAGCATTAATCACGTAAATCCAAGTAAAAATCCCTTAGTTAGGCCCTTCTAGCCCAATATCAAAAATCCATAAAAATTATAAAACCAACAAAATAAACCCAAAAAGATTTTTCCTTTATTTTTTTTCCTCCACCTCAGGTGCCAAATATTTAATTGAACTTAATGATAAAAGGGAACAAAGAACTGACTTCTAAAATTGAATAAATGAGAATAATTAGATGAGATGAGTGATTTCACACACGTTGCATACTTTTATTTCGGCCCATCGGCCACCTCTAAATCAATCACGGCCCATCGGCCCTCTAAAACAAACACCGGCCCATCGGCCACCTTCAATCAATTACAGCCCATCGGCTTTTCACTTTATCACTCGTGTATCGCACACGAAAAACACAGAAATCACAAGTCAAAGTCTCATTTGCATCATCATTTTGGTTTGAAAAAGTCAGCCTTTAAACCCTATTTTACCAAGGGATTAGAAGGGGGTACCCGGGAACGGGGCCGATCCTCTTCTTAAATATTTGGCACCTCCCCCCTTTTTATTTTCTTTATTTTAATTATTTTGTCTTACTTGGATACACCATGATTATGCTATGTGAGGATTAACCTTATTTGGATTCTGACTCATAACCCTGAATTGACCAAATATTAAAGAAACCCAAAGAGACCCAAATTAATGTGACTTGAAAACCGTCGTGTGTTGCCGGCAGCACATTAGACGAGAGAAGAACCCACCCATTTATTTTCTCCCATTTTTCTTCGACTTTTGTCGAAGAACGGTGTTACGGCCGTTACCGTAGCTGGCGATCGTGATCCGTCGATTTTGAGGGTAGTCGGAATCCTCATTTTCGATGTAAAATTTAAATAGCACATATAGATGAATGGCGATTCCCCTCCCCTGGGGGATCAAAATTCACATCCGACAGATACTTGAACCCAAATTCGCGAGAAAGCGACCTTCCATCGATATTAGCAACCGAATGATCAAGGAAGCGGCATTCCATCGATACTTGCAAAACCATTCGGCAAGGAGGCGACGCTTAGTCGATACTTATATTTTTGAAAACCAAAAATAAAAAACCTGGCTTTCACGAAAAAAATCAATAACCTAGCTTTCACGCCAAGAAACAAAAACTTGGCTTTCATACCACAAACAAAGTCTTTGCTTTCATGCTAGAAACAAAATCTTGGCTTCCACGCCACAAACAAGATTTTGGCTTCCATGCCACGAAACAAAATTTGATAGTCATGCTGAAAATAAATTTTGGCTCTCATGCCACCAAACAAATTTTGGCTCTCATGCCGCAAATAAATTTTCTCTCTCATGCCATAAAACAAGCTTTGGCTATCATCCCACAAACAAATCTTGGCCCTCATGCCACAATACAAATTTTTGCTCTCATGCCACAACAAAATTTTGGCTTCCATGCAACAAAACAAGTTTTTTCTCTCATGACACAAACAAATTTTGGTTCTCATGCCATAAAAATTTTTTTGGCTCTCGTGCCACAAACCCAAATTTGGCTTTTACGCCACAAAAAATCTGGCTTGCATGCCACAACCAAACCTTTTGGCTTCAATGCCATCCCAAATTTCCCCCTTCAATCCATCCATCAAAAAAGAGAACTAGGCTTTTTGCCACAAAATCTGGCTTTATGCCAAAACAACCCTTTTTACAAATGATTTTCACAAAATGATAGCCTTTTGATCAAATTTTCAAAAGAAACACTCCCATTTAACTCTTACTTAAATTTTTTTTCATCGAAGAGGATTTATGTGAGAGGGGGGAAACAAAAAAAGAGGGAAAAGCGCAAAAAATTGATGATAAGCACTATAACAAGAGTACAAAAAAATATGTATACATAGGGTAAAAAGGAGATTTCGTTACAAAAAATAAAAAATAAAAAATCAGGAGCTCAATCTAACATTGTCTTTAACCAAAGATTCAACTCCTCAAGCAACCTCTTGGCCTTAGATTTCAATGTTTGTAGGCCACGGTTTTTCAAATAATCTCCATAATATGCGGCAAAAAATTGTGAGCCATCATCGGCACATGGACGCTTTGCCCAAAGAGTTTGCCATTCCTCACGTTCTCGAGTCTTCTCCCTGAGAATGCTATCGGCATTTGCAATTTGGCGAATCAAAGCGTCCTCTCTGGCATGGGCCTCTGCTTTGGCAGTCCATTTGGCCTCAAGTTGCGCCTCCAATTGCCTATGGCCTAGCTTCGACGGCCACTCCCACGAGGCAATCAATGTCTAGCATGAGCTCGATGATGCCCAACTTGGCGACGTTCCTATCTCAGACAAACTATTTTTTCGTCCATGTAATCTCATCCATTGCGGATTTGTTTTTGGTGGAAGGCTTAAAAAACATTTCCCCAAAGAAATCATCATCCCTAAAGTTCTCGGTCTCAGTCCACTTGCTACCTAGTACAATGATGTCATCAACAAAAGCCTTGGCACCTGTGACATCCATACCAACCTCTTCACTCTTGTAGAGCATCTCCTGCACATGCTTGATCATGCGAAATCCAGCATCCAAGTGACTAGAAGAGATGGTCTCAACCCATGAGCCCAAAACACTCTTCAGTGCCTTCGTCACAAACTGATGAGATGGCCTAGATGAGGGCGCACCCCGCTCCATCGGTCAACCGTCCATATCATGCCTCGTCGGAAGAGTAATCAATAAACTCTATCCTATTGGAGACATTGAAAAAGGAATCTCAGCATGAGGTCCCACCTTGATAGTGTCAAGACTGGCTGAAGAAGCCCCCATTTCTTTACCAACCTCTGGTGCCCCTTGCTCTGGTTTTGAAGAAGGCAAATGAACTTCTCCTGTCACTTCACAACCTGCCAACAAAAGACAAAAAGGTATGAATAAGAAGCTGTAAAAAAAATATCATTAAGATTATTACTACAAAATACCTTCTTCGACGACTAGCGGAACACTTTCTACCTCCGCGAACTTAATCCGAAACATCATCAAAAGTTGCATCCATGGATGACTCAAAGTCGCCAGAATCCTGTGCCAAATCAGCTGACAAGGAAACAAGCAACATGTTAGCAAACGACGACACAAATAAAAAGAAAGAAAAACAAAAGAAATCGTACCAGGTGCAGATTTTGGAACCAGTCCAGAGTCCCCTAGTTTTTCTTCAGATGCTGCAATTGTTAAGGATTTTGTGTATTGCACTTTGATGGATGCATTATCATGTTATCATCATTTGAATTTCTACATGAGTATTGTTTTTGAAAAACTTGAGATCTTGATTTTCACATGCATTGTTTTTAAAAATTTTAGAACTTATGTTACGTGCATGTTTTGGTTTTCAAACTTGGATGCATTAATGTTAAAAAGAAGATTTTCAAATCATGTTAGCCTATGAGTTTAGTCTTTCGAATCATCGTAGGCACTTTAGTTCATGTTTTGATTGATTTAAACATGAAACTAAGCATGACTCTACATGGCCAATCTTCCCTCTTCAGAAAATCACTTTCATATCATTTTTTTGGGAAAATTCAGTCAACCAGCCGGTCAACCTAATTTGGAAAAATGGCTGACTGAAATTTCTGTTTTAAAAAAAATAATAAATAAATATATAAAAATGAAAATAAAAATCAATCAACCGAATTTGCAATTTTGGTCAACCAAATTTTCACATAAAGTTGTGCCCAAAATTTTCAACCATCGGAAATTTGACCGTAGGAATTTCGGTTACCTGAATTGAAATTCGGTCAACCAAATAAAGAGCCATTGGACCACCTTTTTGCTATATATTTGAGCTCTTCCTTGGGATTTGAACCACCTTTGAGGCATTCTTTGAGGGATTTTAAAGCCTAAGGAAGGAGATTGAGCTAGGAAATGCTAGTTAGTCCATGGAAAGCTAAAAGTTTGATTTCATTAAGTAAAATCATTTCAAGTAAGCTTTGTTTTCTTTATCATATGTTTTCGTGCTTTGTTTAAATGATTGGTAAATCAATTTTAGCATGATAACTGATGATGCATGCCACAAATTATTTTGGAAAGAAATGAACCACTGGCAGGGCGCACATGCCACTGCGCCTGTTGCTGCGAGGACGGGCGGCGCCCCTGGGTAGCACGCCTTCTCCATGTGCTCGCCCACCACAAAAAAAAAAGACAGTACCACATGGGCGCCCCTGCACATGTAGTCCCCACTCGTTGACTTTTTACCCTATCCAGCCACCGCACCAGCCCGTCTCCCTACAACAGCGAACGCCGCAGTAGGGGCGCCCATCGGCAGCCAGCACTGCAGGTGGGCGCCCCGTCCCTCCTCGATCATCGCCTCACCCGCAGCAGGGGCGCCCCCACCCGACCTCTGTCGCGCTGCCCACACCTGGGGCGCCCCGACTGCCGTCCGTCATTGTCACCTGTCGTTCGTCACCCAATGTTGCGCCTGCGGCGCCACCCAGCACTCCATCGCCTGCAGCACCATCGGCAGTGGCGCCTGGGACGCCCCGTTCTCCGTCGTGCGTAGCATCCCGAGTAGCGGCAGCACTCAGTCCATCTCCCTGATCCTTTTGCTTCATAGGGCAGCTCTCTCCTTTTTAACAAGAAGAAGGAATGAACGGCCGGAAGGACTCTTCTGTGAAACCCGAACGGCGGATACGGACAGTTTCTGGAAAAGCTACAAATTGTTTGGCATGAAGAAGCCTGGATATTCAAAATGTCTCCCTTTCAAAAGCCTTCTTTGGCGCGAGACATTGAAGGGCAAATGATGGGCCAGGCCCAAATGGCTCAGTCTACAGTGACGGGTCAGGCCCAAATGACTCGGTCCACAATGGTGGGTCAGGTCAAAGTGACCCATGTCCGTGATGAGCCCAGGTTTTGATACACCCATTAAGGGCCGGGTCCAGATCCACAGAATGACAAAGTCAGCGCGTCGTTCCATCTACCTGCTTTTACCAAGTCCCGCGAAGGAGATCTTACCTACCTCGTCTGTTGAGGGCAGTTTGAAGACTCCGCTTGAGTGGAGCGTCCTCCCTGAAGAATCGTCCACATCTGTTAGGGGAAGATTATAAAAAGAGAGCCCCACCAGCACTGGGGGGCAAGCAACTCTTACCTACTTTTTCACTAGCGTAGTATTCCTCTGAATTGTAATCTCTACAT
The DNA here is from genome assembly GCA_038049695.1 of Cinnamomum chago. Taxonomy (NCBI): domain Eukaryota; kingdom Viridiplantae; phylum Streptophyta; class Magnoliopsida; order Laurales; family Lauraceae; genus Cinnamomum; species Cinnamomum chago. The sequence continues at coordinate 51,074,822 of CP142455.1, read as the reverse complement.
CGGAGAATAGTAAAATCACTGATTTGAAGTGGACGTAGGTCTCACTGACCGAACCACTATAAATTCCCTCTCTCCATTAATTTCACATTATTTACTAATCACTTGATCGATGGTGCCTGAAAACCCTTTTTTGGCATCATCAATAACTATGTTTTGTTGAATCCATTACATGTATTTCACTTTGAATTGCTTTGCTGCTTTGCATTCTTAATTTAGATTCAAACCTAGTTTGTTTTAACTCTCATTTCATAATGGTTTCATGCTTTGTTAAAACTTTGATTTCTCTCATAACATGAATTTCATACTTGGTTGAATCTCTAGCTAGTTGTTTTCATTCCATGAACACATAGGCAGACTAATCTGTTTTGAAAACAACTATGCTCATGTATCACATGTTTTAAATTTGGAATTTCAATACAACTTAACTAACTTGATAAGTCATATTTTACAAATTGTTTATTTAAAGAACATATGATTAGCATTTTCACTTCAATCAAAACATTTGTGTTTTAAACCTTCAAAAGCTTTAAGCTTACATTCATTGAGCTATCATTTTAAAACTTGATTGAGGTCTTCATGCATACACTTAGAGCATTCATCATTGCATTCATATAGTGTATGTGTTGAGTTAGATTTACGATTTCATATCCTCCTAATTAAGAGGCATTGTAATTGAGCTTAATTTGTATTTCTTCAAGTGTATTATAGAAACTTCATAGAGACAGCCAATCTTAGGTTAGTGCTCAACCTTAGAAAAGCGTAAGGGTAAAGGTTAGAGGTGAACCATAAAACCCAAGAGGTTATTGTCGCAAACCCGGACTGGTTCCACCGAGCTAATCCGGGATTGGGACTAAGTGTTGAGAATTTTGTGAGAGATGATATAAACGAATGATTGGTTGACGCCATAAGGCATATGATAAATTTGTAAATACGTCCAATGGTAATAAAAGGTAAGGTGCTACCCATGCACGTGATTTCCCACAGGTGTCCGCAGTGAGGATATCACAACAACATAAATATTTCTTTTAAATGCGGAAGCATGTAACAAATAAAGAATATAGTTCATCTCTATCAACAAGACTAGTAACACATTAATAGATATAAGGAATTAGAATGAGCAATGATCATTAGCACTTCCCAAAAGTAATGTTAAGTGTTTAAACAAAATATCATTTAATTACATTCCCAAAAAGAGAGGCCAACAAAGGTCAATACAACCCAAAAGAATGGTTATCCACAACCCAAAAAGTGTCGCAACTCAAACAACCGAATGTCTAGACGACGTCATCGGCATGCCACTAGACTAAACGCTACGGTTCACCGACCGCTTCCTCAAGCTCCGCCTCGGGATAGACAATGCCTGGACCTGAGTACTAAAGAAAAGGATCAGACACGACGGTCTGGCAGGTGAGTGAAAAGATATAGCAATATAACAATAATTGAGTTTACCTTGGAAAAACATTTAAACCTGTTTAAGCAACAATTTCCATAAAAGAAATAAATCATTTATTCAAAAGTAATTATGCAATATAAAGCATGTAATAGTAACCAAGGAATCGGGAAACGAGCAAGATGGCAACCACACGAAGCTAAGTCCTCTATCACCGAAGTGACAAGAGCATATCAGGGTATTGATCTCAGTCACACAAAGTGAGGAGATTCAATGAAATATACATAAACATATAATAATACGGGACATGGCCACTGTTGCGAGCCGGGCATCGAAGACCACAGTAGCAATCCGGGGTATCGGGGCAAGACCACGGTAATAACCGGCTAGTGGGATCCAAACTGTAGTTGGCGGGACAAGAGTGGATCTCCAAGTCGGTGGATCAAACCGACAAGGTTATCCAAGCTTAGTGGTGCCGACTCATAGGTCAAATAATAGAAATCAAGACATATGTAAAATACATCAAGTGCAAATAAATAAACGGGCGGGGTGGGGATGCTCAAAGGCACAACTGTCATTTCATGTCGGCCAATGCACTTCGAGCTAGCAAATGTTATAAGCACAATTTCAATGTTTTTGGGAATAATAAGTCATGTAGTATAAATTTAGGGAACAAGGAAATACAAATGAACTATTGAAGTTTCGGGAAAAATATCGGGTTCAAGATTTGTTTAAGGTGGATCGGGGTCCCGTATGTCGATTTAATAACAACTTGGTACTCCTCGAGTTTGGAGACATTACGAACTCCTTATACACCTTAGGATTTCCAAAACTTCATATGAATCTTCGTGATGTGGTTTCTTTCTTAAACGGGTTTCAAATAATGAGAATAAGTCTCCCCATCACAATTGGGCTCCCAACAAACCTCTCTCAATCATTTAAACATTTCATTTGTGCTCCCAAAATAGCCTAGATGAATAGTACCCATTGCTCGAGCGGACATGGAGTTCACTTGAACAGTGAGCTCTCTAGAATGATTTCTTGGGTGGGTTCACTCGAGTAAAGTTGAGTTCGCTCGAGCGAACTCATCCAGTTTAGGTTGGCTCGAGCGAAATTTCACTTCGCTCGAGCTAACCATTCTCTGGAATGGGTTTTAGGAGGGTTCGCTCGAGCGAACTGTCCACTAGAGTGGTTCGAACCTTTTTCTGGACACTTCGCTCGAGTGACCTGTCAAGTTCGCTCGAGCGAACTGTCCAAAAATTGGTTCTGGGACAGTTCCGTTTCTCCTCTTTCTCATTCTTTACAACTTCTTTGAGTCTCAAAACAAGGAACAATGAAAAGAAACCTTTCAATAATGAAAATGGGGCTTCCCTAAGGCTAGGAGAACATATGTCAAAGAGATTAGAAGATGAAGCTTACTACGAAGTTCTTCAAGTAGGTAAGATGAGTTTCACAAGGGTCTAGAGATGGATGACTTCCTCCACAAATGCTATCAATGAAGAGCTTTCAAAGAGAGGAAGAAGAAGACAACCTCCATTTGCTTGTAGGTACAAGATTTGCTAGTGATTGAGATGGAAAAGCTAGAGGAAGAAGAGGAAAGGGGGAACCCTAGTTAATGGTTGGAGCATGAGGTAGAAAAGGGAAAAAAGAAAGAGAGTTCTCCTTTTATACAAGTTAAGAGTGGGCTCCACCACTAGAAATTCTTGTGCACTGAAATCATGGCTTTCGGGATCTCGGATGGATTCGACGAAGAAGGGAAAAACGATCATTGAATTTTCTAGTTTTCAAAAAGTATATATTTCAAGGATTTCGGGAATATCAAAATTTGGGTACAAATTTAGTGTAAAAAGACTGTTTTGCCCTCAATGCTAAGAAAGTCTGGTCTTGGGGTCTCGAACGGGAACAGGATCAACATAAAAGTTGAAGAGATTAACGGGACTAGTAAAATGGGGTTAAAATACATATCACTAGAATCTCGGATAATCCCTCGAGTAAATGGAAAGTCACAAAAGGAACCCCCAAAGGGTCCCACTAAGCATAAAGGCACTAAAAATTCCCCAAAGCTATAACAAAAGTCATTCTATTCCCAACTTAACCAAAATACACTAATCACGCTCAAAACTAAAACATGACTTAATTAATACTAATCGAGGTTACTCGGGTCGGGGTCTTACAGTTACTGCTTAGCCTTGAAAAGCATTTTTGTAAACGTTATTGCTTAGCCTACTAAAAAGTATAAATAGTGGAAATCCGGTGGGGTGTAGGATAACAAGCTGCTAGTGGATGTAGGCATTGTAGCCAAACCTCTTTAAATCTTTGTGTTGAGATAGTTGCATGTTGACACCAACAATGTCACTTTGCCTCTTCAACGTCAAGAAGCCACATGAAGCCGCATCCTACTACAAACAGGCAATGCCGCTTTAAGCATCAGATCTTGTTAGAATCACTTGAGAACTGATAGATCCTTCAAGACAGTCAAAAGAGGAGTTCACATAAAGTTTTGGGCCATTCCGACATCATTTGGCCTAACTTCACTCCTCCGGCAGCCAAATAGGTGCTCCTGGCGGCGGTGGGGTCGAAGACATCAAAACTTCGATCAGAGCCTACGGACGGTCTCAAAATACCTTCAAAAGGCTCCACGTCAAATTTCGTGTCAATCCGACAACGTTTGACTTGACTTCGACGCTCCGAAAGAAAATCAAGCCCCTCGGTGGCAAGAACCACCGGGACCATTACTCATCAAACAGAGCACATGGGCGGCTTCAACATACTTCAAAAGGGCTACACGACAAATTTCAGGTCATTCCAACAACGTTTGACCTGACTTTGACGCTCCGAAAGAAAATCAAGGCTACCGGCGGCGGAGCACCCCGGAAACATGACATCCAAATCAAAGCTAATGGATCATCTCAAAAGGACTCCAATAGGCTCCCTACCAAATTTCAAGTCAATTGGACATCGGATGACCGCACATCAAAGCGCGACATCTTCCTCGCGGCGAGATCAGACCTAGCAGCGACGGGAGCCCAAACGGCTTCAAAACTCAAACACAAGCCTATGGTTTGTCCTATCTACTGCTCAGGAGGCTTCACGTCAAATTTCAGGTCATTCCGACATCGTTTGACCTAGTTTTGACTCTTGACAAAAAACAACAACTCTGCGCGGCAAAGCCTTCGGCTTTCCCAAAAAAAGGAAACTTTGCGCTCTGATTTGCACGACTTCTTGTCAAGTATTCTTCAGGAGAATCAAGCTAAAAACTGAGGAAAAATGTTAAGAAAAATACAGGAGAAAAAAAGAAACAAAAGGCTCGAAAAATTGCCGACAAAGCGGCGACCAAAGGGGAGAAATTCCCCATGGTCACCGGCAACCATGGCCCATGGTCGCCGACGACCTTGCCCCATGGTTCCCAGCGACCGCTTAATGCTGTTAATTGACCTAACTAAATGCGGTCATTAACTCATTATTTTGGACGGCCCAATCAGAAGCTAGGAAATGGGAGTTACAAGTCAAAGCCATCATGACATTAAAGCCATGAAACTCCTCTCATCATGGAGATTGAAGGCGATTAAATGCTCATTATCTCCACCGGCCAATCAGAAGCCAAGAAAAAGGAGTTACAAGATAAAGGAATTAAAACCTGTAACTCCTCCCATTTTGTAGTTTTAAATGCATTAAAGCCCGTAAAAGTCACCTAAAGGCTACCAAATGCCTATAAAAGGGGGTGATTCCAAGAAGAAACAAGCCCGAATCCCAGAATCTTGAACTCAAGATCCAGAAACCCATCAAGAAGCTCTGCTACTCTGAAGAGACTCTACTGCAACAAACACCAAAAAGGTGATTGAAGTCCTTTGGGGGGCACTCCCCCCCCAAGAAAAAGCCTGCTCTTCTCCTATTCAACATGGCTAAGACGCGGTTCTTCAGCCCGTCTCTTCGTTTTTCATTGGATATAGGACCTTCCCTTGGTCCTTATCCTCTAAGAAATTGAAGTCCAAGGCAAGCCAAAGAATCAAAGCATCAAGCGTTCTCATCTGAAAGACGATGGCGAAGTCCATACATGACTTGCGCAACCGTCGATCTGAACTGGTCCCCGCAATCTTCTAAGAAGTCAGATTCCCTTTCTTACTTTTCTATTTTACTTTGTATTTTCTTTAAGAGCAAAAAAAATCACAATTCTGGTTTTTCATTTTGATGAGATTTGTAAATCGCCTTTCATGACAAAATCGCCTTTCACGGCAAGCAAACTCACCTTTCACGGCAAACAAAATCGCCTCTAACGACATTTAAAAAAAAATGTCTCTTTTCTTAAATATATGTGCAATGGAAAGTTAGAAAAAATGTTGATTTACTTTCTACTTACGAAGGTGGATCTCCGGACCACCATTTCTAAATTCCAAGTAGAATAGAAAATCTGGCATACCCGTACAAAAATGTAGATGCCCTTTTTTCTCCCCCTTTCTTCCCTCCATTCAGATCCTCTCGATGACCCCGGGGACAGATGGGAGAGGAGAGGAAGGAAAAATCGGGTCCATCATTGCACACTTCCAAATTTCTCTCCATGCACTGGACCTTCTCTTAGGCCTATTGTACGACGGCATTGGAAGATCTAATCGATGGGAAGGGTGTGCCAGTAACGGGCCCCTTGCCCTTGCTTTTTCTGGAAGAACCACCTGCAAAGGTTGGAAAAGAAAGATCAATGACCAAAATGACAGAATTTCACCAAGAAAAAAATCCTAACAAAATTTCGGCATGGTTTCGGGTCAATTTCGAAGAAAAGGGAAATGCCCCGAAAAAATGGAAAGCTCGAAGATGAACTCAACATAACAGCGAGCTCATATTAAATGAAAGACTCTCAAAGAAATCTTGGACTCAAACATTGCTGCGAGATCAAGCAACTCTTTTCAAATTCCCGCAAGAATGGAGAGGAACTCAACATTGCTGTGAGCTCCGAGCTCGAAAACTTGCAAAACTTTCCAAGTGGTGATCCGGATATTCACCTTCACAAGTAGAAAGGAAATCAATCCTTCTTTCTAACTTTCCATTGCATATATACTTTAAGAAAGAGACACGAATTTTTGAATGCCATAAGAGGTGATTTCATTTTGTTTGCCGTGAAAGGCGATTTGTGTCGTAGAAGGCGATTTACAAATCTCATCAATAATGAAAGACAAGAAATGTGATTTTTGTCTCTTTTACAAAGAATACAAAATACAATAGAAAAGTAAGAAAATGCATCTGACTTCTCAGGAGATTGTGGGGACTCGTTCAAATCGATAGTCGCAAGTCATGTATGGACTTCGCCATCATCCTTCAGATGAGAATGCTTGATGCTTTGATTCTTTGGCTTGGGTTGGACCTCAGATTTTTAGACGATAAAGACCAAGGGGATGTCATATATCCAATGAAAAACCGAGTAAACGGGCTGAAGAGCCACATTTAGGCCATGTTGAATAGAAGGAGAGAGGAGACCTTAGGGGGGATGCCCCCCCCCCCAGGGACTTCGATCACCTTATGGTGTCTTAGCAGCAGAGTAGCATGATTTCTTCAAAGTTTTTCTTCCTTACTTGTGAGTATGGATCTCTCTCTTTGTGTCTGCGTATATATCCGTGTGTACATGTGTGTATGTATATATATGTATGGATCTCTTGGAATGACCCCTTTTTATAGGCTCTTGGTAGCCATGGGGTGATTTTTGGGATTGATGGCCCATGATGAGAGAATTGATGGCATTGATGCTCCATGATGGGTGGAGTTGTTTTTATTTCTTGATTTTATAACTCCTTTTTCTTGGCTTGTGATTTGCCGGTAGAGAATGATGGGCATTTAATCGCCCTTAATCTCCATGATGAGGGGGGTTTCATAGTTTTAATGCCGTGATTACTTGAATTTGTAACTCCCATTTGCTTGATTTTGAATTGGCCGTCCAAAATAATGGGTTAATGACGGCATTAAGTTGTCATAAAACGGGTCAATTAACTGCATTAAGTGGTCGCCAGGGCATTTGAAGAGTCGCGGGCTGTGCCGCGTCTTTTGAAATTCTTCTTGTGATTGTCGCGACCCCGGACCGGGTCCCACCGAGGTCCTAATCCGGGATCGGGACTCATTATTGTAGTGGTGTGTTCATTTATTTAATGTTTCTTTAATTTCCCACAAGTGTCCGCGGTGAGGATATCATAACAACATAAATATATCTTTTAATGCGGAAGCGTGTCGCAAATCAAACATTCATAATTCAAGTCATGTCACAAGATAATAATACATGTATAAATCGAGTATCAGAATGAGCAATGATCATTAGTGCTTTTCCAAAAGTGAAGTTAAGGTTTATACAAAAGATCATTTAATTACATTCCCAAAAATAGAGGCCAACAAAGGCCAATATAAACAAGATACCAATCCCCAAAAGAATGGTTAAAAGTCTCCCAATATGTTACGTCTCTCATAGCAATCGATGTCTATACGACATCATCAGCATGCCACTTGACTAGAGGTTGCGGTTCATCGACCGCGTCCTTAAGCTCCACCTCAGGATAGATAATGTTCGGACCTGAGTACCAAAGAGTGGGTCAAACACGACGGTTTGACAAATAGGTGAAGAAACATAACAATATAATAATGAATGAATTTACCTTCAAAAGCATTTAAAACCTGTTTAAATAACAATTTCCATAAAAGAGATAAATCATCTATTCGAATACAAGTATGCGATGTAAAACATGTAAAGGTAACCAAGGAAACGGGAAACAAGCAAGATGGTAACCACACGAAGCTAAGTCCTCTATCACCGAAGTGACAGAGCAATATCAACGAGTTGATCTCAATCAATGAGGTGAGGAGAAACAACAGAATATATACATATACATATAATATATGGGACATGACCATGGTAGCGAGCCAGGCATCGGGAACCACGGTAGCAATCCGGGGTATCGGGACAAGACCACTGTAATAACTGGGTAGCGGGATCCAAATTGAAGCTGTCGGGACAAGAGGGGGATCTCCAAATCAGTGGATCAGACTGACAAGGTTATCCAAGCTTAGTGGTGCCGACTCATAAGTCAAATAACAGAGATCAAAACATGTATAAAATACATGAAATGCAAGTAAATAAACGGGCGGGACGGGAGTGCTCAAGGGCACAACTGTCATTTCATGTTGGGCAATGCACTTCGGGACTAGCAACTATTACAAATACAATTTCAATGCTTTCAGGATTAACAAGTCATGTAGTATAAATCTTTGGAACAGTGAAATAAAATAAACCATTGAAGTTTCGGGTTCAAGTTTTTGTTTAAGTGAATAGGGATCCCATATGTCTAAATCGGTAAAGACTTGGTACTCCTTGAGTTTGGGGACATTCTGGGGTCCTTATACACTTTAAGTTTTCAAAACTTCAAATGAAATCTTCGTGATGTGGTTTCTTTCTCAAATGGCCTCATACATTGGCAAGTAAATCTCCCTGACATAGAGGGGTTCTCAATGAATAGTCCCAAAACGTTTAAACAATTCATCATTGACCCAAACATAGCCCTTGACCGACATAGCACATCGCTCGAGCGAGGAGCTCTCTGGAATGGTTGTCTGGGTGGGTTCACCCGAGCGAAATTGAGGTTGCTCGAGCGAACTCATCCAGTATCAGGTTGGCTAGAGTGAAGATTCAATTCGCTCGAACTAACCACTCTCTGGAACCAGTTCTGGGAGGGTTCGCTTGAACGACAAAGGGGTCCGCTCGAGCGAACTACTCACTGGAAAGACACGAACCGTTTTCTGGATACTTCGCTCGAGAGAAGTGTCATGTTCGCTCGAGCGAACTGTCCAGAAACTAATTACAGAACAGTTCTTCCCTTCTCTTTCTCCTCCCTTTACTATATCCTTTTTAGCCCCTTGAATACATCAAATGGGGAGTTCAAAACTTCATCCACGTCAATATCAAATTTCTAACAACATCCATTCTAACCACCTCCAACAATATCACATCCATTAACAAGGAAAAGAGGGAAGGAAACCACTACACACTGATGGACCCGATTCCTTCCGTTCCTCCCCCATCGGTCCCCGGGGCTACCGAGAGGGCCGAATGGAGGGAAAAAAGGGGGAAAGGCGGGTATCAACATTTTTTGTACAGGTATGCCAGATTTTCTATTCTACTTGGAATTTAGTAATGGTGATCCAGAGATCCACCTTCACAAGTAGAAAGGAAATCAATCTTTTTTTCTAACTTCCCATTGCACATATATTTAAGAAAAGAGACAAGGTTTTTTGAATGCTGTGAAAGGCGTTTTTTTTGCCGTGAAAGGCGATTTTTTTGCCTTGAAAGGCAATTTACAAATCTCATCAAAATGAAAGACAAGAATTGTGATTTTTCTTGTCTCTTAAAGAAAATACAAAATATAATAGAAAAGTAAGAAAAAGGATCTGATTTCTCAGGAAATTACGGAGACACGTTCAGATCGACAGTCGCAAGTCATGTATGGATTTCGCCATCGTCCTTCAGATGGGAACATGCGATGCTTTTATTCCTTTGGCTTGGCTTGGACTTCAGTTTTTTTTATAGGATAAAGACCAAGGGAGGGTCCTATATCCAATAAAAAAATGAAGAGACGGGTTGAAAAGCCACGTCTAGGCCATGTTGAATAAGAGAAGAGAGGGCTTTGCCTTGGGGGGAGTCCCCCCCAAGGGACTTTAATCACCTTGTGGTGTTTGTTGCAACAGAGTTTCTTCAAAGTAGCAGAGTTCTGGGAATTCTGGATGATCTTTCTGGCTGATTTTTTCTGATGATTTTTCTGATTCGTTCTTCTTGGAACAATCTCCTATTTATAGGCTTTTGGTAGCCATTTAGGAGGGTTTATGAGCTTTAATGACTTTAAAGCTTCATGATGGGAGGAGTTACAAGTTTTTATTTCTTGATTTTGTAACTCCTTTCTCCTTGAATCTGATTGGTAGATGGAGAATGATGGGTATTTAATCGCCTTTAATCTCTATGATGAGAGGAGTTTCATGGCTTTAATGCCATGATGGCTTTGACTTATAACTCTCATTTCCTTGCTTCTGATTGGGCCGTCCAAAATAATGAGTTAATGACCGCATTTAGTTGGGTCAATTAAAAACATTAAGTGGTCGCTGGGGATTTGAAGAGTCGCGGGCTGTGCCGCGTCTTTTGGAATTCTTTTTGCGATGATCGACGAAGGATCTTCATGTTGATCGATGTCGGATGATCATGCAACTTCAGACATAGATTGCTAATAGTGGGAAGGTACCATCTATCTTGTCGATTTCTCGATCGGTCGGACAGAAAGTGTACTTTCTTGGTCAGCTGGTTGGTGATCTCGGAGCGATCAATGACGATTCCATGCTTTTGACGGCAGATCCGTGATCTTGACGGAGATCAGTTGTTTCCGAGCATCAAAAATCAGATGTTTAGGAAATCACAGGGATTGGAACTCCCGAAACGCGAAAAGGATCGGAAAACGGGCCTTCTAGCGGAAATCCGACTACCTGGACTTCCAGCGACCATGGGGGAATTTTTCCCCTTTGGTCTCCGTTTCGTTGGCCGTTTTTCGAGCTTTTTGTTTCTCTTTTTCTCCTGTATTTTTCTTGACATTTTTCCTCATTTTTTAGCTTGATTCTTCTGAAGAAAACCCGATGAGAAGTCATTCAAAATCGGAGCACAAAGTTTCCTATTTTTTGGAAAAGCCGAAGAACTTGCCACGTAGAGTTGCCGATTTTTGTCAAGAGTCGAAACTAGGTCAAACGATGTCGGAATGACCTGAAATTTGAGGTGAAGCCTCCTTAGCAGTAGATAGGACCAACCATGGGCTTTTGCTTGAGTTTTGAACCTATTTGGGGTCTCGTTGCTGCTAGGCTTGATCTCGCTGCGAGGAAGATGTCGCGCTTTGATGTGCGGTCAACTGTTGTCTGATTGACCTGAAATTTGATAAGGAGCCTATTGGAGTCATTTTGAGATGATCTATTAGCTCCGATTTGGATGTCATGGTCCTGGGGTGCTTCACCGCCGGTAGCCTTGATTTTCTTTCGGAGCGTCAAAGTTGGGTCAAGCGTTGCCGGAATGACTTGAAATTTGACGTGGAGCTTTTTGGAGGTGTTTTGAGACCATCCGTAGGCTCTGATCGAAGTTTTAATCTCTTCGACGCCGCCGCCGCCAAGAGCGCCTGTTTGACTGCCGGAGGAGTGAAGTTGGGTCAAATGATGTCGAAATGGCTTGAAACTTCATGTGAACTCCTCTTTTGGTTGTCTTGAAATGATTATGACAAGATTTGATGGTTGAAGTAGCATTGGCCATTTGTAGTAGGATGCGGCTTCATGTGGCTTCTTGATGTTGAAGAGGCAAAGTGACAGTTTTGGTGTCAACAAATGCCCCCTCGAGGTATAACGACTAGTAGCTTTTGGAGTCGATGTGCGTCGAAGAGAAACTTGAATGAGAGCTTTCGATTTGACCAAGAGTCTTCGAGCATTTTTTTGAATAGCCTTTTGAGTTTCCAAGGGGATTTTATGGTAGTGAGAGGGATCACGTACCATCTCAAGGCAAATTTTTGAAAATGACATGAGGGAGTTGGATTTGGGTTTTCCTTTTGACCTTGTGTACCTAAGGGCGCTATGTGGCGCATCAGATGATCAAGAAGGATTTCCTCATTTTTGACCTTGTGACCTAACAAGCTGTATGTGGTAGGTTAGGGGGTCGGGGTTTTATTTATTTAATTTTTTTTTTTGTTTTTGACCTTGTGACCAAACAAGCTGTATGTGGTAAATTGGGGGGGTCAGATTTGGTTTTGACCTTGTGACATAACAAGCTGTATGTGGCAAGCTCAGGGGTCAGGTTCGGATTTTATGGAATGTCAATTTCAAGGTTTTGGCTCAATTTGGTACATGAGGAGGGATGGTTGGGTTTTTTTGGAAACTCATGAGGCTTGGATTTTTTTGTGTGGTACAATCAACTCAAAAGAGGCATGGAACCATTTTGTATGCTCTTGGTAAGAGGAATTTTTTGAAAGGAAGCCCTTTTTAGTGCCTAGGTGGTCAAACCTGACTCATGTGGGCTAGCCCATGGGACCTTAAGCTTTTAAAGATGGCTTAGATCTCACATGGTGTCATTTTGTAAAGAATATCTAAAATATCTCTTTTGGATAGAGAATGTCTAAAAATATTCTTACTTGGAGAGAATTTCTCATGCTTCCTTGCTTTTGGGAGAGATTTTCTCAAAGTATCTTTCTTTGGAGAGAATATTTCTCATTCCCTTTCTTTTTGGAGAAAATTTCTCAAAGAATCTTCTCTTTGGGAGAGAATATCTCAAATCTCCTTTTTTTTGGGAAGCTTGCTAATTTTTAGCACTTACCTCCTTTCTTTTCTCCTTGTTTCCTCTTTTGATTTGCTCTCTTCTATAAAAGCAAGAGGAGATTGGATCTTTGCTTCATTGCTTTCTTTCTTTGCAAAAGTCTTCAAGAGTGCTCCAAGATCAAGAATTCTTCTTCTTCTTCAAAGATCTTCAAGCTTTTCTTCTTCTTCTCCATCAATGGCTTCAAGTAAGTTTTCTTCCTTCACAAGAAATTTCATGTTGAAGTAGAATTCTTTCCTTTTATTTTCTTCTCTTTTCTTTTCTTTCCCTTTTTTTTTCTGTTTCTTTTTCTTTTTCTTTTTCTTTTTCTCCACGTGCTTTCTTTTTTCATTTCACGTGCCGTTTTTTTTTTGTTTTTTTTTACGTTTTTTTTTGCACGTTTTTTTTTTTGTTTTCCTTTGGTTGTACGGACAGGTCTGTACGGACCTAGCCATACTGCCACATGGCAGTGGGCTACGACCTGCAAGCCAATTTTTTTTTTTTGCTTCTCTTTTTTTGCTCACCAAGATAATGAGGTTTATGCACCATGGGGTTTATGCATTCCAAGATATTCATGCATACTTGTTTTTTCTTTTCTTTTTGATGCATCAAGATAGAAGGCTAGAATCTTTAGGTCAAGTCAACATGAATTTTGACTTTGACAAAGTTTGATTGGTTTTGACCAATTTGGGTTGGAATTGATCAAACTTTGGTTAAAGTTTTCCTAGCATCTAATGCATGATGATTTTTTGGATGCATGCTTTTTAGTAAATTGATTGGGAGCATGATGATGCATACCTAGAAATCTTTTGCAAGTTTTGGGATTTGGAGCTCGCAGCGATGTTGAGCCCTTTCCTGATCTTGCTGGATTTGAGGAGCTTCGCAAGTTTCGAAGTTTGGAGCTTGTAGCGATGTTGAGCCCTTCTTCACGCTTGTGGAGATTTGATAAGATTGGATTGATCTCGCAGCAATGTTTGAGTTCAAACCTTCTTTGAGGATGCTTCATTGAGCTTGCAGCGGTGTTGAGCTCATCTTCAAGCTTCCTATTTTCTTCGGGATATTTCCCTTTTCTTCGGAATTGTCCCTGAATCATGCCAAAATATCATTAGAATTTTTAGCAAAATTCTATCACTTTGATGATTGATTTTTTTTATCCTTTGCAGGTAGTTCCTCCAGAACAAACAAGGGCAAAGAGCCTGTTACTGATGCACCCCGTCGGTCTACCAGGTCTCCTAATGTGGCCCTACAGTAGGCTTGGGAGAAGGTCCAGTTTGTGGAGAGAAACTTGGAAGAGTGTGACTCCCTCAACCGCGATGAGATGAGACAACAATTGATCACTCTCAAGGATGAGGAGTTCTACATAATTATGGTAAACAACTGTCCTTGGGTCATGGACGATTAGAGCATTGTGCCCAAGCCTACCTTCTTCTTTGGCGATACAGTCCCTGATGACTTGACATACCAAAGAAGATGTTTTCAGTTCTCTTACACAGCTGATGGTTAGGAGAGAACTATTTCCACCCGGTCGACCTTTTATCAGACTGTATCGATCATGAGTCTTTCTCCCACGTGTCCCAAGAGGGAGGATCCTCCAAGCTGGGTGAAAAGGACCAATGTGATAAAGACTGGGGTTTTTGTTGGCGGCCCTTTCGGATATGCGGAGAAGTCGCCTGTCCGTATGGACATGTTGATGCCCTCCAGTGGCTACCAAGGTTCTGACCATCTGTTAATCAATTTGGGACCGGTTGGCCTTGGCATTTTTCGGGATGACGGCAGCAGTTGGGTGAAGCCTTTTCGACTTCGTGGTCGTTTCAGTGCTGATTCGAGATGGGAATCATGGACTGATCACACCCTGCAGGTTGGTGGAGCCATTTTGAAGGAGGCCGGGATCCTCGATGTGATTCGCTCTTTTCGGAAGACCGTGGCTTTCTCTGATAAGGCCTTCATGGCCATGCTAGAGTCATTCCTTCCACAAACCAACACCTTCATTGTGATGAACGGTGAGATTGGTTTTACTTTGAAGGAATTAAGCGTCATCATTGGGCTGCCCGTCCTCAGCAAAGTCTATGAGGAGTTTATGCCTATCAACAACGTCCTTGAGGAGCAGTCTGAGGAGTTTAGGCTCTTGTACTTTCAGCTCGTCGCCTTCTATGATTTTTTTAAAGAGAAGGAGGGCTCGAAAGTCCGTGTAGCAGTTGGAAGAATTATAGCACTAACTTCTTTGACGGCGGAGAGTCTTCTGATGATAAGGCCCAGGATGCTAGGGCGAAGAACCCAGGTTTGAAGAAGTTCTCCGTCATGCGAGATTACTTGAGGAAGTTCCTCGGGAGTACAGACGCCATTTATCCTGACATTGCACTGCGGAGAGATCTCGCTGTTTACCTCACTTATTGGTTGGATGAGGATGTTTTTGCTGGAGGGGATGGAACACACATCAGGCCGCACTGTATTTTTCTAGCTTATCAGATGGCATTCGGAGAGCGGTTGGCTTTGGTGCCAGCTCTTTACTCCTACTTGTGTACCGAATTGCAGGCTGCTGCTTTCTTTGTTCGGCTCTGGCTCCCTATGAACAGGGTATTTTCAGCCCATATTTTCTATTCATGGTATGTTTACCACTGTCCCGGCTTCCATCTCTTAAGAGTTGTGCATGATGATGACCCTTTCATGATTAGGTTGGCTAGAGGGACAGCTGTTTCCGAATCTCTTTTGTCTGCCCGTTTAAGGATCCGATGGTTCAGGGACGTCGAGATAGGGCAATCTTCAATGAAGCTTTCTCCAGGTTTGCGGAAGAAGGCTTTTGATTTTGGAGCCTCCCGTGATTCCACCAGGGCAGGGTCGGGAAGACACTATTCCTTGACCAATACAGAAAAGGGGTGGCTTTTTAACATACGTGTTGGTATGATGGTGTACCGGAGACATCTTTTTATTGATATCCAGCAGTATGTTCCTTCGAGTTTCGCGCTACAATTGGGCTTCTCTCAAGGCGTTGTCGGAGCGCCTTCGAGCAAGGTGAAGCGTTTGGGAGGTTTACAGGATGGGAGGAATGCATGGGCCTTTTACAGTGCGGAGGACACTACCACCATGATTTCCTATCCTGAGTTGCCCACTTTCCAGAGTGTTGGCTTCACGAAATGGTTTTCGGAAAGCTTTTCAGTGACCGGAGGCTTTCCAAGAAGGAGCTTGATATCAAGCAATCTCCTGGGAAGGGTCTTGGCAGATCAGATGGAGTCCAGCGAGGGGAAGTTCTGGCTTTCCTTTCCGGAGAGAAGCACAAAATCGAATTTCTCAGCGAGCAAGACATCATCAGATCAGAAGCTGTACAAGAAATACCTAGTGAGGTCTTTGAACAACTAGAAGAGGTGGAAGCTGAGATTGACACTTGGATGCAAGCGGAATTAACGAAGGCTTCCATGGAGTCTACTGGGAAGAGCAGACCATCCAGTGAAGAGTCAAGCGGAGATCCTGACTCTGACGATGGGGCGGGTACTTCAAGTAAATCAACCCATAGAAGCAAGAGGAAGAGAGGACAACGCCGTAATAAGAGATGACACGATGACTCTCCTGATCCAGAAGTCCCTCCCACCATTGCTGAAGAGACGTCAGGGGACGCTGATGAGCCTCCGGAAAAGAGGAGTCGAGAAGAACAGACCGCTGGTGATTGTCACGCCCCCGAACCAGAACCTCGGGGGCGGGAAATGGGATTAAAGCATAAATGTATTTTTACTCCCAGGATCCGCGTGTGTGAAGACAACACATTCTGAATATTTTTGCGGAAGCATTTGTGGCGTTGCGACCCGAAGTCCGTGGCCATCGGATTCCGCGTCGCACTCAACCCTTAGCACATAGCTAGTATATCAAGAATCATCTCAGACTGGAGTAAACCATCACAATAAAATACAGAGCTGACAGTAACAGGATATTACATTCCCAAATATGTTCAAGTTACAATTATCAATGTACATTAATTAAGAATCCCAAGAAAAGGCTAACAAAAGCCATACAACAAAAAGCTATAAACTACTACCCAACTGTGACGTAGCTCCGATGTCAAGCTCAATGTCTACATGACATAGCCGACAAACTAACCTGCAAAGTATGGCTCTACAGCCAACAAAAGCACTCAACTCGGGGCGAAGAAATCTGAACCTGAGTACCAAAAGTAGTGGGTCAGACACGACGGTCTGGCAGGTGGATGAAAAGATCACGAATATACTAAAGAATAAAACATATAATAAATCATGCTAATCGATCAAGTGCTGCATATAATTAAACGGGTGCAAAGTCGGGAATCTCGGGGAAAACTTGTATTCATTTCAAGCATGGGTAAAACATGAACATCTAATAAAACATGTGTTCGTTTACATCATCTATAATCATAGATATTTGACAATGGGGTGTTCGTCTAAAACATGTATAAATATAGCGGTATGGCAAAACAACGTTCATTTGAAACTTAAGTAAAAACACAAGTATACAACAAACCAGGTATTCATAGCAGTCTAGCAACACCAATGTCCATTTGAAACCTATGTAGAAGTATGGATATTTAATAAATCGGGTATCGTTTAAAACAGGTGTAACCAAAGAAATCTGACAAGACTAATGTTCATTTAAACCTATTCCAAAGTATGGATATTTAAACAAATCGGGTATCATGTAAAATAGGTATAAACATAGGAATCTGGCAAAACAAGTGTCATTTGAAACCTATTTCAAAGCATGGGTATTTAACAATTCGGGTATTCATTTAAAAACAGGTATAAACATAGATATCTGACAAACCAAATGTCCTTTAAAACAAGGCACGGATATTTAACAATTCGAGTATTCCTTTAAAACACGTGTAATCATATAAATCTAGCAAAATCATTGATCGTATGGAACATATGTAAAAGCATGGATATTCACCCAACCGACATTCATTTAAAACATGTGCGGGTACAAAGGACAGAAAACAATATAATAATAACTGAATTTACATTGGAGAATATTAGCACTTGTTTAAATAACAACTTTCATAAAGGAAACGAATCATTTATCGGAAAGCAAGTAAACATTATAAAACATGTCGGGTATCCAAGGAGTCGGGAACTGGCAAGATGGCAACCACACGAAGCTAAGTCCTCTATCACTAAAGCGATAGAGTAATAACTAGGCCCTGATCTCAGTCACTCGAGGTGAGGAGAAACAGGGGGTCTCATATCAATACATATACATATACTAGGCCCTGATCTCAGTCACTCGAGGTGAGGAGAAACAGGGGATCTCATGAATGCATATACATATACTATACGGGACCACGGTAGCGAGCCGGGCATCGGGGACCACAGTAGCAATCTGCGGTATCGGGACAAGACCACGGTAATAACCGGGTATCGGGACGGCACCACGGTAATAACCGGGTGGCGGGATCCAAGCTGCAGCTGGCGGGACAAGAGGGGGATCTCCAAGTCGGTGGATCAGACCAACAAGGTTATCCAAGCTTAGTGGTGCCGACTTATAGGTCAAATACAATCGAGACAATGCAAGTAAATCAAGTACAATAGATATACGGGCAAGACGGGGGTGCTCAAGGGCACACTAACATTTCATATCGGGCAATACATGTCGGGACAAATAACTGTTACTAGTGTAACTTCAATGCTTTCGGGAAAACAAGTCATGTAATGCAAATCTCGGGAAAAGAGGTGAAACAATGAACTATAACAATTTCGGGTAAAAATATCGGTTTCAAGATCTATTTAAGTGAATAGGGGTCCCGTATGTCGATTATAATTATTACTTGGTACTCCTTGAGTTAGAAGACATTCCGGGCTCCTTATGCACTTTTACTATTTTCACAACTTAAAATGAGCTTATGGGTAATACTAGATGTTACAATAGCAAGAATCAAGATTATAAACGGTCCATCCTAGGCATGACATAAATCCGGAAACATCAAGCAACTGATTCATTCATCGAAAGGAATAGAATTAGCGATAACCAAGGAAATAGACTTGTGTTTAGATATAAAGAAGATATCGCGTCGTTCCATCCCGTTCAAGATTAAAATGGATTGAACTTCGATGCCACCGAAC
Organism: Cinnamomum chago; assembly: GCA_038049695.1. Taxonomy (NCBI): domain Eukaryota; kingdom Viridiplantae; phylum Streptophyta; class Magnoliopsida; order Laurales; family Lauraceae; genus Cinnamomum; species Cinnamomum chago. Next base: position 51,056,029 of record CP142455.1, on the reverse strand, counting down.
CAACCGTGAGGCGTGTCGGCTCAGGACACTCTCACACTTGGTCCAAACGGTCCAAAAAGGGTAGTCAGGGTCCCACCTAAAACCAAGAATTAGTGTCTAATCAACACCATTCTTTTCTTTCAGTTCCCTAGTCTTAGGGACCTTAGATCAGGGTACAATTGGTCTTAACACTAAGGTATATACCTCTAGGACTCATAGAAAGCCCAAAGGTTTCCAAAAAAACACAATATCAAATTTCACTGGACTCAAACTGAGTCCTCCGATCGATCGGCCGAAGGTCCGATCGATCGGTCGAAATTTCTGTACCAGTTATACACAGGGTCCGATCGATCGGTCGATCGATCGGCTGAAAAAGCCTTACAGTTAAAAGTCAGTCCGATCGATCGGCCTGTAGGTCCGATCGATCGGACCTGGGCGCAGTGCAGGTCCGGGAACTTGATTTTTTTCCTTTTTGTTTCCTTTCCTTCCAACATATAATCAATCACAAAGAACCATAAACAAGATGGTTTAAATACATGTTTCCAAGACAATAACATGAGCTAAAGAGCTCCTCATTTCAAATTCCTCTCTTTCCATTCTTTCCATTCTTTCCATTCACAATTAATCACAAGGTGGAGAAAACTCATTCATGTGAAATCATTTGAAACCTTGACAATATGATGCATACATTTTCCAAGTATGAACAAGAGGGAAATAACTCATCAACAAGCACATCTTGAAATCAATATTAATCATATTAAAGACAACTATTAAAATCACCAAAACCATTAATGAAACAAGATTCTTCTCACAAACATGTTAATAATCAAAACAATCCATTCATCCACTTGCCTTTGACTCAAATCAAGCAAATCAAGCTCCTAATCACCTCTCAAGCTCAAGATCCACAATCTCTACAAAAACCCCCAAAACAACCCTAAAATGGGTTAAACAATGAAATGACCATGAAACCTTTCAATAATCAAGGTGGAGCTTCTCTAAGGCTAGAAGATTACAAATCTAGAAGATGGGAAGAATCACTTACTTGGATGACCTTGAAATGAGAAGAACAAGCTCAAGGGAGGTCTCTAGGTTGGGAGATTTCTCCAAAAATGGTATCAATGGGGAGCCATGGTGAAGAGGAAGAAGAAGATGGTCTCCATTTCTTGATTGAGGAACTATTGGTGTGGCTTGGAGATGAAGAAGCAAGAAGAAGAAGAAGAAGTTGCAAGAAAAGCCCTAGGCTCAGCTGGAACAATGGAGAATGGAGTGAATGAAGGAGATGGGTTCCCCTTATAAGCAAGTGGGGTTTGGGTCCCATAACTTAAGGGACTTGGGTGACTGAAATCATCTAATTCGGGACCTCGGATGGATTCGACGAAGAAGGAAGAAATGATCGTCGAAATATCTAGTTTCCAAAAAGTATATGTTTCACGGATTTCGAGAATATCGAGTTTTGGGTACAGATTTGGTGTGAAAAGACTGTTTTGCCCTCAAGGCCAAGAAATCGGTTTTCGGGTTCTCAAATGGATATGGGATCAACATGAAAGTTCTAGGATTCCTCAAGATGAATGAAATGGACCAAAAACACAATACGAAGCAAATCGGGAAAATCTCACAAGTAAAAGCAAAGCCGAAAAGGGAACCCCCAAAGGGCCCCACAAGCTGCCAAAGCACTCAAAAGCCCAAAACTAGAAGAAAACTCAATCTAGCTCACAAACTCAACCCAACAAATACTAATCCCACTAGGAGAAACTAATCCACAAATAAAACGACACTAATCCAAGAGATCAGGGGTCGGGTTCTCACAGTGATGGTATGATTCTTCCTATTTCTCTCTCCATTTCTTTCATTGAAGTTTCTTTTGTTTTTGATTTTCTAACTCTCCTTTTTAGTGGAAGATGATGATTTGGTGATGCCTGAGGTTCCGGCTGATGAAGCAATGACGGATCCGATTGCGACATCTGAAAAAGAACCGAGGGACTCTGGAGTGATTCCAAAATGAGTGATTCCAGAATCTTCACCTAGTATGACTTGTATTTTTTTGTCTGTGTTTTCATTTGCTAACATGTTGCTTATTTTCTTGCCAGTTGACTTGTCACAGGATTTTGACGATTTCGAGCCATCCATGGATGCGGCCTTCGACGACACTTCAATGAACTCATGGAGGCAGAAAGTATTCCGCTGATCGTCGAAGAAGGTATTTGTAGCAATAACCCTGATGATAATGATTTTTTCAACAGGATCATATTCATACCTCTTTTGTTTTGTTTTACTGGCAGATTGTGGGGTAGCAGAAGAAGTTCCTCCATCTTTCTCAGTACCAAAGCAGGGGATGCCTGCAGTTGAGCCAGAAGCAGGGACTTCTTCTTCCAGTTTTAATGCAGCAGAAATGAAATCTTCTGAGCAGATTCCTTCGCTAGTGTCTCCGATTAGAAAGAGTTGAATGATCACTCCTCCAACAGGACATGACACGAGCAGTCGACCAATGGAGAGGGGTGAGCCTTCATCCGGCTCATCTCTTGAGTATGCGAAGAAAGTGTTAAAGAGCATCTTGAGCTCATGGGTCAAAACTCTTTCTTCTGGCCATTTAAAAGTCGACTTTGGCATGATCAAGCATGTACAGGACATCCTTGCTGATAGCAAAGAAGTCAGTCTGGACATTGCAAGTACGAAGGCTTTTGTTAATGAAGTCATAGCTTTAGGGAACAAGTGGAATGATCCCAAGTGGTGACTTCTTCAATGAGATGTTTTTGAAGCCTTCTGGCGAGGTCAAGTCTGAGTTGAACGAGATCTCGCGAACTCGGAAGCAATTCGTTCAGGAGAAGAACATTACCGAGTTACTATCATTAAGCTGATAGAAGATCTGCGCCGTGTTGATATAGAGGTCGTTGACACCGAGCAACGTCTTGAGCTATTGGAGGAACAAGTTGCTGCAAAATGGGCCGCCAATGTGGAAGCTCGTGCCAGAGAAGGAACTCTGATTCGCCAAGTCGAGGAGGCTGAGAGTAATCTTAGATGGAAAACTCAAGAATACGAGTAATGGCAGATTCTTTGGGAAGAGCTTCCCCGTGCTGCAGATGGATCGCGGCGTTCTGCCGCATTTTATGAGAAGATTTTGAAGAAGCGTGGCCTGGAAGCTTTAGAGGCTAAGGCCAAGAGTCTGCTTGAGTAGTTGAGTCTTTGGTTAAAGACCATGTGAGACTGAGCTCCGGATTCTTGTAACAAACTTTTTTCTTCTCTTTTTCTGGTACCCGTGTATTCACACATATTTTTCTGGTACTATTTTTCTTGTAGTGCTTGCGGACACATTTTTTTTAGCACTTTTTTTTTGTACTCCCTTTTTTCACTCAAATTCTTTTTATGATAAATTCAAGCAATAGTTAAATGGGAATATTTGTTTCGAAATTTGATCAAAAGTTTGTTATTTTATGAAAAACCTTTTATCAAATGGTTGTTTTTGGCGTGAAAGCCAAAATTTTGAGATGGCATGAAAGCCAAAATTTTGAGATGGCATGAAAGCCGAATTTGGGTCGGCATGGAAGCAGGAATTTTGTGGCGTAAAAGCCGAAATTTGGGATGGCATGGAAGCCGGTTTTGTTTGTGGCATGGGAGCCAAAATTTTGTTTGTGGCATTGATAGCCGGGATTTGTTTTTGGCATCGAAGTCGAAATTTGTTTTTGGCATTGAAGCTAAAATTGTGGCATTAATAGCCGATTTTGTGGCGTTTATAGCCGAGTTTTTTGTGGCGCTTATAGCCGATTTTGGGCATGAGAGCCGATTTTTTTGAAAACCGAGTTTTGTTTTGCTGGCATGAAAGCCGGGTTTTGTGGCATTTATAACCGATTTGTGATGGCATGAAAGCTGATTTTTGTGGCGTTTATAGCCAATTTTTGTGGCATTTATTGCCGAGTTTTTTGGCATGAGAGCCGGGTTTGTTTATGGCATGGGAGCCAAAATTTTTGTTTGTGGCATTGATAGCCAGGATTTGTTTTTGGCATGGAAGCCGAAATTTTGTTTTTGGCATGAAAGTAGAAATTTTATTTGTGGCATTGATAGCCGATTTTTGTGGTGTTTATAGCCCATTTTTAGCATGAGAGTCGACCGGGCTAGGGGACCCGGTCGACCGGCCACACTGTGCAGGTCGACTGGGGCAAAGAGCCGTTGGCTCTTCCAACGGTCATTTTTATGACCGTTTATAGCCAGGTCGACCGGGCCCTGTTTCCAGGTCGACTGGGCACTCACAGGAACCCACTTTTTGGGTATAAATTGAAATTCATTCCTTTTCAAAAGTTAGAGATTTTGAAGACTCTTTTGAGGAGCTTTGAGACAAAGAAAAGGGGATGAACTAAGAGAGACCAAAGAGTCATTTGGAGAGCTAAAGCTTTGATTAATGAAGTTAAATCTCTAAGTAAGCTCTACCTCTCTTAATCGTAGGTTATATGCTTTGTTCTAATTATTGGTAAATGATTTTAGCATGATAACTATGATGTGTTGAATCCATTCTTCTCTTAATCTTTGATCTAATTAAGATTGGATTCCTCACTTTGTTTTCAATCCAAGTTGTTTTAAAAAACTTTCTTAATCATGCTTAGACAAAATCTTTGTTTTTCTTTCATAGCATGAGTCTTTTACTTGGTTGAAACATTGTTTGTTGTTTTCATTCATTTGAACTTTAGTTAAACTTGTTTAGTTTTGAAAACAACATTGTAAGTCCATGGGGATCCGAACCCTAGAGGGGGGGGTGAATAGGGTGTGCTACAACTATGACCAATTTTAACAATTTTAACTTCTTTAAAACAAACTAGTCACATGTGATGATTTATCATACAAGATGCGGAAGCTAACAAAAGAATCACCACAAAGCAATCACCATCACACAAGGATTTATAGTGGTTCGGCCTCAATGCCTACATCCACTACCGGCTTGTGAACCAACACCCCACCGGATTTCCACTATTTATGCTTTTCAATAGGCTAAGCAATAACCTTTACAATATGCTTTCCAAGGCTAAGCAATAACCTTTACATTGATGTTTTTCAAGGCTTAACATCAACCTATACACTATGCTTTTAAAGGCTAAGCAATAACCTCTTCAACCACAAGGTTGGTTATCTCACTAATTAGTGTCTATCGTACACTTGATGGAGATTCTATTAAGCTCATTACAATGCCTCTTAAATAGGCGGATATGGAAGTGAAATACAAATACACACTCACACTATGAATGCAAAGTTGAAAACAAATGAAGTGTGTGTGTGTGGTCCTCAATCATTTTGAAAATGAAAGTTCATAAATGTATGCCTAAGGCTTTTGAAAGTTTAAGCTCATAAAACATTTATGATTGAGGATGTGATGCAATCACATGTTAAAAGTAACAACTTGTTAATGATATCAAAGTTACACAAGTTGTATGAAATGGATTAGCTCTAAACATGTGATGCATAGGGATGTCAATCAAATCATCAATGTAGCTCAAAACATAAAAATAGATTTGATTGAAAAGAGGGGACAAATCATATGTAATTATAAAGACAACTTGAAAAAGATTTACCAATCAAAGTAAGGCAAGTTGTGAAGCATTAAAACAATAATACACATATGATTTGTAATGATGTTGGATCCAAAACATAAGATACATTTGAGAGAGATTTTCTTATGATGGAAAAACAACAACCAATGATTCAACAAAGTATATGAATCATGTTACATATTTCATTAACATGATCTACTTAGATTTACCAAAGATAAAGTACTACTTTGATGAATCAATGGTGATGTATCCAAAACAATAGATCTATTCAAAATATAACACATGCTAAGGATACAACACATCATAGGTTAACATGTTACTAAGATTTACCAATGATAAAACAAAACATGAAAACATATGATTTGTAAAGAAGTTGAATCCAAAACATAAATTAGTTTTGAAAGAGATGTTCTTATGATGGAAAACAACAACCAATGATTCAACCAAGTATATGGATCATGTTACATATGATTTACCAAAGTTCTTTCATTAACATGATCTACTTAGATTTACCAAAGTTAAGTACTACTTGGATTTGAATCATATGATGTTGTATCCAAAACAATAAATCAACTCAAAACATAAAACATGTTAAGGACACAACACGAACATAGTTTAACATGCTAGAAATGATTTACCAAAAATAAAACAAAGCATGAAAACATATGATTAAGAAAGGAAGAGCCTACTTGGTGGTTTAACTTCATTAATCCAAGCTTTAGCTTTCCTAATCATCCCCTTCATCCCTTGGTTCTTTTCCCTTTTGATATGCCTCAATTCCTCTCAAGGAGGGGTTAAAAATTCCCAACTTTTGGCAAGGGAAAGAACTCATATTTATAGGAAAAAGTGGCCAACGGCTAGTTCTCGGTCGACCGGCAAACAGGCCTCGGTCGACCGAGAACACACAACGGTCATATTTCTGACCGTTGGTGCTCCCAGGCAATTTTGCCTGCAGTTGTCTCGGTCGACCGAGACCTGCCTCTCGGTCGACCGGCGACACTGCCGGGACTCCCCCTCTTTTTGCAAAAAATGCAACTTTTGCAATTTCAAAGTTATTTCTTTGGGGGACCTTTTGGCCACTAAATCAAGCTTGGAAAACATGTTTTAAAGATTTTAAAGGTTTTTAAAACATGACATAAAAAGCCTAAAAAGTTTCAAAACTTTTAAAACAAAGGCTAGCTTGATTTCTTGAAAACTCTTCTCTAAAAACTAATGCATCCAAGTTTTAAAAACAAATCATGCATAAATCAAAACTTTTACAACTCTTAAAAGTAATGCATGAATAAATCAAGATTTCAAGTTTATTTAAAACCAATGCAAGTGTGTAAATCAAATGATGCTAGAATGAAATGCATCCATCAAATTGCAATCTAGAAAATTCCTAACAATCTCCCCCTTTGCAATTTGATGGCAAACACACTCACCACTGACAATACACACTTAGTCTTCAGCTCCCCCTCAGCTGGACAAGGCTTGAAATCTTCTTGGATGCTTCTCTTAGCTTGAGCTCTTTTCTTCATTCTTCATGATGCTTGGTGCTTGATCACTCTTCAATCTTTCTTTCTTTATGGCCAAGCATCTTCTTTAGCTCCAAGCTTTCTTTCTTCTATTAGCTCTCCCCCTTTGACCTTGCCTCTTTCTCCCTTTGGCAAGGTATGCATTCTCTCCCTTTGTAGAAGATCATACACAACCCTCCCCTTAGGAAGCTTGGACATTCTCTTCACCCTTTTGAGAATTTGCATAATTTCTCCCCCTTTGCCATTAAATTGCAAAGGTACCTACACACATGAAACAAGGAAAATACCTTTAGAAGCACCTGTTAACAAATGAAATCGAAAATGAAATACATAACAGGCTATCATGTGAGGTAGTAGTCTCTAAGGGCTCAAAGGCAATCTAAGGGTCAATTTGATCAAAACTAATACTTCCTATGAAGGTTTACACTCCCCCTCAATCCATTCTCTTCTTTTGTCAAACTCTTGACAAAGATTTAACTATTAGGTACAAGAAGAAGATGGTTTAACCAAGTGAGGGTCAACTTCAAAGAAAAGATTAGATTCATATAACTATAAAGCTCAATATGATCAAATTACCAAAAGAGAGCTAGGTCAATGAGAAAAGCAATCATGGATATCAATTGGACAAACAAAGAATACCAATTGAGATTTAGGATATGACTTAATAAATCAATCACTCTAAAATGGATTTAGAAATATAACTATTAGGGAAAATCCAAATTAGAGCTATCCATGAAGCAATGGGGTTTACTCAAACATAGCATCAATCAATATAACTTATGAAAATCATATGCTATGCAAGATTTTGAAAATCATTTCATTCAATCAATAAATATGACTTATTAAAGTGCAAATTGAGTGAAATGAAATTCAAACATGAAGCCAACCTCAACTAATAACCAACCAATATTATGAACACATAAACATGGTGGTCATGAGATATACCTATATGAGCAAAAGAGGTGGCAACATGAACATTATGATGCTAATGGTGTGTGACATGGAACAATCATATTACTTATCAAGTTCAATCCAATGCACACATGATTTATCACATTCACAAGAAATCAAATCAATCAACCATTATACCAATAGAATCCAATTGAATTTGATAACATGATAAAGAGCAAGAATGTGACAAAATTCCATCAAGCATCATAAATGCATATTCATCACTTTTAAGGATATAACTAATGAGCATAGTGATGAACAAGGTAAATTGCAATGCAAAAGGATATGACTTTGAAAAGCATGCAGGTCGACTGGGGCAAACCAAATTTTCTAGATTGCAATTTGATGGATGCATTTCATTCTAGCATCATTTGATTTACACACTTGCATTGGTTTTAAATAAACTTGAAATCTTGATTTATTCATGCATTACTTTTAAGAGTTGTAAAAGTTTTGATTTATGCATGATTTGTTTTTAAAACTTGGATGCATTAGTTTTTAGAGAAGAGTTTTCAAGAAATCAAGCTAGCCTTTGTTTTAAAAGTTTTGAAACTTTTTAGGCTTTTTATGTCATGTTTTAAAAACCTTTAAAATCTTTAAAACATGTTTTCCAAGCTTGATTTAGTGGCCAAAAGGTCCCCCAAAGAAAAAATGACAGTGTGGATATGCAGGTCGACTGTGCAGGTCGACTGGGGCAAAAAGTCGTTGGCTCTTCCAACGGTCATTTTTATGACCGTTTATAGCCAGGTCGACCGGACCCTGTTTCCAGGTCGACTGGGCACTCGCAGGAACCCACTTTTTGGGTATAAATTGAAGTTCATTCCTTTTCAAAAGTTAAAGATTTTGAAGACTCTTTTGAGGAGCTTTGAGACAAAGAGAAGAGGATGAACTAAGAGAGACCAAAGAGTCATTTGGAGAGCTAAAGCTTTTATTAATGAAGTTAAATCTCTAAGTAAGCTCTACATCTCTTAATCGTAGGTTATATGCTTTGTTCTAATTATTGGTAAATGATTTTAGCATGATAACTATGATGTGTCGAATCCATTCTTCTTTTAATCTTTGATCTAATTAAGATTGGATTCCTCACTTTGTTTTCAATCCGAGTTGTTTTAAAAAACTTTCTTAATCATGCTTAGACAAAATCTTTGTTTTTCTTTCATAGCATGAGTCTTTTACTTGGTTGAAACATTGTTTGTTGTTTTCATTCATTTGAACTTTAGTGAAACTTGTTTAGTTTTGAAAATAACATTGCACATGCATCACATGTTCTAAGTTAGTCATTTTCATACAACTTGTGAATCTTTGATTTTCATATCATTAACAAGTTGATATTCATACATGTGATTTGCATCAAACTTCAATCAAATCTTTTATGAGCCTTAAACTTTGAATTGCTTTAAGCAATAAATTAATTGAGCTTTGTTTGTAACTTGATTGAAGTTTTCACACACACACATCATGAGCATACAACTTTGCATTCATTTAGTGTTTGTGTGAGTTTCTTTTTCACTTTCATATTAGCCTATTTAAGAGGCAATTTCATTGAGCTTAAATTATATCTCTTAGAGTGATCTTTTGTAAAGACACCTTCTTAGAGAAATCCTTATTTGTTAAGGTTATTGCTTAGCCTAAGAAAAGCATTGTGTAAAGGTTATTGCTTAGCCTAGAAAAGCATCTTGTAAAGGTTGTTGTTGAGCCTAGAAAAACAACATTGTAAGGGTTATTGCTTAGCCTATTGAAAAGCATAAATAGTGGAAATCCGGTGGGGTGATTGGATCACAAGCCGGTAGTGGACGTAGGCATTGAGGCCGAACCACTATAAACCTTTGTGTTGTGGTGTATGCTTGTGGTGATTGTTTATATTAGCTTCCGCATCTTGTTTGATTAATCATCACATGTGACTAGTTTATGTTAAGGAATTAAAAATTTGTCTTAATTGGTCACATTTTGTAGCTCACCCTATTCACCCCCCCCTCTAGGGTTAGGATCCCAGGACTTTCATACATGAGGCTACCAACACCCGAAGCGTATGGTATCAACCTCATCTGCTCCTTTTCCTCAGGTGTCTTGGGACACTGATCCTTGGAAAGGTGCACTCCATGCCTGAAAGGTGTAATACCTTTCTTGGAGTCTTGCATAGCAAACCATACCAGTACCTTATCTATGTATGCATATTGGGATAAGCCTAGCATCCTATTTATCCGGTCTCAATGGAGTTTGATCCCTAAGATGCGACTGGCTTCTCCCAAGTCCTTCATATCAAAAGTCTTAGCCAACTAAACCTTTTACTGTTGACAACATCCATATACCACTCTCTAGGAGAAGGATGTCGTCAACTAGAAAAAATGACCCTGCCTCCTTTACTTTTCATGTACACTCATGACTCAACCAGATTTTGACAAAAATCAACTGAATTGATTCCTTAGTCAAAACGAATGTTCCAGCTTCGGGATGCCTACTTCAGTCCATAAATGGACTTCTGCAGCTTGCAAACTCTTTGCTTTTGGTTACTCACTATAAAACCATCTGGTTGCATCATATAGATGTCTTCCTCAAGATGGTCGTTCAGAAACGCCGTCTTGACATCCATTTGCATGAGTCGTTATGGATAAGAGTATCCGGATGAACTTGAGCATGGCTACCGGCGAGAAGGTTTCCTCATAATCGATATCTTCTTTCTGAGTATATCCTTTCGCAACAAGCCTGACCTTTAAATGTCTCAACTCTTCCATCTGGTCCTCTGTTTCTCTTGTAGACTCACTTGCACCCAATAAGTTTGATATTGGTAGGCAAGTCCAGAAGTGTCCAGACCTGATTAGAGTACATAGACTCCATCTCAGCTTTCATAGCATCTTGCCAACGTCCTGAATCTATGTCATTAATTGCTTCATCATAGTTACAGGGATCTTGTTCCGGTTCTTCCGGAACTGCCTCGTAAGACTCTCCCAAGAACGAGAACCTGTCAGGGGGGTCTAACTATCCTCCCACTACAACGAGGCACTGGTGTAACTACTGGGTTCGGTAAGGGTGCTTCTTCCTCAAGTTCGGTCATACTAGGACTTGGAATTGTTTGCTCTTGAATTTCTTCCAAGATCACCTTTTTCTAAAGGTTTCCGGTCTATCATATAATCTTCCTCCAGAAAAATAGCATTAGTGCTCACCATCACTTTCTGCTTTCTGGGATTATAAAATAACCAGCCTTTAGTTCATTTAGGATATCCTACAAACGTGCATACTTCCGACTTCGCTTCCAATTGATCCGTATCAACCTTTAGCACATGTGCTGGACAACCCCAAATGTGTAAATGTTATAGACTAGGCTTTCGCCTGGACCACAACTCCCAAGGAGTCTTAGGTATAGACTTAGATGGTACGAGGTTTAGTATGTACATCGCAGTATCCAAGGCGTGTCCCTAAAAGGATATAGGTAATCCTGAGAAACTCAGTATAGACCTGATCATATCTAAAAGAGTTTGGTTCCTTCTTTCTGCTGCTCCATTCTGTTGAGGCATACCAGGAGCAGACAATTGGGATAAAATCCCATTTTCTGATAAGTATCTCATAAAATCAGCGAAGAGATATCCTCCTCTGGCCCTGACATTAATGGGTCCACACATATCAGTATACACTAATTCCAACAAATCTTTGGCCCTATTGCCCTTTGATGAAAGGGTCCTTTTGGTCATTTTACCTTCCTAACAGGACTCGCAGACAGGCATTGGTTCTACCACCAATGAAGGCAAGATACCATCTTTCACTAGCCTGTCAATCCTATTTAGGTTTATATGACCTAGCCTCAAGTGCCAAAGTTTTGTTGGATCAGATGAAGGTGATTTCCTCTTTAATGATGGTCTATTAATTGTTTCAGTATCATGTATCTCATACATTGTGAGATTAACAAATAAATTCCATTGATTACCTTGTCAGAATATATAAAAGTACTGTATCTCTTTATGACAATTTCAGTACCAAGAGTAATAGAATAACTCTTATTCACCAAACTAGAAACTGAAATTGAATTCCGCCGTAAAGACGGTACATATAACATGTCTGAAAAAACCAATTTATCATTTATAAAACATAATGTAATAACTCCCATTGAAACAACCTCTGCCTTAGCATCAGATCCTAGGTTGATAATGATTTCTCCGTCACTGAACCTCCTGGTTTTCCTGAACCCCTGCAACGAATTACATATGTGATCAGTTGCCCTAGAGTCCATACACCAAGATTCTGAAGTACCAGTTGCAAAACTAACTTCAGAAAAAAGTGACTCAATCATACCTGAGGTCTTCTTCTTAGACAGATATTCTGGACAATTCCTCTTCCAATGTCCTGGCTTACCACAATGGAAACACTTTCCTTTTACTCCCGTACCCTTAGCCTTAGCCATACTACAAGTAGAACCATTCTCCACCTTAGGACCCTTGATGACTGATTTCTTCTTGCTATCTCGGTCTTTGCCTTTCGGCTTGGTCCTAGCAAATAACTTTTCTGTCATGAGGGAATTTTGCTCTTTCTTCATGATTTCCTCAGTCACTACCAGTTGGCGAGACAGCTCAGCTATGGTCATTTCCAATTTATTATAATTGATCTCGAAATGATTGAAAGAATCCGGTAGTGACTGGAGGATGATGTCGATCTGCGATTCTTTATCAATCGTAACACCCAATACATCTAACTCATTTAGTGCGGGACTCATCTTCAACAAATGTTTTTGTACTGGGGTTCCCTCAGCCAACTTAGTGTTTATCAGTACCTTCATAGCAGCTTGCCTATCAGGTCTAACCTGGTCCGCAAACATCTCCTTTACGTTTGATATAATATCATATGCTGACTTATATGATTGATGTTGGTGTTTTAAAACACTAGACATGGATGCCTGTATAAAACATCTGGCTACCTCATTGTCTTTTGTCCATTCGGTGTAAAGGTCCTTTTCATACTAAGGTGCATGAAGCTCAGGCTCAGGAAGGGAGGGTATGGTAAGGACATATCTGTATCTTGAAGCTATCAGGATAATATCCAGGGCCCTTTTCCAGTCTATAAAGTTGGATTCCATCAACTTATTCGGGTTGAGGATGATCGCAAGTGAATTGAAAGTATTTGAATTCATGCTTAAAATACTGTAGCACATAACCATACATTCAATTAATGAATTGAAATGACATTAGGGTTTAGTATTCTAACAAATTTATATGGAATCCTCATAACACTAAATTCAGAATACATCGGAATCCCAATCCCCGGGGTATGCCTCCTTGGGGAGTGCGAATACCACCTAGATTGGTGCGGATCAAAGTTGGTCAAAATTAGGATTAAGACTAACTTTCCATGATCCCCTTCATTCATTATTATCTAGGTATCTCATACCAAATAATGAATGACTCCCGATTAGCTTCGGTTTCTCAAATAAATGAGGCAAATCCTTGGGGATACTACATCATTATGTTAGTTAAGTGTGACCTACCAGCTAGCATTGCATGACAACCGTTGCGAACAGCTCCTCCTTAGGGAGTGGGCCCCCGCCCCGTCTCACCAACACTATCCATAGGAGATCCATATCTAGTGACCAGAAAAGTAAAAGCCCTTCGTGGGGAACGGCCATTCTCAAGATGGCGCGAGGCTAATACTTTCCTTACAATGGACCTATGGTGGAAAACCATGGGGATTTCTAAATATAAATGCCCCGCTCCCACTTAATATTTTAGAATTGAGGATTTCCTTGTAAGGTATTAGGGCCCACATATATATATGAACATCAAATCATCTCATGATATGATCAAAGATTGGTTCCAAGTCAAGTTATTTTTAGGAAAGTCCAGTTTCTTAAATTAGTGTTACCAATGTGTCCATCTCATGGGTCATCAACACTAATTAGAACTCTTTCCAAAAATTAATTTGATTTGACCAATTTTAGTAACTCGCTATGTTTGGATCAGATTTGGAAATAGTCTAAATTAAGCATGCATCCATAAATAGAAAGCGCTAAAATTAGTAACTAGTCCTCTCCTCCACATGGCCCTAGCGGAATAGATTTCTTGGACTTCTAGACTTTCCAAAACTTTGGAATTCCTGAAACTCTTTGGGCAACTCCAAAAATCTTTTGGTAATCTTCAAGCTCTTTGATTAGAAGTCCAACATCGCTTTCCTTCTTCGTCTCGGACATCGCCAGAATTTACAAATTTAGAAAAATTACATAAATTCCTATGCCTCGATTATGAGACTTACATGGTAATCTAAATATGGAAATAAAAGGGCTATAGGGAAATTCATCATGCCTTGCCCTTTCACGGGAAGCCAAGGAAACCATGACGCCCTTTACATTTAGCCTTAAATAAACCAATAACCATAAATAGAAAGTAAAAGACTTGTGGGCTATATGGAGAGGACATAATCATCTGCAAGTTAGTATCTCATGCAACAAAGTATCTCACAGAACTAGGTTATCAAACCACAATGGAAAAACAAGATGCCAAAAGCAGCCACCCTTTTAATACATGCACTTTGCAAAGGGGGTCCGGGGGTGTCCCTCGGCGGTGGTCAAGCTGGCCTTGTGCTCGGTCGACCGACCCTACAGGCCAGGTCGACCCGCCTGAAGAAGGCAGAAAATTGGGTTTTTTTAATTTGAGTCCAAACAGCTCCAAAATACTTTTGAAGGCTCTCAATGGCATCCTACCATCATTCCATCATAATTAAACCCTTTTGTGACTATCCAAACATGGATTTACTACATAAAGTAAACTAACCCAATCATAACTGATCCTTACATACATAGCCCTAGGTCTATCCTCTTCGTATCTCATGCAAAGAGTAGATCTAGATTGCTGATCTAACATGATTAGAAATGAGGTTTGACTCTGATACCAATTGTTGGAAAATAGGTGGTGTTAGAGTTTTAGTTTTGTTGCAATTTGATAGGATGCATTCACTTTCATATAGCTTGTTCTCTCATTCATACATGGCTTTATTCATAGGAGCATCATGCATATTTCTTCTTCTTGAATCTTTGTTTTATCAAATATCATGCATGGTTTACTTGTTCAGGTTGCCTTTTCAGTTCATAGAGTTTTTGATTTCAAAACTCCTTCCAAGCTTTCCTAAGTTTCTAGCTTTAAATTCATTTTTGTGTTTTGGAGTTTTCATGGCTTTAAAATCTCAGTTTTCATCTTCTTTTAGTCATGATTTAATGCTTGGTAGATGTGTTTGAAAGTCCTTTGGAAGGTGCCCTCTTAAGCCTCAAGTTTCTCTAAATTGTCAAATTTCTGGGCTGTTCAGGCAGTGGTCTCGGTCGACCGAGACCTGCCTCTCGGTCGACCGAGACAACTGCAGGTCATTTCAGCAGAATTTTGAACTGAAGCTCCAACGGTCAGATTTATATCCGTTGTGCTTTCTAGGTCGACCGAGACCTGTTTCTCGGTCGACCGAGGACTAGCCGTTGGCAACTTTATCTTTATAAAAAGTGGCTTTTTGGTTGGAGAAAAGTGCTGATATTTGAGAGACCTTTGAGGCCAAGGCTAAGCAACTTCTTAGGAGCATTTTCACAAGGATTATGAAGCCATTCCTCTTATTCAACCTTTGATCTTCAAATGGGTGTGCTTCCTTTAATCCTACTCTTTTCAAAATCATGTTTTGTTTTGAATCTTTGATCTATTTTCCAATGCATGATGACCAAGTTGCTTTCCTATTAAGATGTTGACCTTCATAACATGCTTAGTTCTTTAAAAATCACATGAGACTTATGAATGCAACATAATGTCTAAGTTACACATGATTTTAGTTTCTTGATTCAAAAATCAACTTGTTAGCCTTTAGATCATCTTTTTGAAAACAAGTTGTTTTTCATTATGAATCACTTGTGTTAGACATACAACTCTTTCTCAAATATATGTTAAACATCTTTGCATCATTTAAGTTCATATCTTTTAAAAGAGAAAGAGTAATCTTTTAGAAAATGCATTTCACATAGACTTTGTCATTTTCATGCATTGTTCTAGAACTTGAGCTTCATTTTCAAACTAGCCTTTTAAGAGGCATTTCTTTGCACTTCATTGTTCTCTTTATCCATGCATTATTAGGCATATTGTTTAAGAGAAAAGTTCCATGTTGTAAAGGTTCATGCTTAGCCTTGAAAAGCATATGTTGTAAAGGTTTATGCTAAGCCTTGAAAAGCATAGTGTTGTTTGTAAGGTTTGAGGTGATCCTAAACCTTAAAGTGGATTTAGTGGATACCGGTAGGTGTACCGGGAGTGGATGTAGGCAATTTTGGCCGAACCACTATACGTGCTTGTGTTATTGTGATTGCCTCTATGCTTTCATTTTATGGATTATGCTTGCTTAGTTGATTTCATTATTATTCTCCAATGCATAAGTGACTTAAAAGTTAAAAGAATTAAAATTGGTCTAGGTCTTTGAGCTCACCCTATTCACCCCCCCCCCCCTCTAGGATTCGATCTTGGACTTTCAATTGGTATCAGAGCCTAGGTGCTCTTGCTTAGGTCTAACAACCTAGAGTTAGAATCCTTAGAGTGAGTTTTAGCTTTTGTGGTCACCATGCAATCCCAATTAGGAGAAGGCCATGCCACCAATAGACCTCCCTTGTTCAATGGCTCTCATTACCGGTATTGGAAGATTAGGATGCAAGTCTTTCTTGAATCTCAAAATGTAGATGTTTGGAGTATCATTGAAGAAGGGTATCATGATCCCATTATCACTGAACAAGATTCTGAAGGACATGTCATTGCTATCAAAGTTAAGCCCAAGAAAGATTGGACTCAAGGAGAGAAAGATAGGGCAAATCTAAATGCTAAAGCAAAAAATTCCTTGTTTTGTGCCTTGTCCCAAGAAGAGTTCAATAGGGTAGTAAATTGTATTACTGCTAAGGAAGTGTGGGATACCTTAGAGACCACTCATGAAGGGACCAATCAAGTCAAAGTTGCTAAAATCCAAATGTTGTCTACTAAGTATGAGGAACTCAAAATGCAAGAGGAAGAAACATTTGATGAGTTCTATACTAAATTCATGGAGATTGTCAATTCCCTCATAGGTCTAGGAGAGAAGATGGATGAGTCCAAAGCTGTTAGGAAAATATTAAGATCTCTTCCCAAAAGGTTCAAACCTAAGATAGTTGCTATAACCGAAAGCAAAGATGTGGACAAGATCAAAATAGAAGAACTTAGAGGAAATCTTCTCACCTATGAATTAGACTTTGAAACCCCTAGCAAGAAGAAAGGTGTAGCTCTTAGCTCCCAACATAAAGAAAATGACAATGAGAGTGAGAGTGATGATGAAAACACTATTTTACTTGCTAAGAAGTTCAAGAATTTCCTTAAGAACAAAAAGAACTATAAATATTCTGAAGATTCTAAAAATGAAAAATTTTCAAAGAAACTCAAGGGGATCTTTTACCAAAAGGGATGTGCAATGTTATAATTGTAAAGGCTTTGGTCACATTGCTCAAAATTGTCCCTCCCCTAAGGAATCTGAAAAGAAAGATAAGAAAGGAAAGAAAGTCTTAAACATAACTTGGGATGATGATGAAGATGAAAGTAGTGACAATAATGAACCTCAAAATGATGAAGATAATGATAATTCCACCTCTTGGCTTCTCTTCACTCCCATTGAAGAAAACAATGATCATAACATATTAATAGAAGAAGTAAATGAAGAGAATAGTGACAATGATATTCATCAAGCCTATGAGGAACTATATGAACTATGTGAAGTCATAACCAAGAAAAATAAAAGCTTAAAAAGTGAATCTAAAAGGCTTGTGAATGATCTAGATGTTTTAAAAGATCAATTAATGTTGAAAGACAATGAGATAAAAAATGTTCAATCTAAGTTGACTACCTCTAATGACAATCTTGCTAAAGCTGAAAAAGAAATTCATAAATTACAAAGTCTGTTGGAATCTAGTCAACAAGAATCAGAATCTCTTCAAATGAAACTTGAAAAGGGAAAACATGTTGTTGAAAAATTTACCTTAGGCAATGACAAATTCTATCAAATGTTAGGCTTGAATAAAGTCTTTGGTAACAAGAATGGTATAGGTTATGAATGCTCCTCTAGTAGCAAGAAGAATAGCTTTCAACATAATACTAGGACTCATCTCAAACCTATAGGTAAAATCTTCTTTTCCTCTAGATGGACTTGTCATTTTTGCAATCAAATAGGTCATCTAGTTCCTAACTGTCCTTTTAAGTTTAGGATGTCTCAAAATCTTAGTTCTAGAGCTCATTTCAAGTTTGTTCCCAAGACTTCTACCTCTACCTTCATTAAGGCTACTTGGATTGAAAAAGAGAAAAGTGTCAAGAATTTTTTTGCTCAAACCGCTCTTAAAGTTAAAGAAAACTCTAGATGGTTTTTGGACAGTGGTTGCTCCAAGCATATGACTGGAGACCGTTCTAGATTTATCACTCTTGAGGACTATGATGGAGGTAATGTGTCTTTTGGAGATAATCGGAAAGCTCAAATTATAGGAAAAGGCTGTGTTGGAGGAGATCAAATGCCTACATTAAAAGATGTTTTCCTTGTGGATGGTTTAAAGCATAATCTCTTGAGCATAAGTCAGTTGTGTGACAAAGGAAACAGAGTTGTCTTTGACAGCAAATCTTGCAAAGTTCTGAATGAGAAATCCCACAAAGTTCTACTCACTGGATTACGTACTAAAGATAACATCTATACCATAGAAGAATGTAGTGAGAATGAATCCATGTGTTTAATGTCTAAAGTTCAAGAAAATCAGTTGTGGCATCAAATAGTGGGACATATAAATTACAAACTGATGAAGATCTTATCAAAGAAAGAAATTGTTAGAGGAATACCCAAATTAGATGATCACAAATCTGAATTGTGCAAGGCTTGTCAAATGGGTAAACAGATCAAGAAAAGTTTTAAAGGTATAAAAGATATATCCTCTGCTCGTCCCCTTGAACTCATTCATATGGACCTCATTGGACCAGCACCTGTTCAGAGTATTGGTGGGAGAAAGTATATCCTAGTGATGGTTGATGATTATTCGAGATTTGGATGGGTAGCCTTTCTTCATGCTAAATCAGATGCAGTAGATAATATCATAAGGATTTGCAAGAAAATTCAAGTTGAGAAGGACTGCAAAATTAAGAAGATAAGAAGTGATCATGGAGGTGAATTTGAAAATGAAAGATTTGCAGACTTCTGTGAAAGCCATGGGATCAGTCATCAATTCTCTACTCCAAAAACTCCTCAGCAAAATGGAGTAGCTGAACGGAGAAACAGAGTTATTCAAGAAATGGCCAGAACCCTTCTTAATGAGAAAAATCTCCCGCGAAACTTGTGGGCTGAAGCTGTCAATACCGCATGCTATCTTATTAACCGTGTTTATCTGACAAAGAACACTAACAAAACCCCTTATGAGCTGTATTTTGGAAGAAAACCTAATCTGGGGTATCTTAAGGTGTTTGGTAGCAAGTGCTATATTTTAAGAGATAGAGAGCAGCTTGAAAAGTTCGATTCAAAATCTGATGAAGGGATCTTCTTAGGATATTCTGATAAAAGCAAGGCTTATAGAGTTTTCAACCTTAGATCTATGGCTGTCATGGAATCAGCTCATGTTGTAGTTGATGAGGCTAATCAAATTAAGAATACTCCTCATGATGAAGAAGAGATCTCAATTGAGCAGCCTATTTCATCTGAAATTGAAGAAGAAATTCCCTCAGTCCCCACTATGCCCACAAAGCTTTTAAGAAATCATAATCTGGATAATGTCATTGGAGATATCTCAAAAGGAGTCATGACAAGAAGACAGGTTCATAATCTGTGTGCTCACTATTCATTTGTTTCACAAATTGAGCCCAAGAATTTCTCTGAAGCAGAAACCAAGTCTGAATGGATTGATGCCATGCAAGATGAGCTAAACCAGTTTAGAAAAAATGATGTGTGGGATCTTGTACCTCTTCCTGAAGGCAAAAGTCAAATTGGCACCAAATGGATTTTCAAGAATAAGCTGGACGAATCAGGAAATGTTATAAGGAACAAAGCTAGACTTGTAGCCAAAGGGTATGCTCAAGTTGAAGGAGTTGATTTTGAGGAAACCTTTGCCCCAGTAGCTCGATTGGAGTCTATTCGAATTCTATTAGCTTATGCCAGCAGCATGAGGATGAAACTCTTTCAAATGGATGTGAAGAGTGCCTTTTTGAATGGTGAAATTGAGGAAGATGTGTATGTTACTCAACCTCAAGGCTTTGAGGATCCTCATCACCCAGAATATGTTTTTAAGTTGAAAAAGGCTCTTTATGGATTGAAACAAGCCCCAAGAGCCTGGTATGAAAAGCTGACAAGTCACTTACTTGAAAATGGATATGAGTGTGGGAATGTGGGCAAGACTCTATTCATTAAAAAGGTTGGTAAAGATATTCTCATTGCTCAAATATATGTGGACGACATTGTTTTTGGATCAACATCTGATCATCTTGCTCAAGGATTTTCTAAGTTAATGAGCTCCACGTTTGAAATGAGTTTGGTAGGACCCCTTCAGTTCTTTTTAGGATTACAAGTTAGTCAGACTGATCAAGGTATATTTCTTAGTCAATCCAAGTTTGCTCTAGAAATAGTGAAAAAGTTTGGATTAGGAGAATCTAAGACTAGTTGCAATCCTATGGGATCCTCTACTAAAATCTCTAGTGACCTTCAGGGTAAGAAAGCAGACCAAAAACTCTATAGGAGCATGATAGGAAGCCTTCTCTACCTCACTGCTAGTCGCCCTGATATCTCTTTCAGCGTAGGAATTTGTGCGAGGTATCAATCTGACCCCCGAGAATCTCACATTAAAGCTGTTAAACGTATCATAAAATATATTAATGGGACTTCTCATTATGGTATCTGGTATCCTCATGACTCAACTCTGCAATTAATTGGATATAGTGATGCAGATTGGGCATGATCCATAGATGATAGGAAGAGCACTAGTGGCTGCTGCTATTTCTTAGGAAATTGCTTAGTAGCCTGGCATAGCAAAAAGCAAAATTCTGTATCTTTGTCTACTGCAGAAGCTGAATATATTGCTGCAGGTAGCTGTTGTGCCCAGCTGTTGTGGATGAAACAAACCTTATTAGACTATAATGTTCCACAACAATGCATGCCTATCATGTGTGACAACTCTAGTGCCATCAGTATCTCAAAAAATCCTGTTCAGCACTCACGCACTAAACACATTGACATTCGCTATCATTTCTTGCGTGATCATGCTGACCAAGGCACTATTGAACTATTGTTTGTCCCTACAGATACCCAATTGGCTGATCTGTTCACTAAACCCCTTGGAAATGATCGTTTCATTAAATTGAGACATCAATTGGGCATTGGCCCTTGCCCTGAATTCTAACTTCTTGTTGGCCTCTCACCTGTTTCTAATCTTATTTTTATATCTCTTATAAGCAGGTGCTACTAACAAGGTTATGTGTTTTATCTTTGATGGGCAGGCTCCTTTGCAATTAGATGTCAAAGGGGGAGAGAGTTCACCAAGTGAGGGGGAGAAGTTTTAAAAAGGGTTGCTTTGTTTGAGGGGGAGTAGCTTTCCCTAGAGTGCATTTTGTGTATAGCTTTTAGGTTGGTCGTCTTTTGTCGTCGCTCCTACAAGGAAAATCCAAAGCTCCAAAAGATCGAAATGCTCCCAAATGTCCAAAGCTCCTTAATTATCCAAAGCTCCTTAAATATCCAAAGTTCAAGCTTCAAGAGTTCAAGCTGAAGAGAAAATTGAAAGAGAGTTCAAGCTTCAAGAGTAGCCATCAAATTGCAAAGGGGGAGATTGTTAGAGTTTTAGTTTTGTTGCAATTTGATAGGATGCATTCACTTTCATATAGCTTGTTCTCTCATTCATACATGGCTTTATTCATAGGAGCATCATGCATATTTCTTCTTCTTGAATCTTTGTTTTATCAAATATCATGCATGGTTTACTTGTTCAGGTTGCCTTTTCAGTTCATAGAGTTTTTGATTTCAAAACTCCTTCCAAGCTTTCCTAAGTTTCTAGCTTTAAATTCATTTTTGTGTTTTGGAGTTTTCATGGCTTTAAAATCTCAGTTTTCATCTTCTTTTAGTCATGATTTAATGCTTGGTAGATGTGTTTGAAAGTCCTTTGGAAGGTGCCCTCTTAAGCCTCAAGTTTCTCTAAATTGTCAAATTTCTGGGCTGTTTCAGGCAGTGGTCTCGGTCGACCGAGACCTGCCTCTCGGTCGACCGAGACAACTGCAGGTCATTTCAGCAGAATTTTGAACTGAAGCTCCAACGGTCAGATTTATATCCGTTGTGCTTTCTTGGTCGACCGAGACCTGTTTCTCGGTCGACCGAGGACTAGCCGTTGGCAACTTTATCTTTATAAAAAGTGGCTTTTTGGTTGGAGAAAAGTGCTAATATTTGAGAGACCTTTGAGGCCAAGGCTAAGAAACTTCTTAGGAGCATTTTCACAAGGATTATGAAGCCATTCCTCTTATTCAACCTTTGATCTTCAAATGGGTGTGCTTCCTTTAATCCTACTCTTTTCAAAATCATGTTTTGTTTTGAATCTTTGATCTATTTTCCAATGCATGATAAACAAGTTGCTTTCCTATTAAGATGTTGACCTTCATAACATGCTTAGTTCTTTAAAAATCACATGAGACTTATGAATGCAACATAATGTCTAAGTTAACATGATTTTAGTTTCTTGATTCAAAAATCAACTTGTTAGCCTTTAGATCATCTTTTTGAAAACAAGTTGTTTTTCATTATGAATCACTTGTGTTAGACATACAACTCTTTCTCAAATATATGTTAAACATCTTTGCATCATTTAAGTTCATATCTTTTAAAAGAGAAAGAGTAATCTTTTAGAAAATGCATTTCACATAGACTTTGTCATTTTCATGCATTGTTCTAGAACTTGAGCTTCATTTTCAAACTAGCCTTTTAAGAGGCATTTCTTTGCACTTCATTGTTCTCTTTATCCATGCATTATTAGGCATATTGTTTAAGAGAAAAGTTCCATGTTGTAAAGGTTCATGCTTAGCCTTGAAAAGCATATGTTGTAAAGGTTTATGCTAAGCCTTGAAAAGCATAGTGTTGTTTGTAAGGTTTGAGGTGATCCTAAACCTTAAAGTGGATTTAGTGGATACCGGTAGGTGTACCGGGAGTGGATGTAGGCAATTTTGGCCGAACCACTATACGTGCTTGTGTTATGGTGATTGCCTCTATGCTTTCATTTTATGGATTATGCTTGCTTAGTTGATTTCATTATTATTCTCCAATGCATAAGTGACTTAAAAGTTAAAAGAATTAAAATTGGTCTAGGTCTTTGAGCTCACCCTATTCACCCCCCCCCCCCCCCCCTCTAGGATTCGATCTTGGACTTTCAGGTGGGTCATTCAGATAGGTTTCAAAAACTTTTGACCCACTTGATGCAAGGATCAACTATCTAGAAGGCAATAAACCCAATCCAGGATGCAATCCATCAAACTCGTAAATCATATACAACAATATAACCTATCTAGAAAATAGCACCTAAACATGCAACCACGAAATCTACAACATACAAGGATGTAGATTATACCTTTGGAGCTTAGTTGTGCTCTAATGGAGAACTTGAATTCTTTCTTTGATGATGAACACCTTCACTAACCAAATTAGAATCTCCAACACCTTTTGATCTTCCACGCTATGACCCGTATCAGATTCTCTTTTCTCAAGAAGATGGTGGAATCTCCAAGAGAAAAACCCTAGAGGAAACTAGAAGAGAAACTAGAAGAGGGAAGTGATGTGCAACAACTTGCACAAGAGAGGAAGATGATGATGGGCGTGAATCCCTGGGTGGAATCAATGCATGGGACGTCCAAGCCTCCTCTCTCTCCTTTTATAACACTTAAGCAACCTCCTCTTACTGATTGAAATAGAAGTCTTACTTCCATAACAATTAGTTGCTTATCAAATCACAATTAGAAGTCTTACTTCAAATATGATTAGTAACTTTCTCTTTTACTAATTAAAATAGAAGTCTCACTTCCATTAATAATTAGTAACTTACTATTACCACTATTAGAAGTCTCACTTCAAATAGAAATAGTAACTTTCTATTTCCTTTTAGAGTTCTACTATAATTAGTATCTTGCTAATATCTTGGGCTAGCGTGGGGACCACTAGGGATTCCTTAGAAAGCTGGTTCCAACTGGAACACGTGACCCCACATCTCATGTGCAATCCGGGCCCACAGTTAATTGCAAATAACTCCACTATATAAATGCAATTGCACTCCAGTCTTAAGAATAAATTACAATGAAGACCCTAAACTTCCCAATTACCACAAGTAGGCCCCTCCATCTATATCCATGGATCAATTGAACTTGTCCACCAAAATAAATCCATATCTTATGTCGCGACCCCGGAACAGATCCCGGGCCCGCGACGTGCTAAATTATTAAAGATAGTTTATGTTTATGGTTTTCCCACAGGTTCCCGCGGTGAGGATTCCAAAAGACACACGGAATCTGACTCACACGATCAAGTATGCGGAAGCGTGTAGCAAAACACATCAAGATGAGCACCCACAAAATATTTAAGTGCCATAACAAATAATCACAAGGCATAGTATCAAAGAAAGAAGCTAACATGGCATTCCCATTAGAATTCAAGTTATGAGACTAACACAAAAGTAAGTTAAGTTTTAGGTACAATCCATAAGAGGCCAAAAGAGGCCAATACAATTCTCCAAAATATATCAAAAGAAACCCCAACAAAAGATGAAGAGACTCAAGGACCCGCCCGACGTCTAAATGACATCGTCGGGCTGCCATTCTCTCACAGGGGTTGGCTCACAAGCCTCCTCCTGACGCTCCTCCTCAAAGGTAACGTCTCCTGCACCTGGGCACCAACAAACAAGGGTCAAACACGACGGTTTGGCAGGTAATCAATTTAGGTGCAAGCATGAAACAATAACGTTTAAGAAAACATATAAGCAAATCCTTGATTTGAAATACTATACTGACTGAGATACTAAAACAAACTAGCATAAGTACATAATATATCATGAATAGTTATCATCCACAAAGAGCCCATCCTTTCTCTATCATTTATATAATAAAAAGAGCAAGCACGCACGACAAGCACGATATACATAATATAAACACGACACGATTTCCCACAAAGATGGGAATTCCGGCCGCGGAACCGGACACGCACGATGTGTAATAAATACACGACCAGTCTGCAGACAGTCCACATGTTTAAGGACCCCCAAACAGTGGATCAAACTGAAAGGGCAGTCCAAGCTCAGTGGTGTTACTTAATTCATGAATGCACAAAACACGCGAAACACTATCAAAACATGTCGAGATAAAAAGGGGGGGAATCACTTATCAAACACGATGAACACGACTAGCAAGGGCACAATTAATATGCATAACACGCTTAGGAAGTGATCCCCTTTTTCTTGAAACACATCTTCAAACGAGCTTGTACTTAAACTTCAAAACGAGTACACGATGATATTCATTATATCGAAACCAAAGTATGAATACAAAGCCTATCAAGCTCATGCAAGGACCTTTGGTTGATCGTTGTGCAGCCGAAGCCCAGATGTTGGAATTAAAACATAATTGGTGCCCCAGAAGTTCAAGGACATCTCGGGTTTCGAGTGCATAATATCAGGCTAAAGGCCACTTAACATGTTATAGTTTTCATTCTTGAAAAGACTCTTCAAAACAGGAAATTTGTCAATTTCGGTCAGCTCGCGGTCAGGTGTCGGCTAGCCGAACTAAGGTCTAGCGGCTAGCCGCCAGCTGACCGACAACCTGACCGCTGGAAGTCCAGGTCCAACGCAGCCCTCTGGGAAAGAGACCGAACTGACTGCGGTTAGCTTACGGTTATCCGAACTGAGACTTGGCGGTTAGCCGTAAGCTGACCGTAGGGCTGACCGCGGGAACTCAGTCTGAAATATAGCTCTCGGGAAAAGGAACCGACAACGCGCGATTGGCCAGCGGTTACCAGACATGGGATATGGCGGCTAGCCGCTTGCTAATCGACAAGCTGACCGTAATCCACTGTCGAAATGTCAGCTTCTGGAAAGGGAACCGCCGAGCTCAGTCAGCTCGCGGTTAACCGAAATGGGGGTTTCGGGTAGCCGCCAGCCGACCGACGGCTGACCAAAACTGCACGGGAAATGCAGTTCAGTTCAGATTTTTCACATTTCCTTCTTCCCTTCTTCTTGTTTCTCATTCCACTTGCACTCCCTGAGCCTACATGCTCTCCAAGGAACAAAACACATATTTTTCCCAATCTTAAACATTCAATCCGAAGAAAACATGATCATGAAGCTTGTAAACATATTCATATGCAAACTTTCTAAAACAATAATGAAGCTTACAAAACACATGCACAAAGGTCCTATAGAGATTACTTGCCTTGACCAATGCTAAAATACTCCTTCTCAAGCACTTCCCTCAAGCTATCCCACACTACAAGGAAATCCAAGAAAACCACACAAACTCACTCAAAATGGAAACAAAGAACCATTTGAACAAAAAGGGTTTTCCAAATGAAAAAGAAGATCTTTAAGAGCTAAAAAGGTTTCATGGAAAGTATGGATTGAAGCTCTTACCTAGAAATGGCCACACAAGAAGGAATGAAGAGAATGTAGAGCTTGTTCCACAAGAAGCTCCAAGAAACTTGTATTGATAGAGAGCTTGCAAGGAGATGAAGAAGGTGATGGTCTTGGAATTCTATTTGGAGATCTCTAGCTAGATCATGCAAGGTGAGGAAGATGGAAAGGAAAGAGGGGCTTTTAACCCTAGGTTAAGAAAGTTGCAGAGATTTGGTAAAGTGAATGAAAAGAGAGGGAGATGGGGCTTAAGTGAAGACAATGGGCCCCCAATTAACATGAACCTTGAAATGACCAAAACACGATCTTGTGGACCTCGGATGACTTCGACGAAGAAGGATAAAACGATCCTCGAAATATCTAGTTTCCAAAAAGTATATTTATGACATGGTTTTGAGATCTCGAAAATTGTGTCCAGATTTGTGTAAGAAAGACAATTTTACACTTTTTCGGCCAAAACATGGGTTTTTGGGCTTCAAACATGAATGGGCTTAAGACGAAAGTTGTAACATATAGAAAAATCATTCAAAAGAAATCAAAATCACAATCACACGGAAACCGATACGATCCTCCCAAGCTTACACGTGCACTCAGGCCTTCCTGAGTGTGTCTGACTAATATTAAACGTTCTCAAAATTCCCAAAGTTATGTCCAAGACTAAAACTCATTACTTCTAACCCAACGCCAACTAAACCCACTTAGAACTAAACGCATACTAATCGTACACAAATCGCATTGGTCTGGGTAGGTCTAACATCTTATTACCCTTGAGCCCCAATTAATTATAATGATCATTTGGTACCGATCCAATTAACTCTTAATTGGAATGGGTGCGCACTTACCAATGATAAATCCATTAATTGGCACAAGGGGATATTAAAGATAGATTCCATCTTGACCATTCAATGTTCCCACAACTCTACTACTACGTACCTAAATCACCGAGGTGTTGACCTACAATTGGCCTCACTCATTGGTGGCTCAAAGCAAATGAATAGATAGAAACTTGAGTTCATTAATGTCTCAGGATTATGAGCCTATTGCTAGGGAATTATGAGAGCATACCTTAAAGTAAAGACAATGTATATAAGGTGCTTCTCATGGTCCTTCAATACATCCAATGTACCAGCACCATGATCCAGAATCTTACATTCTGATGATCAAGACAAATCACACTATCTCATAGTGATCAAAGTGATGCAACCTTGTTAGAGGAGAATCCCAATCTCATCAATGGTTGTGAAGATATTTAAGTATAAGATTTGCAATATATGTCTCCTGTATGTGGATCTCATCCACACACATATATTACATCTAGTATACTTGTGGACTCCGATTCATCTCATGAATCATTATGTCATTTGTATTGGTTATGTGCAAACAAGTAATAAAACACCATTCATCTCATGAAAGGAAAAAAATAATATATATATTGATAAATAAAGAAATTAATCAATTTATTCATCATATACTGGTATTGAGACCATAAAACTAACAAGGTCTTGAAACAACTAGAAGAGGAGGAGGCCGAGATCGACGCTTGGATGCAAGCGGAACAAACGAAGGCTTCCTTGGAGTCCACTGGGAGGAGCAAACCATTTGGTGAGGAGTCAAGCGGAGGTCCTAACTTTGATGATGGGACGGGTACTTCAAGCAAACTGGCCCACAGAAGCAAGAAGAAGAGAGGGCAGCGTTGTAATAAGAGACGACACAATGACTCTCCTGATTCAGAAGTCCCTTCCGCCATTGCTGAAGAGATGTCAGGGGACGCTGATGAGCCTCCGGAAAATAGGAGCCGAGAGAAAGAGACCGTTAATGAAGGTATGACTCATCCTTTTTCCTTTTCCGTTTCTTTTTGCTGAGATTTTCTTGTTTTTTATTTTTTTTTCTCTCCCTTTTTAGTGGGAGATGATGATTTGGTGATGCCTGAGGTTCCAGCTGAAGAAGCAGTGACGGATCCGATTGCGGCATCTGAAGAAGAACCGGGGGACTCTGGAGTGATTCCAGAATCTCCACCTGGTATGACTTCTTTTGTGTTTTTTTTCTTCTTTTTTTGTCTGTGCTTTCATTTGCTAACATGTTGCTTGTTTTCTTGTTAATTGACTTGCCACAGGATTCTGACGATTTCAAGCCATCCATGGACGCGACCTTTGACGATGCTTCGAATGAACGCATGGAGGCAGAAAGTATTCCGCCGATCGTCGAAGAAGCTATTCGTAGCAATGACCCTGATGATACTGATTTTTCAACAGGATCATATTCATACCTTTTTTGTTTTGTTTTGCTGGCAGGTTGTGAGGGAGTAGGAGAAGTTCCTCCATCTTTCTCAGTGCCAGAGCAGGGGATGCCTGCAGTTGGTCAGGAAGTAGGTGTTGGAGAATATGTGGGCCATTCAGATAGGTTTCAAAAACTTTCGACCCACTTGATGCAGGGATCAACTATCTAGAAGGCAATAAACCCAATCCAGGATGCAATCCCTTAAACTCATAAATCATGTACAACAATATAACCTATCTAGAAGATAGAAAACAACACCTAAACATGCAACAACGAAATCCACAACATACAAGGATGTAGATTATACCTTTGGAGCTTAGCTGTGCTCTAATGGAGAATTTGAATTCTTTCTATGATGATGAATACCTTCACTAATCAAATTAGAATCTCTAACACCTTTTGATCTTCCACGCTATGACTCGTATCAAATTTTCTTTTCTCAAGAAGATGGTGGAATCTCCAGGAGAAAAACCCTAGAGGAAACTAGAAGAGGGAAGATATGTGCAACAACTTGCACAAGAGAGGAAAAGAGATGATTGGAGTGAATCCCTAGGTAGGATTATGCATTAAGGACGTCCAAGGGCTCCTCTCCTCCTTTTATAGCATTCAAGCCACCTCCTCTAACTAATTGAAATAGAAGTCTTACTTCCACTACAATTAGTTGCTTACCAAATCACAATTAGAAGTCTTACTTCAAATATGATTAGTAACTTCCTCTTTTACTAATTAAAATAGAAGTCTCACTTCCATTAATAATTAGCAACTTACTATTACCACTATTAGAAGTCTCACTTCAAATAGAAATAGTAACTTTCTATTTCCTTTTAGAGTTCTACTATAATTAGTATCTTTCTAATATCTTGGGCTAGCGTGGGGACCACTAGGGGTTCCTTAGAAAGCTGGCTCCAACTGGGACACGCGGCCCCACATCTCATGTGCAATCCGGGCCCATAGTTAATTGCAAATAACTCCACTATATAAATGCAATTGAATTCCAGTCTTAGGAATATATTATAATGAAGACCCTAAACTTCCCAATTACCACAAGTAGGCCCCTCCATCTATATCCATGGATCAATTGGACCTGTCCACCAAAATAGATCCATATCTTATTATCCTTGAGCCCAATTAATTATAATGATCATTTGGTACCGATCCAATTAACTCTTAATTGGAATGGGTGCGCACTTACCAATGATAAATCCTTTAATTGGCACAAGGGGATATTAAAGATAGATTCTATCTTGACCATTGAATGTTCCCACAACTCTACTACCACGTATCAAAATCATCGACGTGTTGACCTACAATTGGCCTCACTCATTGGTGGCTCAAAGCAAATGAATAGATAGAAACTTGAGTTCATTAATGTCTTAGGATTATGTGCCTATTGCTAGGGAATTATGAGAGCAGACGTTAAAGTAAAGACAGTGTATATAAGGTGCTTCTGATGGTCCTTCAATACATCCAATGTACCAGCACCATGATCCAGAATCTTACATTCTGATGATCAAGACAAATCACACTATCTCATAGTGATCAAAGTGCTGCAACCTTGTCAGATGAGATGCCCAATCTCATCACTGGTTGTGAAGATATTTAAGTATAAGATTTGCAATACATGTCTCCTGTATGTGGATCTCATCCACACACATATATTACATTTAGTATACTTGTGGACTCCGATTCATCTCATGAATCATTTTTTCATTCGTATTGGTTATGTGCAAACAAGTAATAAAACACCATTAATCTCATGAAAGGAAAGCAATAGTATATATTGATAAATAAAGAAATTAATCATTTTATTCATCATATACTGGTATTGAGACCATAAAACTAATAGTAGGGACTTCTTCTTCCAATTTCAATACGGCAGAGATGAAATCTTCTGAGCAGATTCCTTCGCCAGTGTCTCCGATTAAAATGAGTTTGATGATCATTCTTCCAATAGGGCATGACACGGGCGGTCGACCAATGGAGAGGGGTGAGCCTTCATCCGGGCCATCTCTAGAGTTTGCGAAGAAAGTGTTGAAGAGTGTTTTGAGATCATGGGTAGAAACTCTTTCTTCTGGTCATTTAGAAGCCGACTTTGGCATGATCAAGCATGTACAGGACATCCTTACTGATAGCGAAGAGGTCGATCTGGACATTGCAAGTGCGAAGGCTGTTGTTGATGAAGTCATAGCTTTAGGCAACAAGTGGAATGAGACCAAGAGCTTCCTAAGTAGTGACTTCTTCAATGAGGTGTTTTTGAAGCCTTCCGGCGAGGTCAAGTCAGAATTGAACGAGATCTCGCGGACTCGGAAGCAATTCGTTCAAGAGAGGAACCTCGCCGAGTTGGCTATCATTGAGCTTACAGAAGACTTGCGTCGTCTTGATAGGGAGGTCATTGAGACCAGATAGCGTCTCGAGCTATTGGAAGAACAAGCTGCTGCCAAATGGACTGCCATTGTGGAAGCTCGTACTAGAGAAGGGACTCTGATCTGCCAGGTCGAGGAGGCTGAGTGTTAGATTGTGTGGTCTCATTCCATTAGTTGATGTAATAAATTGATTAATTTCTTTATTTATCAATAAAATCATGCTTTCATTTCGTGAGATGAATGGTGTTTATTACTTAATGCACATGACCAATACATATGACATAATGGTTCATGAGATGAACCGGGTCCCATTAGTATATTAGATGTGATATATGTATATGGATGAGATCCACATATGGGAGACATGTGTCACAAGTCTTGTACTTAAAAATATCTTCACAACCAGTGATGAGACTGGGCATCTCATCTGATAAGGTTGCAACACTTTGATCACTATGAGATAGTGTGATTTGTCTCGATCATCAGAATGTAAGATGCTGGATCATAGTGCTGGTACATTGGATGTATTGAAGGACCATGAGAAGTACCTTATGAATACTGTCTCAATATTAAGGTCTGCTCTCATAATTCTGGATCATAGTGCTGGTACATTGGATGTATTGAAGGACCATGAGAAGTACCTTATGAATACTGTCTCAATATTCAGGTCTGCTCTCATAATTCTAGATCATAGTGCTGGTACATTGGATGTATAGGCTCTCAATCCTGAGACATTGATGAACTCAAGTTTCTGTCTATTCATTTGCTTTGAGTCACCAATGAGTGAGGCCAACTGTAGGTCAACACCTCGGTGTCTTGGGTACATGGTACTAGAACTGTGGGAACATACAGTGATAAAGATGGAATCTATCTATATTATCCCCTTGTGCCAATTAATGGATTTATCATTACTAAGTTCGCACCCATCTCGATGAAGAGTTAATTGGATCGTACTGATGATCACTGCGATTAATTGGGGCTTAAGGATAATAAGATGTGGATCTAAGATTGGATGGGACAAAATTTTCCCAATTGATCCATGGATAATGATAGAGGGGCCTACTTGTGGGACTGTGGAAGTTTGGTCTTCATTGTAATTTATTCCTAAGACTGGAGTGCAATTGTTAAATCTTTGGTATATCATATTCAAGTTGTATTTATAATTACATATGATTTGTCCCCTAATTTCAATCAAATCTATTTTTATGTTTTATGAGCTACATTGTTGATTTGATTGACATCCCTATGCATTACATGTTTAGAGCTAATTAATTTCATACAACTTGTGAATCTTTGATATCATTAACAAGTTGTTACTTTTAACATGTGACCTGCATTCCTTCCTCAATCATAAATGTTTTTTATGAGCTAAAACTTTCAAAAGCCGTAGGCATACATTTATGATCTTTCATTTTCAAAATGATTGAGGACATCACACACACACATCATGAGCATACATCTTTGCATTCATTTAGTGTTTGTGTGAGTTAGATTTTAATTTTCATATCCGCCTATTTTAGAGGAAAATGTAATGAGCTTAATTGAATCTCCATCAAGTGTATTATAGACACTAATTAGAGAGATAACCAACCTTGTGGTTGAAGAGGTTATTGCTTAGCCTAAGAAAAGCATAATGTAGAGGTTATTGCTTAGCCTTGAAAAACA
The DNA here is from genome assembly GCA_038049695.1 of Cinnamomum chago. NCBI lineage: Eukaryota > Viridiplantae > Streptophyta > Magnoliopsida > Laurales > Lauraceae > Cinnamomum > Cinnamomum chago. Next base: position 51,023,139 of record CP142455.1, on the reverse strand, counting down.
TATTGTAAAGGTTATTGCTTAGCCTATTGAAAAGCATAAATAGTGGAAATCCGGTGGGGTGTTGGATCACAAGCCGGTAGTGGATGTAGGCATTGAGGCCGAACCACTATAAATCCTTGTGTGATGGTGATTGCTTTGTGGTGATTGTTTTTATTATGCTTCCGCATTTTTTTTGATAATCATCATTTGTGACTAGTTTAAGTTAAAGGAGTTAAATTTGATTAAAATTGGTCATAATTGAAGCTCACCCTATTCACCCCCCCCTCCCCCTCTAGGGTTCGGATCCCCGGACTTTCAATTGGTATCAGAGCGGGTTACTCCATTTTAGGGCTTAACAACCCGGAGTTGATCTTTTCTAGATTAGAACCCTAGTGTTGTGTTTTATTGCATATCTTTGTGATGATTTCCACTATGATTGAAAATGATATTTCCCCTAGTATCATTGCACCACTCTAAGACTTTTTATAGTTATATCTCCAAGAGTTGGTGAGTCCTCAAGTGAACTCTCAAGGACATCCTTTTCAAGACCTTAGGTGAATCTTCATTGGTACAAATTTAGACTAATCTTAAGGCCTTGATCCTCCCTAGACCAACCTATCCTTATAGTTAACTCTTTTTGTTGGTCTTTGTTACATTTGTATTTTGTTTCTTTATAGTCACATCTTTGAAAATGCAATGTTTCTTTGTGATCATTTGATTTTATCTTCATGAACCTTTAAAGTTATATCTCTTGGTTTTCAAAATCCTTTGATTGCAATATTCTCATGATGGATTTGCATTTTGTTCATATAGTTATATCTCTTGTAGTGCATATCTATTCATGATCAATTGATTGTGATTACAAAATCTTTCTTAGCTAGATTTTTCATGATCAATTGATGTTGGAAAATCATTTGATGAATGTCATAGTTAGATCTTTTTTGTAAATCAAATGATTTGAAGCAATTTATATTTTCCATTGATTTTTCAAAGTTATATCTCTTGGTATGGAAAATATGTGTTCAATTTGTAGGAGTGTCTATTGTCTTATTGAGAATACAAATTGAAAATTTACAATAGTACACTTCTTGTTTTTCAAAATCACTTGTTCATAATTCTATAAACGGTTCTTTGTTGGAATTTTAAATATTGTAGTGATTTGAAAAACTTTGGAAAATGTTCTAAGCTTTATTGGTTGTATTTATAGAAGCATTTTCCTTGAATTTATTTCCTTGTGCTTAATTATGATTATATCATTTGGTAGGAAATAATTTTTCTTTTACAATCAATTTGCATCTTTGCTCATTTAGTTACATTCTTTTTATGCAAATTGATTTTGATGTCTTACATTGCATGGTTGGATATGGTTTCATTGATTTGCATGTCTGTGCCTAACTTGGTATATATTTTCATTAATGCAAATTGATGATTGTTTATGTGCTTTGTAGTAAAATCTTTTGTTTTATTATCATTTGAGCCTAATAAGTACATATGTGATCTAATGTGCTAAGTTCATTTGGTATAAACCTCATATCCTTTTTCCATTGCATTGTAAGCTTAGTACATTTGCTAAGAGTGGAGATGTTACATGATAGATTGATCCCTTTAACTTCATACCGTCTTGTGATTACTTAGTTATATTTTTTATTGATGATATGGTATGAGTTAGATCTTGAGTGTTGATTGATCCTCTCTATGCAAATGTCAAATCGTTCTATGTATGGTTGTGATATTTATTATATTTGTAGAAACCATACTAGAACTCAAACCCATCCTCTGTGCCTTATAGTCATTTCTATTTCGATGCTTATGATGTTGATTCATGTGTATTCTCTAAATGATGTCATTCTTATACATGTTTCAACTTCATAGTAGTGGTCTTGATCATATGAAACTCTTTGAAATCCATCCCTCGTATATTTATATGTTTGATGGATATCTTAGTTGTTGAGTTCATATGATTTAGTCACTTTGAAAATTGCATGCATTTCAAAGTTATATCCTTTTGCAAGGCAATTTACCTTATTCATCACTATGCTCATTAGTCATATCTTTAAAAGTGATGAATATCCATTTATGTTGCTTGATGGAATTTTGTGTTTGTCACATTCTTGCTCTTAATCATGTTGTCAAATTCAATTGGTTTCAATTGGTATAATTTTCGATTGATTTGATTTCTTGTGAATGTGATAGACCTTGTGTACATTGGATTGAACTTGCTAGTTATATGTTTTCATTCCATGTCACACTCCATTAGCATCATAATTTTCATGATTGCCTCCTCTCTTGCTCATATAGGTATATCTTTTGACCACCATGTTTATGTATTCATAATCTTGGTTGGTTATTAGTTGAGGTTAGCTTCATGGTTGAATTTCATTTCACTCATTCTTGCACATTAATAGTCATATTTATTGTTTGAATGAAATGATTTCAAATCTTTCACAGCATATGATCTTCATAGTTAAATTATCTGATGCTATGTTTAATAAACCCCATTTCATCATGGATAACTCTAATTTGGATTTTTCCTAATAGTTATATTTTTTAAATCCATTTTAGAGTGATTGTTTTAATAGACTTATCTTTGAATCTCAATTGGTATTCTTTGATTTTCCAATTGGTATCCATGATTGCTTTTCTCATTAGACCTTGCTTTCTTTTGTTAATTTGATCATATTGAGCTTTATAGTTAAACGAATCTAATCCTTCTCTTGAAGTTGACCCTCAATTGGTTAAACCATCTTCTCCTTGCACCAAATAGTTATATCTTTGTCAAAAGTTTGACAAAAGGAGAGAATGGATTGAGGGGGAGTGTAAACCTTCATAGGAAGTATTAGTTTTGATCAAATTGACCCTTGGATTGCCTTTGAACCCTTAGAGTCTTATTCCACACATGATAACCTGTTATGAATTTCATTTTCGATTTCTTTTGTTAACAGATGCTACTAAAAGGTATTTTCCTTATTTCATGTGTGTAGGTACTTTTGCAATTTAATGTCAAAGGGGGAGAGAGCATTCAAGTTCTCAAAAGGGTGAAGAGAATGTCCAAGCTTCCTAAGGGGAGATTTTGTATGATCTTCAATAGGGGGAGAGAATACATACCTTGCCAAAGGGAGAGAGAGGCATGGTCAAAGGGGGAGAGCTAATAGAAGAAAGAAAGCTTGGGAGCTAAAGAAGATGCTTGGCTAAAGAAAGAAAGATTGAAGAATGATCAAGCTCCAAGCATCAAGAAGAATGAAGAAAGGAACCAAGAGCCCAAGCTAAGAGAAGAAGCATCCAAGAGATTTCAAGACTTGTGCAGCTTAGGGGGAGCTGAAGACTTAGTGTGTATTTTCAGTGGTGAGTAAGTTGCCATCAAATTGGAAAGGGGGAGATTGTTAGGAATTCTGTAGATTGCAATTTGATGGATGCATTATCATTCTAGCATCATTTGATTTATACACATATGCATTGATTTAGAAAATCTTGAAATCTTGTTTTTATACATGCATTGGTTTTTAGACTTGGAGAATCTTTGAGTTATGCATGTTTTGGTTTTAAACTTGGATGCATTTGTTTTTGAAAAGAAGTTTTAGTAATCAAGCAAGCCTTTGGTTTTAAAAGTTTCGAATCCTTTTAGGCTTTTTGTGTCTTATGTTTTTAATCCTCTTAGTGTCATTTAAAACATGATTCCATGCTTGGTTCAGTGGCCCCAAAAGTTCCCTCATGAGAAACTTTGAAAAATATGCAAAATATGCATTTTAGGGAATTTGGGTCCCCAGGCTCGGTCGACCCACAGTGGGCCCGGTCGACCGGCCCAACAGCGACCCGGTCGACCGAGCCCAAGCAGGTCGACCGGGAATGAGCCGTTGGGGCTCCTGTCAACGGTCTATTTGTTTACCGTTGTAAAGGCCAGGTCGACCGGGGAAGGGCCAGGTCGACCGGGAAAGAGCCGTTGGGCACTTTTTGGCTATAAATAGTGGTTCATTCCTTTGAAAAAATTGATGACCAAGAAAGAGGCCATCCTTAAGAGGTTCTGAGGCCAATCAAAGGGAAATGAACTAAGGGATGAAGGGGGTCATTAGGAAAGCTAAAGCTTGGATTAATGAAGTCAAATCACCAAGTAGGCTCTACTTTCCTTAATCATTTGTTTTCATGCTTTGTTTTATTTTTGGTAAATCTTTTGTAGCATGATAAACTATGAGGTGTTGTGTCCTTAACATGTTTTGTGTTTTGAATTGATTTATTGTTTTGGATACATCACCATTGATTCAATCCAAGTAGTACTTTATTTGGTAAATCTAAGTAGATCATGTTAATGAAAGAATCTTTGAAATTATATGTAACATGATTCCTATACTTGGTTGAATCTATGGTTGTTGTTTTTCAACATAAGAAAATCACTTTCAAAACTATCTTATGTTTTGGATTCAACATCCTTACAAATCATATGTTTTCATGTTTTGTTTTATCTTTGGTAAATCTTTAGTAGGATGTTAAACTATGATTTGTTGTGTCCTTAACATATTTATGTTTTGAATTGATCTATTGTTTTGGATGCATCACCTTGACTCAATCCAAGTAGTACTTTAATTGGTAAATCTAAGTAGATCATGTTAATGAAAGAATCTTTGAAATCATATGTAACATCATTCATATACTTGGTTGAATCTTTGGTTGTTGTTTTTCATCATAAGAAAATCTCTTTCAAATATATCTTATGTTTTGGATTCAACATCTTTACAAATCATATGTAACGTTGTTTTAAAGTTTCACAACTTGCTTTGCATTGATTGGTATATCATATTCAAGTTGTATTTATAATTACATATGATTTGTCCCCTAATTTCAATCAAATCTATTTTTATGTTTTATGAGCTACATTGTTGATTTGATTGACATCCCTATGCAACACATGTTTAGAGCTAATTAATTTCATACAACTTGTGAATCTTTGATATCATTAACAAGTTGTTACTTTTAACATGTGACTTGCATTCCTTCCTCAATCATAAATGTTTTTTATGAGCTAAAACTTTCAAAAGCCTTAGGAATACATTTATGAGCTTTCCTTTTTAAAATGATTGAGGACATCACACACACACATCATGAGCATACATCTTTGCATTCATTTAGTGTTTGTGTGAGTTAGATTTTAATTTTCATATCCGTCTATTTTAGAGGCAAATGTAATGAGCTTAATTGAATCTCCATCAAGTGTATTATTGTGAGAACCCGACCCCTAATCTCTTGGATTAGTGTTGTTTTATTTATGGATTAGTTCTTTTAGTGGGATTAGTATTTGTTGGGTTGAGTTTGTGAGCTAGAATGGTTTTTCTTCTAGTTTTGGGCTTTTGAGTGCTTTGGTAGCTTGTGGGGCCCTTTGGGGCTTCCCTTTTCAGCTTTGCATTTACTTGCGAGATTTTCCCGATTTGTTTCGTATTGTGTTTTTGGCCCGTTACATTCATCTTGAGGAATCCTACAACTTTCATGTTGATCTCGTATCCATTTGAGAACCCGAAACCCGATTTCTTGGCCTTGAGGGCAAAACAGTCATTGCACACCAAATCTGTACCCAAAACTCGATATTCTCGAAATCCGTGAAACATATACTTTTTGGAAACTAGATATTTCGACGATCATTTCTTCCTTCTTCGTCGAATCCATCCGAGGTCCCGAATTAGATGATTTCAGCCACCCAAGTTCTTTAAGTTGTGGGACCCAAACCTCACTTGCTTATAAGAGGAACCCATCCCCTTTCATTCCATTCCATTCCTCATTTTCCAGCACAAACCAGCAGCCTAGGGTTTTCCCTTGTGCTTCTCTTCTTCTTCTTGCTTCTCCATCTCCAAGCCACACCAATAGTTCATCAATCAAGAAATGGAGACCACCTTCTTCTTCCTCATCTTGCAAGCTTTCCATTGATACCATTTGTGAAGAGAACCCTCCATCACAAGACTTCCTTTGAGCTTACCTTATCCATTAGAGGACCTTGTAAGTAAGTGTTCCTCTTCATCTTCTAGAATTGTAATCTTCTAGCCTTAGAGAAGCTCCACTTTGATTATTGAAAGGTTTCCTTGTCATTTCCTTGTTTAACCCATTTTAGGGTTTGTTTTGGGGGGTTTTGTAGAGATTGTGGATCTTGAGCTTGAGAGGTGATTAGGAGCTTGTTTTGCGTGATTAGAGTCAAAGGCAAGTGGATGATTGGATTGTTTTGCTTATTAACATGTTTTGTGAGAAAAATCTTGTTTCATTAAGGGTTTTGGTGATTTTAGTAGTTGTCTTTACTATGATTAATATTGATTTCGAAATGTGCTTATTGATGAGTTTATTTCCCTCTTGTTCATGCTTGGAAAAGTATGCATCATATTGTCAAGGTTTCAAATGGTTTCACATGAATGAGTTTTCTCCACCTTGAGATTTGTTGTGAATGGAAAGAATGGAAAGGGAGAAACTTGAAATGAGGAGTTTTTTAGCTCATTTTTATGTCTTGGAATCATGTGTTTAAGTCATCTTGTTTATGGTTCTATGTGGTTGATCATGTATTGGAAGGAAAGGAAACAAAAAGGAGAAAAATCAAGTTCCCGGGCATGCTTCACGCCCAGGTCCAATCGATTGGTCTGTCTTTTAACTGTAAGGCTTTTTGGGCCGATCGATCGGACCCTGTGCATTTCTGGTACAGAAATTTCAGTTTAAGTCCAGTGAAATTTGATTTTTGATTTTTTTTTTGGAAACCTTTGGGCTTTCTATGAGTCCTAGGGGTATATACCTTAGTGTTAAGACCAATTGTACCCTAATCTAAGGTCTCTAAGACTAGGGAACTAAAAGAGAAGAATGGTGATGATCTAGACACTAATCCTTGGTTTTAGGTGGGACCCATACCCTTTTTGGACTGTTTGGACCATGTGTGAGAATGTCTTGAGCTGACACGCCTCACGGTTGGTTCGGTGGCATCGAAGTTCAATCCATTTCAATCTTGAACGGGATGGAACGACGCGATATCTTCTTTATATCTAAACACAAGTCTTTCCCTTGGTTATCGCGAATTCTATTCCTTTCGGTGACTGAATAGGGTGCTCGATGTTTCCGGATTAGTGTCATGCCTAGGATGGACCGTTTATAATCTTGATTTTTGCTATTGTAGCATCTAGTACTACCCATAAGCTCATTTTAAGTTGTGAAAATAGTAAAAGTGCATAAGGAGCCCGGAATGTCTTCAAACTAAAGGAGTACCAAGTAATTATTATAATCGACATACGGGACCCCTATTCACTTAAATAGATCTTGCAATCAAAATTCTTCCCGAAATGGTATAGTGTTTTATATTTCCTCATTTCCCGAGATTTTGCATCACATGACTTGTTTCCCGAAAGCATTGAAGTTACACTAGTAACAGTTATTTGTCCCGACATGTATTGCCCGATATGAAATGTTAGTGTGCCCTTGAGCACCCCCGTCTTGCCCGTATATCTATTGTACTTGATTTAATTGCATTTGTCTCGATTGTATTTGACCTATGAGTCGGCACCACTAAGCTTGGATAACCTTGTTGGTCTGATCCACCGACTTGGAGATCCCCCTCTTGTCCCGCCAGCTGCAGCTTGGATCCCGCTACCCGGTTATTACCGTGGTCTTGTCCCGATACCGCAGATTGCTACTGTGGTCCCCGATGCCCGGCTCGCTACCGTGGTCATGTATAGTATATGTATATGCATTCATGAGATCCACTGTTTCTCCTCACCTCGAGTGACTGAGATCAGTGCCTAGTATATGTATTTATATGAGATCCCCTGTTTCTCCTCACCTCGAGTGACTGAGATCAGGGCCTAGTTATTGCTCTATCGCTTTAGTGATAGAGGACTTAGCTTCGTGTGGTTGCCATCTTGCCAGTTCCCGATTCCTTGGATACCCGACATGTTTTATGTTGCTTACTTGCTTTCCGATAAATGATTCGTTTCCTTTATGAAAGTTGTTATTTAAACAAGTGTTAATATTCTCCAATGTAAATTCAGTTATTATTATATTGCCTTCTGTTCTTTGTACCCGCACATGTTTTAAATGAATGCCGGTAGGGCGAATACCCATGCTTTTACATATGTTTCAAACGATCGATGATTTTACTAGATTTATGTGATTGTTCATGTTTAAACGATATCCGGTTTGTTAAATATCCATGCGTTGAATTATGTTTAAATGAACACTAGTTTTGTCAGATTTCTTTGGTTACACCTGTTTAAATGAACACCCGGTTTGTTAAATATCCGTATTTCTACATAGGTTTCAAATGGACATTGGTTTTGCTAGATTGCTATGAATACCTGGTTTGTTGTATACTTATGTTTTTACTTAAGTTTCAAATGAACGTTGTTTTGCCATACCACTATATTTATACATGTTTTAGACGAACACCCGATTGTCAAATATCTATGATTATAGATGGTGTAAATGAACACATGTTTTATTAGATAGTCATGTTTTACCCATGCTTGAAATGAATACAGGTTTTCCCCGAGATTCCCGACTTTGCACCCGTTTAATTATATGCAGCATTTGATCGAGTATCATGATTTATCTTATGTTTTATCCTTCAGTATATTTGTTATCTTTTCATCCACCTGCCAGACCGTCGTGTCTGACCCACTACTTTTGGTACTCAGGTTCAGATTTCTTCATCCCGAGTTGAGTCCTTGAGTTGGCTGTGGAGTCATGTTTTGCAGGTTGTTTTGTCGGCTATGTCATGTAGACATTGAGCTTGACATCGGAGCTACGTCACATTTTGGGTAGTGGTTAATAGCTTATTGTTGTATGGCTTTTATTAGCCTATTTCTTGGGATTCTTAATTAATGCACATTGATAATTGTAACTTGAACATATTTGGGAATGTAATATCCTGTTACTGTCAGCTCTGTATTTTATTATGATGGTTACTCCAGTCTGATATGATTCTTGATATAATAGCTATGTGCTAAAGGTTCAGTGCGACGCGGAATCCGATGGCCACGGACTTCGGGTCGCAACGCCACAAATGCTTCCGCAAAACATTCAGAATGTGTTGGGATGTGTTGTCTTCACACACGCGGATCCTGGGAGAAGAAAAATACATTTATGCTTTAATCCCATTCCCGCCCCCGAGGTTTCGGTTCGGGGGCGTGACAATTATAGACACTAATTAGAGAGATAACCAACCTTGTGGTTGAAGAGGTTATTGCTTAGCCTAAGAAAAAGATAATGTAGAGGTTATTGCTTAGCCTTGAAAAACATATTGTAAAGGTTATTGCTTAGCCTATTGAAAAGCATAAATAGTGGAAATCCGGTGGGGTGTTGGATCACAAGCCGGTAGTGGATGTAGGCATTGAGGCCGAACCACTATAAATCCTTGTGTGATGGTGATTGCTTTGTGGTGATTGTTTTTATTACGCTTCCGCATTTTGTTTGATAATCATCATTTGTGACTAGTTTAAGTTAAAGGAGTTAAATTTGATTAAAATTGGTCATAATTGAAGCTCACCCTATTCACCCCCCCCTCTAGGGTTCGGATCCCCGGACTTTCAAACAATGCCAAGTTCATGGAGATTATTCCACATGCCTCCAGAATGGCTGCATCCCACAACGATCTCATGGCTTTTCGAAGCTTGGGGTATGGACATCATAGGTCCTATCTCTCCTCCATCAAGCAAAGGTCATCGCTTCATCTTCGCCGCTACGGATTATTTCTCCAAGTGGTCAAAAGCATTTGTGCTCAGCTAAATGAAGACCTCATCAGTCCTTCAATTCTTGCGCATCAACATTATCTATAGCTTCAGCATACCTAAAAGATTCATCCATGATAACAGAACACAATTCCGGGATCACAGATTCTACAGGTTCTGCGACAAGCACAAAATCCAAAGTTGTCCTTCGTACGTCGGCAGGTGCCTCCAATGGGGTGAGAGCAGGCTGAACTTGCTGAGTATCATCTTGACTTGACGATGTATTGTCTTCTGGCTCTGAATTCGAATCCGTGTCTTGCATAATGGACACGAAGGAGACAACGAACTTGCCCCCAGGCTTTTGTTTTGTCTTCTTTGCTTTGGTGGTGATTACCAAATGCTTTGAAGGTTTGAGGGAGACAACAAAGGGAGAATGAATGCTCTCTTCGGTTTTTCCGGAAGGTTTGTTTTCTTCTGATGATTGCTGAGGAGCATTGCCTTTATCTTTCTAGAGATTTTTGGCAAAGGATATTGTTTCTTCCTTCTTTCCTTCTTCTCCATCCTTGTATATATGAGCATCTGCAAGATGGACGTCTTTGCCTTTGAAGGGCCTTTTATCTGCAAACACTCGATGTATTAAGCCGTCGTTGCCAACAAACTTGATGCGACGACATCATTCTCATGCATCTAGGGGCGTCCAAGAAGGATATTGTAACATGAAGGGGTTCTTATTGTGTACACAATGACTTCAGAGATAAGATCACCGATTTGCAATTTGAACCTGATTTTGCCGATAGGCCTTTGTGCGCTCCCATCGTATCCAAAGATGGATACAGACGTGTGACTCGACTTACTAGGTGGGATACCCAGCTCTTCGAGTGCCGAAGTAGAAATGAGGTTGAGTGCAGAACCTGGGTCGATCTAGACTCTGTGTATTGACATTTCTTTGACATACCCTGTGAAGTACAAGGGTCAATTGAGCTTTGTCTCACCTAGCAGGAGGTCATCCTTATTGAAGGCAATTGTTCCACTCGATGTTTTTAAAACTGAGAGGCATTCGATGCTTGATTCCTCAGTTTTCTTCTTTTCTCCCTTTAAGGAAGTATTTGGTTTTTTGACCCTGTAGTCCATTTCAATTTGTAGGACTTGTGGGGCATGTTTGTCGACATCCGCATTCAACTTTTGTAGTTCTGAAATGAGACTATCACGAGTTTGTGGAGACATTCGTAATAAGTCAAGGATGTGCAGTTGTGCAGGTATGTGTTTGAAGTGCTCAGTCACGTCGTACTTGAAAGCCTCCTTCGGGCCTGCATTTTCATTATCGTTGCCACTTGGGACGTTTACAATTTTTTTTCCCGAAGGAGTTACATAAGAAGAAGAATGTTGGTTGGAATTTTTGTGGTAATCCCGGCCAGAGCGGGTACCTCTACCAACTTCAAGAGCTTCTAGAGAAAGGGTCTTCTTTTGGAAGATCGCTCTCAGGATCAAGGGGCTGATCCTTGTCATTTGCTAAAGACGTCTCTGTAGCAGTATTGTCGTCTTCAGTGATTGCGTTGCATGGAGCATTTTCCGGGAACAAGTCCTGAACAGCATCCAGCAACTTCTCTTCTTTGTTGAGTAGTTTATTGGTCCAGACATTGCCTATGAGATCGGGTATCTGGGACCAGTTGACCGGATTTTCCTTGAAAAAGACTTCATTGGTAGGAGCTTCTTCAAGATGATCTGTCGGAAAAGGTTTGAATTCCGACGTTACAGTTTCAGGAGAGGAAGGCTGAGAAGATGATATCTCTGTGGAAGTCACCTGAGGAGATGTAGCTCCTGAGGATATGCTACCGGATGTAGTCTGAGAATCCGAGGCCTCGGCAGATGAAGCTTCAGAGGCATTATCATCCCGAACTATCGCATTGCAAGCAATGCACTGTTGAGATTCAAACTCACCTTTAGACGTGAGGGGATCATCAATCCAGTAGTTTTCTTCATTTTCGGGGTTACCAAAGGAAATGTCTGTGAATTTTCTGGGATTTCTGGTTCTGGATTTTGATTTTGACGAAGCTCATTGATGTAATCTTGCTCCTGCTCTATGGCAAGACGTTGCAAGATTCTTACATATTCTTCGAGATCGGGCATAGAGGCCAAATCTTCTTCGTCATCTGCTCCTTGTGGTTCATCAATGTTGGGTTCCACTGGAGCGCTTGCTTGTGCTGGATCAACAACACTTCCTTAAACAGCTTCTTGGTCTTCTTCAACATTAGACTAGGATCCTTATGGCTGTAATGGGTTATACCAGATTACTGGCATAAGATGAGATTCGGAAATTCATTCCTCGTCGGAGAGGTATTCTCCTATTTCAAGGGATTCCTCCCACTCATCGGTATCACAAGCAGTATCACTGGACTCGTACCCATCCATGGAGATTCCAATTACTGAGTTGTAAGAGTACGATGCCCCCTGCGCAGTTTCATTCTTGTAATGAGGTAGCATGAAATTGTTGGAAGTAGGTGGGCCTCGTGGATAGATTTTCAAAACTTTTGACCCACTTGACTCAGGGATCAACTATCCATAAGGCTACAAAACCCAATCCAGGATGCAATCCCTCATTCTCATAATTCATGTACAGCAATATAACCTATCTAGAAGATAGAAATTAGCAACTACATGCAACAAAATAATCTACACGAAGTAGAGAAGTTGATTATACCTTTGGAGCCCGGTAGTGCTCTAATGGAGGAGAAGATAATTAACTTGATCAAGACTCTTCTTGAAGGAGTTAGAGATCTCCAAGACCTTGTTGTCTTCCACGCTATGACCCTCTATTAGATCTCTTTTCTCAAGAAGATGGGTGGGATCTCCAAGAGAAAAACCCTACTAGAAACTCCTAGGAAACTAGAAGAGAGAGAGGAAAAGGAGAGATGTGCAACTTTTGCACTTGAGGAGTCTTGGGCGTGAATGCTAGAGTTGGACGTCCAAGGGGTTTCTGCCCTTATTTATAGCCTACAAAACTCCTCTTAAGACTCTCTTACTAATTGCATTAGAAGTCACACTTCCACACAAATTACTAGCTTATTAGTACCACTAATAGAAGTCCTACTTCAAACAGAAATAGTAACTTTCTAATTCCTTCCTTCTAGAGTTCAAGTAGAATTAGTAACTTTCTAATTCTTGGGCTAGAAAGCTGGCTCCAACTGGGATTCCTTAGAAAGCTAGCTCCAACTGGGACTCGCGACCCCACATCTCATGTGCAATCCGAGCCCACAGTTAATTGCAAATAACACCACTATATAAATGCAATTGCACTCCAGTCTTAGGAATAAATTACAATGAAGACCCTAAACTTCCCAATTACCACAAGTATGCCCCTCTATCATTACTCATAGATCAATTGGAAGAAATTTATCTCATCCAATCTTAGATCAACATCTTATTATCCTTGAAACCCCAATTAATCACAATGATCATCAGTACCATCCAATTAACTCTTAATCGAGATGGGTGCGCACTTAATAATGATAAATCCATTAATTGGCGCAATGGGATAATATAAATAGATTCCATCTTGATCATTAGATGTTCCCACATTCCTACAACCATGTACCCAAGACACCGAGGTGTTGACCTATAATTGGCCTTACTCATTGGTGACTTAAAGCAAATGAATAGACGGAAACTTGAGTTCATCAAAGTCTCAGGATTGAGAGCCTATTGCTGTTGGAAAATAGGTGGGCCATTCCAGATGGGTTTCAAAAACTTTTGATCCACTTAATGCAATAATCAACTATCTAGAAGGCAACCAGACCCAATCCAGGATGGAATCCCTCAAACTCATAAATCATGGACAACAATATATACTATCAAGAAGATAGAAAAACAACACATAAACATGCAACCACGAAATCTACAACATACAAGGATGTAGATTATACCTTTGGAGCTTTGTAGTGCTCTAATGGAGAATTTGAGTTCTTTCTTTGATGATAAACACCTTCACTCATCAAATCAGAATCTCCAACACCTTTTGATCTTCCACGCTATGACCCGTATCAGATTCTCTTTTCTCAAGAAGATGGTGGAATCTCCAAGAGAAAACCCTAAAGGAAACGAGAAGAGAAACTAGAAGAGGGAGAGGAAGAGAGGTGTGCAACTCTTGCACAAATTGAATGGGCTTGGCGTGAATCACTATGATGGGTTAAGTGTTGGACGTCCAAGCCTCCTCTCCTCTTTTATAGCACTTAAGCAACCTCCTCTTACTAATTGAAATAGAAGTCTTACTTCCATAATAATTAGTTGCTTACTAAATCACAATTAGAAGTCTTACTTCAAATATGATTAGTAACTTCCTCTTTTTCTAATTAAAATAGAAGTCTCACTTCCATTAGTAATTAGTAACTTACTTTTACCACTATTAGAAGTCTCACTTCAAATAGAAATAGTAACTTTCTATTTCCCTTTAGAGTTCTACTATAATTAGTATCTTTCTAATATCTTGGGCTAGCGTGGGGACCACTAGGGATTCCTTAGAAAGCTGGCTCCAACTGGGACACGCGACCCCACATCTCATGTGCAATTTGGGCCCACAGTTAATTGCAAATAACTCCACTATATAACTGCAATTGCACTCCAGTCTTAGGAATATATTACAATGAAGACCCTAAACTTCCCTATTGCCACAAATAGGCCCCTCCATCTATATCCATGGATCAATTGGACCTGTCCACCAAATTAGATCCATATCTTATTATCCTTGAGCCCCAACTAATTATAATGATCATTTGGTACCGATCCAATTAACTCTTAATTGAAATGGGTGAGCACTTACCAATGATAAATCCATTAATTGGCACAATGGGATATTAAAGATAGATTCCATCTTGACCATTGAATGTTCCCACAGCTCTACTACCACGTTCCCAAATCACCGAGGTGTTGACCTACAATTGGCCTCACTCATTGGTGACTCAAAGCAAATGAATAGATAGAAACTTGAGTTCATTAATGTCTCAGGATTATGAGCCTATTGCTAGGGAATTATGAGAGCAGACCTTAATGTAAAGATAGTGTATATAAGGTGTTTCTCATGGTCCTTCAATACATCCAATGTACCGGCACCATGATCCAGAATCTTACATTCTGATGATCGAGACAAATCACACTATCTCATAGTGATCAAAGTGCTGCAACCTTGTCAGATGAGATGCTCAATCTCATCACTGGTTGTGAAGATATTCAAGTATAAGATTTTCAATACATGTCTCCTGTATGTAGATCTCATCCATACACATGTATTACATCTAGTATACTTGTGGACTCCGGTTCATCTCATGAACCATTATGTCATTCGTATTAGTTATGTGCAAACAAGTAATAAAACACCATTAATCTCATGAAAGGAAAGCAATAATATATATATTGATAAATAAAGAAATTAATCAATTTATTCATCATATACTGGTATTGAGACCATAAAACTAACGATCTCCCACTTGGGCTCAATGTGAGTTAGGGTTGCATCTCATGCAGATCCCATCTACTTACTGCCCAAAGACTTTCGTACTCAAAGGCTTAGTAAAGGGATCTCCCAGATTGTCTACAGAGTCTATCTAGGTGATAGCAGTATCACCTCTCTACCCAATCTCTCTGACCATTTGTTATAACCTCTGTACATGCTTTTGGCTCCTGGGTTCTTTGGACTTATTGACTGCCCTGCTGTTATCACAGTAAACTGTGAGCGGCTGTCCTGCCAAAAGTACCACTCCAAGTTCCATAAGGAATCTGTTGGGCCAATCTGCTTCTTTGGCTGCTTCTTAAGCAGTTACAGCATAAACACATACCTAGAAGTTGATTTCTTGGAATCCTTATCTGACTGGAAGTGAGTATCTACGTAACTGACTCATTACTCTCGTAAATCAATATGTGATATTTACTCATTCTCAAGTATTTGAGAACACATCTTACAGCAGTCCAATGGTTAGGACCTGGGTTAGACTGATATCTGCTGACTAAGCCCAATGCATGACAGATATCCGGTCTAGTATATAGCATAGCATACATGAGGCTACCAACAACCGAAGCGTATGGTATCGACCTCATTTGCTCCTTTTCCTCAGGTGTCTTGGGACACTGATCCTTGGAAAGGTGCACTCCATGCCTGAAAGGTGTAATACCCTTATTGGAATCTTGCATAGCAAACCGTACCAGCACCTTATCTATGTACGCATATTGGGATAAGCCTATCATCTTATTTATCCGGTCTCAATGGAGTTTGATCCCTAGGATGTGGTTGGCTTCTCCCAAGTGCTTTATATCAAAAGTCTTAGCCAACTAAACCTTTTACTATTGACAACATCCATATACCACTCTCTAGGAGAAGGATGTCGTCGACCAGAAAAATTACCCTATCTCATTTACTTTTCATGTACACTCATGACTCATCTGGATTTTGACAAAATCAACTGACTTGATTGCTTAGTCAGAACGAATGATGTTCTAGGTTCAGGATGCCTGCTTCAGTCCATAAATGGACATCTGCATCTTGCAAACTCTTTGCTCTTGGTTGCTTAGCTATAAAACTGTCTGGCTGCATCATATAGATGTCTTCGTCAAGATGGCGGCTCAAAAACGCCGTCTTGACATCCATTTGCCTAATCTCGTAATCGAGATGAGCCGTAATGGATAAGAGTATCCGGATGGACTTGAGCTTGGCTACCGGCAATAAGTTTTCCTCATAATCGTTATCTTCTTTCTGAGTATATCCTTTCGCAATAAGCCTGACCTTGAAGGTCTTAACTCTTCCATCTGGTCCTCTCTTTCTCTTGTAGACTCACTTGCACCCAATAGGTTTAATATTGGCAGGCAAGTCCATAAGTGTCCAGACCTGATTGGAGTACATAAACTCCATCTCAGCTTTCATAGCATCTTTCCAATGCCCCGAATCCATGTCATTAATTGCTTCATCATAGTTACAGGGATCTTGTTCCGGTTCTTCCGGGACTGCGTCGTAAGACTATCCCAAGAACGAGAACCTGTCATGGAGTCTGACAATCCTCCCACTGCGACGAGGCACTGGTGTAACTACTGGGTCCAGTAAGGGCGCTTTTTCCTTAGGTTTGGTCATACTAGGATTTGGAATTGTTTGCTCTTGAATTTCTTCCAAGATCACCTTTCTAAAGATTTCCGGTCTATCATATAATCTTCCTCCAGAAAAACCGCATTAGTGCTCACCAGCACTTTTTGCTCTCTGGGATTATAGAATAACCAACCTTTAGTTCATTTAGGATATCCTACAAACGTGCATACTTCCGACTTCGCTTCCAACTGATCCGTCTTAACCTTTAACACATGTGCCGGACAACCCCAAATGTGTAAATGTTGCAGACTAGACTTTCGCCTGGACCACAACTCCCAAGGAGTCTTAGGTATAGACTTAGATGGTACGAGATTTAGTATGTACATCACAGTATCCAAGGCGTGTCCCTAAAATGATATAGGTAATCCTGAGAAACTCAGTATAGACCTGATCATATCTAAAAGAGTTTGGTTCCTTCTTTCTATTGCTCCATTCTGTTGAGGCATACTAGGAGCAGAAAACTGGGATAAAATCCCATTTTTCTGATAAGTATCCCATAAAATTAGCGGAGAGATATCCTCCTCTGGCCCTGACATTAATGGGTCGAGACACATCAGTATACACTAATTCCAACAAATCTTTGGCCCTATTGCCCTTTTAAAAAAAGGGCCTTTTGGTCATTTTACCTTCCAGACAGGACTTGCAGACAGGCATATGTTCTACCACCAATGAAGGCAAGATACCATCTTTCACTAGCCTGTCAATCCTATTTAGGTTTATATGACCTAGCCTCAAGTGCCAAAGTTTTGTTGGATTAGATGAACGTGATTTCCTCTTTAATGATGGTATATTAATTGTTTTAGTATCATGTATCTCATACATTGTGGGATTAACAAATAAATTACATTGATTACCTTGTCAGAATACATAAAAGTACCGTATCTCTTT
This sequence comes from Cinnamomum chago, assembly GCA_038049695.1. NCBI lineage: Eukaryota > Viridiplantae > Streptophyta > Magnoliopsida > Laurales > Lauraceae > Cinnamomum > Cinnamomum chago. The sequence continues at coordinate 51,005,481 of CP142455.1, read as the reverse complement.
ATGAAAATTTTAGTACTAAGAGTAATAGAATAACTCTTATTCACCATACTAGAAACTGAAATTGAATTCCGCCGTAAAGACGGTACATAAAACGTGTCTGGAAAAACCAATTTATCTTTTGAAAAACATAATGTAATAACTCCACTGAAACAGCATCTGCCTTAGCATCAGATCCTAGGTTGACAATGATTTCTCCGTCACTGAACCTCCTGGTTTCCCTGAACCCCTGCAACGAATTACATATGTGGTCAGTTGCCCTGGAGTCCATACACCAAGATTCTGAAGTACTAGTTGCAAAACTAACTTCAGAAAAAAGTGACTCAATCATACCTGAGGTCTTCTTCTTAGACAAATATTCTGGACAATTTCTTTTCTAATGTTCTGTCTTACCACAATGGAAACACTTTCCTTTTACTCTCGTACCCTTAGCCTTGGCGATACTACAAGTAGAACCATTCTCCACCTTAGGACCCTTGATGACTGATTTCTTCTTGCTATCTCGGTCTTTGCCTTTCGGCTTGTGTTGCGACCTCGGAACGGATCCCCGGGCCCGCGACGTTGTTGTGTACATTGAATCTTGGAGATATACTTTCCCACAGGTTCCCGCGGTGAGGATTCCCAAAGACACGCGGAATCTGACTCACACGATCAAGTATGCGGAAGCGTGTAGCAAAACACATCAAGATAAGCACCGATAAATCTGAGTGCTATGACAAAATAATACAAGATATAATATCAAAGAAAGAAGCTAACATGGCATTCCCAACATAGTTCAAGTTATAAGACTGACACGAAAGTAAGTTAAGTTTTTGTTACAACCCATAATAGGCCAACAGAGGCCAATACACTTCTCCAAAATAATCAAAAGAAACCCCCAAGACAAAGTGATGACGAGACTCAAGAACCCGCCCAACGTCTAGATGACATCGTCGGGCTGCCACTCTCTCACAGGGGTTGGCTCACAAGCCTCCTCCTGACGCTCCTCCTCAAAGGTAACGTCTCCTGCACCTGGGCACCAACAAACAAGGGTCAAACACAACGGTTTGGCAGGTAATCACTTTAGGTACAAGCATGAAACAATAAACGTTTTAGAAAACATAAAGCAGATCCTTGATTTGAAATACTACAATGACTGAGATACATTTACAGAAATATTTAATTGAGCTGAGATGCTAAAACAAACTAGCATGAGTACATAATATATCATGAATAGTCATCATCCACAAAGAGCCCATCCTTTCTCTATCATTTATATAATGAAAAGAGCAAACACGCATGACAAGCACGATATACATAATATAATCACGACACGATTTCCCACACAGACGGGAATTCCGGCCACGAAACCGGACACGCACGATGTGTAATAAATACACGACCAGTCTGCAGACAGTCCACATATTTAAGGACCCCCAGACAGTGGATCAAATTGAAAGGGCAGTCCAAGCTCAGTGGTGTTACTTAATTCATGAATGCACAAAACACGCGAAACACTATCAAAACATGTCGAGATAAAAAGGGGGAAATCACTTATCAAAACACGATGAACACGACTAGCAAGGGCATAATTAATATGCATAACACGTTTAGGAAGTGATCCCCTTTTTCTTGAAACACGTCTTCAAAACGAGCTTCTACTTAAACTTCAAAACGAGTACACGATGATATTCATTATATTGAAATTAAAGTACGAATACAAATCCTATCAAGCTCATGCAAGGACCTTTGGTTGATCGTTGTGCAGCCGAAGCCCAGAGGTTGGAATTAAAACAGAATTGGTGCCCCAGAAGTTCAAGGACATCTCGGGTTTCGAGTGCATAATATCAGGCTAAAGGCCACTTAACATGTTCTAGTTTTCATTCTTGCAAAGACTCTTCAAAACAGGTAATTTGTCAATTTCGGTCACCTCGCGGTCAGGTGTCGGCTAGCCGAACTAGGGTCTGGCAGCTAGCCGCCAGATGACCGACAGGCTGACCGCTGGAAATCCAGGTCCAACGCAGCCCTCTGGAAAAGAAACCGAACTGACTGCGGTTAGCTTACGGTTAGCCGAACTGAGACTTGGCGGTTAGCCGTAAGTTGACCGTAGGGCTGACCACGGGAAATCCAGTCTGAAATATAGCTCTCGGGAAAAGGAGCCGACAACGCGCGGTTGGCCAGCGGTTAGCCGACATGGGGTATGGCGGCTAGCCGCTTGCTAACCGTCCAGCTGACCGAAACCCACTGTCGAAATGTCAGCTTCTGGAAAGGGAACCGCCGAGCTCGATCAGCTCGCGGTTAACCGAAATGAGGATTTCGGCTAGCCGCCAGCCGACCGACGGCTGACCGAAACTGCACGGGAAATGCAGTTTAGTTCAGATTTTCACATTTCCTTCTTCCCTTCTTCTTGTTTCTCATTCCACTTGCACTCCCTGAGCCTACATGCTCTCCAAGGGATAAAATACACATTTCTCACAATTCCAAACCATGGAAAACATGATCATGAAGCTTATAAACAAATTTAATGCACAATTTCTAAAATACAATGAAATCAAAATACACATGCGTCATTTCCTAGAGAGATTACTTGCCTTGCCCAATGCTAACAATCCTTCTCAAGCACTTCACTCAGGCTATTCCAATGCTACAAGGAAACCCAAGAAAACCACACAAAACTCACTCAAAAATGGAAACAAGGAACCCATTTTAACAAAAGGGTTTGTACATATGAAAAACATGATCTTAAGGAACTAAAAAGACTCTATGAAAAATATGGGTTGAAACTCTTACCTAACAATGGTTAAACAAGAAGAGGTGAAGAAAATGTAGAGCTTGTCCCACAAGAAACTCCAAGAAATTTGTACCAATAGAAAGCTTGCAAGGAGATGAAGAAGATGATGTCCTTAGAATTTTCTTCGGAGTCCTCTAGCTAGATCATGCAAGGTGGGGAAGATGGAAGGGAAAAAGGGATTTTCCAGCCCTAGGTCAAGAGAGTTGCAGGAATTTGGTAAAGTGAATGAAAAGAGGGAAAGAGGGGGATTAGGCTTAAGACTTTAGCAAATGGGACCCAATGACTTGAACCTTAAAATGACCAAAACACGATCTTGTGGGCCTCGGATGACTTCGACGAAGAAGAATAAAACGATCGTCGAAATATCTAGTTTCCAAAAAATATCTTTTTGACATGGTTTTGAGATCTCGAAAATTGTGTCCAGATTTATGCAAGAAAGACAATTTTACCCTCTTTGGGCCAGAACTTGGGTCTTTGGGCTTCAAACATGAATGGGCTGAAAACAAAAGTTGTAACGCATAGAAAAATCATTCAAATGAAATCAAAATCACAATCACACGAAAACCGATACGATCCTCCCAAGATTACACGGGCACTCAGGCCTTCCTGAGTGTGTCAGACTAATACTAAACGTTCTCAAAATTCCCAAAGCTATGTCCAAGACTAAAGCTAATTACTTCTAACCCAACGACAACTAAACCCACTTAGGACTAAACACATACTAATCGCACACTAATCGACTTGGTCTAGGTCGGGGTCTAACATCCTCCACCCCTTGGGATATTTGGTCCACCAAATAAATCAAACAATTACCTCTGGTAAAAGCTGTGGATACTTCCTATGCACTTGCTCTCTCAATTCCCAGGTGGCTTCCTCTGGCTCGTGATTTTCCCAAAGTACCTTGACCCAATGAATGGTCCAGTTTCTCAATTCCTATTCCTTGGTGTCAATGATCTTGATCGGTCTTTCCACATACGAGGCATCTTCTCGAATCTCTAAAGGCTCATGCTGTAGAATGTGTGCAGGACTAGAGACATATTTCTTGAGCATAGAAACATGAAATACATTGTGTACCCCGGAGAGTTCCGGAGGTAACGCAAGCCTATAAGCAACATCTCCAATCTTGCTCAAGATCTCATACGGACCAATAAACCTTCTAGACAATTTGCCCTTCTGTCCAAACCTCAGAGTCCCTCTAGCTGGTGAGACTTTCAAAAACACCTTGTCACCTACTTGAAACTGCAATTCTCTTCGGCGAGTATCTGCATAACTCTTCTGCCTACTTCGGGCTATCTTTAACCTTTCCTGAATCAACTTGACTTTGTCACTTGTCTCTCCAACTATCGTCGGTCCATGAAAACTACGCTCACCGACTTCTTCCCAGCAAACCGGAGTTCTGCATCTTCTACCATAAAGTGCTTCGAAAGGTGCCATACCAATGCTCGAGTGGTAACTATTGTTATAAGCAAATTCACAAAGAGGTAAGCACTCATCCCACTGCATCTTGAAATCCGGTACACAAGCACGCAACATGTCTTCGAGAGTCTGTATCGCCCTTTCTGACTGACCATCGGTCTAAGGATGATAAGCTGTGCTGAACTAAAGTTTGGTACCCATCGACTCATGAAGAGTCTTCCAAAACTTTGAAACAAACCTACCACTACAAAAAAAAGGACTTTTAGTCTCGCTTTTGAAATGAGCTTTTGTGTCGCTTTTACAATAAAGTGACACAGTATGGTCTGATGTGTCACTTTAGAGGAGGAGTAAACGAAGAGGAGGTCTGTTGGGTCACTTTTCTATAACGCGACACACAAAACAAATCTATGGTTTCCCCCACTAAACAAAAGTGGCACAAGAAGTTTGATTGTTATTTTCTTTCATGAAATAGGAAAGAAAAGCGACACATGAATTTGGGCAAGTGATAATTTGGGTTCCCTCCATCGTATATCCCATCCATTCGTTCCCTCCATACCTCATTCCCTTGGCGCCCAAATACCCCAACGATCAGAGCGATCCCCTTGAGGAGTGTCTGAGACGATCGACAGGTGCACATCATCTCTGCACCCCCCCATCCCTCCAATCCTCACACACCTCAGTAGCCCATCCCTCCAATCCTCCCCTGCATCATCTCCATTCACACAACCCAGGCGATCACCTTCAGCCCTGTGCATCATCAGCCAGCCTCCCATCTCCATCTCCATCTCCATCGCAGCCATCCAACCTCCTTCTCTCTTCTCTCCTCACCAAACCCGCCACCCTCTGCTCCATTATCTTCCTCCGCCAGACACAAGCAGCAGCAGCCCCGGCCCACACGCAACACCTTCTTCCGCCTCCTCAAGCCGCCCCTACACCAGGTACACCCCTCCCTCTTTCTGCACTCCGCACACACTGCGCAAGCACCATTCCCCCTTTCCTCTCTCCTTCTTCTCTGTTCTCTCTCTCTCTCCCTCGCTCCCCATCTCTCTACCCCCTCTCTTTCCCCATCTCTCTGTTCTGTCCCTCTCTGCTCTTCTCTCTACTTCTTCTTCTTTTAGCTATATATGTTTCTGCTGTCTGGGTATGGAGATTTAGGGTTTCTACTGGATTGTGGGAGTGGGTTCCATGGTGCTGGGAGATTTTGGGGGTGGATTGTGGGAGTGGGTTCCTTGGTAGGGGGGATGTAGACGATGGTGGATTGTGGGAGTGGGTTACCCCTACCCCTCTTGAACAATTCTCGTTTTCCACTCCTGAGTCCTGAACTCCTCCCAAGTCCTAAATCATCACAGGCTCGACCCATTTTCCCTTTTCCATTCCCCTCCTATTGCAGCAGCAGAGGAGGTGGAATTGGTTCGTTAGGAAGAGAAAGAAATAAAATGCAGAGCCTAATATCTAACAGGCTTGCCTTTGGCTTCCCACTCTCAAAGCTTCTTCTTCTTCTGCACACCCAGAAAATCTGTACAAGGACAAGGCTTCGAAGCTTGTCTGCTTTTTCAGTGAATCAGTCACGCGGTGGTCTTCCTCGCTTCTATTCCCAAACCCTTCCCCATTCCAAGGCACGTCTCTCTCTCTCTCTCTCTCAACCCCTAGATTCAGATCCAAAAGGTAGTAAAAAAATCATCTTTTGCAGTCTTTACAATATACATTGTTGCGTGCAGCTCGTTAGAGACACAGGTGTGTGCCGTGCCTCAGTGACTGCTTAATTTTGGAGTTCCCAATTCCCATTGTAGCAATAAGAATACAAGCACAAAAATCACATTTTGATTGTAGAAAATGTTCCCCCGTGCCAACCTATAGAGACTTGAAAACATTAGAATTTTTTTGAAAGAACCCACATAACAGTTGGAAGAAAAAACAATCCCAAATAAAATGTAATCAATCTGGAAATGAAATGATAGACAATCTGCTGTGCCTTTGATTTTTGGAGCAAGTTCTTTGGATATAAACTTTGGGTCATAAGTTTTCGTCTTCCACAGAGGTGCTATACTTGGAAAATTTTCAACACTAAGATGTGACCCTAAATTTTTTATGAGGGGTCTATAAGATAAATAACTTAGTTTACATGACACTATGACCATGACAAGTAGGGAAAGAGAGTTGTTTTCCTTGGAAGAGAAGAGTGGGTGATTAGAATCATGTGGAGTGCATTAATGGCAAAGAGTGTGTAAGAACAAGACTTAGGGTTCTACAACTAAATTTCAATCTCCCTCGAAATTGTTTCATTTTTTTAAATATTGCTTAGACCTTAGTTTGACGTCGGATCTCATTAAGTGTATCTCATTAATGACTTGGTTCTTGTTGTCTTAGAGGAGTACTTCATTGTTTGGTGGCTCTTTATGCTCACTCCACTCACAACCAATCTCCTACTAAGGGATAAGGGATTCAATCCCACTAACATGACACATTGCTCTTATGACATAGAAAGGAATGCAATTCATCATATTAAACTGCATCATCTCTTTTTTCTAGTGGGTACTTCTTTATAAAATGGGACCAAGTCCTACAACCTTTGAGTTTCTTAATTTCCTTTTATGTACTGACTATCTTTCCCCAATGGCATTTCATTATAATTTCATGTTGATGGTGTGGTGAAAGGCTGGGAAAGCTGCTTCTAATGTCAACTTATTGGGATATCCTGATTCATGTGACCCTACTTTAATACTTGTTTTGTTAGTAGGATGCTTTATTTTACCAAATTGAAGCTACATATGATAGAGTTCAAAACTCAACGGGTCAACTCGGTCTAAAAATACCTTTTTTTTTTTGAGTCATGAAAACCAATTCTATCATTAAATTCTAATCAAACCAATAATAAAAAGATTGTTTTCAAAGATTAATTTGATAGATCATTGGGTAAATTTTCATTGATCTTGATTGGTTGTTGTAAATCTTCATCAAACGATCTTCCAACAGTATCGAAGAACAGGGAGCTTCATTTTCTTTTAAATTGATGGTTTTCTTAACTAAACATGTTTTTTTAAGGGCGTATATGGTTTTGTTAAAACCACTAATGAATTGACTAGGTTAGCATTTATAGTCCAATCCAATTTGAGATGTAGGCCAAGAAGAACCACTTGTCTAAGTTACTCTATAATTAAAGATAAAGTTGTAAATACTTTAATTTTGTCCTACTCACTAGATGCATCAAGTTCTTTGAGTCAATCCAACCCAATGACTGAACCAGTCAATCCTGCCTTTCGACCTACAATGTGGCACCATTTAGCCTTGTGGTCCATACCTCCAACAGCTCTGAACAATTGCTTAGAATACAATAAATTTGCACCAGTTTGTATAAAAGCAAGATGAATAAAGAAGGAACTGCTTTAACTCTTTTTCTCAGATTGTTTACAACTTAACCATCCAATCTGAATCCACTCTTTGCCATTGCTTTTGGTGTATGTGACAACAAGAACATCTTTCCAAGAGACACATTCAATTTTTTCTTTTTCCATTTTAAATAGTACAGATGTTAGGTGGGTGCTTACATGTCATGGCTACGAAGAATTATATGTCTATGATTTTCTTGAAATTTTTGGTGTTTTAGAATTTCAGGATTTTTGTTAATTTGGAATGGACAAGTCTTGGATGTCCAAGCTGAGAAATTCGAATGAATACATTGAAGGGGTTAACAATCTTCTTAGTTTTGCAAAGGATGAAGAAAGTTATATACGCTGCCCATGCAAAGATTGTGGGAATCTCCATAAGTTAACTAAGAAGGAAGTCAGAAATCATCTTTTTAGACATGGTATCGACATAACTTATGTTCTGTGGAGATATCATGGAGAAAGGCATCTGGCTTCTGATTTTTCAAGTGTTCCTACACATGAGAACACCCATCAGCCCTACAATACGGAGAGCCCCCTTGATGAAACCCCCCTCGATGCTACAAAAATGAAGGAAATGGCAGAGGCTGTAGATAAACAATATAAGGCTAATCCTAAGAAATTTCAAGAACTTCTTGAAGATGCTGAGACTCCTTTGTATGAAGGTTGTACAAAGATTACGAAGTTATCAGCTATTGTAACGTTGTTTAATTTGAAAGCGAAAGGTGGTTGGACTGACACAAGTTTTACGAATTTGTTGAAAGCCTTAGGAGAGATGCTTCCAGAAGGTAATTTGATGCCTTCTAGCATGCACGCAGTTAGAAAGACATTGTCAATTTATGGGATGAAATATGAAAAAATCCATGCTTGTCCCAATGACTGTATACTTTACAGGGGTGATGAAAATAAGAATAGAACTACTTGCCCAACTTGTGGAGTATCAAGATACAAGGAAAATAAAAATGGGACCGACCAAACTAAAGGTGTTCCGGCTAAAGTTTTGTGGTACTTTCCACCTATTGCAAGATTTAAAAAGATGTTTTAGTCTGTGGAAACAGCGAAGTCATTGACATGGCATGCCAATGAGTGATTGGTGGATGAAAAACTACGTCATCCAGCAGACGCTCAAGCTTGGAAGTTGGTAGACAAGAGGTGGCCTGAGTTTGGTGCTGAATTGAGAAATCTCCGCCTTGCACTTTCAGCGGATGGAGTCAACCCATATAATAATCTTAGCAGTAAGTACAGTTTATGGCCTGTGATGTTGGTAACTTACAACCTCCAACCATGGCTCTACATGAAGAGAAAGTTCATGATGTTGACAATGCTGATATCAGGTCCAAAACAACCTGGAAAAGACATTGACGTTTATTTAGCTCCCTTAATTGATGATTTAATTACTTTATGGAATTCAGGGGTAGAGGTTTTTGATGCCTACAAGCAGGAGTCATTTCTACTGAGAGCCGTATTGCTATGGACGATCAACGATCTTCCAGCCTATGGTAATCTTTCTGGGTGTACTGTTAAAGGCTACTTTGCTTGTCCAGTTTGTACTGAAGAGACATCTTCGTATAGGTTGAAACATTGTGGAAAAAATGTATACACATCCACTAGAAGATTTCTATCTCGGCATCATCCATATCGGAAGCAACAAAAGGCCTTTAACGGTGAGAAGGAGTTGAGGGAGGCACCTGAACGATTGAATGGGCAGCAAGTACGAAGCAAAGTTGAAGGGATCAAAGTCTCGTGGGGGAAAGAGAAGTCAACACAAGAAGTTAATAAAGGAGATAATGGTGTTATGAAATGCTGGAACAAGAAATCCATCTTTTTTGATCTTCCGTATTGGGAGTACTCACCTCTCCCACATAACTTCAACGTCATGCACATCGAGAAGAATGTATGCGATAGTGTGATTGGTACTCTACTCAACATTCCAAATAAGATAAAGGACCACCTTAAGAGTCGTCTTGACCTGCAGGAGATGGGTTTAAGGATGGAGTTGGCCCCAAAGGTTGGTGAGAAGTGAACATACTTACCCCCGACATGTTACACATTATCTAAAGTTGAAAAAACTAGAGTATGAAAAACCTTGCACGAGTTGAAAGTCCCCGAAGGATACTCTTCAAATTTCAAGCCCCTTGTTTCAATACAAGATCTGAAATTGCATGGCTTGAAGTCACATGACTGTCACATGTTGATGCAGCAACTACTTCCTGTGGCAATACGATCTGTCTTGCCAAGTCATGTGAGAAATGCAATTATTAGGTTGTGTCGATTCTTCAAAGATCTTTGCGCGAGAGTAATAGATGTGAAAAGATTGCTTGAAATTCAGAATGATATCGTGATCGCATTATGTTTGCTGGAAAAGTATTTCCCGCCATCTTTTTTCGATATCATGGTTCACTTACCACTTCATCTTGTTAGAGAGGTTGAAGTTGGTGGTCCTGTTTTCTTCCGATGGATGTACGCATTTGAGAGGTACATTGATTACTTATCTGGTCATTTCTATTATGCATGAAACTTACGCACAATTTATCACTGTTTTCTTTAGTAACTCTTTAGGTACATGAGGGTGTTAAAGAGTTACGTCTGAAACCTAGCTCGACCGGAAGCTTGTATAGCTGAAAACTATATCGCTGAAGAAGTAATTGAATTTATGAGTGAATTCTTACCTGGGTTAGCTGCAGTAGGAGTTCATACCTCCTTGGAAATTATTACCACTGATCTGGTAGAAAATGGGAGGCATCCGTCAGGTGGTGAACTCATTGCACCTGATAGCAAAGCCTTGGAGCAGGCACATCATTATGTCTTGCAAAACACAGGAGTTGTTCAACCTTATATTGAGTAAGGATTTTTAGTTCTTTAATTAAACAAATTAAATAATATATTGATGGGTTTTGATAGCTAACAATGTGATTTCGTACTGATATATGATAGGGAGCACATGAGCTACTTAAAGGAACACAATCCCCACAAGGCCAGAAAACCGACATGGTTACAGGAAGAGCATAACCGTTCTTTTAATGATTGGCTCAAAAGAAGGGTATATGTTTACCTGAATGTCTTTTATGTATTGTATGCCTCAAACAAATTTGACTAAGCTTCTTAAACAATATAGGTTTTACACGAGCGGGGCATGGCTAATAACAATGTGTCAGAAGTTTTGAGGTGGATTTCAAAGGGACCATTGCCACGTGTTTTGAAATACTCTACGTATGTAATTAAAGGTCATCATTTTTGCACAAGAAAACGTGATGCTTCGCGAGTTAATCAAAATAGTGGAGTCAGTTTGATGGCGACAACCCCCCAAGTTTCAAGTTCAAAGGATCAAAACCCTGTATTTTACAGCATGGGGTTTTACGGTGTAATTGATGAAATATGGCTGCTAGACTATACTAATTTCAAGGTTTCAGTGTTCAAGTGTGATTGGGTTGACAGTAAAAATGGCATCAAGACAGATGATATGGGCTTCACCTTGGTTGATCTTAATAGAGTTGGCCATAAGTCTGATTCCTTTATTTTAGCATCTCAAGCAAAGCCAATTTTCTATGTAGCTGATCAACTAGATCCCGATTGGTCAGTTGTTGAAGAATCTCCTGTAAAGATGTATCATGACGACGACAACCTTATTGAGGGCAACATAGAAGAAAACACTTGTGTCGAAGAATTGCCAAATATTGAATATTTTGATGGAACTGATGAATCTCAGTCAGCTTACATGCGAGTAGATTGTGAGGAGGGGATTTGGGTTGACAACAATAAATCTTGAGTTTCATTGTTTACTGGTACTCCATTATAACAAAAGCTATGACTTTCGCTTGACTAATTAATTACTTATGTTATAATTTTCATATATCTGATGGCTCTACATTCTCATTTTTGCATACTCGATTAGTGTTGCTTGCTTTGCCGATATTATTTTGGTTTGGTTTGCTGATGATAGGTAAGTTTAAGTCATGCATTTCTTTTTATTATTTGTTGGAAATATCATTCTTTCTAGCCTTATGTACTTATGTGTCTACCTTTGTAACAGTTTTCTATGGATCCAGAACGGGATATTCAAGCACCTAAGAAAAGAAAGAGGAGACATAAAATGAAGAAATCTGCCAATGACGTTGAGCCTAACGTTAGAGGCCAAACAGTTAAACATGATTTAAATAAGGGTTGGAATGGTGTGAAAGTTGAAGTTGTGTTAGATGAACACGGTGTGCCAATAAATAAAAAGGTGCGAAAAGACTTTGCTAGTTGGGCAGGCACTCAAGTGAAAGCTAATGTTCTGCTTGCTGAATGGCCAACTTGGCCAAAAGTGGATAAGAGAATAAAAGCTGATGTATGGGAGGGCTTACTGGTAATCCTTAAACTTTTTTTTCTTTATAGTTTAAAATGCTTTGTGTTCTCTTACTTTTAAGTCAAAGTTCGACGACATTTTATTTGTAGGGAAGGTTCATTATAGATCCAAAATTTAGGAGGGCAGCTCTAAAACAATGTGGTAAAATATGGAGGAAGTTTAAGAATTATCTGACAAGGGAGTTTATTAGACCTTTCATAGACGAACCTGAAGCGCTAGTACAAGCATCTGAAATGTATCCCGATATCAAGTAGCCAGATTGGGAAAAGTTTGTCCAGATGAGGTTATCAGCAAAATTCCAGGTATATGTGTTCTACATGCTTTCTTTTTTTTTCCAACCAGGCATCATCTGTTGTACCTACTTTCATTAGGATTTGTTGGCCAATATAATAATATATGACTAACTAGTACTTTTACTTATGGAACTATTAGGAATTTAGTAAGGTTCAACTAGCAAGAAGGATGGTGAACGTATACAACCATCAACTAGGAAAGTCAGGTTATGCTGGCCTTGAAGATAAGCTGGTAGTAAATTTTTATAAGTTTCTTATTTCATTTTTATTAATATATACGTATACATTAACTAGTTTATTATTATCTGATTATTTGGTTTTTATTAAACATAGAAAGATGCAGGGATGCCCATTGAAGAACTTGACAGATCTCAGTTATGGTTGTTAGCTCGACAAGATAAAAATGGAGAATATGCAGATGATTCTTTGAGGGAGATGTCTGGAAAGATAGTAAGTTTGGATTTAACGTTTAAGTCAATAGTTCTTCATACCAGCATATATCAAGGTTCTATGTCATTTTCTTTGCTTATATTGTAAGTACTCATTAACATGATCGAGTAAGAATCACAAAATAACCACCCAACAGTGGGGGCTACCTCTCTTGGAGTAATGTTTTTTTTTTTACTTTTTATTTTTCAATTGTCTCACAGGATGAACTGAAAAAAAAGAAAGAAGAAGGAACTTTGATTACAGAAGGAAGCAATGATATACTTACAATGGCCTTGGGAACTCCGGAGCAAAGTGGACGCGTTAGGGGGGCTAGTATGTACTACACTCCAACTACATACTTCAATCTCCCTAGACGTGGATCAGGGAAACATACTGAGAAGTTGGAAGCAGAGAATCAAACACTGAAAGTAGTAGTAATAGAGTTGCTTAAACAAACAACATCAAGTGGCTCATCACCACTGAATGAAACCATAATTGAGCTTCTTAGGCAACAAGGAATGGACACGCCACGACTATCGGAAAATGTGGCATCTAGTAGTGCTAAGAGTGCTAAGAGTGACAACAGAGGGCACGTGTTAATGACTTCTGAAGCACATAGATCATGTGGAAAACAGGTAGCAATTTTCATTTCCATATTTTGTGTTCCCAATTTTATACGTTCTTTGAGGACACCCTTTTATCATTAACAGACCCTGCAATTCGTGTGCCATACAGTCCAAAAAAAATCCACATTCATTACTGTCGCGACCCTGGAACGGATCCCGGGCCCGCGACGAGTGTTGTTGTACTGCATTGTTTATTGCTTATTTGTTTTCCCCACAGGTTCCCGCGGTGAGGATTCCCAAAGACACGCGGAATCTGACTCACAAGATCAAGTATGCGGAAGCGTGTAGCAAAACACATCAAGATGAGCACCAACAAAGTATTTAGGTGCTATAACAAATTAATCACAAGCATAGTATCAAAGAAAGAAGCTAACAAGGCATTCCCACTAATATTCAAGTTATAGGACTAACACTAAAACAAGTTAAGTTTTGTTACAATTTCAAGAGAGGCCAACAAAGGCCAATACACTACTCCAGAATAACCAAAATGAACCCCCAACAAATTATGACGAGACTCAAGGACCCGCCCGACGTCTAGATGACATCGTCGGGCTGCCACTCTCTCATAGGGGTTGGCTCACAAGCCTCCTCCTGACGCTCCTCCTCAAAGGTAACGTCTCCTGCACCTGGGCACCAACAAACAAGGGTCAAACACGACGGTTTGGCAGGTAATCAATTTAGGAGCAAATACGAGACAATAACATTTGAAAAGAAAACATATAAGCAAAACCTTGATTTGAAATACTACTGTAACTGAGATACATTTCAAGAATGCGAACGAAGCTGAGATACCAAAACAAACTAGCATGAATACATAATATATCATGAATAGTCACCATCCACAAAGAGCCCATCCTTTCTCTATCATTTATATAATGAAAAGAGCAAGCACGCACGACAAGCACGATATACATAATATAAGCACGACACGATTTCCCACAAAGACGGGAATTCCGGCCGCGGAACCGGACACGCACGATGTGTAATAAATACACGACCAGTCTGCAGACAGTCCACATGTTTAAAGACCCCCAGATAGTGGATCAAACTAAAAGGGCAGTCTAAGCTCAGTGGTGTTTACTTAATTCAGGAATGCACAAAACACGCGAAACACGGTCTAAACACGTCGAGATAAAAAGGGGGAAATCACTTATCAAAACACGATGAACACGACTAGCAAGGGCATAATTAATATGCATAACACGCTTAGGAAGTGATCCCCTTTTTCTTGAAACACGTCTCCAAAACGAGCTTGTACTAACACTTCAAAACCAATACACGGTGATATTCATTATATCAAAACCAAAGTCCGAATGCAAAGCCTATCAAGCACATGTAAGGACCTTTGGTTGGTCATAGTGCAGCCGAAGCCCAGATGTTAGAATTAATAAAGAATTGCTGTCCCAGAAGTTCAAGGACATCTCGGGTTCGAGGTGCACAATCTTAGGCTAAAGGCCACTAACATGTTCTAGTTTTCATTCTTGCCAAAAACTCTTCAAAACAGGAAATCTGTCAAATTCGGTCACCTCGCGGTCAGGTGTCGACTAGCCAAACTAAGGTCTGGCGGCTAGCCGATGAGCTGACCGCTGGAAATCCAGGTCCAACACAGCCCTCTGGAAAAGGAACCGAACTGACCGCGATTAGCTTACGGTTAGCCGAACTGAGACTTGGCGGTTAGCCGTGAGCTGACCGTGGGAACCCAGTTAGAAATGTAGCTCTCGGGAAAAGGAACCGACAATGCACGGTTGGCCAGCGGTTCGCCGAGGTGGGGTATGGCGGCTAGCCGCTCGCTGACCGTAGGGCTGACCGCAACTCCCTGGCGAAATGTCAGTTTCTGGAAAGGGAACCGCCGAGCTCGGTCGGCTCGCGGTTAACCGAAATGGGGATTTCGGTTAGCTGCCAGCTGACCGACGGCTGACCGAACTGCACGGGAAATGCAGTCCAGTGCAAATTTTTGCACATTTCTTTTTCCCTTCTTCTTGTTTCTCATTCCCCTTGCACTCCCTGAGCCTACATGCTCTCCAAGGGAAAAAACACATATTTTTCTAAATCTTAAACATTCAATCCTAAGAGAACATGATCATGAAGCTTGTAAACATATTCATATGCCAAATTCCCAAAACAACAATGTAGCTTAAAATACACATGCACAATGGTCCTATAGAGATTACTTGCCTTGCCCAAGCTAAACACTCTTCTCCAAGCACTTCTCTCAAGCTAATCCAACACTACAAGAAAACCCAAGAGAAAACCATACAAAACTCACTCAAAATGGAACCAAAGAACCCATTTTAACAAAAGGGTTTGCAAACATGAAAAATATGATCTTGGGGAACCAAAATAACTCCATGAAAGATATGAGTGAAAGCTCTTACCTAGAGAAGGTCAAACAAGAGAAATGAAGGCAAATGGAGGGTTTTCTCAACCTTAGCTTTCAAGAAGAAGATATCAATAGGAAGCTTGAGATGAGGGGAAGAAAATGGTAGCCTTGGAATCTTCTTTGGAGTCTTCTAGCTAGCTCATGCAAGGTGAGGAAGTGGGAAGGGAAAAGGGGTTTTTCACCCCTAGGTCAAGAGAGTTGCAGAGATTGGTAAAGTGAAATGAGAAGAGAGGGAGATGGGGCTTAAGTGATGAGAATGGGCCCCAACTAGCTGAACTTGAAGTGATCAAAACATGATCTTGGGAGCCTCGGATGACTTCGACGAAGAAGGATAAAACGATCGTCGAAAAATCTAGTTTCCAAAAAGTATATTTTTGACATGGTTTTGAGATCTCGAAAATTGTGTCCAGATTTGTGCATAAAAGACAATTTTACCCTCTTTGGGCCAAAACATGGGTTTTTGGGCTTCAAACATGAATATGCTTAAAACGAAAGTTGCAACACGTCGAAACATCATTCAAATGAAATCAAAATCACAATCACACGGGAACCGATACGATCTCCAAAGCTTACACGCGCACTCAGGCCTTCCTGAGTGTGTCTGATTAATACTAAACGTCCTCAATATTCCCCAAAGCTATGTCCAAGACTAAAACTAATTACTTTTAACCTAACAACAACTAAACCCACTTAGAACTAAACACATACTAATCGCACACTAGTCGACTTGGTCTAGGTCGGGGTCTAACAATTACCATTGATAAAAAGTGATTAGTTGAAGAAAGTTACAGGTTTTTTTGACATGACAGGAAAGAAAAGCTGTGTGGTTGTTCCCCACGAGCTCTTGTTTCGACCGAGAAGGGTCCACACTCCACACTGCATTGTGGCTCCTCTCTTTTCTCTTTGTAAAGTGAGGGTGTTCAAATTAAAGTAAGTGGAAAAGATGCATCCCTGATTTGCCCACGAGATCAAAATAAAAAAAAGGTGACATAGACCACAAATTCCAAAACATCCTTTCTCAAAAACCATATTCCCCAATTGCAACATTTGTGGCAAGGATCTACATAAATTTCTTGGTGGGTAGCGTCGGTTGTTCAAAAGGAGTAGTACTGCAACAAAATCAGCTGTTGCAAAAATGAAACTCTTCGGCAAGAAAGTAATCCCAAGGCAAATCGTTCTAGCAGCATCTGGGTACACCTTCCTTTCCTCATACTCTGTTGAAATTTCTGTACTTTTGCATGGTATTTGATTGTGATGATGACTTTGAAATTTCTGTTGTTGTTTGTGAATTGTGATTAAACCAACAAAACAGGCTTCTGTTTTTGGCTTCAACAACTTATGATGCTCATAGATCCATCAAGAACAATGAGAAGCCACCATCCAAGGAACAGATTCAAGCACTTCAAGATTATCTTGACTCTGTGAAACCATCTCCTTGATTTTTATTTGATATTAGCCTTCTTTCCACACCCATGTAATTCTATTAACTTCTTTCACCTTTCAGTTTTTCTATTTTATTTCCTTATGGTTAATGAATCATTTGGTTTTCAATTTCCAGAAAGAAAAAGAAGAAATTGAATTGAATTGTGTGTTGATTTGATTTTAAGTAGGAACAGAACACTAGGGCTTCAACTGGGCCAGGATGGTAACTGTCCAGCTCCTGCCTATGGGTTTAAGGACTAGGTCACATGCCCACCCTTCTAAGAATTTGTCATGTGATAGGAATACTAGATCATCATATTAGTGAATTATTGATTGCTCCTAGTTTGGTTGCTACTATGATCTTATGACATGTGAACTGCTAGTGTTTCAATTGCTCTTTCTCTAGTGACAAAATGTTTTCTCTTTAACATGAATCCTTGATATTGTTGGTTAAACTCTCCTTCTTACTTGATTATATTATTGATACATTGTCAAATTGTTATTATTTTGTAGGTGAATGAAGAACTTAATTAAACGGAGATGGAATGCCTTTTGCTAAGTGGATCTACTAATTAGGTTAAGTTAATTTTGGTTAGTTAGGGATTTCCGGAAATTGTTTACAATGTAGCTTGCCTTTTTTTGGATGCTTCTGTGAAGGCTTTGGATTATGTTGTGACGCTTTGGTTACGAATTCGAAAGTTAATGTAAATAGTTTGGATTATGGATGGATTCAAATTGGCTATGTTTTGAATAGTTTGTTTGATTTAGTGCGTGGACGAGCAAGTACGTTCCTTAATGTGAATGGTGATTAATTTCCAATTAATGAAATGATTCTTATTGAATGTTGCTATCTATATTTTTTGCATCTTTTGTAAGGCAGGTTTAGTGATTTGAAAGTGTATCCATACTGTAGCATGTTATTAGTAATGTATATGTTGCATTTTTATTTTAAAAAAATAAATGGATGGTATCTCGCTTCTATGGAAACTGTCACAACTGATGACTATTTGTGTCACTTTTGGTCCGAAAACAACATATTGATCACTGCTTTTGAAAAGGGAGACAACAAAGTTATCTTTCTTGTGACGCTTTTAAGTTATTTCAGTGTCACTTTTGGGTTTAAAGTGACACAAGTAACCATTTTTTTGTGTCACTTTGATAATAGAAACTGACACAACAAATGTATTTCTTGAGATGCTTTTACGAACTTGTAGTGACGCTGGCAGATAAGACGCTTGTATAGTACTCAGAAAAGCGACACAAACCACTTTTTAAGACACTTTAAAAGTGACTCATTGAGACATTTTTTTTGTAGTGTACTGTCTCTGTCTGAAGTAATGGAGATGGGCTGGCCATGCTTACTAACAATCTCATCAACAAATAACTTCGCAAGCGGTGCCATATGCATCATGTTCCCTGTCTTCATCGGAATGAAATGGGCAGATTTTGTCAGCCGATCTACAATAATCCAAATTGCATTATTTCCCTTCTTGGTATTAGGCAAACCGGAAACGAAATCCATGGTGATGTGCTCCCATTTCCACTCCGGAATCTCTAAAGGCTGTAACAAACCTGGAGGCTTCTGATGCTCTGCCTTAATCAACCGACAAGTTAGACAACGAGATACAAAAGCTGCTATCTCTCTCTTCATGTTGTTCCACCAAAATCTATTCTTCAAATTGTGGTACATCTTCGTGCTACCCAGATGCATTGAATATCTCGTGCTGTGAGCTTCATTCATTATTTCACTCTTCAAATCATCCACATTTGGCACACACAACCGGTCACGAAAATACAATATCCCATTCACCATCTTGAAATCGGGTCGTTCTGCAATAACCTCTACTATCTTAGCCAAGTCTGGGTCTTGCAACTGACTTTCCTTGATCTTCTGGATGAAGGTAGGTTCTGATACTGTCATGTTTGCTAACATCGCACTCAATCTCAGGGTTTGTACCTCTACACCCAACTCTTCAAACTGCTGTAAAACACCCATTCCTCTCAAACTGGCCATAACCACTGATTTCCTGCTCAATGCACCAGCTACCACATTCACTTTGCCTGGATGATACTTGATTGGAAAGTCATAATCTTTGATATACTCCATCCACCTTCTCTGCCTCATATTCAAATCCTTCTGCAAGAACAAATACTGTAAGCTTCGGTGATCTGAATGGACCTCAAATTTCTCTCCGTAGAGGTAGTGTCTCCACATCTTCAAAGCGAAAACAACTGCTGCCAACTCCAAGTCGTGAGTCGCATAATTCTTCTCATGGTCCTTCAGCTGTCTCGAGCCATAAGCAATCACCTTGCCCTCTTGCATCAATACACAACCCAGTCCCACATTCGAAGCATCTGTGTAAACAATAAATCCGCCGTTGCCCGAAGGTAATGTAAGGATTGGGGCGGTGGTTAACCTTCCTTTCAACTCTTGAAAACTCGTTTCACACTGATCGGTCCAAACAAATGGGACATTCTTCCTAGTCAATTTTGTCAACGGGGCTGCAATGGATGAAAAACATTGGACAAATCTTCTGTAGTAACCTGCTAACCCCAAAAAGCTTCTAATTTCTGCCACACTGCTTGGCCTTGCCCAACTAACAACTGCCTCTATCTTGGCTGGATCAACTGCTAAACCTTCTCTAGAGACGATGTGGCCTAGAAAAGCGACTTGCTCTAACCAGAATTCACACTTACTGAGTTTTGCATACAGCTGGTTGTCCCTCAAGAGCTGCAACGCTGTCCTCAAATGTTCCTCATGCTCCTTCTTACTCTTAGAATACACAAGGGCATCATCAATAAACACTACTGTGGAGTGATCCCAATAGGGTGCAAAGACCTTGTTCATCAGAGCCATAAAAGACTGCGGGTGCATTTGTCAAACCAAAGGGCATCACTAAGAACTCATAGTGCCCATATCTTGTTCTAAAGGCTGTCTTCTGAACATCTGAGTCTCTAACTCTCAACTGATGGTACCCTAACCTCAAGTCTATCTTGGAAAAATAGGCTGCTCCTTGCAATTGGTCAAACAAGTCGTCTATCCTTGGCAATGGATACTTGTTCTTCACGGTCACATGATTCAACTTCCTGTAGTCGATGCACATTCTCAAACTTTCATCCTTCTTTTTCACAAACAACACCGGTGCTCCCCACGGTGAAACACTTGGCCTAATAAAGCCTTTGCTCAACAAATCCTGCAATTGGAGCTTTAGCCCACCCATCTCTGCTGGAGCCATCCTGTATGGTGCGATCGAGATCGGTGCTGTCCCTGGAAGGAGCTCAATTGTGAACTCAACTTCTCTAATTGGTGGTAAACCCGGGATTTCTTCTGGAAAAACATCCGGAAATTCACACACAATGGGGATATCCTCCACCCTTTGGGACTGTTTATCCTCCGTGATAAACGCAATAAATGCCTGGCACCCACTCTGAACTAATCTGCTTACCTTCAAAATTGAAATAAACCCTGCCTGAGATTTTCTCTTGTTCCCTTGAAATATCAATTCTGCCTGTGGTCCTTGGAATCTGAATGTGATGGTCTTACTAAAACAATCCATAGTGGCATGATATGCTTCTAACCAATCCATGCCTAAAATGACATCAAAATCATGCATGTCCAAAACTATGAGGTTGGCCGGTAGATTAACATCTCCTAATAAAACTGTACAACTAGGGTAATGGGTTCTACACACAACTTGTTTCCCTACTGGGGTGGTCACTACTAAAATATAATCCAACTCACTACATGGTGCATCAATCATCTTAGCAAAACTAGGAGATGCAAAGGAATGTGTGGATCCAGGATCAAATAAAATCTGGGCTTCTACCCCACAAACAAGAAGTTTACCTTCTACCACGTCTCTTGCAGCTTCAGCATCTGCACGGTTGAGATAATACAAACGTCCATGCATCTGTAGTCTATTTGGTACTTGGTTCTGCCTTCCTTGGCCATGCCTATTCTGCTGTGGAGCACGAGCATTCTGATTCTGTGCTGGTTGCCTAGCCTGCCTGTTGCTGCTGCTGAGGTGGTCTAATCTGATTCTGCACTGGTGCTTGGTTCTGAGGAGCTACTTGTCTCTGTTACTGGTTTCTGTTCCCTTGATTCTGAAGTAGTGGGCAATCCTTGATTGCATGGTTCATAGCCCCACACTTGAAACAGGCACCCATGGCCTTACGACATTCGTGGTTTTCATGATTCTTGCCACAATGTCCACACCCTTGCCTCACTTGGCCTTGTTCTTGCCTTGGCTTCTTGCTCCGTTGTTGCCTCTGATTCTGCTGCTGATAGTGCTGCTTCCTGTCCTGAACAATCATGTTGTTAATATCTTCAAATGTGTATGCCCGCTTGACTGCCTCATCATATGTAGCTGGAGGAACTACTCCTATGACACCTCTCATGATGATCGGGTTCAATCCTTCCAAGAACTTTGTTATCTTCTTCCTTTCAGTGTCAATCAACTCGGTAGCATATCTAGCCAATCTTTCAAACTTGGTGACGTAATCTAGCACCGTCATGCTACCTTGCTTGAGCTGTTGAAATTCGATGGCCTTCTGCCTCTTGACATGAGAGGGAATGTATTTATCCTGAAACCGTGTCTTGAATGCTGCCCATGCTTCCTCGTCAGCAATCACTGTATAAGGATCCTTGACTGTTTGTCACCACCAGTCTGCAAGCCCATAAAATAATGAAGCTGTGAGGTTGACCTTCTGTATACCCGTGCACATGAAGACATCAAAGATCTTCTCGGTATTGACTAGCCAGTCATCTGCCACCAACGGGTCCTCATTGCCAGAAAATTCCTTCGGTGCTCTCTTCCTAAATTTCTCAAATAGTGCATTAGGGTCAAGATCCCTATTTTGAATAACAATCTGCGGACCCACGGGTGGTGCTACGTTTCTGTTCTGAAGTACTTCCAAAAGTTGCCTCTGAACTTGTGCCATCTCATCATCCTTCTTTGCCAACTGTTCTTGAAATCTGGCTTGGTTCTCATTAGCCTGTCTTTGTTGTTCTATCATGGCTTGCATCAGTTCCTGAAACTGTGTTGCTATTGGTGTATCAGATGCATCTGACTCATTCTGCTGACTGCCTGAAGCATGATGATTTGGAGCTTTTCTTGGAGGCATATTGCTGTAAGACAAAGAGTTAGTACACAATAATCATGGTATAAGGGTTTCTAAGGTCCTATACCAACGAATCTATCGAGCTCACGAATCCTCGCCACGTTCCTAAGACCTTTCTAGTTTCTTTTAAGTGCCTGAAACATGTCCCGCTCTGATACCAGTCCTGTCGCGACCCCGGAACGGATCCCCGGGCCCACGACGTTGTTGTGTACATTGAATCTTGGAGATATACTTTCCCATAGGTTCTCGTGGTGAGGATTCCAAAAGACACGCGGAATCTGACACGATCAAGTATGCGGAAGCGTGTAGCAAAACACATCAAGATAAGCACCGATAAATCTTTGAGTGCTATGACAAAATAATACAAGACATAATATCAAAGAAAGAAGTTAACATGGCATTCCCAACATAGTTCAAGTTATAAGACTGACACGAAAGTAAGTTATGTTTTTGTTACAACCCATAAGAGGCCAATACACTTCTCCAAAATAATCAAAAGAAACCCCCAAGACAAAGTGATGATGAGACTCAAGAACCCGCCCGACGTCTAGATGACATCGTCGGGCTGCCACTCTCTCACAGGGGTTGGCTCATATGCCTCCTCCTGACGCTCCTCCTCAAAGGTAACGTCTCCTGCACCTGGGCACCAACAAACAAGGGTCAAACACAACGGTTTGGCAGGTAATCACTTTAGGTACAAGCATGAAACAATAAACGTTTTAGAAAACATAAAGCAGATCCTTGATTTGAAATACTACAATGACTGAGATACATTTACAGAAATATTTAATTGAGCTGAGATACTAAAACAAACTAGCATGAGTACATAATATATCATGAATAGTCATCATCCACAAAGAGCCCATCCTTTCTCTATCATTTATATAATGAAAAGAGCAAGCACGCACGACAAGCACGATATACATAATATAATCACAATACGATTTCCCACAAAGACGGGAATTCCGGCCGCGGAACCGGACACGCACGATGTGTAATAAATACACGACCAGTCTGCAGATAGTCCACATGTTTAAGGACCCCCAGACAGTGGATCAAACTGAAAGGGCAGTCCAAGCTCAGTGGTGTTACTTAATTCATGAATGCACAAAACATGCGAAACACTATCAAAACATGTCGAGATAAAAAGGGGGAAATCACTTATCAAAACACGATGAACACGACTAGCAAGGGCATAATTAATATGCATAACACGTTTAGGAAGTGATCCCCATTTTCTTGAAACACGTCTTCAAAACGAGCTTCTACTTAAACTTCAAAACGAGTACACGATGATATTCATTATATTGAAATTAAAGTACGAATACAAAGCCTATCAAGCTCATGCAAGGACCTTTAGTTGATCGTTGTGCAGCCGAAGCCCAAAGGTTGCAATTAAAACAGAATTGGTGCCCCAGAAGTTCAAGAACATCTCGGGTTTCGAGTGCATAATATCAGGCTAAAGGCCACTTAACATGTTCTAGTTTTCATTCTTGCAAAGACTCTTCAAAACAGGTAATTTGTCAATTTCGGTCACCTCGCGGTCAGGTGTCGGCTAGCCGAACTAGGGTCTGGCAGCTAGGCGCCAGATGACCGACAGGCTGACCGCTGGAAATCCAGGTCCAACGCAGCCCTCTGGAAAAGAAACCGAACTGACTGCGGTTAGCTTACGGTTAGCCGAACTGAGACTTGGCGGTTAGCCATAAGCTGACCGTAGGGCTGACCGCGGGAAATCCAGTCTGAAATATAGCTCTCGGGAAAAGGAGCCGACAACGCGCGGTTGGCCAGCGGTTAGCCGACATGGGGTATGGCGGCTAGCCGCTTGCTAACCGTCCAGCTGACCGAAACCCACTGTCGAAATGTCAGCTTCTGGAAAGGGAACCGCCGAGCTCGATCAGCTCGCGGTTAACCGAAATGAGGATTTTGGCTAGCCGCCAGCCGACCGACGGCTGACCGAAACTGCACGGGAAATGCAGTTCAGTTCAGATTTTCACATTTCCTTCTTCCCTTCTTCTTGTTTCTCATTCCACTTGCACTCCCTGAGCCTACATGCTCTCCAAGGGATAAAATACACATTTCTCACAATTCCAAACCATGGAAAACATGATCATGAAGCTTATAAACAAATTTAATGCACAATTTCTAAAATACAATGAAATCAAAATACACATGCGTCATTTCCTAGAGAGATTACTTGCCTTGCCCAATGCTAACAATCCTTCTCAAGCACTTCACTCAGGCTATTCCAATGCTACAAGGAAACCCAAGAAAACCACACAAAACTCACTCAAAAATGGAAACAAGGAACCCATTTTAACAAAAGGGTTTGTACATATGAAAAACATGATCTTAAGGAACTAAAAGACTCTATGAAAAATATGGGTTGAAACTCTTACCTAACAATGGTTAAACAAGAAGAGGTGAAGAAAATGAAGAGCTTGTCCGACCAGAAACTCCAATAAATTTGTACCAATAGAAAGCTTGCAAGGAGATGAAGAAGATGATGTCCTTAGAATTTTCTTCGGAGTCCTCTAGCTAGATCATGCAAGGTGAGGAAGATGGAAGGGAAAAAGGGATTTTCCAGCCCTAGGTCAAGAGAGTTGCAGGAATTTGGTAAAGTGAATGAAAAGAGGGAAAGAGGGGGATTAAGCTTAAGACTTTAGCAAATGGGACCCAATGACTTGAACCTTGAAATGACCAAAACACGATCGTGTGGGCCTCGGATGACTTCGACGAAGAAGAATAAAACGATCGTCGAAATATCTAATTTCAAAAAAGTATATTTTTGACATGGTTTTGAGATCTCGAAAATTATGTCCAGATTTATGCAAGAAAGACAATTTTACCCTCTTTGGGCCAAAACTTGGGTCTTTGGGCTTCAAACATGAATGGGTTGAAAACAAAAGTTGTAACGCATAGAAAAATCATTCAAATGAAATCAAAATCAGAATCACACGGAAACCGATATGATCCTCCCAAGCTTACACGGGCACTCAGGCCTTCCTGAGTGTGTCAAACTAATACTAAACGTTCTGAAAATTCCCAAAGCTATGTCCAAGACTAAAGCTAATTACTTCTAACCCAACGACAACTAAACCCACTTAGGACTAAATACATACTAATCGCACACTAATCGACTTGGTCTGGGTCGGGGTCTAACAGCTTGGTCCTAGCAAATGACTTTTCTGTCATGAAGGAATTTTGTTCTTTCTTCATGATTTCCTCAATCACTACCAGCTGGCGAGACAACTCAGCTATGGTCATTTCCAATTTGTTATAATTGATCTCGAAATGATTGAAAGAATTCGGTAGTGACTGAAGGATCATGTCGATCTGCGATTCTTTATCAATCGTAACACCCAGTACATCTAACTCATTTAGTGCGAGACTCATTTTCAACAAATGTTTTTGTACTGGGGTTCCCTCAGCCATCTTAGTGTTTATCAGCACCTTCATAGCAGCTTGCCTAGCAGGTCTAACCTGGTCCGCAAACATCTCCTTTAAGTTCGATATAATATCGTATGCTGACTTATAGGATTGATGTTGGTGTTCTAAAACACTAGACATGGATGCCTGTATAAAACATCTCGCTACCTCATAAAGGTCCTTTTCATACTGAGGTGCATGAAGCTCAGGCTCAGGAAGGGAGGGTATGGTAAGGACATATCTGCATCCTGAAGCTGTCAGGATAATATCCAGGGTCCTTTTCCAGTCTATAAAGTTGGATCCCACCAATTTATTTTGGTTGAGGATGGTCGCAAGTGGATTGAAAGTATTTGAATTCATGCTTGAAATACTGTAGCACATAACCATACATTCAATTAATGAATTTAAATGACATTAGGGTTTAGTATTCTACCAAATTTATATGAAATCCTCATAACCACTAAATTCAGAATACATCAGAATCCCAATCCCCGGGGTATGCCTCCTTGGGGAGTGCAAATACCACCTAAATTGGTGCGGATCAAAGTTGGTCAAAATCGGAATTAAGACTAACTATCCATGATCCCCTTCATTCATTATTATCTAGGTATCTCATACCAAATAATGAATGACTCCCGATTAGCTTCGGTTTCTAAAATAAATGAGGCAAATCCTTGGGGATACTACATCATTATTTTAGTTAAGTGTGACCCACCAACTAGCATTACATGACAATCG
The DNA here is from genome assembly GCA_038049695.1 of Cinnamomum chago. Taxonomy (NCBI): domain Eukaryota; kingdom Viridiplantae; phylum Streptophyta; class Magnoliopsida; order Laurales; family Lauraceae; genus Cinnamomum; species Cinnamomum chago. The sequence goes on along the minus strand of CP142455.1, from coordinate 50,979,135 downwards.
TTGCGAGCAGCTCCTCCTTGGGGAGTGGGCCCCCGCCCCGTCTCACCAACACTATCCATAGGAGATCCATATCTAGTAACCGGAGAAATAAAAGCCCTCTGTGGGGAACGACCATTCTCAAGATGGCGCAAGGCTAATACTTTCCTTACAATGGGGATTTCTAAATATAAATGCCCCGCTCCCACTTAATATTTTAGAATTGAGGATTTCCTTGTAAGGTATTGTGAGAACCCGACCCCTAATTTCCTGGATTAGTGTTGTTTTATTTGTGGATTAGTTTCTTTTAGTGGGATTAGTGTTTGTTGGGTTGAGTTTGTGAGTTAGAATGGTTTTTCACTAGTTTTGGGGAGTCTTGAGTGCCTTTAGGATTGGTGGGACCCTTTGGGGGTTCTTTTAGTGAAGGGCGCATGATTGGGAGATAATTCGAAACTTCCGATAATTCTTGTTTTAGCCTCGTTTGACTTATTCTGCTAATCTCTACAACTTTCGTGTTGACTTCGCCCCCGTTCGAGACCTCGAAACCCTACTTTTCTAATGCTAGGGCAAAACAGTCTTTTCACATTGAATCTGGACCCAAATTTCGAGATCCCAAAGCCATGCCAAAATTATACTTTTTGAAAACTAGATTTTATGAGAAGGATTTTTCTCTTCTTCGTCGATCGCATCCGAGGCCCACAAATTGATGTTTTACCCTTGACAAGCTTTGAGTGTGGTGGGGCCCACACCCACCCATTATAAAAGATGACTCTCCCCTCTCCCCTCACTCATTCGTTGCAGCCAAAAGGGGAGCTCTGCAACTGAGCTTCCCCTTCCCTTTCTTCTTGTTTTCTCCTCCCTATTCATGGAGGAAACCCTTGCCATTTGGAAACCCCACCATGCCATCTTCTTCCCCATCTCTTTAGCTCCCATGGATGTTATTTTTGTGCAAATCCAAGGTGGGAAGCCCCTACTTCAAGCTTCTTCTTGTTGATTGATGACCCTAAAGGTAAACACTCCTTCCCATTTTCCTTTTATGTGCATTGGTTTTCCCTTAAGTTCTATTTCCTAGTTTGGTTTGAGCCCATTCCTTGTCTTTCATTGTTTGACCCATTTTAGGGTTTGTTTTGGGGGTTTCGCTTGTAGTTTTGGAGCTTGGATTTGGAAGAGTGTTTAAGCTTGATTTCTTGATTATAAGACCCAAGGCAAGTGGATGAATGGATAAGTTTTTGAAAATTTACATGTTTCATGGAAATCTCTTATTTTACACTATTGGTTCTTAATGATTTTTACATGTGTTTTCCTAGTTTTCCTTGCCTTGATTTCTATTACTTTTGAAATACATATTGATGAGTTGATTCCTCTATTATACAACTTGATAAATGTATCCATTATGTTGTTAAAGTGTAGATGAATCTTATGGATAGTGGTTTTCATTTGCTTGATGTTTGAATGTGAAGAAGAAGGTGTTTGGATTTAATGTTCATTGAAGTTTTGATGGGAGTTTTTATTTTAGTTTGGATGTTTGTTGAAGCAAGGAAAAACTCAGTTTGTATAAGAGTGCAAGTGGAAGAGAAAGGAGGGAAAAAGAGGAAGACCCAGCTCACTGCAGGTGCTGTTCCGCAGTGTACCCGGTCGACCTGGCGGGGTCCCGGTCGACTGGCGACACAGGGTCTGGCTCCGAAATCACTGCACACATTTCACTTACAACTCCCGGTCGACCGGGCCAATTGGGAAACCCTACTGGGAGGAATTTTTACCCGGTTTTTGGATGGGTTTAGGTGGGACTTTGGCTACCCTTCTTGGACTCATTGGACTATATATGAGGATGTCTTGAGCCGACATTCTTCACGGTTGGTTCGGTTGCATCGGAATCCAATCCATTTCAATCTTTAACGGTATGGGACAACGCGATATCCTCCTTATATCTATACGTGAAGTCTATTTCCTTGGGTATCGCAAATCCTATTCCTTTCGGTGACTGTGTAGGTTGTACGATGCTTCAGGATTAACATCATACTTAGGATGGACTGTTTATAGTTTTGATTCTTAATCGTACCATCTAGTACAATCTATAAGCTCACTTTAAAGTTTTGAAAATTGTAAAGTGCATAAGGAGCCCAGAATGTCTTCAAACTGAAGGAGTACCAAGTTATTATTATAATCGACATACGAGACCCCTATTCACCTTAAATAAATCTTGAAACCAATATTTTTACCCGAAATTGTAATAGTTCATTGTATTCCCTCATTTCCGAGATTTACATTACGCGACTTGTTTTCCTGAAATCACTGAAGTTACACTAGTAACAGTTATTTGTCCCGAAATGTATCGCCCGACAAGAAACGACAGTGTGCCTTTGAGCACCCCCGTCTCGCCGTTTATTTATTGTACTTGATTTACTTGCATATGTCTCGAATTGTTATTTGACCTATGAGTCGGCATCACTAAGCTTGGATAACCTTGTCAGTTTGATCCACCGACTTGGAGATTCCCCCTCCCGTCCCGCCAGCTGCAGTTTAGATCCCGATGCCCGGTTTATTACCGTGGTCCCTTCCCGATACCCGGTTCGCTACCGTGGTCCCGTCCCATATATTTATAATGTATATATGCTTTGCATTGAATCTCCTCACCTTGTGTGACTGAGACCAACGTCCCATTATACTCTTGTCACTTTGGTGATAGAGGACTTAGCTTTTTGTGATTGCCACCTTGCTAGTTCCCGATTCCTTGGATACCCTACATGTTTTATATTGCTTATTTGTTTTCCGGTAAATGATTCATTTCTTTTATGAAAGTTATTATTTAAACGGGTGTTAAGATTTCCAAGGTAGATTCAGTTATTGTTATATTGTTTCTCGTTCCTTGTACACACACATGTTTTAAATGAATACCCGATTTGTTAGATATCCGTGTTTTCAAATATGTTTTAAATGACACTTGTTTTGTCAGATCCCTAAGTTTACACATGTTTTAAATGAATGCTTGATTTATTAAATATCCATACTTTGACATATGTTTCAAATGGACATTTGTTTTGCCAGATTTCTATGGTTACACATGCTTTAAGTGAATACCCGGTTTGTCGAATATTCATGCTTTGACATATGTTTCAAAGGAACGTTTATTTTGCCAGACCTCTAAATTTATACATGTTTTAGACGAACCCCCGATTGTCAAATATATATGCTTTTATAGATGATGTAAATGAACATATGTTTTGTTAGATCTTCATGTTTTACCCATGCTGTTGGGATTGGTGTATGCCCTAAAGCCCACTGACTGCACTCACATCTCTGTAACTGGATATTTATTGGTTATTTAATGGAATGACATCTTTCTCTTTATACTTGTGTATATGTATGGTTGTATAAGGCCCATTGTTTTCTAGTAAATGACTCAGGTGTGTAGTGGCTACACAGTAAGGTCTGAGTCATGGACACTTGAAACAATAAACATGTTCATAACTGAGAGATGGAGTTGGGCACTTCATCTTGGTATAAGTTATAATGAGATACTCTCCTGTATTCAGGGTGACTTACCTTAGTCAAGGAGGACTTTCCGGATTTATCTCATTAGTGCATGTGTCATGCATTGAACAGGACCACTTGTAGGTGTGATCTCTGAAATAGTACTATCACAGAGAGAGATCAAATCACCTCTTGCTACTAAGTGACCAGTGCTCTTAATCTTGAGCATTTGTGGATGAACTGACGAAGTCAAGTTCTTGTGCTTTAATTCACTATGGGTGAGATCCTGTTCATGGGTCAACAGCTCTGTGTTTTGGGTACTCGGGCTTGATTAGTTGGGACGTGCAAATGCAATATGGAATCTATGCCATCGTGTGATGGAATGATCGTCCTCTTAGAATTATCCGATTAATCATCAGAATCTAAGATCTTAGTATATGGATGTTCCATATGGATATTGAACTTGTGGGTCGCTCCCTGGATCAAGAGAATAATATCCGGATGATGATTAAGTCAAGGGTATGAAGTTCTAAGGTTGATATGTAATCAAGAAGGTAGATAGTACATCGGTTAACCTACTTGATTATGGATGTTACATAGAGGGGCATTGTGGTCATTGTACTTGGTAGGTCAAAGACAATCGTCTATTTATGATGAGCTTTATTTGCAATTTAATATTTATCCCTGGAGTGCAACCATAACTCTCTAGTGGAATGAGTTAGGGTTAAAATGATCTTAATGTTGCTATGGGGTTAGCATGGACATTTTGGTCATTTTGGGAGCCAAGGGCAAATATGTCTTTTGGTCCCTCTTCTAGCCACTTTCCTATATTGGCATGGTTTCCTAATTTAATTAGATGATATGTGGTTGAATTATTTTGTGGAAGAATAATTTTGAGTTTAAATTCTAATAGGCTCTTGATGGCATACATGAATTTTAACTCTAGCTAAATTATTGACTAGTGGGCCATGGTGTGTTTAGCTATCTTGTGGGCCAGCCATAAGTGGAGCCCCTTGTGTGAGGTTTCCAAGTTTGATTAGGTATCTTTACTTGGAAAGAAAGACTCCTCTTTGGGTAAGAATTCCATTGATTAAAGGTTACTAATTTTAGTGTCTTTAATTAGTAAGTGTTGCACAACTAAAGGGGAAGGTTGCTATTCTTTTTAGGGATTGACATTCCTATTGGAAAGAGTATTCCTTAAAGGAATCAAATCTTTATATATATATGGGAGTCTCCTTTGGGCATGCAACACACAAGAGAAGAGATCAAGTGGCTGGAATTAAACCCTAGGGGCGTGAATCACCATAGTGATCCATTGGCCGCCCAAAGCAAGAGAGAATAACACACACGCCCACCCCATTGCTGCCCTCTTCTTCTTCATAGGAGAGGAGATCAGGTCTTGGGTTGTTTCCACAAAGAGAAGTTCAGAAAACCCTTCTTAGGATTCCATAGTTTGATCCCACCATCAACACCAATCAGATTGGGAAGTGGAAAAGAAGAGAAGACCAAAGGAGAAGCTACTGCAGAAAATTCCTGCAACTAGCATTGCTTACTGCTGGCTGATATCAGACCTTTGGAGCATTCTTTTCAAAGACTTGAGACCTTCAAATCAGCAAGGTATTAGTCCTCTAACATCTCCTTACTTTATACACATGTTGATCATGGTTTCATGGAGTTTTTATGCATGATTCATGGCTGGAAAATCAGATTAGTTTCAAGTTTTAAAACAAGATCAGCCATGGACGTCTACTTGTATCTGATTTCAGATCTTTAATGCATATTCTTTCAATGGTATCAGAGCCACTCCATGATTAATCATGATCCCATGTTGTGTGGTTTTCATTCCTAGATTAATTAAGGGCATGGTGGCGCCCTTTAGGTTGTTATTTCCTGCATTAATAGTGTGCAGGAATTTTTTCTAGGCTGCAGGAATTGTTTCCATGCTGCTGGAATAATTCCAGAATGCTTTTTACTACATGTATGAAGTGCAGGAATTGTTTCCATGCTGCTGGAATAATTCCAGAATGCTTTTTACTACATGTATGAAGTGCAGGAATTGTTTCCATGCTGCTGGAATAATTCCAGAATGCTGTTTATTACATGTATGAAGTGCAGGAATTGTTTCCATGCTGCTGGAATAATTCCAGAATGCTGTTTTCTATATGTTTGAAGTGCAGGAATTTTTTCCAGGGTGCTGGAATTATTTCAGATCACTATATAGTGCTGTACATAGCACAATGAATGCACTAACCTCTTTGTTTGCAGCCATATAATTGCATCCTTGATGGTTCGCATGTATGTGTGTGGATTTGGATGTTTTTTAATTAGTTGGAAATTGTACGGTTGCGCGGTTAGCAACCATAGGAGATTGTAATTTTTCCTTAATTTGATTTCAACTAGTCTTGATGTAAGCTTTCTTGAAAAGCATAGGGATCTCCAATGTAATTTTTGTTTTTTGCTTTTCATGGGTTTGCTTGTATAAATTAATTTATTGTAACAAGCAAGGAGAAGAAAGCTTCAAAGATTGCATGGTTGCAATTAGAGGAGGATCCCGTGGTGGTGGAGGCAACGAAGGTTTCCTAGTGCGAAAAGGACTCTTAACCAAGTTTCCTAGTTGGATAAGGAATCCTAGTTGGAAAAGGATTTGAAGTCCAAAAATAGCAGGGAGCCATCAAGGATTGCATTCTTTAATTTGCTTTTATATATGGAATGCATGGTTGAATGCTTTATATAATTGCTATGTTTATCACCTAGTAACATGGCCACCACTAGGTTCTTAAAATTGGCATCTTTCTATATTGGATTGTTTTTGTTTGGCAAATTGTTTTAAACGGATCTTAGACCAGCACCTTCTATTTGTCTAAGGTTTAAAATTGGATAGGGTTTAGTTTATCTTGGTACCCTAAGTTTCCAAGAGAGGCCAAACTAAAATCTAATATGTTGCTACCCTAGTGGGCCCATAACCCTCAGGTCCCAAGACCTTTAAACCCTAGTGTGAAATAATCAAGTGGGAGAGGGGTTTGGGAAAACCCCATGGCCTTCCATTTTAGGTTCATGCTATCTCATTAGAGTGTTAGTGGGAGCGGCCATCCCTTCGATGGAGTTCTTTACTAAAGATCGCTTCGATGGGTTAGTGGGTGAACTAATGTGAATATTCGTAATGAGGTGTTAGTGGGAGCAACCACCCTTTCGGTGGAGTTCTTTACTAAAGATCACTTCTATAGAATGTCAATGAAGTGTTGGTGGGAGCGGCCATCCCTTCGGTGGAGCTCTTTACTAAGGTTCACTTCAAGGGTTGATTGGAGTCACTTCCCTTCGGAGGACTCAAGTCATAGACATTCTGGGAACGTTCATAAAAGATGGTAATACACTTGACATAAGACGGTAATGACCTCTCCCTAGGAGTTAGAGTTGTTTGTCATATGAGGCCAAACCAATCAGTGATTGGACTATCACTGGATATTCGTATCCAGACAGTGATGATCCAAATAAGCAGACCTTAACTCAACGTAACTGTAGGCTCGGCCATCCCTTCGATGGAGGGTCTATGAGGAGCTTGAGACACTGATACATTATTATTAGGGTTAAATAATGTAAAAAGTCTTGTGCATGTTTTTTTCCTTTTACTACAAGCACAATATACATGTTACATATATATTGCCTGTCTAATTATAACCTGTTATATATATCCAGAGAGATGGGGAAGGATTCCTTTAGCCCGTTGATGAGTATTCTGCGTGAGAACAAATTGACTGGCCCAAATTACGTAGACTGGAAAAGAAACCTTAACATAGTACTCACCGCTGAAGAGTACAAGTATGTTTTGTCGGAACCCTGTCCTACCATTGATGATTATTCTACAGATGACCAGCTAGAGGCTGAAAGGAAATGGAAAAGGGCGAATAGCATGGCGAAATGCTACATGCTTGCTTCCATGTCCAACGTGTTGCAAACGCAGCATGAGCAAATGGACACAGCTTCAGATATCATGTTGTCATTGTCTGAGATGTTCGCAGACAGAAGCAGGCCAGCTAGGCAAGCTGCTTTAAGGACAATCATGAATTCTAGGATGGCTGAGGGAACACCTGTCAGAGAGCACATGCTCAAAATGATGGATTGTTTCAATGAAGCTGAGATCCTAGGGGCTGAGATTGATGCAGGGAGTCAGACTGATATGATTCTAGAAACTCTGCCGGGGTCTTTCAATCAGTTCAAGCTCAACTTCAACATGAGCAAGATGGACATGACTCTCTCTGAGTTAATGAAAGAACTCCAGGCGGCAGAGGCCATCATGAAGCCTAAAGGCCAACTTCACTTTTCCCAGTTTTCCTCTAAACTCAACCCGAAAAAGAAAAAGTTCAAGAAGAAGCAGGGTAAGGGAAAAGGACAGAAAAAGGGCAATGCTGGGAAAAAGGACAAAGGCACAGGTGAAAAGCCCAAAGGGAAATGCTTTAAGTGCGGCCTCAAAGGTCACTGAAAGAAAGATTGTCCCAAGCTCCTAGGCTTAGATAAGAAAGGTATATCTCTTTCCTACTACATTGAAACCTGTCATGTGGTTGATTCTACTGATTCCTGGATAGTAGACTCTAGAGCCACTAATCATATCTGCAATTCATTGCAGGGGTTTCAGATAATGAAAAAGCTTGAGAAAGGGGAGTTTGACCTTAGAGTTGGAAATGGAGCAAAGATCTGGGCTGTTGCAGTGGGAGCAGTTACCTTACATTTTCCGCATGATAGGATATTAGTTTTAAACAATGTTATTTATGTTCCGAACATAAGGAAGAATTTAATTTCAGTTTCCAGACTCATTGAATTTAATTATTCAGTTTCTTCCCATTCTGGTGTTGATATCAGTAGAGATGGAAATATTATATGTTCCGGTAGAATGCATGATAACTTATTTTATATATATCCTATTGCTCCCTCACTGCATAATGTACAACTAGAAAGCCCATCTTCCCTCAAGAGGAAGGTATCTTCGACCAATGACACTTATCTTTGGCACTTACGTTTGGGTCATATTAACCTAAAACGGATTCAGAGGTTGGTAGAGGATGGGCTTCTGAGCTCATTAGATCTCGAACCTTTTCCTCAGTGTGAATCTTGTCTCATGGGAAAGATGACCAAAAGGTCATTCTCTGGAAAGGGACTGAGGTCAAAGGATTTGTTAGAATTGGTTCACACTGATGTGTGTGGTCCTATGAACAAACTAGCTAGAGGAGGTTATGAGTATTTCATCACCTTCACTGATGATTACTCTAGGTATGGATATGTGTACCTAATGCGACACAAGTCTGAAGCGTTTGATAAGTTCAAACAATTCAAGGCTGAGGCGGAGCTACAACTAGGGAAACATATCAAAGCTCTTTGATCTGATCGAGGTGGCGAATACCTCCTGGGTGAGTTCAAGGAGTACCTCACACAACATGGGATTGTGTCTCAATTGTCTGCACCGGGTACACCCCAGCAAAATGGTGTAGCAGAGAGAAGAAACCGTACCCTTTTTGATATGGTAAGGTCCATGATGAGTCATGCAACCCTACCCATATCTTTTTGGGGATATGCCCTAGAAGCAGCAGCATTCATTTTGAATTTGGTACCTTCTAAATCAGTACCTAGGACACCTCAAGAAATGTGGACAGGACGAAAACCCAGTTTAAAACATATCCACATTTGGGGTTGTCCAGCTTATGTACTGAATGATAAAGCTACCAAGCTAGAACCCAGATCGGAAATGTGCTACTTCATTGGGTATCCTAAGGGAACGAGAGGAGGCATCTTTTATCATCCAAAGGAGCAAAAGGTGCTTATCAGCACTCATGCTAGATACTTGGAGGATGATTGCATGATGCACCAAGAGCTTGGTTATAAAGAAACACTTGAGGAGATTCTTTCAGAAACTCCTGCAACATCTGTGCCAGATCCTGAGATTGTAGAAAATCAAGACATTCCTTTTAACACTCCGGAGCCTCGTCGTAGTGGGAGTATTACTAGACCACCAGATAGATACTTGGGAGTGTCTTTTATGACAGACTCCGAGGATCTGGTTGAGGATCCTACTAGTTACGATGAAGCAGTAACGGACATAGATGCTGACATGTGGCAGCAAGCGATGAAATCTGAATTGGATTCTCTGTATTCCAATCAAGTCTGGGAACTTGTGGATGCACCTGAAGGGATCAAACCCATAGGGTGCAAGTGGATCTACAAGAGAAAGAGAGGAGTGGATGGGAAGGTTGAAACCTTCAAAGCAAGACTGGTGGCGAAAGGATATACTCAGAAAGAGGGTATCGATTATGAGGAAACTTTTTCGCCAGTAGCCATGCTCAAGTCCATAAGGATTCTCTTAGCCATCGCATGTCATTATGACTACGAGATATGGCAAATGGATGTCAAGACAACTTTTCTAAATGGAAGTCTTGACGAATGCATCTATATGATGCAAACAGAGGGATTCATTGCTGGTGGCCAAGAGAACATGGTCTGTAAACTTAAGAAGTCCATTTATGGACTTAAGCAAGCATCTAGGGCATGGAACATCAAGTTTAATCAGGCAGTCAAATCCTTTGGCTTTGATCAAAACATTGATGAACCATGTGTGTATAAGAAAGGGAGTGGAAACGCAGTTGCATTTTTAGTCCTATATGTGGATGACATATTACTCATTGGAAATGATGTTGGCATCTTGTCATCTACAAAGGTTTGGTTATCATCTCAATTTCAGATGAAGGATTTGGGTGAGGCGAGCTATGTCTTAGGGATCAAGCTTTTGCGAGATCGCAAGAACAAGATGTTAGCCTTATCCCAATCTTCGTATATTGAGAAGATATTGTTCAAGTATAACATGCATGACTCCAAGAAGGGCTTGCTACCTTCTAGACATGGAGTACCACTATCTCGGAATCAATGTCCGAAGGCACCTGAGGAGATAGAAAGCATGAGGAGAGTACCATATGCATCAGCTGTTGGAAGCCTCATGTATGCAATGTTGTGTACTAGACCAGATATTTGCTTTACCGTTGGCATGGTTAGCAGATATCAATCAAACCCTGGACATATGCACTGGACAGCTGTTAAGCATATATTCAAGTATCTTCGGAGAACGAAAGATTATATGCTAGTCTACCGAGCAGATGATCTAACGCCACTGGCATATACAGACTCTGATTTCCAGTCGGATGTAGATGGCAGAAAGTCTACCTCGGGATACGTCTTTACTCTATCAGGAGGGGCTATATCATGGAGAAGTGTCAAGCAAGATTGTAATGCTGATTCTACCATGGAAGCAGAGTATGTGGCGGCATCGGAAGCTGGGAAGGAAGCAGTATGGCTCAGAAAATTCCTATTGGAATTGGGAGTAGTTCCTGCAGTGCAAAAACCGATTGTCATGTACTGCGATAATACTGGTGCAGTAGCTAACTGCAAAGAGCCCAGGAATCACAAAAAAGGCAAACATATTCAGAGAAAGTACCACTTGATCCGGGAATTCGTACAGGATGGAGAAATAGTGGTAGAGCAGATTGCCTCAGCAAATAACTTAGCTGACTCATTTACTAAGACTCTTACTGAGAAAGTCTTTACTTCACATGTTGAGTCTATGGGAGTTAGGTTAGGTCGTAGTGATCTTTAGTGCAAGTGGGAGATTGTTGGGATTGGTGTATGCCCTAAAGCCCACTGACTGCACTCACATCTCTGTAACTGGATATTTATTGGTTATTTAATGGAATGACATCTTTCTCTTTATACTTGTGTATATGTATGGTTGTATAAGGCCCATTGTTTTCTAGTAAATGACTCAGGTGTGTAGTGGCTACACAGTAAGGTCTGAGTCATGGACACTTGAAACAATAAACATGTTCATAACTGAGAGATGGAGTTGGGCACTTCATCTTGGTATAAGTTATAATGAGATACTCTCCTGTATTCAGGGTGACTTACCTTAGTCAAGGAGTGTTAGGGTCTTTATAGATTGCAATTTGATGGATGCATTATCATTCAAGCATCATTTGATTTACACACATGCATTGTTTTAGATAAACTTGAAATCTTGATTTATTCATGCATTACTTTTAAGAGTTGTAAAAGTTTTGATTTATGCATGATTTGTTTTTTAATCTTGGATGCATTTGATTTAGAAAAGAGTTTTCAAGAAATCAAGCAAGCCTTTGTTTTAAAAGTTTTGAATCTTTTTAGGCTTTTTATGTCATGTTTTAAAAACCATTAGAATCTTTAAAACATGTTTTCCAAGCTTGATTTAGTGGCCAAAAGGTCCCCCATAGAAAAACCTTCAAATATGCAAAAGTTGCAAAGGGAGGCTGTCCCGGCAGTGTCGCTGGTCGACCGAGAGGCAGGTCTCGGTCGACCGAGACAACTGGAGGTAAAACCTGCAGTTTTTGAACTGAAACCTCCAACGGTCAGAAATCTGACCGTTGTGCCTTCCCGGTCGACCGAGACCTCTTTGTCGGTCGACCGAGGACTAGCCGTTGGCAACTTTTTGCTATAAATATGAGTTCTTTCCCTTGCCAAAAGTTGGGAATTTTTAACCCCTCCTTGAGAGGATTTGAGGCATATCAAAAGGGAAAAGAACCAAGGGATGAAGGGGAAGATTAGGAAAGCTAAAGCTTGGATTAATGAAGTTAAACCACCAAGTAGGCTCTTCCTTCCTTAATCATATGTTTTCATGCTTTTGTTTTATTTTTGGTAAATCATTTCTAGCATGTTAAACTATGTTTGTGTTGTGTCCTTAACATGTGTTATGTTTTGAGTTGATTTATTGTTTTGGATACAATACCATATGATTCAATCCAAGTAGTACTTGAATTGGTAAATCAAAGTAGATCATGTTAATGAAAAAAAATCTTTGAAATCACATGTAACATGATCCATATACTTGGTTGAATCTTTGGTTGTTGTTTTCCATCATAAGAACATCTCTCTCAAAACTAACTTATGTTTTGGATTCAACTTCTTTACAAATCATATGTTTTCATGTTTTGTTTTATCATTGGTAAATCTTTGTAACATGTTAATATATGATGTGCTGTATCCTTAGCATGGTTTATATTTTGAATAGATTTATTGTTTTGGATGCTTCACCATTGATTCAATCAAAGTAGTACTTTATCTTTGGTAAATCTAAGTAGATCATGTTAATGAAATATGTAACATGATTCATATACTTTGTTGAATCATTGGTTGTTGTTTTTCCATCATAAGAAAATCTCTCTCAAATGTATCTTATGTTTTGGATCCAACATCATTACAAATCATATGTGTATTATTGTTTTAATGCTTCACAACTTGCCTTACTTTGATTGGTAAATCTTTTTCAAGTTGTCCTTATAATTACATATGATTTGTCCCCTCTTTTCAATCAAATCTATTTTTATGTTTTGAGCTTCATTGATGATTTGATTGACATCCCTATGCATCACATGTTTAGAGCTAATCCATTTCATACAACTTGTGTAACTTTGATATCATTAACAAGTTGTTACTTTTAACATGTGATTGCATTCTTCCTCAATCATAAATGTTTTTGAGCTAAAACTTTCAAAAGCCTTAGGCTTACATTTATGAGCTTTCATTTTCTAAATGATTGAGGACCACACACACACACTTCATTTGTTTTCATCTTTGCATTCATAGTGTGAGTGTGTATTAGATTTTCACTTCCATATCTGCCTATTTTAGAGGCAAATGTAATGAGCTAAAATGAATCTCCATCTAGTGTATTAAAGACACAACTTAGTGAGATAACCAACCATGTGGTTGAAGAGGTTATTGCTTAGCCTATAAAAGCATAGTGTATAGGTTGATGTTAAGCCTTGAAAAACATCATTGTAAGGTTATTGCTTAGCCTTGGAAAGCATATTGTAAAGGTTATTGCTTAGCCTATTGAAAAGCATAAATAGTGGAAATCCGGTGGGGTGTTGGTTCACAAGCCGGTAGTGGATGTAGGCATTGAGGCCGAACCACTATAAATCCTTGTGTGATGGTGCTTGCTTTGTGGTGATTGTTTTCTTTAAGCTTCCGCATTTTGTTTGATAATCATCACTTGTGACTAGTTTGTTTTAAAGAAGTTAAAATTGTTAAAATTGGTCACAATTGTTGCTCACCCTATTCACCCCCCTCTAGGGTTAGGATCCCATGGACTTACAAGGAGGACTTTCCGGATTTATCTCATTAGTGCATGTGTCATGCATTGAACAGGACCACTTGTAGGTGTGATCTCTGAAATAGTACTATCACAGAGAGAGATCAAATCACCTCTTGCTACTAAGTGACCAGTGCTCTTAATCTTGAGCATTTGTGGATGAACTAACGAAGTCAAGTTCTTGTGCTTTAATTCACTATGGGTGAGATCCTGTTCATGGGTCAACAGCTCTGTGTTTTGGGTACTCGAGCTTGATTAGTTGGGACGTGCAAATGCAATATGGAATCTATGCCATCGTGTGATGGAATGATCGTCCTCTTAGAATTATCCGATTAATCATCAGAATCTAAGATCTTAGTATATGGATGTTCCATATGGATATTGAACTTGTGGGTCGCTCCCTGGATCAAGAGAATAATATCCGGATGATGATTAAGTCAAGGGTATGAAGTTCTAAGGTTGGGATGTAATCAAGAAGGTAGATAGTACATCGGTTAACCTACTTGATTATGGATGTTACATAGAGGGGCATTGTGGTCATTGTACTTGGTAGGTCAAAGACAATCGTCTATTTATGATGAGCTTTATTTGCAATTTGATATTTGTCCCTGGAGTGCAACCATAACTCTCTAGTGGAATGAGTTAGGGTTAAAATGATCTTAATGTTGCTATGGGGTTAGCATGGATATTTTGGTCATTTTGGGAGCCAAGGGCAAATATGTCTTTTGGTCCCTCTTCTAGCCACTTTCCTATATTGGCATGGTTTCCTAATTTAATTAGATGATATGTGGTTGAATTATTTTGTGGAAGAATAATTTTGAGTTTAAATTCTAATAGGCTCTTGATGGCATACATGAATTTTAACTCTAGCTAAATTATTGACTAGTGGGCCATGGTGTGTTTAGCTATCTTGTGGGCCAGCCATAAGTGGAGCCCCTTGTGTGAGGTTTCCAAGTTTGATTAGGTATCTTTACTTGGAAAGAAAGAATCCTCTTTGGGTAAGAATTCCATTGATTAAAGGTTACTAATTTTAGTGTCTTTAATTAGTAAGTGTTGCACAACTAAAGGGGAAGGTTGCTATTCTTTTTAGGGATTGACATTCCTATTGGAAAGAGTATTCCTTAAAGGAATCAAATCTTTATATATATATGGGAGTCTCCTTTGGGCGTGCAACACACAAGAGAAGAGATCAAGTGGCTGGAATTAAACCCTAGGGGCGTGAATCACCATAGTGATCCATTGGCCTCCCAAAGCAAGAGAGAATAACACACACGCCCACCCCATTGCTGCCCTCTTCTTCTTCATAGGAGAGGAGATCAGGTCTTGGGTTGTTTCCACAAAGAGAAGTTCAGAAAACCCTTCTTAGGATTCCATAGTTCGATCCCACCATCAACACCAATCAGACTGGGAAGTGGAATAGAAGAGAAGACCAAAGGAGAAGCTACTGCAGAAAATTCCTGCAACTAGCATTGCTTACTGCTGGCTGATATCAGACCTTTGGAGCATTCTTTTCAAAGACTTGAGACCTTCAAATCAGCAAGGTATTAGTGTTAGAGATTTTGTATTTGCAATTTGATGGATGCATTTGCATATTGGCATCATTTGAATTCACACACATGCATTGATTTAAAATATCTTGAAATCTAGTTTTATACATGCATAGCTTTTAAGATTTGGAAAAGCTTTTGTTTTATGCATGGTTTGGTTTTAAACTTGGATGCATTGGTTTTGGAACCCAAAACTCTTTTGAAAACCTAATTCCTTGTGCATTACATTTGGAAAATCATGTTAGGTATTTAGGTTTGAGCTTTGCATACTTTCATCTCTTCAAAATCATATTTGTATGCATTGTTTTTGAAAAAGGAGTTTTTAGAAATCAAGCTAGCCTATGGTTTAAAGTTTCAAATCATTTTAGGCTTTGGATGTTTCATGTTTTTATACATCTTTGGATGTTTTAAAACATGTGAAAAAGCTTGATTTTAATGGCCCAAAAGATCCCCAAAGAAAATCTTCAAGAAACCCAATAAATGGGAAATTCTGGGCAGGCCCGGTCAACCGGCCATGTGTGGCCGGTCAACCGGCCAAGAGGCCCGGTCAACCGGCCAAACTGGCGGTTAACCGGACTGCTGAGGCTTCAACGGGCATTTTTATGACCGTTGTGCTTGGCCGGTCAACCGGCCTGTCATGGCCGGTCAACCGGGGATATAGCCGTTGGGCTGTTTTGGGGATATAAATGAGCTCTTTCCTTTGTCTTTGGTTGGAGATTTTGAAACCCTCTTTGAGGAGCTTTGAGAGAAGACAAAGGGGATGATCTAAGAGACATCAAAGGGTCATTAAGTAAAGCTTAAGCTTGGATCAACTAAGTTAAATCTCCAAGTAAGTTTTACTTTTAATTAATCATTTGTTATGTGCTTTATTTGAATCTTTGGAAAATGATTTCAAGCATGATAACAATGATGTGTTGAATCCTTTCTTCCCTCCATCTTTGATATTCAAGATTGGATTCATCACTTTGATTTCAACCCAAGTTTTGTTTTAAACTTTCTTAATCATGCTTAGCCATAAATCTTTGATTTCTTTTATTGCATGATTACTTCACTTGGTTGAAACTTCCCTTGTTGTTTTCATTCATTTAATCTTTAGTCAAATTAGTTTTTGAAAACAACATTGCACATGCATCACTTGATTAGGCTTAAACACTTTCATACAACTTGTGATCTTTAGATTTTCATATCATTCACAAGTGTGTAATTGTTCAAGTGATTTGCATAGAACTTCAATCATAACTTTTTGTGCCTTAAACTTTCAAATTGCATTAAGCATAAATTGATTGAGCTTACTTTTAAACTTGATTGAAGTTTTCACACACACACACTTCATAAGCATACATCTTTGCATTCATTGAGTGTTTGTGTGAGTTAGGATTTTCATTTTCATATCCGCCTATTTAGAGGCAATTTATTTGAGCTTAAATTGTAATCTCTTAGAGTGTTGAGTAAACACTTTCTTAGAGAAATATTGATTTGTAAAGGTTATTGCTTAGCCTAAGAAAAGCATTGTGTAAGGTTATTGCTTAGCCTAAGAAAAGCATTGTGTAAGGTTATTGCTTAGCCTAAGAAAAGCATTTTGTAAAGGTTATTGCTTAGCCTCTAAAAGCACATTGAGAGGTTGTTGTTTAGCCTTGAAAAGCAACATTGTAAGGGTTATTGCTTAGCCTAGTAAAAAGCATAAATAGTGGAATCCGGTGGGGTGTTGGATACACAAGCCGGTAGTGGATGTAGGCACGTTGGCCGAACCACTATAAATATTGTGTTGCGGTGATTGCAATGTGGTGTTTGTTTTTGTATTAGCTTCCGCATATTGTATGACAATTCATCACATGTGACTAGTTTGCCTTAAGAAGTTAAAATTGGTCTTAATTAGTCATAGTTGTAGCTCACCCTATTCACCCCCCCCCCCCTCTAGGGTTAGGATCCTCGTGGACTTTCAATTGGTATCAGAGCCAAGTGCTCTATCCCTTAGGATCAAGTGTTTGGAACTCTTGATTAGGTGTAAAAACCTAGAGTTAAAACCCTAGAGTTGTCCTTATATGAAAATCATTAGAATGGACTCCACTATGCTAGATTTTGTAGATTCTCCTAGACCTCTCATTCTTCCTTCTATTGGAGATTCAAACCCTCACTTAAATGAATATCAATTTGACTCTAAAGAGGAAGAAAATGAGTATGATGAAGATGAACTTCAACAAGCCTATAATGAATTATATACATTATCTTCAAAGCTTGATAAGAGAAATAAAAGTCTAAAAGAAGAATCAAATAGACTAAACAAAGAGCTAGACTCTTCTAAAGATGAACTTAGAGAGAAAGAAGAAGTAATAAAATGTCTAGACTCTAAGTTCATGATCTCTTTAAATAACCTATCCAACATTCAAGATGAACTAAAAGAATTAAAGATGGGTTATGAAAATGTCAATAAGGAAAATCTAAAACTAAGAGATCAATTACAAAGGCAAGGTAAAGACTCTAACAATCTTGAATCTAAATTGACTATCTCTAAGGAAAATTTATCAAATGCTCAAGATGAATTAAATGAGATTAAGATAAATTGTGATGAGCTTAAAAATGAAAATTTAAACCTAAGAGATACAATTAAAAGACAAGATGTAGACATTGACAACTTAGAATCCAAGTTGATCAAAAGTAAGTTAAAAACAAAAGAACTTGGATCTAATGTTATTGATGAACTAAAGCTTGAATTAAAACTTGCCAATGAAGAGCTAAACAATTTTAAGGGAATTGAAAATGAACTAACAAAAGTTAAAAATGAAAATTCAACCCTTAAAACAAAAGTCACTCAACTTGAAGAGTATAAACAAAAGTATGAGTGCAAGTTTACCCAAAGTGAAGATAGACTTGAAAAATTATTTAAATTGGGTAAACCTCATGGAGATAGGACGGGTATTGGATTTAATGGGAATATGTCTTATGACCCTAAATTCACCAACACTTTTGTGAAAGGTGAGTCCTCATTCTCTAGCACTCTCTCTCAAATGTCCAAAATTAAATGTCATTATTGTGGTAAAGAAGGACATCTAAAATTTGAGTGCAAACTAAGAAAAAGAAGCTATGTGTCTAAGCCCATCTTTGAACTAAAGAATGGAGAATCAAAACCTATGAAGGGTAAGACACTAAGAATCAAGAAAGACTCCAAAAAGACTAAACAAGTTAAATCTATTAAAAAGGAGTCTCCTAAGATAGATTCTAAAAAGGTTAAACAAGTCAAACCAAGTTTAAAAGAATCTATTAACAAAAAGCTTCTCAACCTACCTCCCTTAAGTCAAAACATGAAAGAACTTTTGAAGAAAATTACAAAGTTAAATCTAAATTTCAAAAGTCAAAGAAAGGGAGAAAATAAGAAGAATAGAAAACAATCCCCTAAGAAGAAGAATCACCAACCTCAAAAGACTAATCACCAATCTAAGATTACATTAGTTAAATCTAAATATAATGGTGATAAGTCTCAATTAAAAATTTATCAAGTCAAATCTCCAAAAGTTGGTGAGACTTCTAAGATAGACCTCAAAGTTCAACCCTCACAAGACCTTAGGTGGATTCCCAAAGTTTTATACTTAGACAAACCTTAAGGCCTTGGACCTCTTTGACCAACCTATGCTTTATAAGTTAAATACCTTTTGTTGGTCATGATTGCATTTGCATTTTGTTCTTTCTTAGTTACATTTCATAAAATGCATTGTTTCTTTATGATCAATTGATTTTGTTTTCATACACCATTCTAAGTTACACTTCATGGTTTTCAAAATCTCTTGATTATAATTTCATCATGTTTGATTTGCTTTTTGCACTCATATGCCTTGCATTGCATTTCTTTACATGATTAATTGATTGTGATGTTAAAAGCTTTCATAGCTAATTTGTCATGATCAATTGTTGTTAGATCATTTGATGGATGTCTTATTTAGATCCTTTTTGTAAA
This sequence comes from Cinnamomum chago, assembly GCA_038049695.1. Lineage (NCBI taxonomy): Eukaryota > Viridiplantae > Streptophyta > Magnoliopsida > Laurales > Lauraceae > Cinnamomum > Cinnamomum chago. The sequence goes on along the minus strand of CP142455.1, from coordinate 50,960,036 downwards.
TCAAATGATTTGAATCAATTCAAGTTTTTCCATGGACTTCTAAGTTATACTTTTATATGGAGAACATTGTTTTGAAAAATCAACTTGTATGTGTTTCAATTAAGTTATATCTTTTAAAATACATTGTTGATAATTGATCTTCAAAATCATTCTTTTTATGCTCATTCTTGGATTTTGTGTATTAAAATGATTTGAAGATTGATTGAATGGAAATGCTCCATAACTTCATTAGTTATAATCTTTTGAGCATGTTCCATGTTTTCATTTCCTTTTCTTTTGGTTTCATTATCTTAGAAATGGAAATGAATGTTGTTTGCATATTTGCTTGTTTGTTTACATTACTTGCATATGCAAATGACTTTTGGTTCCATGTATGGTTGTGAACTTGTAATTTTTGTAGAAACCATACTAGAACCCAAATCCATCCTCTATGCCTTCTAGTCATTTCTTTTTGGATGGTTATGATGTTGATTCATGTAGATACTCTTGGTGTCTTCCTTATACATGTTTCAACTTCATAATAGTGTTCTTGATCATATGAACCTCTTTGAAATCCATTCCTTGTATTTCATAGTTATATCTCTTGTTTGATGGATTTCTTAGTGTTGAATTCATATGATCTAGACACTTAAGAAATTGCATGCATTGCCAAGTAATATTCTTTTGCATTGCAATTTACCATGTTCATCACTATGCTCAATAGTTATATTTTTTAAAGTGATGAATATACATTTATGATGCTTGATGGAGTTTGCCACATTCTTGCTCTTTATCATGTTATCAAATTCAATTGGTTTCTATTGGTATAATTTTTGATTGATTTGATTTCTTGAGAATGTGATAAACCTTGTGTGCATTGGATTGAACTTGATAAGTAATATGATTGTTCCATATCACACACCATTAGCATCATAATGTTCATGTTGCCACCTCTTTTGTTCTTATAGTTATATCTCATGACCACCATGTTTATGTGTTCATAATATTGGTTGGTTATTAGTTGAGGTTGGCTTCATGTTTGAATTTCATTTCACTCAATTTGCACTTTAATAAGTCATATTTATTGATTGAATGAAATGATTTTCAAAATCTTACATAGCATATGATTTTCATAAGTTATATTGATTGATGCTATGTTTGAGTAAACCCCATTGCATCATGGATAGCTCTTATTTGGATTTTTCCTAATAGTAATATTCTTAAATCCATCTTAGAGTGATTGTGTTAATAGTCACATCCTTTAATCTCAATTGATATGTTTATTTCAATTGGTATCTATGATCGTTTCTCCCATTAGACCTTGCTCTCTTTTGGTAATTTGATCATATGAGCCCTATAGTTATATGAATCTAATCCTTTCCTTGAAGTTGACCCTCACTTGGTTAAACCATCTACTTCTTGAATCTAATAGTTATATCTTGTCAAAAGCTTGACAAAAGAAGAGAATGGATTGAGGGGGAGTGTAAACCTTCATAGGAAGTATTAGTTTGATCAAATTCACCCTTGAATTGCCTTTGAGCCCTTAGAGATAACTTTCATGCATGATAGCCTGTTATGAATTTCATTTTCAATTCCATTTGTTAACAGGTGCTACTAAAGGTATTCTTGTTGTTTCATGTGTGTAGGTACCTTTGCAATTTAATGTCAAAGGGGGAGAGAGAGTTCAAGTGTGACTCAAAGATCTCCTACTCTTCAAAGGGGGAGAGAGTTCGAGAGTTCAAGTACTCGAAGATCTCCTATCCATCAAAGGGGGAGAGTTGTCCAAGCTTCCAAAGGGGAGAGAATGCATACCTTGCCAAAGGGAGAAAGAGGCATGGTCAAAGGGGGAGAGCAAATAGAAGAAAGAAAGCTTGGAGCTAAAGAAGATGCTTGGATAAAGAGAGGAAGATGGAAAGAAAGCTTGAAGAATGATCAAGCTCCAAGCATCAAGAAGATTGAAGAAAAGAGCCCAAGAGCCCAAGCTAAGAGAAGGAGCATCCAAGAAGATTTCAAGACTTGTTCAGCTTAGGGGGAGCTGAAGACTTGGTGTGAAATTTCAATGATGAGTAAGTTGCCATCAAATTGCAAAGGGGGAGATTGTTAGAGATTTTGTATTTGCAATTTGATGGATGCATTTGCATATTGGCATCATTTGAATTCACACACATGCATTGATTTAAAATATCTTGAAATCTAGTTTTATACATGCATAGCTTTTAAGATTTGGAAAAGCTTTTGTTTTATGCATGGTTTGGTTTTAAACTTGGATGCATTGGTTTTGGAACCCAAAACTCTTTTGAAAACCTAATTCCTTGTGCATTACATTTGGAAAATCATGTTAGGTATTTAGGTTTGAGCTTTGCATACTTTCATCTCTTCAAAATCATATTTGTATGCATTGTTTTTGAAAAAGGAGTTTTTAGAAATCAAGCTAGCCTATGGTTTAAAGTTTCAAATCATTCTGGGCTTAACCGGACTGCTGAGGCTTCAACGGGCATTTTTATGACCGTTGTGCTTGGCCGGTCAACCGGCCTGTCATGGCCGGTCAACCGGGGATATAGCCGTTGGGCTGTTTTGGGGATATAAATGAGCTCTTTCCTTTGTCTTTGGTTGGAGATTTTGAAACCCTCTTTGAGGAGCTTTGAGAGAAGACAAAGGGGATGATCTAAGAGACATCAAAGGGTCATTAAGTAAAGCTTAAGCTTGGATCAACTAAGTTAAATCTCCAAGTAAGTTTTACTTTTAATTAATCATTTGTTATGTGCTTTATTTGAATCTTTGGAAAATGATTTCAAGCATGATAACAATGATGTGTTGAATCCTTTCTTCCCTCCATCTTTGATATTCAAGATTGGATTCATCACTTTGATTTCAACCCAAGTTTTGTTTTAAACTTTCTTAATCATGCTTAGCCATAAATCTTTGATTTCTTTTATTGCATGATTACTTCACTTGGTTGAAACTTCCCTTGTTGTTTTCATTCATTTAATCTTTAGTCAAATTAGTTTTTGAAAACAACATTGCACATGCATCACTTGATTAGGCTTAAACACTTTCATACAACTTGTGATCTTTAGATTTTCATATCATTCACAAGTGTGTAATTGTTCAAGTGATTTGCATAGAACTTCAATCATAACTTTTTGTGCCTTAAACTTTCAAATTGCATTAAGCATAAATTGATTGAGCTTACTTTTAAACTTGATTGAAGTTTTCACACACACACACTTCATAAGCATACATCTTTGCATTCATTGAGTGTTTGTGTGAGTTAGGATTTTCATTTTCATATCCGCCTATTTAGAGGCAATTTATTTGAGCTTAAATTGTAATCTCTTAGAGTGTTGAGTAAACACTTTCTTAGAGAAATATTGATTTGTAAAGGTTATTGCTTAGCCTAAGAAAAGCATTGTGTAAGGTTATTGCTTAGCCTAAGAAAAGCATTGTGTAAGGTTATTGCTTAGCCTAAGAAAAGCATTTTGTAAAGGTTATTGCTTAGCCTCTAAAAGCACATTGAGAGGTTGTTGTTTAGCCTTGAAAAGCAACATTGTAAGGGTTATTGCTTAGCCTAGTAAAAAGCATAAATAGTGGAATCCGGTGGGGTGTTGGATACACAAGCCGGTAGTGGATGTAGGCACGTTGGCCGAACCACTATAAATATTGTGTTGCGGTGATTGCAATGTGGTGTTTGTTTTTGTATTAGCTTCCGCATATTGTATGACAATTCATCACATGTGACTAGTTTGCCTTAAGAAGTTAAAATTGGTCTTAATTAGTCATAGTTGTAGCTCACCCTATTCACCCCCCCCCCTCTAGGGTTAGGATCCTCGTGGACTTTCAATTAGTCCTCTAACATCTCCTTACTTTATACACATGTTGATCATGGTTTCATGGAGTTTTTATGCATGATTCATGGCTGGAAAATCAGATTAGTTTCAAGTTTTAAAACAAGATTAGCCATGGACGTCTACTTGTATCTGATTTCAGATCTTTAATGCATATTCTTTCACATGCTTGAAACGAATACATGTTTTGTCAGAGATCCACGATTTTGCAACCGTTTAATTATATGCAGCATTTGATCAAATAGCATGATTTATCATATGTTTTATTCTTCAGTATATTTATTTTCTTTTCATTCACCTGCCAGACTGTCGTGTCTGACCGACTACTTTTGGTACTCAGGTCTAGACTTCTTTGTCCCGAGATGAGTGCTTTTGTTGGCTGTGGAGCCATGCTTTGCAGGTTGTTTTGTCGGCTATGTCAAGTAGACATCGAGCTTGTTATCGGTGTTGCGTCACATATGGGTAGTGGTTATTAGCTTGTTGTTGTATGGCTTCTATTAGCCTTTTCTTGGGATTCTTAATTAATGTACATTGATAATTGTAACTTGAACATATTTGGGAATGTAATATCTTGTTACTGTCAGCTCTGTACTTTGTTGTGATGGTTTACTCGAGTCTGATATGGCTCTTGATATAATAGCCATATGCTAGAGGTTGAGTGCGACACGAAAATCCGATAGCCACGGACTCCGGGTCGCAACGCCACGAAAGCTTCCGCAAAATATTCAGAATGTGTTGGAATGTGTTGTCTTCACACACGCGGATCTTGGGAGAAAATTATATTTATGCTTAATCCCATCCGCGCCCCCGAGGTTCTGGTTCGGGGGCGTGACAGGTATTAGGGCCCACATGTATATATATATATATGAACATCAAATCATCTCATGATATGATCAAAGATTGGTTCCAAGTCAAGTTATTTTAAGGAAAGTCCAGTTTCTTAAATTAGTGTTACCATTGTGTCCATCTCATGGGCCATCAACACTAATTAGAACTCTTTCCAAAAATTAATTTGATTTGACCAATTTTAGTAACTTGCTATGTTTGGATCAGATTTGGAAACATTCTAAATTAAGCATTCATCCATAAATAGAAAGTGCTAAAATTAGAAACTAGTCCTCTCCTCCACATGGCCCTAGCGGAATAGACTTCTTGGACTTCTAGACTTTCCAAAACTTTGGAATTCCTCAAACTCTTTGGGCAACTCCAAAAAAACTTTCGGTAATCTTCAAGCTCTTTGATTAAGAGTCCAACATCGTTTTCCTTCTTCGTCTCGGACATCGCCAAAATTTACAAATTTAGAAAAATTACATAAATTTCTATGCCTCGATTATGAGACATACATGGTAATCTAAACATGGAAATAAAAGAACTATAGGGAAATCTATCATGCCATGCCCTTTCACGGGAAACCAAGGAAACCATGATGCCCTTTACACTTAGCCTCAAATAAACCAATAACCATAAAAAGAAAGCAAAAGACTGATGGGCCATATGGAGAGGACATGATCATCTGCAAGTTAGTATCTCATACAACCATACAAATCACAAAAATAGGCTGCCAAATAATGCTGGAAAAATAGGATGTAAGAGAAGACCCGAAACTGAAAAATCCAGTTTCTGCAACCTGTTGTGCAGTGTCCTCGGTCGACCGACCTGCAAATCACCCGGTCGACCGAGCACAAGGCCAGGTCGACCGGACTGACGAAAACCTGCAAACTTGGGTTTTTCTATTTCGTGTCCATTCTTCACCAAATTACTTCTAAAGTGTTCCAATGGCTTCCTACCATCTTTCCATCATTATTAAACCTTTTTGTGACTATCCAAACATGAATCTACTATTAAACCAAGCAAATTCATCAAATCAATCCTTACATATCCCTTGCTCTATCCTCTTCGCATCTCATGCAAAGATTAGAACAAGCTTACTGATCTAACACGATTAGAGATGAGGTATGGCTCTGATACCAATTGTTGGAAAATAGATGGGCCATTCCAGATGAGTTTAAAAAACTTTTGATCCACTTAATGCAGGAATCAACTATCTAGAAGGCAACAAGACCCAATCCAGGATGCAATCCCTCAAACTCATAAATCATGTACAACAATATATACTATCTAGAAGATAGAAAAACAACACCTAAACATGCAACCATGAAATCTACAACATACAAGGATGTAGATTATACCTTTGGAGCTTGGTAGTGCTCTAATTGAGAATTTGAGTTCTTTCTTAGGTGATGAACACCTTCACTAATCAAATCAGAATCTCCAGCACCTTTTGATCTTCCACGTTATGACCCGTATCAGATTCTCTTTTCTCAAGAAGATGGTGGAATCTCCAAGAGAAAAACCTAAAGGAAACTAGAAGAGAAACTAGAAGAGGGAGAGGAAGAGAGGTGTGCAACTCTTGCACAAATTGAATGGGCTGGGCGTGAATCACTATGATGGGTTAAGTGTTGGACGTCCAAGCCTCCTCTCCTCTTTTATAGCACTTAACCAACCTCCTCTTACTAATTAAAATAGAAGTCTTACTTCCATAATAATTAGTTGCTTACTAAATCACAATTAGAAATCTTACTTCAAATCTGATTAGTAACTTCCTCTTTTACTAATTAAAATAGAAGTCTCACTTCCATTAATAATTAGTAACTTACAATTACCACTATTAGAAGTCTCACTTCAAATAGAAATAGTAACTTTCATTTCCCTTTAGAGTTCTACTATAATTAGTATCTTTCTACTATCTTGGGCTAGCGTGGGGACTACTAGGGTTTCCTTAGAAAGCTGGCTCCAACTGGGACACGCGACCCCACATCCCATGTGCAATTTGGGCCCATAGTTAATTGTAAATAACTCCATTATATAAATGCAATTGCACTCCAATCTTAGGAATATATTACAATGAAGACCCTAAACCTCCCTATTACCACAAATAGGCCCCTCCATCTATATCCATGGATCAATTGGACCTGTCCACCAAATCAGATCCATATCTTATTATCCTTGAGCCCCAATTAATTATAATGATCATTTGGTACGGATCCAATTAACTCTTAATTGGAATGGGTGCGCACTTGCCAATGATAAATCCATTAATTGGACAAGGGGATATTAAAGATAGATTCCATCTTGACCATTGAATGTTCCAACAGCTCTACTACCACCTACCCAAATCACCGAGGTATTGACCTACAATTGGCCTCACTCATTGTTGACTCAAAGCAAATGAATAGATAGAAACTCGAGTTCATTAATGTCTTAGGATTATGAGCCTATTGCCAGGGAATTACAAGAGCATACCTTAATGTAAAGATACCTTAATGTAAAGATAGTGTATATAAGGTGCTTCTCATGGTCCTTCAATACATCCAATGTACCGGTACCATGATCCAGAATCTTACATTCTGATGATCGAGACAAATCACACTATCTCATAGTGATCAAAGTGTTGCAACATTGTCAGATGAGATGCCCAATCTCATCACTGGTTGTGAAGATATTTAAGTATAAGATTTGCAATACATGTCTCCTGTATGTATATCTCATCCATACACATGTATTACATCTAGTATACTTATGGACTCCGGTTCATCTCATGTACCATTATCTCATTCGTATTAGTTCTGTGCAAACAAGTAATAAAACACCATTCATCTCATAAAAGGAAAGCAATAATATATATTGATAAATAAAGAAATTAATCAATTTATTCATCTTATACTGGTATTGAGACCATAAAACTAACAATTCCTAGGGAATTATGAAAGCGGACCTTAAAATCGAGGCAGTATTCATAAGGTGCTTCTGATGGTCCTTCAATACATCCAATGTACCAGACTGTGGTCCAGAATCATACATTCTGATGATCGAGACAAATCACACTATCTCATAGTGATCAAAGTGCTGCAACCTTATCAGATGAGATGCCCAGTCTCATCAATGGTTGTGAAGATATTTTTAAGTATAAGATTTTTCACACATATCTCCCATATGTGGATCTCATCCATATGCATATATCACATCTAATATACTAATGGGACCCGGTTCATCTCATGAACCATCATGTCATAGGTATTGGTTATGTGCATTAGGTAATAAATTACCATTCATCTCATGAAAGTGTGATTAGTGGATTTTGATTAAGTTGGGTTTAGAATAGCTTTTGATATAGCTTTGGGGAAATTTTGAGTGCCTTCCTAACTAGTGGGGCCCTTTGGGGGTTCCTTTTATAACTTTGAGTTTACTTGGGGATTTATCCGAGATTCTTGTGTTTATTATTTTAATTCTGTTTGTTTATCTTTTTAATCCCTGCAACTTTTATGTTGATCCCATGCCCGTTCAAGATCCTGAAACCCGACTTTCCTAGCATTGAGGGCGAAACAGTCATTGTGCACTAAATCTGTACCCAAAAATTTGGAATCCCCGAAACTGGCAAAACATATACTTTATAGAAACTAGATATTTTGGTGATCGTTTTTCTCTTCTTCGTCCAATTCGTTCAAAGTCCCGAGAGTCGTGATTTCAGCCCACAAAGATCTCACTAGTGGAGCCCAGTCCCCACTTGCTTTATAAAGAAACCCTTCTTCCTCATTTCCCGTTTTCCAGCTCAAAGCAAGCCCAAAGCTAGGGTTTCCCTTCCTTCTTCTTATTGCTTCTCCATCCCCAATCCACTACCAAACATTTGCCATTGGAGAAATGCTTGTCATCATCTTCTTCTGCATCACCATAGCTCTCCATTGATACCATTTTAGGAGAAGACCTTCCATTTCAAGACTCAATGGGATGAGACTCTACCATTGTGTGAGTTTACTTACAACAATAGTTACCACTCGAGCATTGGGATGGCGCCTTTTTGGGTTTTGTATGGCAGGAGGTGTAGGACACCTGTGTGTTGGGAAGTGGTCGAAATTCGTAGTTTCCATGGACCGACCATCGTAAGTGAGACAAGCAACAAAGTTAAGCTAATCCAAGAACGTCTGACAGTTGCCTGGAGTAGACAGAAAAGCTATGCAAATTCTCATAGAAGGGATTTACAGTTCAAAAAAGGAGATAAGGTTTTCCTGAAAGTGTCACCTACGAGAAGAACATTGAGATTTGGACAGAAGGGCAAGCTATCACGGAGATAATTGGATCGTACGACATTGTGAGCAAGATCGATGATGTGGCTTATAGATTAGCCTTATCACCCGAGCTATCCGGCGTACATAACGTCTTCCATGTGTCTATGTTGAAGAAGTATGTCCCCAACCCTTTACACGTACTCCGACATGAACCTTTGAAAATTTGAGAGGATGCTACATATGTTGAGAAGTCCGTTCAGATCATTGATACAAAGGAACAAGAATTGAGAACACGAACTATTCAATGGGTGAAAGTACTTTGGGAGAATCATGGACCGGAAGAAGCAACGTGGGAATTACGAGATCAAGTGCAGAAGAAGTATCCACATCTACTACCTGAGGTGAGTTTTGTATTTCATTTGGTGGACCAAATGCCCTAAGGGGTGGAGGATGTAAGACCCCGTCCCGAGTGACCTCGATTAGTGTTAATTAAGTGGTGTTTTAGTTCAAAGTGTGATTAGTGGATTTTGATTAAGTTGATATTAGAATACCTTTTGATATAGCTTTGGGGAAATTTTGAGTGCCTTTTGTGACTAGTGGGGCCCTTTGGGGTTTCCTTTTATGACTTTGCGTTTACTTGGGGATTTATCTGAGATGCTTGTGTTTATTATTTTAATTCCGTTTTGTTTATCTTGTTAATCCCTCCAAATCTTATGTTGATCCTGTGCCCGTTCGAGAACCCGAAACCCGACTTTCCTAGCATTGAGGGCAAAACAGTCATTCTGCACTAAATCTGTACCCAAAAAGTTGGTATCCCTGAAACCCGTGAAACATATACTTTTTGGAAACTAGATATTTCGGTGATCGTTTTTCCCTTCTTCATCGAATTCGTTCGAAGTCTTGAGAATCGTGATTTCAGCCCACAAAGATCTCACTAGTGGAGTCCACTCCCCACTTGCTTTATAAGGAAACCCTTCTTCCTCATTTCCCTTTTTCCCGCTCAAAGCAAACCCAAAGACAGGGTTTCCCTTCCTTCTTCTTCTTATTGCTTCTCCATCCCCAATCCACTACCAAACCTTTGCCATTGGAGAAATGTTTGTCATCATCTTCTTCCTCATCACCATAGCTCTCCATTGATACCATTTTAGGAGAAGACCTTCCATTTCAATACTCTCTTTGAGCTCACCTTGCCCATTTGGAGAACCCACAAGTAAGGAATCCTCCCCATCTCTTAGATTTGTGCTCTTTTGGCCTTGAAGAGGTTCCATTTTCATTATTGTTAGGTTTCCCTTTCTATTTTTTGTATTGACCCTTTTAGGGTTTGTTTTTGGGGATTTTTGTTCATAGCTTGGATTCTTGGCTTGGAGGAGTGTTAGAGCTTATTATTGTTTAGCTTGGATGATTTGATTTTTATGAGCTTTCAATGGTTTTATAAGAAATGTGATTGGTTTTGTTATTTTCCACCCATACTTATTTATTGCATTGACTTAAAATAAATGTTCATGAAGGAGCCTTGATAGTGCATTTATTGTCATAGAAATGTTTTGGTTCATGGCATTCAATATTCTCTTGTTTTATCTCAAATGTACTCTTGTGTGTAGTGGTTTCCTTCCCTCTTTTCCTTATTTATGGATGTGATATTGTTGGAGGAGGTTAGAATGGATGTCGTTAGAAATTTGATATTGATGTGGATGAAGTTTTGAATTCCTCATTTGGTGTATTCAAGGGGCTAAAAAGGAGATTGTAGAAGGAGGAGAAAGGGCGGAGAAGAACTGTTATGGAATCAATTTCTAGACAATTCACTCGAGCGAACCTGACACTTCGCTCGGGTGAAGTGTCCAGAAATGGGTTCGTGTCTTTCCAGTGGGCAGTTCGCTCGAGCGGACCCCTTTGTCGCTCGAGCGAACCCTCCCAAAACTCGTTCCAGAGAGTGGTTAGTTCGATGGAACTGAATCTTCACTCTTGCCAACCTGATACTGGATGAGTTCGCTCGAGCGACCTCAATTTTGCTCGAGCGAACCCACCCAAACAACCATTCCAGAGAGCTCCTCGCTCGAGCAAACTCTCTGGTTCCCTCGAGCGATGTGCTCTGTCGGTCAAGGGCTATGTTTGGGATAATGATGAATTGTTTAAACGTTTTGGGACTATTCATTGAGAACCCCTCTATGTCAGGGAGATTTACGAGGAAGAAACCACATCACGAAGATTTCATTTGAAGTTTTGAAAACGTATAGTATATAAGGACCCCAGAATGTCCCCAAACTCCAAGAGTACCAAGTCTTTACCGATTTAGACATACGAGATCCCTATTCACTTCAAACAAATCTTGAACCCGAAACTTCAATGGTTTATTTTACTTCACTCTTCCAAAGAATTATACTACATGACTTGTCTTTCCCCGAAAGCATTGAAACTGAACTTGTATTAATTGCTAGTCTCGAAGTGCATTGTCCGGCATGAAATGACAGTTGTTTTGAGCACCCCCGTCCCACCTGTTTATTTACTTGCACTTAATGTATTTTATACATGTCTTGATTTATGTTATTTGACCTATGAGTCGGCACCACTAAGCTTGGATAACCTTGTCAGTCTGATCCACTGACTTGGAGATCCCCCTCTTGTCCCTCCAGCTGCAGTTTGGATCCCGCTACCCAGTTATTACCGTGGTCTTGTCCCGATACCCCGGATTGGTACCATGGTTCCCGATGCCTGGCTCACTACCAAGGTCATGTCTCGTATATTATATGTATATGTATATATTCCGTTGTTTCTCCTCACCTCGTGTGACTGAGATCAGCGCCTTGATATTGCTCTGTCACTTCGGTGATAGAGGATTTAGCTTCGTGTGGTTGCCATCTTGCTTGTTTCCCGTTTCTTTGGTTACCTTTACATGTTTTACAATGCATACTTGTATTCGAATAGATGATTTATCTCTTTTATGGAAATTGTAATTTAAATAGGTTTTAAATGATTTTGAAGGTAAATTCATTCATTATTATATTGTTATGTTTCTTCACCCATTTGCCAAACCGTCGTGTTTGACCCACTCTTTGGTACTTCAGGTCCGGACATTGTCTATCCTGAGGCAGAGCTTGAGGATGCGGTCGGGGAACCGCAACGCCTAGTCGAGTGGCATGCAGATGATGTCGTTTAGACATTTGGTTGCTAGAGAGAGATAACATTTTGGGAAACTTTTAACCATTCTTTTGGGGATTAGTATTTTATTTATATTGGCCTTTGTTGGCCTCTATTTTTGGGAATGTAATTAAATGATCTTTTGTATAAACCTTAACTTTACTTTTGGGAAAGCACTAATGATCATTGCTCATTCTGATACTCGATTTATATATGTATTATTATCTTGTGACATGACTTGAATTATGAATGTTTGATTTGCTACAGGCTTCCGCATTAAAAGAAATATTTATGTTGTTGTGATATCCTCACCGCGGACACTTGTGGGAAATTAAATAAACATTAAATAAATGTAAACACACCACCACCATCAATGAGTACCGATCCCGGATTAGGACCTCGGTGGACCCGGTCCGGGGTCGCGACAGATCTTCTCTCTCGCAACGAAGCATTGATTGAGAGGATGCGAGACCATCTGGTGGTATGGACAATACCGGGGATCAATGGTTTTGCCAATATCTCCCAATTTTTTAGGCTTAGGTAAGGTGAGTTTACCGTTTGCTACGAGAGCCTCAAAAATCTCTTCAACATCTTCATCGAACAGGCATGTCTTTTCTACTCGTTCTTTAAAGGCTTCAGAGAGTTCAGGTTTCTTAACTACAGTTTTCTTTGGCTGCACATTAAGAACCTCCTTTTTCTTTGGTTTCGAGGTCGTAATGGTAGCCGTCTCTTTCTTTCATGATTTCTGACTGTTGAGGTCTTTGATCACTGTTTCAGCCTCCATTGCTGCTTCTAGGAGTTCTCCCAAGTTTTTTTTATTTATTGCTGATAATCATAGAGCGGATCCTTGCTCTCATATTGTTACGGCAGATGTCGACCAGCGACGATTGTGGCAGTACATCTGAGCACTTATATGCCATTGCCTTCCACTTGTGAATGAAGTCGTATGTTGACTCATTCTCTCCCTATTTTAGGCTGCAGAGCTATGCCATAGTAATAGGGTGATCTTCACCTTTAAAGTGGGTCAGGAAGCGTGTCTCCAGCATGGCCCAGTTTTGGATGGAGTCCTCCAGTAGAGTCGAGTACCAATCGAAGGTTGTACCTTTTAGGGTGCTTGCAAAGTGACGGTTCTTGAGGGCGTCTTGATCCGCAATAACTCTCGTCGGGATCTTAAAGTGGATGACGTGTTGTTTGGCTGAACCTTTCCCCATATATGTTTGGAGAGTAGGTTGTTTGAATTTTGCAGGGAATGGAACCGAGTCCATCCATAAGGGATATGGTGGCTTGATCCCGTGTTCCTTTAGCGTATCCTCTTCTTTTGCTTTAGCGAGGATATCGTCAACGTCCTTTTTGGTAATGGCGTGTGACTCATTATTTTCCTCGTCATCTTGATGACTCAGACGAGCTTCATTGTTTGGTGGACGCTGGAAAGTGAGGAGGAGGTTTTCCATCAGAGCCTCAATTCTTTGCTGTCCTTGCTCCAACTATTGGATGCGTGCTGTTACGTCATCATGCGGTGGAGGTTGCTCAGCATTTGTAACCAGGACATTCATCCTTCGAGAGTCGAATGAGGATATCGTCTTGGTGACTGAGTTGGAGCTCATTCTTTTGGATAAAGAGTCCGAGGAGTGGTTACTCTGATGTCCTTGGCTTGAAGGAGCGGGAGAATCCTCCCGATGTCTTTGTGTCCGGGAGACGCTGCGAGTCACCGGTCGTCTGACATGGATTTTGGTTGCTGACTTCTGGCGTCTTCTAGTTTTGCAAACCATATAGACAGCAACAACTTGGTCGGGTCTTTCATTTTTGACCCATTTTTTAGAGACCTGAAGGGTAGAATGTTGGGTTCTTTGCTTCTCTAGTCTCTTTTGTTGATATGTCACGTGGCGAAGCATACGACGAGCAATTTGAGCTTCGGCCAGCTCTGTCTGTCATTTGGCAATGAAGGAGGTAGTCCCTCGTGCGCAGCAGCCGAGCTTGTCTTCTTTAAAATTAGGCATGGATAGGATCTAGATGCGGTCCTTTGCATGTCGTAGTGAGGCTTTGAATTTTGCAAGTCCGGCCCCTGTTGAGATGAAGGGTTGACTCACAAGAGTGTTAGGCCTTAGCAGGTTCTCGTAGTGGATTGGTGATGGATGACTTGATTTTGGGCTTGTAGGAGCAAGCCGACTCATGCTGAGTTGATTTTTTTTTTGGCGGAGGGTCGGTTTCTCCTCTTTCATGTGAGAGAGAGGGTAAAACCGGTTCTCCTTGAGAAGGGCCAGGTACGGTGGCTTTGCAAATGTTCGGGACCTCCTTTGCTTTGGGGAAGGTCTCGAGGACCAGGTCCTAGGGTAGACTTGATTTCTTACAGGTTGAGGCTTTGTGGGGTTGCCACGGGCCTCAGAACTTTTGATTGTTGCCCTTGGTGTCGGAGCAGCATCATGTTTAGGGGCGGTATTCTGTTTCTTGGCAGGTACAGTCTCTTTTGCGGGGAGTGGGAATGGTCCCAACGACCCGAAGACGATGGTCCGAGGAGTAGAGGTCAACCCGGTTTGAGACTTGCCGAGGGAGATGATTCTTCGGCAACTGCTAGGGCGCTTATGAGTGCGCTTGCTTTGCTTTTCTTGAAGCAGGAGTTGGTACTTGTTCTCATCGAAAGTAATGGTCAATAAAGCTGCCATTGTTAGTTTGGAAAATTTCTGAAACAAGACCAGATCCATTAGTAATCACAAGAATATAGTGATCATAAATGGAAAATAACTATGGTTTTGTCTTTTCAAATCGCTCGAGGGGACACGACCCTGCCCAAGCAAGATGAAAGAGGCAAAAAGCCATAGAGGGTACAATTATTCTAAATGCAAGTATGGTACGCTCAGGATGAGCGTTCCAGTGACTGCTAGAAGCAATTGTAAATCTTAATTCAAATTACCGAGAAGCAAGGCTCACTCGAGGTAAGATGATATAAGGTTGGAGATACAAATGTGTCACTCGTGAATACAGTAGACCCGAAAGGGCGTACTTGCACCGCTAGGCACAAACGTTGTAAATCGCATCCTTAGAAAGGACACGAGATGGGATTTTTGAAAGGTCAAGATTGGATTCATAAAGGAGAGCAAATGGTACTCCAATCCGAACAAGGCTCAAACATTTCTGCGAGCACTAAGTCTGAACGGGAAGGAAACAGAATTTTGGGAATCTGAACCCAAAAGTGACGGAAGTTTTTTTTTTTTTTTTGAAAGGTCAAGATTGAATTCATCAAAGAGAGTAAGTGGTGTTCCAATCCGAACATAGGCTCAAACATTTCTGCGAGCGCTAAATCCGAAAAGGAGAGAACCAAGATTTCTCTAATCTAATTCAAAATGACAGAGGTTCTTTTCTTTTTCTTTTTTTTTTTTTTTTTTGACGATCAAGATTGAATTCATCAAAGAGAGTAAATGTTGTTCCAATCCGAATAAAGGCTCAAACATTTCTGCGAGCACTAAATCTGAAGATGAGAGAACCAAGATTTCTCAAATCTGAATTCAAAATGACGAAAGTTTTTTTTTGAAAAGATTTTTTGAAGATTTTTTTTTAGGATTTTTTTGGAAGACTTTTTTTGAAGATTTTTTTTTAGGATTTTTTAAAGACTTTTTTTGAAGATTTTTTTTAAGAGTACACATAGGTCTCCAATTCGGTTTTATGAAACCTTAGTAGATAGATCAGCCCCCAGGTAAGGGTAGGATTACTTAATGAACCCGTTTGGAGGATCCTTGCCTCGATCAGTCTAGCTGCCTCCACACTCTAGACAAGGCTTTTCTTAGATCCACTTTGGTCAAAGATTGCAATTGGCGCAAACTTAGTGGGTTTTGAACTTTGTTTTTTTTTTTTTGGAGATTTCTAATGGATTCATCAAAGAGAGCGAATGGTGTTCCAATCCGAATAAAGGCTCAAACATTTCTGCGAGTGCTAAATCCGAAAAGGAGGGAACCAAAGTTTCTTAAATTTGAATAAAAAAAGTAGATTTTTAAGAGTTTTTTTTTCTTTGTTTTTTTTTTTTTTTTAAATCCCTATCGGACTCATCAAAGAGAAAAGATGGCCCACTCCCTGATACGGACAATAGCTGCGAACATTTCTGTGAGCTATCAAATTCGAAGAGGAGAGGATCAAAGTTTCTCAAAATTGAATCCAAGAAAGAGAAATCAGATTTCTTTTTTTATTTTGAAATGAGAAAGAGTGGAAATAAATTCAAAGATAAAAATTTCCAAAAACCCCATCTCATGTTTTTCTTAGATGCAAGATCCAACATAGGCCACCAACTAGGAAGGAGCCTAAGAATTAAGCATCGCATTCTCAAATGAACGAGTCCCACCCGGTGTGCCAACTTGATGGGGGCTCCGACCTTTCGTCCTCTCCTTCCCACCCCTAAGGCTGCCGGGAGTATGGCGGAGGAGGAAAAGTGAGTCATCAACATTTCTGTACGGGTATGCCAGATTTTCTATTCTGCTTGGAATTTGAAGTGGTGATCCGGAGATTCACCTTCATAAGTAGAGAAGAAATCAATTCTTCTTTCTAACTTTCCATTGCACAAATATTTTAAGAAAGAGACAATTTTTTAAATGCCGTAAGAGATGATTTCCTTTTTATTTGCCGTGAAAGGCGATTTACAAATCTCATCAATAATGAAAGACAATAAATGTGATTTTTTGTCTCTTTACAAAGAATACAAAATATAATGGAAAAGTAAGAAAAGGTATCTGACTCCTCACGAGATTGCGGGGACTCGTTCAGATCGACAGTCGCAAGTCATGAATGGACTTCACCATCGTCCTTCAGATGAGAACGACTGATGCTTTGATTCTTTGGCTTGGCTTGGACCTCAGTTTTTTAGGGGATAAAGACCAAGGGGAGGTCCTATATCTAATGAAAAACTGAGTAAACGGGCTGAAGAGCCGCGTTTAGGCCATGCTGGGTAGAAGGAGAAAGGAGACCTTCGGGGGATGGCCCCCCAAGAGACTTCAATCACCTTGTGGTGTTTCAACAGCAGAGTAGTAGGATTTCTTCATAGTTCTTCTTCCTTGCTTGTGAGTATGGATCTCTTTCTCTGTGTCTGCGTATCTATCCGTATGTATATGTGTGTTTGTATATATCTGGATCTCTTGGAATGACCCCTTTTATAGGCTCTTGGTAGCCATGGGGTGATTTTTGGGATTGATGACCCGTGATGAGAGAATTGATGGCATTGATGCTCCATGATGGGAGGAGTTACAAGTTTTTATTTCTTGATTTTGTAACTCCTTTTTCTTGGCTTGTGATTGGCTGATGGAGAATGATGGGCATTTAATTGCCCTTAATCTCCATGATGAGGGGAGTTTCATTGTTTTAATGCCATGATTACTTGAATTTGTAACTCCCATTTGCTTGATTTTGATCGGGCCGTCCAAAATAATGGGTTAATGACCGCATTAAGTTGTCATAAAACGGGTCAATTAACGACATTAAGTGGTCGCCAGGCATTTGAAGAGTCGCGGGCCGTGCTGCGTCTTTTGAAATTCTTCTTGTGTTGATCGCCGATGGATCCACATGTTATTTGATGTTGGATGGTGATGCAACTTCGAACATTGGTTGATATCAGTGGGCCAGTGACATCTGTCTTGTCGATTTCTTGATCGGTCAGACAAAGAGTGTACTTTCTTAGTCAGCCGGTTGGTGATCTTGGAGCGATCAATGATGATTTCATGCTCTTGACGGCGGATCTGAGATATTGATGAAGATCAGTCGATTTCGAGCATAAAAAAATAGATTTTCGGAAAACCACAGAGGGATTTCCATGGTCGTCGGCGACCATGGGGATCCTTCCCCTTCCGGTTGCCATTTCTCGGTCGTTTTTCAATTTTTTGACTCCTTTTTTCTCCAGTATTTTTCTAGACATTTCTCCTCATTTGCTAGCTTGATTTTCCGGAAGAAAACTGACAAGAAGTCGTGCAAATCGGAGCACAAAGTTTCCTATTGTTTGGAAAAGCTGAAGACTTTGTAGCTGATTTTCCATCAAGAGTAGAAACTAGGTCAAACGATGTCGGAATGACCTGAAATTTGAGGTGAAGCCTCCTGAGAAGTAGATAGGACCAACCATAGGGTCTGAAATTTAAGTTTTGAAGCCATTTGGGGTCCCGTCGCTAGTAGGCTTGATTTTTCCACGGGGAAGATGCCGCACTTTGATGTACGATCAACCGATGTTCGATCGACTTGGGATTTGACAAGGAGCCTATTGGAGTCATTTTGAGATGATCCGTTGGCTCCGATTTGGATACCATGGTCCCGGGGTGCTCCGTCGCCGGTAGCTTTGATTTTTTTTCGGAGCGTCAAAGTCGGATCAAACGTTGTCGGAATGACCTGAAATTTGACGTGCAGCCCTTTGGAAGCATGTTGAAGCCACCTATGTGCTCTGTTTGATGAGTGATGGCCTCGATAGTTCTCGTCGCCGAGAGGCTTGGTTTTACTGCTCGAGGGTTGATGGAGGATCAAATGTTGTCGGTTTGACTTGAAATTTGGCATGAAGACTTTTGGAAGTATTTTGAGACTATCCATAGGCTCTGATCGAAGTTTTGATATCTCCGATGTTGTCGCCGCCAGGAGTGCCTGTTCTGGTGCCAGAGGAGTAAAGTTAGGCTAAATGATGTTGGAATGGCCCAAAACTTCATGTGAAGCCCTCTTTTTGCTATCTTGGAGGATCTTGTAGTTTTTGTTTGATTATGACAAGATCTGATGCTTGAAGTAGCATTGCCCGTTTGTAGTAGGATGCGGCTTCATGTGGCTTCTTGATGTTGAAGAGGCAAAGTGACATTTTTGGTGTCAACAACTTGACTCAGGGATCAAGTACCCATAGGCCATAAACCACATCCAGAATGCAATTCCTCAAATTCATCAATCATGTACAGTAATAAACTCTATCTAAAAGATAGAAACCAGCAACAGTAAAGCAACCAAAATAATCCACAAGATAGGCAGAAGTAGATTATACCTTTGGAGCCTGGTAGTGCTCTAATGGAGAAGAAGACAATTAACTTGAACACGAACTCTTCTTGTAGTAAATTAGGATCTCGAAGACCTTGATGTCTGCCGCGACCCCGGAACGAGATCCCGGGCCCGCGACGCAGTAGATGATATACTTACTGTTTTCCCACAGGTTCCCGCGGTGAGGATTCCCAAAGACACGCGGAATCTGGCTCACACGTACACGGTTTGCGGAAGCGTGTAACAAAACACACCAAGATGAGCACCAATACAATGTTTAAGTGCTTATGATAAATAATATCAAACCATAGTATCAAAGGAAGAAACTAACGAGGCATTCCCATTAATATTCAAGTGATAGGACTAATACTAAAACAAGTTAAGTTTTGTTACAATTCCAAGAGAGGCCAACAGAGGCCAATACACTTCTCAAAATAATAGCAAAAGAAACCCCAAGACAAAAGGTGACGAAACTCAAGAACCTGCCCGACGTCTAGATGACATCGTCGGGCTGCCACTCTCTCACAGGGGTTGGCTCACAAGCCTCCTCCTAACGCTCCTCCTCAAAGGTAACGTTTCCTGCACCTGGGCACCAACAAACAAGGGTCAAACACAACGGTTTGGCAGGTAATCAATTTAGGCTTGAACATGAACAATAACATTTAGAGAAAACATGTAAGCAAATCTTTGATATGAAATACTATCAAAACTGAGGTACATTTTCAAGAATGCGAACAAAGCTGAGATACCGAAACAAACTAGCATGAATACATAATATATCATGAACAGTTACAATCCACAAAGAGCCCATCCTTTCTCTATCATTTATATAATGAAAAGAGCAAGCACGCACGACAAGCACGATATACATAATATAAGCACGACACGATTTCCCACAAAGACGGGAATTCCGGCCGCGGAACCGGACACGCACGATGTGTAATAAATACACGACTAGTCTGCAGACAGTCCACATGTTTAAAGACCCCCAGACAGTGGATCAAACTGAAAGGGCAGTCTAAGCTCAGTGGTGTTTACTTACTTCATGAATGCACAGAACACGCGAAGCACTATCAAAACTTGTCAAGATAAAAAAGGGGGGAATCACTCATCAAACACGACGAGCACGACTAGCAAAGAGGCATAATTAATATGCATAACACGCTTAGGAAGTGATCCCTTTTTTCTTGAAACAAAACTTCAAAACAAGCTTATACTTGAAATCTAAAACGAGTACACGAGGATACTTATCGTACCAAAACAGAATTCAAACACGAAATCTGACGAGCATGTGTTAAGGCTGCTAATTGACCTTTGTGTAATTGAGACTCCAAATGTCGGAATATATACGAATTGGTGTCCCCGAAGTTGGGTTGTATTTCGAAGTCCCATTTACACAATGTCAAGTCAAAACCCTTAACATAGTCTAGTTTTCAACCCTTAAGAAAATTCAGAAAAGAAATAAATTCTTCTTCCTGACTCTGGCAGGTTCGCTCGAGCGAACCTTGTAAGGCAATGACACTTCGCTCGAGCGAGACAGTTCGTTCGACCGGATAATAAGTGCATTCGAACGGACGACTCTCTGCCTTGCTCCAGATTATACAGAGGGCAGTTCGCTCGAGCGGACCCAAGGGTCGCTCGAGCGGACAGCTCTTTGTCTGCGCTCAGACCAAACAGAGGCTTGGTCGCTCGAGCGGACCCAGGGGTCGCTCGAGCGAATCGGCTTATGCCTGAACTCGCAGAGTGCAGAAATGCCTTCCTTTTTCACAACTTTTGCTACATTTCTCTCCTTCTTCTCATCAATCAATCATATATCATCCCTTGAGCCTCCATGCTCACCAAGGGTTCATTCCATCATTCCAACCATCCAAATCAAAAGAAAACAAACTCATGAAGCTTATAAACAAGATAAATGCACAATTTACAAGAATATAATGAAATCAAAATACACATGCATCATTTCCTAAAGAGATTACTTGCCTTGCCCAAATGCTAAAATACTTCTCCAAGCACTTCACTCAAGCTATTCAAGAACTACAAAACCTAAAGAAAACACACAAAACTCACTCAAAAAATGGAAACAAGGAACCCATTTTACAAATAGGGTTTGTAACATGAAAAACATGATCTTTGAGAATTAAAAGGACTTCATGAAACACAAGGGTTGAAGCTCTTACCTAACAATGGCCCAAACAAGAAGAGATGAAGAAGATGAAGAGCTTGTCTCACAAGAAGCTCTAAGAAATTGGTACCAATGGGAACCTTGCAAGAAGATGAAGAAGGTGATAAGCTTGGAATTCTATTTGAAGCTCTCTAGCCAAGGCATGCAAGAGGAATGAAGATGGAAGGGAAAAGGATTTCCTTGCCCTAGCTTAAGAGATTGCAGAGATTTTGGGGGAAATGAAAGGAATGAGAGGGAGAAGAGGCTTAAGTGGGGACAATGGGTCCCATCTAGCTGAATCTTGAAGTGGTCAAAACACGATCTTGTGAGCCTCGGATGACTTCGACGAAGAAGGATAAAACGGTCGTCGAAATATCTAGTTTCCAAAAAGTATATTTTTGACATGGTTTTGGGATCTCGAAAATTGTGTCCAGATTTGTGCAAGAAAGACAATTTTACCCTCTTTGGACCAAAACATGGGTTTTTGGGCTTCAAACACAACTGGGCTTAAAACGAAAGTTGTAACACGTAGAAAGATCATTCAAATGAAATCAAAATTACAATCACACGGAAACCGATACGATCTTCCCAACTTACTCGCGCACTCAGGCCTTCCTGAGTGTGTCTAATTAATACTAAACGTTCTCAAAATCCCCAAAGTTATGTCCAAGACTAAAACTAATTACTTCTAACCCAACAACAACTAAACCCACTTAGGACTAAACACATACTAATCGCACACTAATCGAATTGGTCTGGGTCGGGCTCTAACAATTCTTCCACTCTATGACCCACTATCTGATCTCTTTTCTCAAGAAGAATGGCGGAATCTTCAAGAGAAAATCAACTAGAAGCTCTTAAGGAACTAGAAGATGGAAGAGGTGAGAAAATCCTGCAACACTTACACTTTAGGTGTCTTGGGCGTGATTCTCAAGGGCTGGACGTCGAAGGGTTTTTCTCTCATATTTATAGCACTAAGACACCTCAGATTACTAATTAAAATAGAAGTGCAATTTCCATTAAGAATTAGTAACTATCTCCTTTCTAATTATTATAGAAGTCTCACTTCTATAACAATTAGTGACCTACTATTACCACTATGAGAAGTCTCACTTCAAATAGAAATAGTAACTTTCTAATTCCTTCCTTTCAGAGTTCAAGTAGGATTAGTAACTTTCTAATAACTTGGGCTAGCGTGGGGACCACTAGAGATTACATAGAAAGCGGGCTCCAATTGGGACACTACAACCCCACATCTCATGTGCAATCCGGACCCACAGTTAATTGCAAATAACACCACTATATAAATGCAATTGCACTCCAGCCATTGGAATAAATTACAAAGACCCTAAACTTCCCTATGACCATAAGTAGGCCCCTTTATCAATATTCACATATCAATTGGATTAAACCTGTCCCTTCCAATCTTAGATCCACATCTTATTCCTTGAGCCCCAATTAATCACAGTGATCATCAGTACCATCCAATTAACTCTTAATTGAGATGGGTGTACAGTTACCAATGATAAATCCATTAATTGGCACAAGGGGATAATATAAATAGATTCCACCTTGACCATTAATGTTCCCACATGTCTAATACTACGTACGCAAGACACCGAGGTGTTGACCTATAGTTGGCCTCACTCATTGCCGACTCAAAGCAAATGAATAGACAGAAACTTGAGTTCATCAATGTCTCAGGATTGAGAGCCTGTTGCTAGGGAATTATGAGAGCAGACCTTAAAATAAAGACAGTGTTCCGTAAGGTGTTTCTCATGGTCCTTCAATACATCCAATGTACTAGCACCATAATCCAGAATCTTACATTCTGATGATCGAGACAAATCACACTATCTCATAGTGATCAGAGTTCTACAACCATATTAGATGAGATGCCCAGTCTCATCATTGGTTGTGAAGCTATTTAAGTATAAGATTTGTGACACATGTCTCCCATAAGTGGATCCCATCTATACACACATATCACATCTAATATACTAATGGGACCCAGTTCATCTCATGAACCAGCATGTCATATGTATTGGTTATGTTCATAAAGTAATAAAACATCATTCATCTCATGAAAGGTGTCGCGACCCCGGACCGGGTCCACCGAGGTCCTAATCCGGGTTCGGGACTCATTGATGATGTGTGTACATATATTTAATTTCCCACAGGTGTCAGCGGTGAGGATATCACAACAGCATAAATATTTCTTTTAATGCGGAAGCGTGTAGCAAATCAAATTGATAATTCAACTCATGTCACAAGATAATAATACATGTATAATCCGAGTATTAGAATGAGCAATGATCATAAGTGCTTTCTAAAAGAAAGTTAAAGTTTATACAAAAGATCATTTAATTACATTTCCCAAAAATAGAGGCCAACAAAGGCCAATAAAAACAAACTACCAATCCCCAAAGGAATGGTTAAAAGTTCCCAAAATGGTATGTCTCTCTCTAAGCAGTCAAATGTCTAAATGACATCATCAGCATGCCACTCAACTAGGCGTTACGACTTACCGACTGCCTCCTCAAGCTCCGCCTCGGGATAGGCAATGTCCAGACCTGAGTACCAAAGAGTGGGTCAAACACGACAGTTTGGCAAACGGGTGAAAAGACATGACAATAAAACAATAAATGAATTTACCTTCAAAAGCATTTAAACCTGTTTCAATAACAATTTCCATAAAGGAAATAAATCATTTATTCAAATAAAAGTATGCATTGTAAAACATATAAATGTAACCAAATAAACGGGAAACGAGTAAGGTGACAACCACAAGAAGCTAAGTCCTCTATCACTGAAGTGATAGAGCAAAATCAAGGCGTTGATCTCAGTGACACGAGGTGAGGAGAAACAACGAAATATATATACATATACGTATAATATACGGGACATGACCACGGTAGCGAGCCGGGCATCGCGAACCACGGTAGCAAACCGGGGTATCGGGAGAAGACCAGGGTAATAACTGGATAGCGGCATCCAAACTACAGCTGGCAGGACAAGAGGGGGATCTCCAAGTCGGTGGATCAGACCAACAGGGCTATCCAAGCTTAGTGGTGCCGACTCATAGGTCAAATGACAAGATCAAAACTTGAATGAAATACATCAAGTGCAAGTACATAAATAAATGGGACGGGGGTGCTCAAAGGTACAACTATCATATCAATCAGGGCATGCTTGTCGAGATTAGTAAAATGCTACAATTTCAATTTCAATATTTTTGGGAATGCATAAGTAATTTGGGAATATTGAAATACAAATGAACTTTCGAAATCTTGAGACAAGTATCGAGGTTCTAGACTTGTTTAAATTGAATAGGGATCCCATGTGTCTAAATCGGTAGAGACTTGGTACTCCTTGAGTTTGGGGACATTCTGGGGTCCTTATACACTTCGAATTTTCAAAACTTCAAATGAAATCTTCGTGATGTGGTTTCTTTCTCAAATGGCCTCATACATTGCCTAGTAAATCTCTCTAACATAGAGGGGTTCTCAATGAATACTCCCAAAACGTTTAAACAATTCATCACTGTCCCAAACACAGCCCTTGACCGACAGAGCACATTGCTCGAATGAACAGGACAGTTCGCTTGAGTGAGGTGGTCTCTGGAATGGTCTTCTCGGAGGGTTCGCTCGAGCGGAGATTGGGTTCGCTCGAGCGAACTCGTCCACTTCGGGTTGGCTCGAGCGAACAGTCCGTGCCCTCGAGCTAACCACCTTCTAGAATGAGTTCTGGGTGGGTTCGCTCAAGTGAATTGTCCTCTGGAATGGTTCAAACCCTTTTCTGGACACTTCAGTCGAGCGAAGTGTCATGTTCGCTCGAGCGAACCATCCAAAAACTGATTCTACTACAGTTCTTCTCTCCTCTTTCTCCTCCTTCTACAACCTCCATTTTGTCCCCTTGAATACACCAAATGAGGGGTTCAAAACTTCATCTAAAACAATACCAAATCTCTTACAACATCCATTCAAATTTAAAAAAAGAAGGGAAGGAAACCACTACACACAAGAGTACATTTGCGATAAAACAAGATAACATTGAATGCCATAAATTTAAACATTTCTATGACAATAAATACACTATCAAGGCTCTTTCATGAGCATTTATTTCAAGTCAATGCATTAAATGGGCATGAGTGGAAAACAACACAATAAATCACATTTCTTATAAAATCATTGAAAGCTCATAAAAATCAATTCATCCACTTGCCTTAGGTCCAAGCTAATCAACAACAAGCTCTAAACAAGCTTTCGAAGTCAAAGGTCCAAGCTACAAGCAAAAACCCCCAAAACAAAACCCTAAAAGAGTCAAAACATGGAATGGGGAGGAAGAGGCTTCAATAATGGAAATGGAGATTCCCATAGGCTAGGAGAACATAATATCAAAAGAGGGGAAAGATTACTTACATGAGGGTTCGTCAAAATGCTAGGTTAGTTTCAAAGGAGGTCTTGGGGTAGGTGGTCTCCTCCACAAATTGTATCAATAGAAAGCTAAAGTGATGAGGAAGAAGATGATGACAAGCATTTCTCCAATGGCAAAGGTTTGGTAGTGGATTGGAAGATGGAAGAGCAAGAAGAAAAGGGAAAAGAGAGAAAAGCCCTAGCTTAGGGTTCTTGTGCTGGAAAAGAGAAAAGGAATGAGAAGAGTTCCTTATAAAGCAAATGGGAAATAGGTTCCACTATTAATAATCTCATTGGGCTGAAATCATGGTTTTTGGGACTTTGGATGAATTCGACAAAGCAGAGAAAAGTGATCGTCGAAATATCTAGTTTCCAAAAAGTATATGTTTCGCGGGGTTTCGGGATTATCAAATTTTTGGTACAAATTTAGTGTAAAAAGACTGTTTTGCCCTCAATGCTAGGAAGTCGGGTTTCGGGGTCTCGAATGGGTACGAGATCAAGTTGTAGGGATTAACAAGACAAGTAAAACGGGATTATAACAATAAACACAAGAATCTCAGATAATCTCCCAAGTAAACGCAGAGTTATAGAAGGAACCCCCAAAAGGCCCCACCAGTCAGAATGACACTCAAAATTCCCTAAAGCTATAACAGAAGTCATTTTATTCCCCAATAAACCAAAATCTACTAAACACACTTAGAGCTAAAACACGACTTAATTAACACTAATCGAGGTCACTCGGGATGGGGTCTTACATCCTCAACCCCTTAGGGCATTTGGTCCTCCAAGTGAAACATAAAAGTCACCTCAGGTAGTAGATGTGGATGCTTCTTTTGCACTTGATCTCGTAATTCCTACGTTGCTTCTTCTGGTCCATGATTCTCCCAAAGTACTTTCACCCACTGAATAGTCCGAGTCCTCAACTCTTGTTCCTTTGTATCAATGATCTGAACGGGCTTCTCAACATAGGTGGCATCCTCTCAGATTTCCAAAGGCTCATGTTGGAGTACATGTAAAGGGTCGGGGACGTACTTCTTCAACATAGACACATGAAAGATGTGTATGCCGGACAGCTTGGGTGGTAAGGCTAATCTATAAGCCACATCACCGATCTTGCTCACAATATCATACGGTCCAATGTATCTCCGTGATAGCTTGTCATTCTATCCAAATCTCAATGTTCCTCTCGTAGGTGACACTTTTAGGAAAACCTTGTCTCCTTCTTTGAACTGTAGGTCCCTTCTATGAGAATCGGCATAGCTTTTCTGTCTACTCCGGGCTACTTTCAAACATTCTTGAATCAACTTGACTTTGTCGCTGTTCTCACTTACTATGGTCGGTCCATGGAAACTGCGAATTCCGACCTCTTCCCAACACACAGGTGTCCTACACCTTCTGCCATACAAAGCCTCAAAAGGTGTCATCCCAATGCTCGAGTGGTAACTATTGTTGTAAGCAAACTCACACAACGGTAAAGTCTCATCCCATTGAGTCTTGAAATCCAATACACAAGCACGGAGCATATCCTCAAGAGTTTGAATAGTCCTCTCTGACTGGCCATTTGTCTGAGGGTGATAAGCCATGCTAAACTGTAATTCGTACCCATAGACTCATGCAATGTCTTCCAAAATCTAGAGATGAATCTACTGTCTTTGTTCGATGTGATAGAAATTGGTTGTCCATGTCGACTGACAATCTCGTTGACAAATAACTCTGCCAAGGGTAGCATGTGCATCTTCTTCCCTTTCATCATAGGAATGAAACGAGTTGATTTGGTGAGACGGTCCACAATGACCCATATCGCATCGTTGCCTCTGCTGGTCCTTGGTAGTCCCGAAATAAAATCCACGGTAATGTGCTCCCATGTCCTTTCCGGGATCTCTAACGGCTGTAACAGTCCCGGAGGCCTCTGATGTTCTGCCATAATCAACTGACAAGTCATGCAACGGGAGACAAACGCTGCAATCTCTCTCATATTATTCCACCAAAATTTGCCCTTCAAATTCTGATACATCTTTGTACTGCCTGGATGCATAGAGTACTTCGCACTGTGAGCCTCGGTCATAATGTCATTCCTCAAATCTTCAATATTGGGTACACACAGACGGTCACAGTAGTACACAACTCCATCAACAACACGGAAGTCAGGACGTTCTGCTATGTGCTCTGAAATCTTGGCCAACTTTGGATCTTGCAACTGACTATCCTTGATCTTCTTAATGAAAGAAGGCTCTAACACTGACATGTTAACTAACAATACACCCTTCCTTAGTGGCTGTAGATCTATACTCAATTCTTCAAATTGCTCAAAAATACAAGAGCCACGTAGATTTGCCAAGGCTACTGATTTTCTGCTCAAGGCATCGGCAACTACATTGGCTTTCCTCGGGTGGTACTTGATTGAAAAATTGTAATCTTTGATATATTCCATCCATCTTCTCTGCCTCATGTTCAATTCCTTCTGAGAAAATAAATACTACAAGCTGCGGTGGTCGGAGTGGACTTCGAACTTCTCTCCATAGCGGTAATGTTTCCACATTTTGAATGCGAAAACAACCGCTGCTAACTCAAGATCATGGGTGGCATAGTTTTTCTTGTGATCTCTCAAATGTCGGGATCCATATGCAACAACTTTTCCCTCTTGCATCAACATGCAACCAAGGCCAACATTCGAAGCATTGGTAAAAATGGTGAAACCGCCGCTTTCGGATGGTAAATTAATGACTAGTGTTGTAGTCAATCTCTTCTTCAACTCTTGGAAACAAGTTTCACACTGATCTGTCCACACATACAGCACATTCTTCCTTGTCAACTTCGTCAAAGGTGACGCAATCAATGAAAATCCCTGTACAAACCTCTGATAATATCCTGCCAATCCCAGAAAACTTCTAATTTCTGTCACATTCTTCGGTCTCTCCCACTTCACTACTGCCTCAATCTTGGACAGATATACTAATAATCCTTCTTTGGAGATGATGTGTCCCAAAAAACCTACTTGTTCCAACCAAAATTCACACTTATTGAGCTTCGCATACAGCTGGTTCTCTCTTCGAAGTTGTAGTGCTATCTCAAGTGCTCTTCCTTGGTCTTGGAGTACACCAAAATGTCATCTATGAATACTGCCACAAACTAATCCAAGTACTACGCGAATATCTTGTTCATCAATGCCATGAACATTGCTGGTGCATTGGTCAACCCAAATGGCATCACTTGGAACTCAAAGTGGCCATGTCTTGTCCGGAAAGCTGTTTTCAACACATCAGATTCTCTGACTCTCAGCTGATCGTAACCGGATCTCAAATCAATCTTTGAAAAATATGAGGCACCTTGTAACTGATCAAATAATTCATCTATCCTTGGTAACGGGTATTTGTTCTTGATGTTCACTTGATTCAATCTTCTGTAATCTATATACATTCTCATGGAACCATCCTTCTTGTTGACAAATAAGACTGGAGCTCCCCATGGTGACATGCTCAGTCTCACAAAACCTTTGTCTAACAATTTTTGCAACTGAGTCTTCAATTCTCCCAATTCCACCAGAGCCATACGATATGGTGCAATAGATATCGGAGCTGTCCCTGGTAACAACTCAATAGTGAAGTCAATCTCTCTGATGGGTGGTAATCCTGGGATCTCCTCTAGAAAAACATCCGGGAATTCCCAAACAATTGGGATCTCCTCCACTCCTTGGGACCGTTTATCCTCCGTGATAAACGCCAAATATACTTCACATCCGCTTTTCAATAGTCTATCAGCCTTCACTGCTGAAACAAACCCTGTACAAGGATTTCTCCTCTCTCCCAAAAACAACACCCCTGCCGGCGTCTCATCTAATTTGAAGGTAAGAGTCTTATAGAAACAATTCATTGCGGCATGGTACCCTGCCAGCCAATCCATCCCTAGGATGACATCATAATCATACATCTCCAATAAAATGAGATCTATGGTTAAAACCACTTCTCCTATCTAGACTGTGCAACTAGGATAAAAGGTTCTACAAATAACTTGTTTACCTATTGGGGTTACCACAGTCAAAATGAACTCAAGTTCTCTAGCATGCATATCAATCCACTCAGAAAATTCATGGGAAACAAATGAATGTGTAGAGCTAAGGTCAAATAAAATCCTGGCTTTAATCTCACAAACAAGGAGTGTACCTTCCACGATATTGCCTGCTGCCTGCTGCCTCTGATCAGCTCTATTAACCGCATAAATTTGTCCTCGCTGTTGTGGCCTGCGTTGTTGGATGTTTTTGTTCTATTGTGGGGGACACTGATTCTGATTTTGTCCTTGTTGATAACGGGCCTACTGCTGTTGTTGCTATTGTGGTGCTTGTTGCTGAAGTGGCCTTGCCTGATTCTGGACAACTATTGCATTCTGTGGTGGTGTTGGACATTGTGCCCCTTGCTGCTGCTGATTCTGTCTGTTCTGCCTTGGACAATCTCTCATCTAATGGTCCATGGAACCACATCTGAAGCATGCTCCCGTAAGTGTACGACATTGTGCACTCTCATGGTTATTCCCACAGTGGGTACATGTAAGACCCCGACTTGAATCAACTCGATTAGTACTGATTAAGTCGTGTGTTAGTTCTAATCTTGATTAGTGATTTTGGCTAAATTGGGTTTGGAATAGATTTTGAAATAGTTTTGGGGAATTTTGATTGCTTTGTGATAGTGGGTCCCTTTGGGGGTTCATTCTTTACGACCTTGCATGCGCTTGAGGATTTATCGGAGATTTTTTCATTTATTGTTTCAGTCCCGTTTTACTTGTACCGTTAACCCCTACAACTTTTATGTTGACCCCGTGCCCGTTCGAGACCCCGAAACCCGATTTCATAGCCTTGAGGGCAAAACAGTCATTGCACACAAAATCTGTACCCAAAACTTGATATTCCCGAAACCCGCAAAACATATAATTTTTGGAAACTAGATATTTTGGCGATCATTTCTTCCTTCTTCGTCGAATTCATCCGAGATCCCGAAAGCCAAAATTTCAGCCCTTGAATGTCTTGAGTAGTGGGACCCATTTCCATTGCTTATATAAGGAGACCGATCTTCCTCATTCCCTTTTTCCAGTACAAAAAGAGAGTCTAGGGTTTGTTTGGAAACTTTTCTTCTTCTTCTTGCTCTCTCCATCTCCAATCCACACCAAACTTACATCAATCAAGAAATGGAGATCATCATCTTCTTCCTCATCACCATAGCTCTCTATTGATACCATTTGTGAAGAAAATCCTCCATTCCAAGATCTTCATTGAGCTTACTCTTGCCATTAGAGGACCTTACAAGTAAGTAACCCTTCCCTTCTTCTAGATTTGCATTCTTCTAGCCCTAGAGAAGCTTCATCTTCATTATTGTAAGGTTTCCCTTTCTATCTCATTGTTTGACCATTTTAGGGTTTGTTTTTGGGGATTTTGTTCATAGCTTGGATCTTGGCTTGGAAGAGTATTAGAGCCTGATTCCATTGATTAGAAGACCCAAGGCAAGTGGATGATTTGATTTTTATAAGCTTTAAATGATTTTGGTACTTTCCACTCATGCCTATTTATTGTTTTGTTTTGAAATAAATGTTCATGATAGAGTATTAATGGTGCATTTATGTCATAGAAGGGTATTGGTGCATGGCATTTAATTTCCACTTGTTTTATCCTAAATGTACTCTATGGTGAAATGATTTCCTTCTTTCTTTCTTTGTATTGGATTTGATGTTGATGGAGGAGGTGATGGAATGAACCGCCTTACAGTTAAAGACAGTCCGATCGATCGGCCTGCACGTCCGATCGATCGAACCTGGGCGTGCAGCAGGTCCGGGACACTTAATCTTTCTTCCCTTTTCCCTTTCCTTCCAACACATCAACAACCACAAATAACTATAAACAAGATGACTTAAACACATGTTTCCAAGACATTAAATGAGGCTATCAAGATGCATAAAGATCATTTATTTCAACCATAAAAAGGGAATCAATGAAAGCATGAAAATCCCTAAATGCTTCACCAAACCATTTGAAACTTAAAAACACTTCATCATTCACTTGCCTCAAGTCCAAGCTAGCCAAAATCAAGCCTCTACTCACTTCTTAAGCTCACTTCCAAGCTACAATAAAAAAACCCCAAAACAAACCCTAAAATGGGTCAAACAATGAAATGACAAGGAAACCTTTCAATAATAAAGGTGGAGCTTCTCTAAGGCTATAGGAACACAAATCTAGAAGATGAAGAAGAACACTTACTTGGATGACCTTCAAATGAAGAGAGCTATCTCAAAGGGAGTCTCAAAGTTGATGGATTCTTCTACAAAAGGTATCAAAGTGAAGCTTGCTAGATGAGGAAGAGGTTGGTGATCTCCATTTCGAGTTTGGTGCAAGATTGGTGAGGATTGGAGAAGGAGAAGCAAGAAGAAGAAGGGAAAGTTGCTAGAAAACCCTAGGTCTCTCTCTTGTGCTGGAAAATGAAAATGGAAAAAGAAGGGGAAGGGTCTCCTTTGTTAACAATGAGAGGTTGGGTCCCACAACTTAAGGAACTAGTTTGGTTGAAATCATCTATTTCGGTACCTCGGACGAAGTCGACGAAGAAGGAAGAAATGATCGTCAAAATATCTAGTTTCCAAAAAGTATATGTTTCGCGGGTTTCAGGAATATCAAGTTTTGGGCACAGATTTGGTGTGCAATGACTGTTTTACCCTCAAGGCTATGAAATCGGGTTTCGGGATCTCAAACGGGGACGGGATCAACATGAAAGTTGTAGGGATCATCAAAACGAGTAAAACTGGATTAAAATCATGAATGTAAAAACCTCCGATAAATCCTCAAACATATGCAATGTCATGAAAAGGAACCCCCAAAGGGCCCTACTAACACAAAGCAAATCAAAATCCCCAAAACTATATCAAAAGCTATTCCAAACCCAACTTAGCCGAAAACACTAATCAAGCTTAGCACTAACACGCAACTTAATTAGCACTAATCGGGTTCACTCGGGTCGGGGTCTTACATTTCCCGCACCTGTTCGGTTCGCTCGAGCACTTAGCCTTGTCGGTCAAAGGTGTTGGAAAATAGGTGGTCCATTCAGATAGGTTTAAAAAACTTTTGACCCACTTGATGCAGGGATCAACTATCTAGAATGCAACAAACCCAATCCAGGATGCAATCCCTCAAACTCATAAACCATGTACAACAATATAACCTATCTAAAAGATAGAAAAACGGCAACTAAACATGCAACCACGAAATCCACACCCTATAAGGATGTAGATTATACCTTTGGAGCTTAGTTGTGCTCTAATGGAGAATTTGAATTCTTTCTTTGATGATGAACACCTTCACTAATCAAATTAGAATCTCAAACACCTTTTGATCTTCCACGCTATGACCCGTATCAGATTCTCTTTTCTCAAGAAGATGGTGGAATCTCCAAGAGAAAAACCCTAGAGGAAACTAGAAGAGAAACTAGAAGAGGGAGAGGAAGAGGAGTGTGCAACACTTGCACAAAAGGGACTTGGGCATGAGTTCCAAGATGGAATTAATGCATGGGGACGTCCAAGGCACTCCACTCCCCTTTTTATAGGACTTAAGCAACCACCTCATTCTAATTGAAATAGAAGTCTTACTTCCAAAACAATTAGTTGCTTACTAAATCACAATTAGAAGTCTTACTTCAAATATGATTTAGTAACTTCCTCTTCTACTAATTAAAATAGAAGTCTTACTTCCATTAATAATTAGTAACTTACTATTACCACTATTAGAAGTCTCATTTCAAATAGAAATAGTAACTTTCTATTTCCTTTTAGAGTTCTACTATAATTAGTATATTTCTAATATCTTGGGCTAGCGCGGGGACCACTAGGGATTCCTTAGAAAGCTGGCTCCAACTGGGACACGCGACCCCACATCTCATGTGCAATCCGGGCCCATAGTTAACTGCAAATAACTCCACTATATAAATGCAATTGCACTCTAGTCTTAGGAATATATTACAATGAAGACCCTAAACTTCCTCAGAACCACAAGTAGGCCCCTCTATCAATATCCATGGATCAATTGGACCTGTCCACCAAATTAGATCCATATCTTATTATCCTTGAGCCCCAATTAATTATAATGATCATTTGGTACCGATCCAATTAACTCTTAATTGGAATGGGTGCGCACTTACCAATGATAAATCCGTTAATTGGCACAAGTGGATATTAAAGATAGATTCCATCTTGACCATTGAATGTTCCCACAGCTCTACTACCACGTACCCAAATCACCGAGGTGTTGACATACAATTGGCCTCACTCATAGGTGACTCAAAGCAAATGAATAGATAGAAACTTGAGTTCATTAATGTCTCAGGATTATGAGCCTATTGCTAGGGAATTATGAGAGCAAACCTTAAAGTAAAGACAGTGTATAGAAGGTGCTTCTCATGGTCCTTCAATACATCCAATGTACCAGCACCATGATCCAGAATCTTACATTCTGATGATCAAGACAAATCACACTATCTCATAGTGAGCAAGGTGCAGCAACCTTGTCAGATGAGATGCCCAATCTCATCACTGGTTGTGAAGATATTTAAGTATAAGATTTGCAATACATGTCTCCTGTATATGGATCTCATACACACACATATATTACATTTAGTATACTTGTGGACTCCGATTCATCTCATGAATCATTATGTCATTCGTATTGGTTATGTGCAAACAAGTAATAAAACACCATTCATCTCATGAAAGGAAAGCAGTAATATATATTGATAAATAAAGAAATTAATCAATTTATTCATCATATACTGGTATTGAAACCATAAAACTAACAAAAGGAGATTCACTAGGCAATGTATGAGGCCATCCGAGAAAAAAACCATATCACGAAGATGTCATTCGAAGCTTTTTGAAAATTCAAAGTGTATAAGGAGCCTGAGATGTCCCCAAACTCAAAGAGTACCAAATTATTATCAGATCGACATACGGGATCCCTATTCACTTCAAATAAATCTTGAACCCGATACTTTACCCGAGATTTCAATTGTTCATTGTACTTTATCGATCCCGAGAATTATACTACATGTCTTGTTTCCTGAAAGCATTGAATTACACTTATAATAGTTACTTGTCCTGAAGTACCTTGCATGACATGAAACGACAGTGTGCCCTTGAGCACCCCCGTCCTACCCGATTATTTATTTGTACTTGATTTACTTGCATATGTCTCGATTTTTTATTTGACCTATTAGTCGGCACCACTAAGCTTGGATAACCCTGTTGGTCTGATCCACCGACTTGGAGATCCCCCTCTTGTCCCGCCAGCTGCAGTTTGGATCCCGCTACCCGGTTATTACCGTGGTCTTGTCCCGATACTGCAGATTGCTACTGTGGTTCCCGATTCCCGGCTCGCTACCGTGGTCATGTATAGTTTATGTATATGTATTTATAAGATCCACTGTTTCTGCTCACCTCGAGTGACTGAGATCAGTGCCTAGTTATTGCTCTGGCACTTTAGTGATAGAGGACTTAGCTTCGTGTGGTTGTCATCTTGCTTGTTTCTCGTTCCCTTGGTTACCTTACATGTTTTATAATGCATACTTGTATTTACATAAATGTTTTATCTCGTATATAGAAATTATTATTTAAACAGGTTTAAATGCTTTTGGAAGGTAAATTCATTTATTATCATATTGTCATTGTATTTTACCCATTTGCCAAACCGTCGTGTTTGACCCACTCTTTGGTACTCATGTCCCGTTGTTGGTTATCCCGAGGAGGAGCACGAGGAGGCGGTCGGAGAACCGCAACAGTTAGTTGAGTGGCGTGGTGATGATGTCATGTAGACATTGGATTGCTAGAGAGAGATAACATTTTGGGAGAACTTATAAACCATTCTTTGGATTGCTATTTTGTTTATATTGGCCTTTGTTGGCCTCTATTTTTGGGGAAATGTAATTAAATGATCTTTGTATAAACTTTAACTTACTTTTGGGTAACAAGCCAATGATCATTGCTCATTTTGATACGGTACTATACTTGTGCTATTTATCTTTATGATTTGAGATGGATTGAATATTTGATTTGCTACACGCTTCCGCACTTAATAGAAATGTTCATGTATGGTTGTGATATCCTCACCGCCGACATTTGTGGGAAATTAAATAAGTGTGTGCACCTTGTTGACACACTCTACATATTAACCATTCACTATCCTCATTAATTGTCCTGATCCCGGACTAGGACCTCGGTAACCCGGTCTAGGGCCGCGACAGTACAAACCAATGGACTCTGAGCATTCTATTTTGTCCTCTGCTTTTTGTTCTGATGATTCTTCTGCTGGTAGTTTGTTGATGAGCTTGTCCTTTTCCTTGAATTCTAGGGATCTTGTTGTGAAAGTTCACAAACTTGTAGGCTCTCTTGTCAGCTTCCTCGAAAGTGACAGGTGGTACAACTCCGGTAGCATCTCTCTCAATGATGGGATTGAGTCCCTTTAGGAACTTAGCAATCTTCTTCTCTACCGTGTCCACCAATTCCGGAGCATATCTAAGCAATCTCTCAACTTTATGAGGTATTCGAGGACTGTCAAATTCCCTTGCACAAGCTGCTGGAACTCCACTGCCTTTTGATGTGGGTGGGTACATATTTATCATGAAACTGCCTCTTGAAATTTGCCCAGGCCACTGCATCTGCCATAGTCCTGTATTCATCCCTAACTGTCTTCCACCATATGTCTGCTGCACTGTTAAAGAGAGATGATGCGAGTTTAACCCTATCTCTTCCGGTGCATTGGAAGATCTCAAAGTTGTTCTCAGTATGCTCTACAGCCAGTCTTCTGCAGCTAATGGATCCTCTATGCCTAGAAAGTCCTTTGGAGCTTTCTTTTGAAACCGCTCAAACAAAGCGTTCGGGTCATGTTGCCTCTGATTGATGAAAAAAGCAGGTTGAGGTTGTACCGATTCTGGTCTTCTCTGTAACACTTCATATAGTTTCCTCTGCATTTCTGCCAATTCCCTAGCATGATCTTCCTCTCTCTTAAGCATTTGCTCTTGCAATCTAGCCTGGTTCTCATTGGCCTATCGTTGTTGGTCAAGCATTGTTTGCATCATCTGTTGGAATTGATTTGGCACGTTGTTATCAACCCTATCCTCTTCAATTGAACCTGTGTGATCACTGTTACACCCAGAAGGGTTGCCGTTTATCGGTCTCTTATGAGGTGGCATGATGCTGCAAAATAAGTTGTTAGCACATAATAATCAAATAAAGGGCCACACATTGCTCACACGACACTAGCTAACAAAGAGTTCAACGAATCCACGCCACGTCCTTAGGATTTCTAGTTTATTTTAATTGCTTGAAACAAGTCTTTCTTTGATACCAGTCTGTCGTGACTCCAGACCGGGTCCACCGAGGTCCTAATCCGAGATCGGGACTCATTGATGATGTGTGTACATTTATTTAATTTCCCGCAGGTGTCCGCTGTCACGCCCCCGAACCGAAACCTCGGGGGCGGGAGATGGGATTAAGCATAAATGTATTTTACTTCTCCCAAGATCCGCGTGTGTGAAGACAACACATTCTGAATATTTTGCGGAAGCATTTGTGGCGTTGCGACCCGAAGTCCGTGGCCATCGGATTCCGCGTCGCACTCAACCTTTAGCCCATAGCTATTATATCAAGAATCATACCAGACTGGAGTAACCATCACAATAAAATACAGAGCTGACAGTAACAGGATATTACATTCCCAAATATGTTCAAGTTACAATTATCAATGTACATTAATTAAGAATTCCAAAGAAAAGGGCTAACAAAAGCCATACAACAAAAAGCTATAAACTACTACCCAAATGTGACGTAGCTCCGATGTCAGACTCAATGTCTACATGACATAGCCGACAAAACAACCTGCAAGGCATGGCTCCAAAGCCAACAAAACACTCAACTCGGGGCGAATAAATCTGAACCTGAGTACCAAAAGTAGTGGGTCAGACACGACGGTCTGGCAGGTGGATGAAAAGATTACAATATAGCGAATAATAATACAAATGATAAATCATGCTATTTGCTCAAAATGCTGCATATAATTATACGGGTGCAAAGTCGGGGATCTCGGGGAAAACTTGTATTCATTTCAAGCACGGGTAAAACATGAACATCTAATAAAACATGTATTCATTTACATCATCTATAATCATAGATATTTGACAATCGGGTATTCGTCTAAAACATGTATAAATATGGTGGTTTGACAAAACAAACGTTCATTTGAAACTCAAGTAAAACACAAGTATACCACAAATCAGGTATCCATAACAGTCTAGCAAAACCAATGTCCATTTGAAATATATGTGAAAATACGGATATTTAACAAACTGGGTGTTCATTTAAAACAAGTGTAACCCAAGAAATCTGACAAGACTAATGTTCGTTTAAACCTATTCCAAGGTATGGATATTTAAACAAATCGGGTATCATGTAAAATAGGTATAAACATAGGAATCTGGCAAAACCAGTGTCATCTAAAACATATTTCAAACCATGGATATTTGACAAATCGGGTAATCATTTAAGACGGTATAAACATAGGAATCTCACCAGCCAAATGTCATTTAAAATAAGGCACGGATATTTAACAATTCGGGTATTCATTTAAAACATGTGTAATCACATAAATCTAGTAAAACCATCGATCGTTTGAAACATATGTAAAAGCATGGGTATTCGCCCAACCGGCATCCATTTAAAACATGTGCGGGTACAAAGAACAGAAAACAATATAATAAGAACTGAATTTACATTGGAGAATATTAGCACTTGTTTAAATAACAACTTTCATAAAGGAAACGAATCATTTATCGGAAAGCAAGTAAACAATATAAAACATGTCGGGTATCCAAGGAATCGGGAACTGGCAAGATGGCAACCACACGAAGCTAAGTCCTCTGTCACTAAAGCGATAGAGCAATAACTAGGCCCTGATCTCAGTCACTCGAGGTGAGGAGAAACAGGGGATCTCATATCAATACATATACATATACTAGGCCCTGATCTCAGTCACTCGAGGTGAGGAGAAACAGGGGATCTCATGAATGCATATACATATACTATACGGGACCACGGTAGCGAGCCGGGCATCGGGGACCACAGTAGCAATCTGCGGTATCGGGACAAGACCACGGTAATAACCGGGTATCGGGACGAGACCACGGTAGTAACCGGGTATCGGGATCCAAGCTGCAGCTGGCGGGACGGGAGGGGGATCTCCAAGTCGGTTGATCAGACCAACAGGGTTATCCAAGCTTAGTGGTGCTGACTCATAGGTCAAATCCAATCGAGACAATGCAAGTAAATCAAGTATAAATACATAATCAAACGGGCAAGACGGGGGTGCTCAAGGGCACACTAACATTTCATATCGGGCAATACGTGTCGGGACAAATAACTGTTACTAGTGTAACTTCAATGCTTTCGGGAAAACAAGTCATGTAATGCAAATCTCGGGAAAAGAGGTGAAACAATGAACTATAACAATTTCGGGTAAACATATCGGTTTCAAGATCTATTTAAGTGAATAGGGGTCCCGTATGTCGATTATGACAATTACTTGGTACTCCTTGAGTTAGAAGACATTCCGGGCTCCTTATGCACTTTTACTATTTTTCCGAACTTAAAATGAGCTTATGGGTTACTAGGTATTACAATAGCAAGAATCAAGATTATAAACGGTCCATCCTAGGCATGACATTACTCCGGAAACATCGAGTAACCGATTCAGTCATCGAAAGGAATAGAATTAGCGATAACTAAGGAAATAGACTTGTGTTTAGATATAAAGAAGATATCGCGTCATTCCATCCCGTTCAAGATTGAAATGGATTGAACTTCGATGCCACCGAACCAACCGTGAGGCGTGTCGGCTCAAGACATTCTCACACATGGTCCAACAGTCCAAAAAGGGTAGTCGGGGTCCCACCTTGAACCAAGAATTAGTGTCTAAATCAACACCATTCTTTTCTGTTAGTCCCCTAGTCTTAGAGACCTTAGATTAGGGTATAATTGGTCTTAAAACTAAGGTATACACCCCTAGGACTCATAGAAGGCCCAAAGGTTTCCAAAAAAAAAAACCACAATATCAAATCTCACTGTACCAGAATGTACAGGGTCCGATCGATCGGCCCAAAAAGGCTTACAGTTACTGACAGTCCGATCGATCGGCCTGTAGGTCCGATCGATCGGACCTAGGTACAGCAGGTCCGGGAAAGCTGATTTTTCTTCCTCTTTGTTTCCTTTCCTTCCAACATATAATCAATCACAAAGAACCATAAACAAGATGGTTTAAATACATGTTTCCAAGACAATATCATGAGCTAAAGAGCTCCTCATTTCAATTTCCTCTCTTTCCATTCTTTCCATTCTTTCCATTCACAATTAATCACAAGGTGGAGAAAACTCATTCATGTGAAATCATTTGAAACCTTGACAATATGATGCATACATTTCCAAGAGATTAACAAGGGAGAAATAACTCATCAATAAGCACATCTTGAAATCAATATTAATCATATTAAAGACAACTATTAAAATCACCAAAACCATTAATGAATCAAGATTTTTATCACAAAACATGTTAATAATCAAACCAATCCATTCATCCACTTGCCTTTGACTCTAATCAAGCAAATCCAAGCTCCTAATCACCTCTCAAGCTCAAGATCCACAATTTCTACAAAAACCCCCAAAACAAACCCAAAAATGGGTTAAACAATGAAATGACAATGAAACTTTCCAATAATCAAGGTGGAGCTTCTCTAAGGCTAGAAGATTACAAATCTAGAAGATGGGAAGAATCACTTACTTGGATGACCTTCAAATGAGAAGAACAAGCTCAAGGGAGGTCTCTAGGTTGGGAGATTTCTCCAAAAAGGGTATCAATGGGGAGCCATTATGAAGAGGAAGAAGAAGATGGTCTCCATTTCTTGATTGATGAGCTCTTGGTGAGGCTTGGAGATGGAGAAGCAAGAAGAAGAAGAAGAAACTTGCTAGAAAACCCTAGGCTCAAATGTGTGCTGGAACATGAAAATGGAGAAGGAAGGGGAAGGGTCTCCTTTTATAAACAAGTGAGAATGGGTCCCACAACTTAAAGAACTTGGGTGGCTGAAATCATCTAATTCGGGACCTCGGATGGATTCGACGAAGAAGGAAGAAATGATCGTCGAAATATCTAGTTTCCAAAAAGTGTATGTTTCGCGGGTTTCGAGAATATCGAGTTTTGGGTACAGATTTGGTGTGAAAAGACTATTTTGCCCTCAAGGCCAAGAAATCGGTTTTCGGGTTCTCAAATGGATACGAGATCAACATGAAAGTTGTAGGATTCCTCAAGATGAATGCAACGGGCCAAAAACAAGATACGAAACAAATCGGAAAAATCTCACAAGAAAAGCAAAGCCGAAAAGGGAACCCCCAAAGGGCCCCACAGGCTACCAAAGCACTCAAAAGCCCAAAACTAGAAGAAAACCCATTCTAGCTCACAAACTCAACCCAACAAATACTAATCCCACTAAAAGAACTAATCCACAAATAAAACAACACTAATCCAAGAGATTAGGGGTCGGGTTCTCACATCCGCGGTGAGGATATAATAACAGCATAAATATTTCTTTTAATGTGGAAGCGTGTAGCAAATCAAATTGATAATTCAACTCATGTCACAAGATAATAATACATGTATAATTCGAGTATTAGAATGAGCAATGATCATAAGTGCTTTCCAAAAGAAAAGTTAAAGTTTATACAAAAGATCATTTAATTACATTTTCCAAAAATAGAGGCCAACAAAGGCCAATAAAAACAAACTACCAATCCCCAAAGGAATGGTTAAAAGTTTCCAAAATGTTACGTCTCTGTCTAAGTAGTCAAATGTCTAAATGACATCATCAGCATGCCACTAAACTAGGTGTTGCGGTTCACCGACCGCCTCCTCAAGCTCCAGCTCGGGATAGGCAATGTCCGGACCTGAGTACCAAAGAGTGGGTCAAACACAACGGTTTGGCAAATGGGTGAAAAGACATGACAATAAAACAATAAATGAATTTACCTTCAAAAGCATTTAAACCTATTATTTCCATAAAAGAGATAAATTATTTATTCAAATACAAGTATGCATTGTAAAACATATAAAGGTAACCAAGGAAACAGAAAACGAGTAAGGTGACAACCACACGAAGCTAAGTCCTCTATCACCAAAGTGACAGAGCAAAATCAAGGCGTTGATCTTAGTCACACGAGGTGAGGAGAAACAACTAAATATATAGACATATACAAATAATATACGGGACATGACTACCGTAGCGAGCCGGGCATCAGGAACCACGTTAGCAATCCGGGGTATCGGGACAAGACCACGGTAATAACAGGGTAGCGGGATCCAAACTACAGCTGGCGGGACAAGAGGGGGATCTCAAAGTCGGGGGATCAGACCAACAGGGTTATCCAAGCTTAGTGGTGCCGACTCATAGGTCAAATGACAAGATCAAAACTTGTATGAATTACATCAAGTGCAAGGACATAAATAAACGGGACAGGGGGTACTCAAAGGCACAACTGTCATATCAATTAGGGCATGCTTATCGGGATTAGCAAAATGCTAAAATTTCAATTTCAATTTTTTCGGGAATGCATAACTAATTCGGGAATAATGAAATACAAATGAACTTTCGAAATCTTAAGACTAGTATCGAGGTTCAAGATTTGTTTAATAGGGATCCCTTAAGTCTAAATCGGTAGAGACTTGGTACTCCTTGAGTTTGGTGACATTCCGGGGTCCTTATACACTTCGAATT
Source organism: Cinnamomum chago (assembly GCA_038049695.1). NCBI lineage: Eukaryota > Viridiplantae > Streptophyta > Magnoliopsida > Laurales > Lauraceae > Cinnamomum > Cinnamomum chago. The sequence continues at coordinate 50,917,646 of CP142455.1, read as the reverse complement.
TTCAAAACTTCAAATGAAATCTTCGTGATGTGGTTTCTTTCTCAAATGGCCTCATACATTGCCTAGTAAATCTCCCTAACATAGAGGGGTTCTCAATGAATATTCCCAAAACGTTTAAACAATTCATCACTTTCCCAAACACGGCCCTTGACTGACAGAGCACATTACTCTAGCGAACCGGAGAGTTCGCTCGAGTGAGGTGGTCTCTGGAATGGTCTTCTGGGAGGGTTCGCTCGAGTGGAGATTGGGTTCACTCGAGCGAACTCATCCAGTTTTGGTTGGCTTGAGCGAACAATCCGTGCGCTCGAGCTAACCACCTTCGGGAATGAGTTCTAGGCGGGTTCACTCAAGCGAACTGTCCTCTGGAATGGTTCAAACCCTTTTCTGGACACTTTGCTCGAGTGAAGTGTCATGTTCGCTCAAGCGAGCTGTCCCGAAACTGATTCCGGGACAGTTTTTCTCTCCTCTTTCTCCTCCTTGTACAACCTCGTTTTTGTCCCCTTGAATACACCAAATGAGGGGTTCAAAACTTCATCTAAATCAATACCAAATCTCTTACAACATCCATTCAAATGCAAAGAACAGAGGGAAGGAAACCACTACACACAAGAGTACATTTGAGATAAAACAAGATAACATCGAATGCCATAAATCAAAACATTTCTATGACAATAAATACACTATCAAGGCTCTTTCATGAGCATTTATTTCAAGTCAATGCATTAAATGGGCATGAGTGGAAAACAACACAATAAATCACATTTCTTATAAAATCATTGAAAGCTCATAAAAAGATAACATTGAATGCCATAAATCAAAACATTTCTATGACAATAAATACACTATCAAGGCTCTTTCATGAGCATTTATTTCAAGTCAATGCATTAAATGGGCATGAGTGGAAAACAACACAATAAATCACATTTCTTATAAAATCATTGAAAGCTCATAAAAATCAATTCATCCACTTGCCTTAGGTCCAAGCTAATCAACAACAAGCTCTAAACAAGCTTTCGAAGTCAAAGGTCCAAGCTACAAGCAAAAACCCCCAAAACAAAACCCTAAAAGAGTCAAAACATGGAATGGGGAGGAAGAGGCTTCAATAATGGAAATGGAGATTCCCATAGGCTAGGAGAACATAATATCAAAAGAGGGGAAAGATTACTTACATGAGGGTTCTTCAAAATGCTAGGTTAGTTTCAAAGGAGGTCTTGGGGTAGGTGGTCTCCTCCACAAATTGTATCAATAGAAAGCTAAAGTGATGAGGAAGAAGATGATGACAAGCATTTCTCCAATGGCAAAGGTTTGGTAGTGGATTGGAAGATGGAAGAGCAAGAAGAAAAGGGAAAAGAGAGAAAAGCCCTAGCTTAGGGTTCTTGTGCTGGAAAAGAGAAAAGGAATGAGAAGAGTTCCTTATAAAGCAAATGGGAAATGGGTTCCACTATTAATAATCTCATTGGGCTGAAATCATGGTTTTTGGGACTTTGGATGAATTCGACAAAGCAGAGAAAAGTGATCGTCGAAATATCTAGTTTCCAAAAAGTATATGTTTCGCGGGGTTTCGGGATTATCAAATTTTTGGTACAAATTTAGTGTAAAAAGACTGTTTTGCCCTCAATGCTAGGAAGTCGGGTTTCGGGGTCTCGAATGGGTACGAGATCAACATAAAAGTTGTAGGGATTAACAAGAAAAGTAAAACGGGATTATAACAATAAACACAAGAATCTCAGATAATCCCCCAAGTAAACGCAGAGTTACAGAAGGAACCCCCAAAGGGCCCCACTAGTCACAAAGGCACTCAAAATTCCACAAAGCTATAACAGAAGCTATTCTATTTCCCAATAAACCAAATTCTACTAAACACACTTAGAGCTAAAACACGACTTAATTAACACTAATCGAGGTCACTCGGGATGGGGTCTTACACTAGGAAAACATGATTTTATTGATAAATAAAAAAACTAACCAATTTATTACATCATCTGATGGATTGAGACCATATAAACTAACATCGTCATCACTCTCAAGATCACTTTCATTTTCCTTTAATTGCGAGGAAAAAGCTACTCCTTTCTTTTTGCTAGGAACTTCTAAATCTAGTTCATAGGTAAGGATATTTCCTCTTTGCTCTTCTATTTGAATTTTGTCAACATTTTTACTTTCGGCTATGGTTGCCATGTTTGGTTTGAACCTTTTTGGGAGGGATCTTAAGATTTTCCGAACTGTCTTGGACTCATCCATCGTCTCTCCTAGACCTATATGGGAGTTGACAATCTCCATGAATTTAGAATAGAATTCATCAAATGTTTCTTCCTCAAGCATTTTGATATCTTCAAATTTGGATGTCAACATTTAAATCTTAGTTATCTTAACTTGATATGTTCCTTCATGAGTAGTCTCTAAGGTATCCCAAACTTCCTTAGCCGTATTGCAATTGACTACTCTATTAAACTCTTCTTGGGATAAGGCACAATATAAAGAGTTCTTTGCCTCAGCATTTAAATTGGCCCTATCTTTTTCACCTTGTGTCCATTCTATTTTAGGCTTTGGTTTAATAGAGATTACATATCCTTTTGTGTCTTACTCAGTGATAGTAGGAAGATGATAGCCTTCTTTTATGATACTCCACACATCTAGGCTTTGGGATTCTAAGAACACTTGCGTTCTAATTTTCGAGTAGCAATAATGTGTTCCATTAAACAAAGGTGGTTTATTTGTGACATTACCTTCTCCCAAATGAGTTTGCATAATGGCAACTAATGAAAACGCTCTAAGATTCTCTCAAGGTTGTTTAGACCTAAACATGAGCACCTAGGCTCTGATACCGATTGAAAGTCCAGAACCAAACCCTAGAGGGGGGAGGGGGTGAAGAGGGTGAACTCAAAAACCTAGACCAATTCTTTTTAATCCTATGTCAATTATGCTTTGTAGATTCATCATTTTGATTATAAGTGAAGTTTCTAATAACAAGTAAAGAAACTATATAATCATTCAAGATTGACATTAAAAATGAAACATTGATCATAGGCACACGATCCACACAATTAAACGTCAATCACTATAACAAGCAATATTATAGTGGTTCGGCCAAGCAAGCCTACATCCACTCCCGGTTTCCCTACTGGTATTTCCACTATCAACTTATGGTTTAGGCTAACCTCCAACCTTACAACCACATATGCTTTTACACAAGGCTTAGCATTAACCTTTACAATCTCATATGTCTTTCAATAGGCTAATCATTAACCTTTACAACATAATTTTTATCTCAGTAAACTATGCCTAAACAAGCATAAGTTAAGATGGAAGTGAATACATATTGATGCCTCTTAACATAGGCTGATAATGAAAGTGAAATCCTATCTAAGACATATGCATGATGAATGCAAAGATCTATAAAAGAAACATATGCCTTAAAGACTTCTTTTTCTTTTGAAATTCAATGCTCATAAATGATGCAAATGTGAGATAGAGTAACTAAGTGATTCACATGTTTTTTGAAATGATGACAAACTTGTTTTGGAAAATCTAACATAAAACTAGCAAGTTTTTTTTAAAGAAACAATAAATGACTAACATGTGAAATAGTGTTCAAATGATGAAGTTAAAAAGATAAACATATTTTAAAATCAAAGCATGTTTAAACAATCAACATTGGAACACTTTGAACACTTTAATCATGCCATTTGAAGAAATCAATGATTTAAAGACAAGCATGAGTAAAATAAGTTAAGAGGAGCAATTGAAATGATTGACTTGCCCTCCTAGCTTCCCTCTAGCCTAGCATGAATGTCCCACCTTCCTTGGCCCTCAAAAGTCTCAAAAGTGTTGGGTTCAAATCCCAAGGATGGGTTTTTTTTATAAGAAAAAATGTCTCCAACGGATCTATTGTCGGTCGATCGACATTTGGAGTTTGGTTGACCGAACTCAATGGTCATATTTCAACAGTCATATATTTTGAAATTTGAGGACCGAAATACACTTGTCGGTTCACCGAGCTGAAGTTTGATCGACCGACAGCTGACCGACAATAAACCGACAACTGACTGAAGTTTCCAGAAATCACAAATTTTACATTTTGGATTTGGAACCGACAGTTGACCGAACTTGGTTCGGTTGACCAAACTTTCCCTGATTTTTAAAGACTTGAAAAAATGATTTTAAAGGGAAACTTGGTCTTGGATAAATAGGCTTGACTAGAGGCTAACATGTTTGAAGAAAAGAGTTTTTAAAGTGCAATTCAAAACATGTTTGTGCATGCCTTTACAAAATCTTTTGATTCTAAGATTAAAAACTAATAATGCATGAAGATCCCAATATTTGAAGAAGTGTGAGTGCATGAGAGTCCAAGATAAATAAAATAACTGCATCCAATGAAATTGCAAGCTAATGAAAACCCTAACACTGTCATGAAATTCTAAGCCTTTATGCTGGTTGAATGCTCATTGTACAAAACCCAATACTCTCCTTGTTAGATTGTATGGTCTCAATCCATCAGTTGATGTAATAAATTGATTAATTTCTTTATTTATCAATACAATCATGCTTTCCTTTCATGAGATGAATGGTGTTTAATTATATACTTGCACATAACCAATACATATGATATAATGGTTCATGAGATGAACCGGGTCCCATTAGTATATTAGATGTGATATATGTATATGGATGAGATTCACATACGGGAGATATGTGTCACAAATCTTATACTTAAAATATCTTCACAACTAGTGATGAGATTGGGCATCTCATCTGACAAGGTTGCAACACTTTGATCACTATGAGATAGTGTGATTTGTCTCAATCATCGGAATGTAAGATTCTGGATCATAGTGCTGGTACATTGGATGTATTGAAGGACCATGAGAAGCACCTTATGAAATCCTATCTCGATTTAAGGATTGCTCTCATAATTCCCTAGCATTAGGCTCTCAATCCTGAGACATTGATGAACTCGAGTTTTTATCTATTCATTTGCTTTGAGTCACCAATTAGTGAGGCCGACTATAGGTCAACACCTCGGTGTCTTGGGTACATGGTAGTAGGACTGTGGGAACATGCAATGATCAAGATGGAATCTATCTATATTATCCCCTTGTGCCAATTAATGGATTTATCATTGGTAAGTGCGCACCCATTCCGATTAAGAGTTAATTGGATCAATACCAAATGATCACTATAATTAATTGGGGCTCAAGGATAATAAGATGTGGATCTAAGATTGGATGGGACAAATTTATTCCAATTGATCATGGATAATGATAGAGGGGCCTACTTGTGGTAATTGGGAAGTTTAGGGTCTTCATTGTAATTTATTCCTAAGACTGGAGTGCAATTGCATTTATATAGTGGAGTTATTTGCAATTAACTGTGGGCCCAGATTGCACATGAGATATGGGGTCGCGTGTCCCAGTTGGAGCCAGCTTTCTAAGGAATCCCTAGTGGTCCCCACGCTAGCCCAATTTATTAGAAAGATACTAATTCTACTTGAACTCTAATAGGAAGGTTACTATTTCTATTTGAAGTGAGACTTCTAATAGCGGTAATAGTAAGTTACTAATTATTAATGGAAGTAAGAGTTCTATTTTAATTAGTAAAAGAGGAAGTTACTAATCATATTTGAAGTAAGACTTCTAATTGTGATTTAGTAAGTTATTAATGGAAGTAGGACTTCTATTTTAATTAGAAAGGAGAAAGCTACTAATTGTTGTGGAAGTAAGACTTCTATGGCAACTAGCAAGGGAGAAGGTTACTATTTTATAATGGGAGTTAAACTTCTATTTCAAATAGGAAAAGAGGTGGAATGGAGGACTACAAATAGGGGATATATCCCCTTTTGGACGTTCATAATACATAGAGAAATTCCAGGCCCTTTGTGCAAGTGTTGCACAAGTTCTCTTCCTCTCTAAGCTCTCTTCTCTTCCTCCTCTAGTTCCTTGGAGTTACTAGTTAGGTTTTCTCTTGGAGATCCCACCATCTTCTTGAGAAAAGAGATCTAATACGGGTCATAGCGTGGAAGATTAAAGGGTGTTGGAGATTCTGAATTGGATGGTGAAAGTGTTCATCATCAAAGAAAGAACTCAACTTCTCCATTAGAGCACTACAAGGTTCCAAAGGTATATCTACATCCTTGTATGCTGTAGATTTCGTGGTTGCATATTTAAGTACTGTTTTCTATCTTCTAGATAGGATATATTGCTGTAAATAGTTTATGAGTTTGAGGGACTGCATCCTTGATTGGGTTTGTTGCCTTTTTAGACAATTGATCCCTGCATCAAGTGGGTCCAAAGTTTTTGAAACTTGTCTGGAAGGCCCACCTACTTCCAACACTCCTAAACAGTACCAAATGGACAATTGAAAAATGGTAACATGAATTAAATATGTCACAAGTAATATGGCCAATAAGACTCTTCCTTGTGAAGTTGTCTTTATTTATAAGTCCATAATGTTCAAACTATAAAGTCAGTTTCCTTTGGTTGGTAGTAACCATTTACTGCCTTGCTTATGGCCTTCGAAACTTGACGAGATCCTAGTTAATCAGTTCATCAGTGTATGTGGGTCAAAAGCCAAATACATTACCATGAATATGATTGGAGCACAAATAAACTTCTCACCCTTTCTGCGGGCTATGTTTATTGTACTGGAATGCTGCCCGTTTATCAGTGGCACGTACATAAAAACATAGGAGTAGAAGATGAAGTAGAGTGATATAGGATTGAGCAAATAAATATGCTCTCCTATCACTCATTCATTGTTGGTCTTTTTTTCTTATGTTTTGCAGATCAATCATGAATTCTCTTGTCATCGCTTTTGACGAGACAAAGAAACGCTTGTATAATGTTTCTGTCCAAGAAAGTAAGACTCCCAATGGCCAAAAAAGAGCCCATATTGAAAATGAACTCCCAGTTCGAATATTTGTCTTACAATGGATGACTCTGACTGCTCCTACCGTCAAAGCCTCTCCTGTATTGGTGAAGCCCTCTAAAAAGGACATGCCATGTAGGCCATGGGTGTCAAAATACACCTAGAATTCTTTTGGTGTTCATCTCAAAGAACATCAATATTTGGAAAAGACTAATCCAAGTTGCCTTCACATCACTAAAGAAATAAAAGGCGCAAGGACGGTGCAAGACATGGAAAAAACCCTAGCAAATGGCAAAGCCAAAACCTACAAAGGTAAAGACTAATGCCAAATACTTGGAAAGAAGAAACTACAGCAGAAAGAGACGATCCGAGGATGCATAATTGTAAGACCCCGACCCGAGTGACCGTGATTAGCACTAACTAAGTCGCATATTAGCTTTAAATGAGAATAATAGATTTTGTTTAAGCTTGGGATTAGAATAGCTTTCTTATAGCTTTGGGGATTTTTGGAGAGCCCTTTGGATTTAATAGGACTCATGGAGAGTCTTTTTAGTGACTTCGCATGATCATGGGGGTATTATCTGTGATTCCAAAAATTGGTGTTTTAGCTCTGTTCTATTTATCTCGTTAATCCCTACAACTTTCATGTTGACTCTGTTTCCATTCGAGACTCCGGAACCTGACTTTTCTAACTTAGAGGAAAAATCTGTCTTTCTATACCAAATCTGAGAACAAATTTTGATGTCTCCAAAACCCACAAAATATATACTTTTTGGAAACTAGATTTTTCGACTAACACTTTTCCCTTCTTCGTCAAACTCATCCGAAGCCCAGAAACCCGTGTTTTTAGCTCAACAAGTTTGTTAAGTTGTGGGACCCATCTCCACATTGTATATAAAGTGAGCTCATTTCTCCTTATCCTCTTGTCATGCTTTTGTGGAAGGAATAGCTCCAGCCCACTCTAGGGTTTCTTCTTATTTTTTCTTGCTTCCTTCTCGTCCAATCCACTACCAACCCGTGTCAAATGGGAAAATGGACCTCACCATGAGAGCTTCCTTTTCTCACCATTTGGAGGAAAGTCCAGCCCTCCTAAGGTTTCTTTTGAGCTAGCCTTGTTCATTTGAAGGCCTTACAAGTAACCAATCTTCTAGATTTGTACTTTCCTAGCCATATAGAGGCTCCATCTTCATTATTGGGAGCTCTCTCTTTTTCATTCTTTGTATTGACCATTTAGGGTTATAAATGGGTCTATTTTTGGGGGTTTTGTGTAGCTTGGAGACTTTTGGCTTGCAGAGTGTGATTAGGAGCATGATTAGCTAATTTGGAGGCCAAGGCAAGTGGATGAATGGACTTTTTTTTATTATTAGCATATTTTACGAGAAAAACTTGATTTTCATTAATGGTTTTGGTGTCTTAACCCTTACTTACTGTTATGGTTTTTATGGACTTTGAAAAGTCCATATTGATGTGTCTTTCTATATTGTTAATTTCTTGGTAAAATATATGCATTTGAGTTTTGTTAAAACTTGTTTTATGTTTTCATATGGACTCCATGAATGATTGGGTTTCTTTGATGAAATGAGGATGAAATGAAGGAGATTTGATGTATGGTATGGAGTGACTGGTGGAAGTGTGGTTTGGGATTTGAGGAGGCAAGGAGACCCCTATGTTTGGTGATAAATGAGTGACAAATTGGGGTTGCAAAACAGAGGAAGAAAAGGCCTGAAACTGCACAAAAACTTAGTTTTGAAGCGGTTCACTCGAACGGACCCATGGTCGCTAGAACCAACCCCATCCAGAGAGTTGTTGGCTCAAGCAACCACCAGGTCCGCTCGAACAAACCTAGCCAGAGCCAAGTTCGCTCGAGCAAACCCCTCCCAGAGAGCTCATGGCTCGAGTGAACCTCTAGCCCTCTTGAGCCATCTGTGCTACTAACCTGGGCCTATGCAGGGGAACTTGAATTATGGTTTTTAGGCTTGGGAAGAGATTGTTGGAGCCCTAATGTGATGGTAGGATAGATGAAGGGATATATATGGAGCTTGGTTGAAAAAGAAAACCCCATCGTGGGGAATTATTGAGGATTTTGGACTTGTCAATGTGTATAGGGAGCCTTGAATGTCCTAGATCTTCTGGGGTACCAATCCAATAACTAAACCGACATACGTGACCCTTTTATACATCGATTTAAATCTTGATTTCTTAATGCATGGTCGAGTATTTTGTGGAAATCCATTTATGTTTTGTTTTACTCAGATTTCATGCATATTCTTCAGTTTTCATGTGATATTATGAGTCTGTTTCAGAAATGTTGAAATATGCACTTTAAGTGTTTTGCTAGCCCTGGATATGCATGACAAATCCCGAGGAGATTTTGTGCCTATGAGCACCCTGTTTAGTCTGTTTGGGTGTTACACACCTATATATGTATGTATAAGTTCTGATTTCTTCGTGTGACCTATGAGTCGGCACCACTAAGCTTGGACAACCTTGTCGGCTTGATCCACCGACTTGGAGTCCCCCTTTCTGTTCTGCCCACTGCAGTTTGGATTCTGTTCCGTTCTGTTATCCGGTTCCACGGCCGTGGTTTTGTCTAGTTATATGTATATGTAATTAGTTGGTTCTTGTCATTTCGCATGTCTTAGACCAACACCTTTAGTGTGCTCTCATCACATTTGTGATGGAGGAATTAGCTTCGTGTGGTTGCCATCTTGTCAGTTTCCTATCCATTGGTACCTTTACATGTTTTATATTACATATGTGGTTTTCAAATAACTCATGCATTATGTTTCATGAAAATTACTGTTTTAGCAGGTTTTCAATGTTTTCCTAAGGTAACCTTTAATTTACTTCATTGTTTTTATCTTTTCACCCACCTGCCAAACCGTCGTGTCTGACCCACTCTTTTGGTACTCGGGTCTCGTTGTCTTGTACCACGGGGAGAAGCCAGAGGAGGCTACCGGAGAGCTGCAACGCGTCGGCGAATGGCAGGCTGACAATGTTGTTTCGACATTGGGTTATGCCTTGAGTTGAGAAAATACATTTCGAACTGCGACTAATATACTTTTGGGATTTTATGGGTTGTATTGGCCTTTATTTTGGGGATTGGTTAATTAACTAAACTTTTGTTTAAATTCTAACTTTACATTGGGAGATGTTTATGATCATTGCTCACTCTGATATTATGCTTCATATATTATGGAATGAATTGATCAATTTGATTTGTTACACACTTCCGCAACTTGAATGAGAATGCTATGTGTGTGTGATATTCTCACCGCGGAAGCCTGTGGGAAATCACATGCACGAAAGATATTATGTTCTTTCTAAATCCGTGTACGTAGTGGCCATATAAACAAATGCACTTGGCATCATTATCATTATGTATCTATCCATCGTCTCGATCCCGGATTTGGTTGGAAACCCGATCCAGGGTTGCAACAACAATGTGGTCTCATAGACCACGAAAATTCAAGAAGATGGCTTACCAGGATCCAGCCTTGGCATCACCTAAAGAGAATACCTTCTATCCTCTTACTCAGAAAGAAGGTAGGAGGTATGGAAGGCGACGTCTAGCTTCAGTCGTAGTAGGGCTTACACTTTGCCCTCCAAAGGTGCATGCAAAGTACCCAAAGAAGAAATCGTAACATTTCTCTATCATTGATGCAGTAGAACTTACACAATTTAAAGATTTTTTGAAAAAGGAGAAAAATGTGGTAAATATCCTCACACTGCCAGTTCATCATCCAGAAGGGTCGAAGCCCATCATCAATCATTCCGTCCCAATGATAGTATGGAGGAATGATAAAAATAAGAGTCATAACCAAAGACGAATTACTCTGCAATGGATAATGAAAGAAGAAGACCCAGATATTGCTATGGTTTGCATGACTGGAATGAGACGCGGCAGTTGTTCTGCTAGAATCTCTGCTCGTAGTTTAAACCCTATTGAAGGTGTAGAATTGGATAATACCTCTAAGGGTCATGAAACACCGGTTACAGATGAGGAAACAACTCCGATCAATAAGAACACAGGGGCCATGGATTCCCCAGTACTCTGGCTCATTAAAGATGATGTTCTATTAACCACTCGAGATCCCAAGGGTAGCTTCTCGCCCCTCATTGGACCAAGTAAATACCCTGTCTTCATGGCTGGAGAAACTACTGCTCAAGTAAATGCTGAAGAACAAACTGAAGGCGAAAATCCGGTTGAAAATATATAGGATTTGGTTAAACAACAAAATGAAAGGATTAACAAAATCGCTACTCAGCTGAAATTTCTCATCGATTAGGTGACTGGTCCAAGTGGTTATCCACCGACAACTCCATCTTCTTCAAAAAGGAAGGATCTACATACATCTGGGCCGAAAATTGATCAAATCGTGCTGCAAATTGAACATCTTTCACAAAGGTTGTCCAAGGGAAGTGGTCAACCCTCAAATAGCGGCCACCAAACAAATCTAGAGAAACCCGTGACTTTCAAAGATGTGGCTAATATGCTGACTAAAACCAGAGATGAGGGGAGACTGAGGAAGAAAGGGATCATTCCAAAATATCCACCTGAAATGGATTTGATCCCCTATCCTCCTAAGTATAAACCCCCGATCTTCCTGTCTGGTATGGGTAAAAGCCCTGCTTATCAGCATATAGTCCACTTCAAGTCCCAACTTGGGAGCATGCCTGATGTAGATTCCTTGAAAATCAGATCATTCGTAGGCACTCTAAGAGGAACTACTTTTGATTGGTACAAACAATTGCCTGAGAACTCCCTCACCTTATGGGCGATTCTTGAGGAGAAGTTTTTATTGCACTTCCGAGAAAAAGACCAATAGTCATCCTAAACTCACTCACTCAATCCAAAGAATGAGAAAATGAGTATGTTCAGAGCTTCATAAACAGGTGGAGAGCATTGGCTTATACATGCAAGAGCCCATCTCTTAGAAGCCGACAGTAGATATTTGCAAGGAAAATCTCAAGCCCGAGATTAAGCAGATGGCAATCGATGTTAAGACTAAATCTATGTCTAAACTATTGGAATCAGCCATCGGTGCAGAAGACTGCCGTAAGAAATTTGATCAGAAGAACAAGTCCCAAAGAGTTCAAACTTCCACACCTTCTGCACCCAAAGGGAAGAAAAAAAAAAGAAGTCTTTGATATTCAAACTTCGAAGGCTCCCCGAAAGGTGCAAGATCCAAAAGATGAAGCCGCTAGGAAGGAGGACTACGTAAGGAGGAAAAATGCCAAGTACTCGTCTGATGAAATAATTGAAGATATTTTTAAAACTCTATTGAAGCATGGAAAGTTAGAACTCCCTTTTCCAAAAGACCCAGTCGGGAAGAAAGAACAAATGATCCAAATTACTGCCCCTATCACCGAATGATTTCTCATCCTTTGAAAGAATGTTTCATCTTGAAGGAGAGAATACATGATATGTTGGTAAGGGAATTATACAGCTCGAATAGCAATGTGATACTGCGTCAGTCAACATGGTAGCGTTCCGATCATTTGAACCTACTAACATCGTGCCAATCATATAAAAAAATGGTGGACTTTTGACTAAATTAATAAAGTCGAATATAGCAATGAACTCATCTCAATCAGCACAACATTTGAAGAGGTGATATGGGTGCATCTTGATCTTATAAGTGATGACGGCTAGAAGACAGTGGAGTCAATATCTACTTCTGAAAAAGGGAAGAAAGTGAAATGATCACTTCGCAACTCTCACCGAACAGTTAAGGCACAACCTATGAAATAAACAAACGAGGAAATTGGGCCTGCACCAAGGAAAAAGGCACCAACAGAATCTTCAAAACTAATGAGAAGACCCATTACTTTGGCAGACTTCCTCCTCCCTCTCACCGAAGAAGAAAATGAGTGCAGATTTCAAAATGCAAATGAATCTCCAATTTGAAAGCTCTCCACCTTCACATTCAGAGGACTCAGATGGCGAATGGATCCCTCCTACAAGGCTGCCACCCATGGATGATGACCACCAGGACATTGATCCGGAGTCTGATCCTGATGAAGAAGATTACCTTTCAAATGAGGTATTGAATGAAAATGACTTCATCACCGATCCCTTATTCTATCAAGAGAACATTCCAAAAATAGAAGTTCAAATCTACAATCCAAGACTCCCTGAACTTGGTGACTGGCTGGTGGACCCTCTGTCATTCCTTGTACCTCTGAAATTTCATCCAGATCCTCTACCAATTGTAAGTAATGATGAATCCCGTTGTCAGGCACCTGCAAATGCACCTACAAAGAAGGACACCTCTAGCCTAGCGATCCCCACATCAGCAACCAAGGATGATCACCTGAACACCCTATCAGAGGATGTGCTAGTTATCATCATCAATGACACGTCTTCAGGATCTAATGGAGATCATCTTGTAGAGTTTGAAGAAGCTCTTAACATTGTGCCAATCAGTTCATCGGATTCATTCATTACAAGAACACACGAGATTATCACCTTGGATAATGAACCGAAAGACTCTGAGAGTGAACTCGAGGTGACATCTGTCATGTGGCCGCTGGTATGAAAGAAGAAACCACTACATCCTCTGCATCTGTCGATGTGGAAGACGTAGCTAAAGGAAGGGAGAATCTATTCTCCCGGCAAGAAGAAGTTCTCCCTATCCAAAGAAGCATTGGGATAAACTTTCCTCACCGACTCCTTCTACTCTTCCTCCTACTTCTCCTTGACTTGTAGTCCCCACAGGGAAAAATGTAAATGTTTATAATGTAAATGTCGATGTTAATGAAAGGTCGATAGAGCCATTTAAGTATGACCTTGTCGAACATCTTAAGCACATACCTGCATGATTACACATTCTCGATCTATTGCAGATGTCGGAAGAAACTTGAGACGGTTTCATCAAATAATTGCAAGCACTGTATCCTAATAATCAAGTGCATGTTGCCCAAGTACATCAAATAGAGAAGAAGCATCAAGTAGCTAAATCCAAAAGACCTCAGAAGCAATGTGAAGAGTGTTACTCTATTCAAAACGCTTCTAAAGCTACTATCTCGCTCTCTAAGGAAGATATGTTGCTGGGCAATGCCAATCATACAAGGCCTTTATATTTCATAACATACATCAAAGAAGTGCCAATTCCTAGGGAGCAAGTGGATCCAGGGTCAGTTTTTAATCTTATTGCCGTCACAATGTCGCAAGAATTGGGAGTTCCCCCAAACAAGCTTACCAGCACCAATACTACGATTCACGGATATGATGGTGAAATTCAAAACCCCATTGGGAAGATTCAGATCAAATTCTAGCTTGGGAGTTTAGCTTCTAAAGCTACCTTGCATGTCGTCAAAACCCAAGCTTGCTATAACAACTTGCTCGGAAGGAGATGGTTGGACGACTACTCCATTGTACCGTCTACCCTTCGCCAATGTTTAAAATATATTGATGATGGTGGAAAGGTGCACAGTGTTTTCGCTGATGAGAAACCTTTGAAAGGAAAGGAGATTTACTTCACTGATGCGGCCATGTATGAAGAAAGGAAGCCCAATGTAAAGAAGCATGTGGTGGCAACAAGTATAGCTGAGTTAGCCAAAGCCTCGAGTTAGCAATGAAAGAAGAAGCTAGTGGTATGGTTCACGGATATGCCCGAGCCTTTCACAATCAAGCTGAAACTTGACATAAAGAAGGGCAAACCCTTTGTCATTGCCACTAAATCTTCTAAGTCGGTCAACGTGGCTTCTCTAGTTAACCAGCCATATCAAGAAATATGTTGGTCTGACCTGTTATGGGCCCTCAGTGCAAATAGTCAATCAACCCCAAGATCGTAATGGAGTTGGATATTATGAAACTAAGATGTATAGTTCGGCATCTCAAAGGATGTTTAAACTCATGATGAGTGAGATGGGAAGTCGTCATCGAATTTATCCTGCTTTAATGTCCTCGTCTCACAACCGGGGAAGTCAGCAAGAGACAGAATGTAGGAGGCTAGGAAGCGAAACTCACAGCCCAGCCCGACAGGACGTTCTAAGGCATTTATTGGATCTGATACGCATATAGGAGGCAGGCCAATCAAGGGAAATAAGAACAGTCTCTTTACGGCGGTTCGTTCTCACGCGTCAAGTGTTGGGATTGGTGTATGCCCTAAAGCCCACTGACTGCACTCACATCTCTGTTACTGGATATTTATTGGTTATTTAATGGAATGACATCTTTCTCTTAATACTTGTGTATATGTATGGCTGTGTAAGGCCCATTGTTTTCTAGTAATGACTTAGGTGTGTAGTGGCTACACACAGTAAGGTCTAAGTCATGGACACTTGAAACAATAAACTTGTTCATAACTGAGAGATGGAGTTGGGCACTTCATCTTGGTATAAGTTATAATGAGATACTCTCCTGTATTCAGGGTGACTTACCTAAGTCACGGGAGGCTTTTCCGGATTTATCTCATTAGTGCATGTGTCATGCATTGAACAGGACCACTTGTAGGTGTGATCTCTAAAATAGTACTATCACAGAGAGAGATCAAATCACCTCTTGCTACTGAGTGACCAGTGCTCTTAATCTTGAGCATTTGTGGATGAACTGACGAAGTCGAGTTCTTGTACTTTAATTCACTATGGGTGAGATCCTGTTCATGGGTCAACAACTCTGTGTTTTGGGTACTCGGGCTTGATTAGTTGGGACGTGCAAATGCAATATGGAATCTATGCCATCGTGTGATGGAATGATCGTCCCCTTAGAATTATCCGATTAATCATCAGAATCTAAGATCTTAGTATATGGATGTTCCATATGGATATTGAACTTGTGGGTCGCTCCCTGGATCAAGAGAATGATATCCGGATGATGATTAGGTCAAGGATATGAAGTTCTAAGGTTGAGATGTAATCAAGAAGGTAGTTAGTACATCGGTTAACCTACTTGATTATGGATGTTACATGGAGGGGCATTGTGGTCATTATACTTGGTAAGTCAAAGACAATCGTTAGTTTATGACGAGCTTGATATGCAATTTAATATTTGTCCCTGGAGTGCAACCATAACTCTCTAGTGGAATGAGTTAAGGTTAAAATGGTCTTAATGTTGCTATGGGTTTAGCATGGACATTTTGGTCATTTTGGGAGCCAAGGGCAAATATGTCTTTTGGTCCCTTCTCTAGTCACTTTCCCATATTGGCGAGGTTTCCTAAATTGTTTAAATGTGTGGAGAAATAATTTTGAGTTTAAATTCAAATAGGCCCATGTTGGCATACATGAATTACAACTCTAGATAAATTATTTGATGCATGGGCCATAGTGTGTGGACTAGTCAATGTGGTCCCTAGTAATTGGGTCCCAAGTTTGGGTAGGTCCCGTTGCTTGGAAGGATTTCTTTTTGTGCAAGTTCCTAAAGTTTAGTAGCTTTCTAATTAATTTTGGAAACTAAACTAGAAAGGGAAAGGGTGGACATCCATGTGGCTGGTTGCTTATTCTTTTTATGGAAAGTTCCTAGTTTTTCTCCTTGGTTTCCTAGTTCTTTCAAGATACTTTCTCTCCAAGAAATCAGCATTATATATAGCTGATCCCTTTTCATATTGGGCGTGCAACATATTAAGAAAAGGGGGGAGAAACTACTTGGGGCGTGGGATACATTGGAGAAAGAGAAAACAACCACATAGTCTCTTGGACGTCCATAGTTGCATTGCCTTATTGCACATCAGATTTCACCTTGGGCTGGTCCACGTTTTTCTTCTTGAGGAAGAAGCACATCAGGTCTGGTCTTTCTCACATAAGATCAAGAGAAACAAGAAGGAGAAACCTAGTTTGAGATCCCACCATCAAAGCCAATCAGATTGGGAAGTGAAATAGAGAAGAAGATCAAAGGCAATCCTACTGCAGGAAATTCCAGCAACTTGTTTGCTGATTGCAGTCTGAGTTCAGCCTTTTGGATCCTTTATTTCAGAGATTTGAAGTCTATATATCATCAAGGTAAGAGCCTTCTAGTATCTCCTTTAATTGTACACATGTTGATTATGATTTCATGGAGTTTTTTATGCATGATTCATGGCTGGAAAATCAGATTAGTATCAGTTTTTGAAAACTAGATCAGCCATGGACGTCCTCTGTAATATGATTACAGATCTGTAATGCATTATCTTCCATCAAGGTCCTTGTGAGTCTGTTATAAATTATATAAATCGATGGCTAGAATTGGCTTACAGGTGTGAAGAATCTCCTCCTCGACAAATGTGGATCTCATTATGCCGACATAGCATACATCATGATTTTCGAATACTATCCATAAGGAAAGATTTCAAAATTTTTGAGGAATTTGCTAGTTTCATGGGAACTGTCGAAGATCATGTTCTCTCCGCTTTGAGAAACATGAGAAGAAGAGCACACTCTACAAAGGTAGTATCTCTGATACAAGATTTTGATTCTGAATCTGACTCAGAAGAAAACGGTGGCTTGTTCATAGATCCACCACTGATGGCAGGATATGAGCCTTCTCTCCATCCATGTACAAGCTCGTATCCAATATTCAAAGTTGAGGGGTCACCCTTTGTGGTACCCGCCAACAAACCTAGGGATGACAGTAGGATTTTCCATCGAGTAGAAGATCCTCTACTTCATATCCACCCGGGGATTTCGTCAGTGAAGGCAAGCCGGACTTCAAACCCTACAGTCATCAATCCCACAATATGATAGGAAATATGGGCTATAATCTCAAGAAGCCTACTAGATTAGGGATGACTGAAGCGATATTGGTACCTTACACCGATATGACTATTTACATACAAAAATTATCCATCTGCCCGTATGTAACCATCTCCAAGGAAAATTACTCATTTCTCCATAAGGAAATAATGACATTAAAGTCTGGCTAGCCGTAATAAGAGAACTCCTCAATGGCTACTGACTACAAAGCCCATCGGCCGTTGCAACACTTGAACACACTGGCAGCTCCAAGCAATGAAGCAACCGCTGGTCTCCAGTCAAGAAGTGACCGCTAGACGTCATGTACACTAGCCACCACACTTCTTTCTACTCGGCTACCTAACGCCCAAGATCTCCCATGAATTGGCCAGTTCCTTCTTCTCGTGGCCGCTAACCTTGCAACATCTCCCACTGAAGACTATTTTGAAACCAACTGCACTCCCCCATGATCTCTAGTAGTTATGACTCCTGAAAAGATATAAAAGGAAGACTTGGGAGGGCGTGAACCCTGTCGCGACCCCGAAATGGGAGCCCGGGCCCTGCGACAGATTTTCCATCCAATTAATGGCAATAATTTCCCACAGTTTCCCGCGGTGAGGATCCCAAGGATGCGGGACAAACTCACACATACAATAGTTGCGGAAGCGTGTAACAAATTACATCAAGACAAAAACATGTGATATAAAAACCACACTTATAAAATTAAAATAATCAAGTCATGCATTTCAGAGAGAGAAATATAAACAGGACAATTTCCAATTACACTCAAGTTTAAGGTTAACAAAAGTATATTGGTAAGAGACAACCCAATAAGAGGCCAATAAAGGCCAATACATTCCCAAAATCAACAAAAGGTAAATCCCTCTTCAAAATAATGTACGTCTCAAGAATCCTCCCGACGTCTAGATGACATCATCGGGTTGCCACTCACGAGCTGGGGGTGGCTCAACAACCTCCTCCGGACACTCCTCCTTAAGGGCAAGGAGACATGCACCTAAGCAGCAAAATACAATGATCAAACACAACGGTTTGACAAGAAATCAATTTAGAAAACTACTTAGAACATTTATAACAAGGAGGAACATTACTGAAAACATTTACTGAATTTAAAACAATTACAGGACTAAGATGCATTTCAAGTAAGTAAAACTAATATGAATACTTATATTATCATGAATAGATAATCCCACATTGAGCCCATTATTTCTCTATCATATAGAATGAAAAGAGTAAGCAGAACAAAATAAAACAGGATCCCATAACAGAAAGGTAGGCGGGTACCGGCCGCGTTATCGGGAAGAATGGGATGTATATATGTAATATACGACCAATCTGCAGAAAGTCCAAGTGTTTAAAGACCCCCAGACGGTGGATCAAACTGAAAGGGCAATCCAAGCTCATTGGTGTTCATCAGAAGTAATGAATGCACAAAATAAGGCTAACGTATACAAAACAGATCGAGAATAGGGGAAACCATTTGCCAAAACTAGGCAAAGCAGAACCGAGCAGAAATAACATAAGCTATAGCAAAATTGAACTTAAGAATTGATCCCCCTTAATGGTACTTGAAACAGTTCAAAACATAACAAAAGCTTGTAAAACAAAACGTGTATGAAATAATATTTGTCTTGTCAAAACTGAGAATTTAAGCAAGGTTATGAAGTATAAATATTAAGGCCCTTCATTTGACCCTTGTGTATTTGATAACCCAAATATCGTAATGAAATGGATTTGGTGCTCCGAAGAAGAGGCATTTCGAGTTCCAAATGCACAGTATCAAGCTAAAAGCCTTTAAATATATTTTGGTTTTCATTCCCTAAGAAAATCTAACAAAGACAAACTATAGTTGAAATTTCAATTAGCGCACGATCACCTGTCGGCTAGCCGCAGGGTGGAGGTCGGCTAGCTGCCAGCTGACTGCTGAATGACATAAAGAAAACTTGCTTTTGGAAATGCAACCAAACATCCTTAGTCACCTAGCGGCTAGCCGCAGAGGTGCATGTCGGTTAGTCACCAGCTGACCGCCAGATCCCTATTAGCTATAGAATTCTGTGTTTCTAACCGCAAGGTTCGGCGACCTGGCGGTTCTATTGGCGGTTAGCTGTGGTTAAATCTTCGGCTAGCCGTTAGGACTGCCCAGAACTCCCAGCATTCTGTATTTCTAACCGAACTAGGTCGGTTAGCCGCCGATCACCATTCGGCTAGCCACCAAGGTGACTGCCAGCTCGGGAAAAGGCCATTTCAGTTGTAGATTCAAGCACTGTCTTCTCCAAACCAAATAGAAAATCATTCAAAACGAAACTTGTGGAATCTAGAGCTGAACAAAGACATTCAAACCATGGTTAATCATACATATACAAGTTTGAAAGTGGGTTTCCAAAACAATACACCACATTACTATATGTACCAAAAATCAAACCTAAGAATCACATTTGGGGCTAAAAAATGAAATCCACACTAAGCATTCATTGAGCAAACTAAAAGGATAACTTGCCTTAGTAAATCCAACTTTCTTGAAAGGTCTTATTCAATAAAGGAGCCAAGATCTACAAAACCCCAAAAAGAACCTCAAAAACCCTAACATTTGAAAACAAAGGAACCCATTAAGAAAGAGGGTTTGCATACATGTAAAACAAGATCTTTAGGAGCTAAAAAGAACTCCATTGAAGAGATGGTTGAGGCTCTTACCTAGGAATGACCAACAAGAAGGAAGGGAGAAGAAGAAGAGCTTGTCTTGCTACATATGCCCAACAAATAGGTCCAATGGAAAGCTTGGAAGGAGGGAAAGAAGATGGTGAGATTCAAGCTTCAATCCAAGTCCAAATGGTTGAGTTGCAAGGAAGAGAAGATTGAGAGAAAAAGAGGAAGAAGAAGACCTTCCTAGCACTGCACGTTGGAGACCCACAATGAGAATGGAGTGAATGAATGAGAGTGAGGGAAGAAAAGGGCTTATATGGCATGGCTTGAGTGAAGGTGTGGGTCCCATCATGTCTGGAATTTCAAATGGCTACAACATGTTTTTGCGGGCTCCGAACAAGGTCGATGAAGAAGGATAAAACGATCCTTGAAAAATCCAGTTTCCTTAAAGTATGTTTTTGACATGGTTTCGAGATTTCGAAAATCGTGTCTAGATTTGGGTGTGCAAAGACAAATCCTATTCTTTTGGCCAAAAACACAGATTTCTGGGCTTCGAAAACAAATGGTTAAAATCTGGAAATTATAGGAAATAATAAAACTACTCAGGATAATTCAAAATTACAATAAAAGCAGAAAACAAAGATCGACCTCCCAAATTAAGCTTATACACGTACGCAGGTCTCCCTGAGCGTGTCCGACTCAACCAATGCTCTCAAAATTTCGAAAACTAGCACCAAGTCTAAAACAACCATGTTAGGAATTTTGTAGATTGCAATTTGATGGATGCATATCATTCTAGCATCATTTGATTTACACACTTGCATTGGTTTTAAAGTAAACTTGAAATCTTGATTTATTCATGCATTGTTTCTAAGATCTTGTTTTATGCATGATTTGTTTTTAAATCTTGGATGCATTTGTTTTAGAAAAGAGTTTTCAAGAAATCAAGCAAGCCTTTGTTTTAAAAGTTTTGAAACTTTTTAGGCTTTTTATGTCATGTTTTAAAAACCTTTAAAATCTTTAAAACATGTTTTCCAAGCTTGATTTAGTGGTCAAAAGGTCCCCCAAAGAAATAACTTTGAAAAGTGCAAAAGTTGGAAATTTTGCAAAAAGGGGGCTGTCCCGGCAGTGTCGCCGGTCGACCGAGAGGCAGGTCTTGGTCGACCGAGACAACTGCAGGCAAAAATTGCCTGGGAGCACCAACGGTCAGAAATATGACCGTTGTGTGTTCTCGGTCGACCGAGGCCTGTTTGCCGGTCGACCGAGAACTAGCCGTTGGCCACTTTTCCCTATAAATATGAGTTCTTTCCCTTGCCAAAAGTTGGGAATTTTTAACCCCTCCTTGAGAGGATTTGAGGCATATCAAAAGGGAAGAGAACCAAGGGATGAAGGGGAAGATTAGGAAAGCTAAAGCTTGGATTAATGAAGTTAAACCACCAAGTAGGCTCTTCCTTTCTTAATCATATGTTTGCATGCTCTTGTTTTATTTTTGGTAAATCATTTCTAGCATGTTAAACTATGTTTGTGTTGTGTCCTTAACATATTTTATGTTTTGAGTTGATTTATTGTTTTGGATATAACATCACATGATTCAATCCAAGTAGTACTTGAATTGGTAAATCAAAGTAGATCATGTTAATGAAAGAACTTTGATAAATCATATGTAACATGATCCATATACTTGGTTGAATCTTTGGTTGTTGTTTTCCATCATAAGAACATCTCTCTCAAAACTAACTTATGTTTTGGATTCAACTTCTTTACAAATCATATGTTTTCATGTTTTGTTTTATCATTGGTAAATCTTTGTAACATGTTAATCTATGATTTGTTGTATCCTTAGCATATTCTATATTTTGAATAGATCTATTGTTTTGGATACATCACCATTGATTCATCAAAGTAGTACTTAACTTTGGAAAATCTAAGTAGATCATGTTAATGAAAGATGTAACATGATTCATATACTTTGTTGAATCTTTGGGTGTTGTTTTTCCATCATAAGAAAATCTCCTTCAAATGTATCTTATGTTTTGGATTCAACATCATTACAAATCATATGTGTATTATTGTTTTAATTCTTCACAACTTGCCTTACTTTGATTGGTAAATCATTTTCAAGTTGTCCTTATAATTACATATGATTTGTCCCCTCTTTTCAATCAAATCTATTTTTATGTTTTGAACTTCATTGATGATTTGATTGACATCCCTATGCATCACATGTTTAGAGCTAATCCATTTCATACAACTTGTGTAACTTTGATATCATTAACAAGTTGTTACTTTTAACATGTGATTGCATTACATCCTCAATCATAAATGTTTTTGAGCTAAAACTTTCAAAAGCCTTAGGCATACATTTATGAGCTTTCATTTTCTAAATGATTGAGGATCACACACACACACACTTCATTTGTTTTCAACTTTGCATTCATAGTGTGAGTGTGTATTTGTATTTCACTTCCATATCCGCCTAATTAAGAGGCAATGTAATGAGCTTAATAGAATCTCCATCAAGTGTATGATAGACACTAAATTAGTGAGATAACCAACCTTGTGGTTGAAGAGGTTATTGCTTAGCCTATAAAAGCATAATGGATAGGTTGATGTTAAGCCTTAAAAAAACATCAATGTAAGGTTATTGCTTAGCCTTGGAAAGCATATTGTAAAGGTTATTGCTTAGCCTATTGAAAAGCATAAATAGTGGAAATCCGGTGGGGTGTTGGTTCACAAGCCGGTAGTGGATGTAGGCATTGAGGCCGAACCACTATAAATACTTGTGTGATGGTGATTGCTTTGTGGTGATTATTTTGTTAGCTTCCGCATCTTGTATGTTAAATCATCACATGTGACTAGTTTGTTTTAAAGAAGTTAAAATTGTTAAAATTGGTCATAAAAGGAGCTCACCCTATTCACCCCCCCTCTAGGGTTCGGATCCCCATGGACTTACAAACCATTCTAATCCGACAATACTAAAACCTCTTAAAAACTAAACACTCATTTAATTAACACAAATCGAGCTAATATGGGATGGGGTCTGACAAATCCCCCCCCCCCCCCCCCCCCCCGCTCCAGCGAAAAAGCCTAGAAACTTTGTTATTTTTTAAATCCTCTCCTCCTTCATCATCAAGGTCAGAATCAGGCAATAGTGGACGCTTCTCTTTGGACCTGGGCGACGGCTTTCGAAAGGCAGCCTTTGTTCCTCCCACAATGGAGGAAGGACGGAGATTGTCTACAATGTTTTGAAGCATACTTCTTTGATTAATAATTCTTCCTTAATAATGGTAATGAACTACAAAGATTGCCCGAAGAAGCCAAATTGTAGACTTCTCCAATTCCGTCTCCGGCGAACTCTTGAAAATAGCGGACTCCTCTTCTCCCCCTTCAATGTATATCTCATTTGTTTTGATCTCCTAGGCCTGACGAGGGGGTTGTATGAAAAATGGTAAATTGTTAGATTATATGGTCCCAATCCATTAGATGATGTAATAAATTTATTTCTTTCTTTCCTTTCATGAGATGAATGGTGTTTTATTACTTGTTTACACATAACCAAAATGAATGACATGATGGTTCATGAGATGAACCGGAGTTCACAAGTATATTAGATGTAATATATGTCTATGGATGTGATCCACATATGGGAGACATGTCTCGCAAATCTTATACTTAAATAAGTTTACAACCAGTGATGAGATTGGGCATCTCATCTAAACGATTGCAACATTATGATCACTATGAGATGGTGTAATTTGTCTCAATCATCGGAGTGTAAGACTCTGGATCATCATGCTGGCACATTAGATGTACTGAAGGACCATGAGAAGCACCTTATGAAACTGTCTTTGCTTTAAGATCTATTCTCATAATTCCCTAGCAATAGGCTCATAATCCTGAGACATTAATGAACTCAAGTTTCTGTCTATTAATTTGCTTTGAGTCTGTTGGAAGTAGGTGGGCCTCGTTGATAGGTTTTCAGAACTTTTTGACCCACTTGACTCAGGGATCAAGTACCCATAAGGCCATAAATCACATCCAGCATCCTATCCCTCATGTACATTAATAAGCTCTATCTGGAAGATAAAAACCAACACCTAACAAGCAACCACAAAATATACAACATACAAGGAAGTAGATTATACCTTTGGAGCCCGGTAGTGCTCTAATGGAGAAGAAGACTTGCTAAATGAAGAAACTCTTTCTATGTAGCAAATTTAATATCTCCAAGACCTCTTCGCCTTCCACGCTATGTCTCGTATCAAATCTCTTCTCCAAAGGAGTTGGGTTGGATCTCCTAAAGAAAACATCTAGAAGCTCTAAAGGAAAAATTAGAAGAGAACTAGAAGAAAGAGAAAGGAAAGAGAGAGGCATGCAACAACTTGCACGAGAGGGGTTGGGCGTGAATTCCAAGGTGTTGGACGCCCAGCCCCTCTCCTCCTTTTATAGCTCAAAGCAACCTCTTATTTACTAATGGAAATAGAAGTCTCGCTTCCATAACAATTAGTAACTTACTATTACCACTATTAGAAGTCTCACTTAAAATAGAAATAGTAGTTTTCTAATTCATTCCTTTTAGAGTTCAAAGCAACCTCTTCTTTACTAATGGAAATAGAAGTCTCGCTTCCATAACAATTAGTAACTTACTATTACCACTATTAGAAGTCTCACTTAAAATAGAAATAGTAGCTTTCTAATTCATTCCTTTTAGAGTTCAAGTAGAATTAGCAATGATCTAATAATTGCGCTAGTGCGGGGAAAACTAGGGATTCCATTGAAAGGTGAATTCCATTGAGACACCACAACCTCACATCTCATGTGCAATCCGAGCCCACGGTTAATTGCAAATAATTTCACTATATAAATCAATTGAAATCCAGTCGTAGGAATTAATTACGAAGAAGACCCTAAACTTTCCTATTACCACAAGTAGGCCCTCCAGCCATATCCAAGGATCAATTGGTCCTGTTCACCAAATTTGGACCCAAATCTTATTGTCCTTGAGACCTAATTAATTCTAGTAATCATCAGTACCATCAATTAACTCTTAATTGTGATGGGTAATCACACTTACTAATGATAAATCCATTAATTGGCACAAGGGGATAATATAGATAGATTCCATCTTCACAATTGAATGTTCCCACATTCCTACTATCATGTACCCAAGACACCGAAATGTTGACCTACAATTGGCCTCACTCATTAGTGACTCGAAGCAAAGGAATAGATAGAAACTTGAGTTCATCAATATCTCAGGATTGAGAGCCTACTAATAGGGAATTATAAGTGTAGACCTTAAAGTTAAGACAATATTTCATAAGGTGCTTCTCATCGTCTTTCAATGCATCCAATGTACTAGTACCATGATCCAGAATCTTACATTCTGATGATTGAGACAAATCACACTATCTCATAGTGATCAAAGTGCTGCAACCTTATCAGATGAGTGCCTAGTCCCATCACTGGTTGTGAAGATATTTAAGTATAAGATTTGCAACATATGTCTCTTGTATGTGGATCTCATTTATACACATATATCACATCTAATATACTAATGGGTCCCCGTTCATCTCATGAGCCACCGTGTCATATGTATTGGTTATGTGCATTCAGTAATAAAATATCATTCATCTCATAAAAGGAAAGAATGATTATATTGTTAAATAAAGAAACTAATCAATTTATTACATCATTTGATGGATTGAGACCATACAAACTATTAGAGTCACCAATGAGTGAGGCCAATTCTTGGTCAACACCTCGGTGTCTTGGGTATGTGGTAGTAGGACTGTGGGAACATTCAATGGTCAAGATGGCCCCTTGTGCCAATTAATGGATTTATCATTGTATGTGCGCACCCATCTCAGTTAAGAGTTAGTTTGATAGGTAATGATGTTCACTATAATTAATTGGGTCTCAAGGATAATAATAAGATATGGATCCAATTTGGTGGACAGGTCCAATTGATCAATGAATATAGATGGAGGGGCCTACTTATGGTCAAATGGAAGTTTAGGGTCTTCTTGTAAATTATTCCTAAGACTAGAGTTTAGTTGTATTTATATAGTGGAGTTATTTGGATTTAATTGTGGGCTCGGATTTCACATGATATGTGGGATTGGGGTGTCCTAGTTGGAGCCTTCTTTCTATGGAATCCCTAGTGGTCCCCATGCTAGCCCAAGTTATTGGATACTTACTATTTCTACTTGAACTCTAATAGGAAAGGAATTCGAAAACTACTAATCTCTTTTGAAGTGAGACTTCTAATTGCGATAATGGTAAGTTACTATTTCTATTGGAAGTGAGACTTCTAATCGTGGTAATAGTAGAAGGAGAAGGTTACTAATTATTATAGAAGTAGGACTTCTAATAATTATTAGTAAGAGGAGATTCTTTAGTGCTATAAATAGAGGAGCCCTCACCCCCCCCCCCCCCAAATGGACGTCCAACATTGGAATTCACGCCCATTGAGCAAGAGTTGCATGCCCACCTCTCTCTCCCTCTTCTAGTTACTCTTCCGGTTTTCGTAGAGCTTCTAGCTAATTTCTCTTAGAGATCCAACCCTTCTTTTTGAGAAAAAAGATCTGATACGAGTTATAGCGTGGAAGACAATTAGGTCTTGGAGATTCTGATTCAATTTTGTAAAATAGTTCTTTATCAAAGAAAAAGATTAACTTCTCCATTAAGAGCACTATCAAGCTCCAATGGTATAATCTACTTCCTTGTATGTTCTGGATTTATTGTGGTTGCATGGTGATGCTATTTGCTATCTTAGAGATAGTGTTTTATAGATCTTGTTCATGAGTTTGAGGTTCTTGGATCCTGGATGTGGTTTATGGCCTCATGGATACTTGATCCCTTAGTCAAGTGGATGAAAAGTTTTGAAAACCTATCCACGAGGCCCACCTACTTTCAATAATTAGCGTCAGAGCCATACCACATCTCTAATCATGTTAGATTAGTTGTCTAGATCTAATCTTTGTATGAGATGTGAAGATGATAGACCTAGGGCAATGTAAGGATCGGTTTTGATGTTTTACGCATGAAGTATCTTTTGTGTATGCACGGTTTGGGACAATTCCAATGGATGTGAACGTTTCTGCAAACGTCCGCAAGAACGAACTTCATGTCCGCTCTAGCGAACTAGGTTTTGTGTATGTCCACCCGAGCGGATTTCATCTCGCTCGAGAAGACAGGTGTTAGACCCGACCCAGACCAAGTCGATTAGTGTGCGATTAGTATATGTTTAGTCCTAAGTGGGTTTAGTTGTCGTTGGATTAGAAGTAATTAGCTTTAGTCTTAGACATAGCTTTGGGAATTTTGAGAACGTTTAATATTAGCCAGACACACTCAGGAAGGCCTGAGTGCACGTGTAAGCTTGGGAGGATCGTATCGGTTTCCGTGTGATTGTGATCTTGATTTCATTTGAATGATTTTTCTGTGTTACAACTTTCGTTTTAAGCACATTCATGTTTGAAGCCCAAAAACCCATGTTTTGGCCCAAAGAGGGTAAAATTGTCTTTTATGCACAAATCTGGACACAATTTTCGAGATCTCAAAACCATGTCAAAAATATACTTTTTGGAAACTAGATATTTCGAGGATCGTTTTATCCTTCTTCGTCGAAGTCATCCTGTCGCGACCCCGGAACGGATCCCCGGGCCCGCGACGCGATTGATGATGTTTATGCTTAATGGTTCATTATTTTCCCACAGGTTCCCGCGGTGAGGATTCCCAAAGACACGCGGAATCTGACTCACACGTACACGATTGCGGAAGCGTGTAGCAAAACACATCACGATAAGCACAATCAAATCTTTAAGTGCTATAACATTTAATAACAAGACATAGCATCAAAGAAAAGAGTTATCATGGCATTCCCAAACATAGTTCAAGTTATAAGTTTAACACGAAAGTGAGTTAAGTTTAGTACAGCCCATAAGAGACCAATAAAGGTCAATACAATCTCAAAATAACCAAAAGAAACCCCAAGACTAAAGGTGACGAAACTCGAGAACCAGACCGACATCTAAATGACATCGTCGGGCTGCCACTCTCTCACGGGAGTTGGCTCACAAGCCTCCTCCTGACGCTCCTCCTCAAAGGCAACGTCTCCTGCACCTGGGCACCAATAAACAAGGGTCAAACACGACGGTTTGGCAGGTAATCAATGTAGGCATGAACATGAACAATAACATTTAGAGAAAACATGTAAGCAAATCTTTGGTATGAAGCACTATCAAAGCTGAGATACATTTTTAAGAATACGAACAAAGCTGAGATACCAAAACAAACTAGCATGAGTACATAATATATCATGAATAGTTACAATCCACAAAGAGCCCATCCTTTCTCTATCATTTATATAATGAAAAGAGCAAGCACGCACGACAAGCACGATATACATAATATAAGCACAACACGATTTCCCGCAAAGACGGGAATTCCGGCCGCGGAACTGGACACGCACGATGTGTAATAAATACACGACCAGTCTGCAGACAGTCCACATGTTTAGAGACCCCCAGACAGCGGATCAAACCGAAAGGGCAGTCTAAGCTCAGTGGTGTTCACTTAATTCATGAATGCACAAAACACGCGAAGCACGATCAAAGCACGTCGAGATAGAAAAGGGGGAAATCACTTATCAAAAAACGACGAGCACGACTAGCACGGGCATAATAATTATGCATAACACGCTTAGGAAGAGATCCCCTTTTCTCTTGAAACAAAACTCCAAAACAAGCTTGTACTAACACTTCAAAACAAGTTCACGATGATATTCATTATATCAAAACTAAAGCACGAACACAAGGCTTATCAAGCACACGTAATGACCTTTGATTGATCCTTGTGCAATTGAGACCCAAGTGTTGGAAGTTTAGAAAGGAATTGGTGCCCCGGAAGTTCGAAGGCATCTTGGGTTTCAAGTACACAATATCAGGCTAGAGATCACTTAACACGTTCTAGTTTTTCATCCTTGCAAAACTCTTCAAAATACTCAAGCAGTGAATTTCGGTCACGTCGCGGTCAGGTGTCGGCTAGCCGAACTGGGACATGGCGGCTAGCCGCAAGGTGACCGCCAGGCTGACCGCTGGAAAGCAAATCGAACTTAGCTCTCGGGAAAAGGAACCGCATTGCGCGGTTGGCTTGCGGTTAACCGCGAGTGGGACTGGCAGTTAGCCGTGAGCTGACCATGGAGCTGACCGTGAATCACAAACAAAATGCCAGCTTCTGGAGAAGGAACCGCAGTCCACGGTTGGCTTGCGGTTAACCGCAAGTGAGACTGGCGGTTAGCCGTGAGCTGACCGTGGTGCTGACCGCTGATCCCAGATGAAAATGCTAGCTTCTGGAAAAGTAACCGCTGAGTTCGGTCAGCCTGCGGTTAGCCGCAGTGGACACAGGCGGCTAGCCGCGAGTTGACCGCGGAGCTGAGCGCCAATGCACGGGTGTGCGGTTCAGTGCAGATTTTCACATTTTTCCTTCCTCCTTTCCATTCATTCTCATTCCTCTTGTATTCCCTGAGCATATAGGCTCTTCAAGGGTAAAACACACATCCAAAACCAACAAAACACAATCATGAAGCTTGTAAACACATTCATATGCAAAGTTTCCAAAACAACAATGTAGCTTAAAATAACATGCATAATGATCCTATAGAGATTACTTGCCTTGCCCAAATGCTAAAAATACTCCTCCAAGCACTTCACTCAAGCTATCAAGCACTACAAGAAAAACCCAAGAGAAAACACACAAACTCACTCAAAAATGGAAACAAAGAACCCATTTTAACAAAAGGGTTTGTGAACAAGAAAAACACAATCTTAAGGAGCTAAAAAGACTTTATGGAAAACATGGCTTGAAGCTCTTACCTAGAGAAAGTCAAACAAGAGAGATGGAAGAGAATGGAGAGCTTTCCCAACTTGAAACCTTAAGAAAATTGTATCAATGGAGAGCTTGCAAGGAGATGAAGAAAATGGTAGTCTTAGAATCTTCTTTGGAGCTCTCTAGCTAGATCAAACAAGATGGGGAAGATGGAGAGAAAAAGAGACTCTTCCTTGCCCTAGGTTAGGAAGTTGCAGGATTTTGGTAAAGTGAATGGGAAGAGAGGGAAAAGGCATTAAGTGATGACCCAAAGGGCCCCATTTGGCTTGAACTTGAACTGACTAAAACATGGTCTTGTGGGCCTCGGATGACTTCGACGAAGAAGGATAAAACGATCGTCGAAATATCTAGTTTCCAAAAAGTATAATTTTGACATGATTTTGAGATCTCGAAAATTGTGTCCAGATTTGTGCAAGAAAGACAACTTTACCTTCTTTGGGCCAAAACATAGGTTTTTGGGCTTCAAACATGAATGTGCTTAAAACGAAAGTTGCAACATGTCGAAACATCATTCAAATGAAATCAAAATCACACTCACACGGAAATCGATACGATCTTCCCAAGCTTACACGTGCACTCAGGCCTTCCTGAGTGTGTCTAATTAATACTGAACGTTCTCAAAATTCCCAAAGCTATGTCCAAGACTAAAACTAATTACTTCTAACCCAACTAAGCTCACTTAGGACTAAACACATACTACTCGCACACTAATCGACTTGGTCTGGGTCGGGGTCTAACACATCCGAGGCCCACAAGATCATGTTTTCGTCGTTTCAAGGTTCAAGCTAATTGGGGCCCATTAGCATCACTTAAGCCCCATCTCCCTCTCTTTTCATTCACTTTACCAAATTCCTGCAACTTTCTTAACCTAGGGTTGAAAACCCCTCTTTCCTTTCCATCTTCCTCATCTTGCATGACCTAGCTAGGAGACTCCAAAGAAGATCCCAAGGCTACCATCTTCCTCCTCTCACCCTAAGCTCTCCATTGATGCAAGTTTCTTGAGTTTCCAAGTTGGGTAAGAGCTCCATTTCTTCCCCTCTCTCTTGTTTGACCTTCTCTTGGTAAGAGCTTCAACCCATGCTTTTCATAAAGTCTTTTTAGTTCCTTAAAGATCTTGTTTTCCATGTTACAAACCCTTTTGGTAAAATGGGTTTCTTGTTTTCAAGATTGAGTGAGTTTTGTGTGGTTTTCATGGGTTTTTTGTAGTTCTTTGGATTGGCTTGAGTGAAGTGCTTGGAGAGGAGTGTTTAGTGAAAGTCCGGGGATCCGAACCCGAGAGGGGGGGTGAATAGGGTGAGCTTCAATTATGACCAATTTTAAGACAAATTTTAACTTCTTTAAAATAAACTAGTCACAAGTGATGATTATCAAATAAAATGCGGAAGCTTAGTAAAAACGATCACCACAAAGCAAGCACCATCACACAAGGATATATAGTAGTTCAGCCTCAATGCCTACATCCACTACCGGCTTGTGGTCCAACACCCCACCGGATTTCCACTATTTATGCTTTTCAATAGGCTAAGCAATAACCTTTACATATGCTTTCAAGGCTAAGCAATAACCTTTACAATGATGTTTTTCAAGGCTTAACATAAACCTATACATTATTCTTTTATAGGCTAAGCAATAACCTCTTCAACCACAAGGTTGGTTATCTCACTAAGTTAGTGTCTATAATACACTTGATGGAGATTCAATTAAGCTCATTACATTTGCCTCTAAAATAGGCGGATATGAAAATGAAAATCTAATACACACACACACTATGAATGCAAAGATGAAAGTACATGATGTGTGTGTATGATGTCCTCAATCATTTTGAAAATGAAAGCTCATAAATGTATGCCTAAGGCTTTTGAAAGTTTTAGCTCAAAAACATTTATGATTGAGGAAAGAATGCAAATCACATGTTAAAAGTAACAACTTGTTAATGAGATCAAAGATTTACAAGTTGTATGAAATTAATTAGCTCTAAACATGTGATGCATAGTGATGTCAATCAAATCAACATGTAGCTCAAAACATAAAAATAGATTTGATTGAAATAAGGGGACAAATCATATGAACTTATAAAATCAACTTGAATATGATATACCAATCAATGCAAGGCAAGTTGTGAAACTTTAAAACAAAGTTACATATGATTTGTAAACATGTTGAATCCAAAACAAAAGATATATTTGAAAAATATTTTCTTATGATGGAAAACAACAACCAAAGATTCAGCCAAGTATATGGATCATGTTACATCTAATTTCAAAGATGTTTCCATTAACATGATCTACTTAGATTTACCAAGGATAAAGTACTACTTGGGTTGAATCAATGGTGATGCATCCAAAACAATAGATCAATTCAAAATATAAAACATGCTAAGGATACAACACATCATAGGTTAACATGCTACTAAAGATTTATCAAAGATAAAACAAAACATGAAAACATATGATTTGTAAAGAAGTTGAATCCAAAACATAAGATAGTTTTGAAAGTGATTTTCTTATGATGGAAAACAACAACCAAAGATTCAACCAAGTATAGGAATCATGTTACATATAATTTCAAAGGTTCTCTCATTAACATGATCTACTTAGATTTACCAAAGATAAAGTACTACTTGGATTGAATCAATGGTGATGTATCCAAAACAATAAATCAATTCAAAATATAAAACATGTTAAGGATACACCACAACATAGTTTATCATGCTACAAATGATTTACCAGAAATAAAACAAAGCATGAAAACATATGATTAAGGAAAGTAGAGCATACTTGGAGATTTAACTTCATTAATCCAAGCTTTAGCTTTCCTAATGCTCCCCTTCATCCCTTAGTTCATTTCCCTTCTATTTGCCTCAAAACCCCTCAAGGAGGGCCTTAAAATTCCCAACTTTTGACAAAGGAAAGAACTCATATTTATAGCAAAAAGTGCCCAACGGCTAGTCCCCAGTCGACCGGGTACACACAACGGTAAGAAATATGACCGTTGGTGCTCCAGGGCAAATTCTGCCTGCAGTGTTCCCGGTCGACCTGGCCCTTCCCGGTCGACCTGGAACACAGCGTTTCTGGCCCGGGACCAAAATTCCCAAAATTGCATATTTTTTGCATATTTCAAAGTCTTTTCAAGTGGGAATTTTTGGGCCATCAAATCAAGCTTGGAAACATGTTTTAAATCAAACTAAGTGGTTTAAAAACTTGAAACACAAAAAGCCTAAAATAATTTGGAAGATTTAAAACATAGGCTAGCTTGATTTCTAAAAACTCTTTTCAAAAACAAATGCATCCAAGTTTTAAAAGCAAAACATGCATAAATCAATACTTTTACAACTCTTAAAAAACAATGCATGTATAAAATATGATTTCAAGTTTATCTAAAACAATGCAAGTGTGTAAATCAAATGATGCTTGAATGATTATGCATCCATCAAATTGCAATCTACAAAATTCCTAACAATCTCCCCCTTTGCAATTTGATGGCAACACACTCACCACTGAAATTACACACTAAGTCTTCAGCTCCCCCTCAGCTGAACAAGTCTTGAAACCTTCTTGGATGCTCCTCCTCTTAGCTTGGGCTCTTGGGCTCTTTTCTTCATTCTTCATGATGCTTGGTACTTGATCATTCTTCAATCTTTCTTTCTTTAGCCAAGCATCTTCTTTAGCTTCCAAGCTTTCTTTCTTCTATTAGCTCTCCCCCTTTGACCATGCCTCTCGCTCCCTTTGGCAAGATATGCATTCTCTCCCTTTGTAGAAGATCATACACAACTCTCCCCTTAGGAAGCTTGGACATTCTCTTCACCCTTCTTGAGAACTTGAATGCTCTCTCCCCTTTTGAAGAATAGGAGATCTTTGAGTACTTGAATGCTCTCTCCCCCTTTGCCATTAAATTGCAAAGGTACCTACACACATGAAACAAGGAAAATACCTTTTAGTAGCACCTGTTAACAAAAGAAATCGAAAATGATAATCATAACAGGCTATCATGTATGGAAGAAGACTCTAAGGGTTCAAAGTCAATCCAAGGGTGAATTTGATCAAAACTAATTCTTCCTATGAAGGTTTACACTCCCCCTCAATCCATTCTCTTCTTTTGTCAAACTTTTGACAAGATATAACTATTTGGTTCAAGAAGTAGATGGTTTAACCAAATGAGGGTAAACTTCAAGGAAAGGATTAGATTCATTTAACTATAATGCTCAATATGATCAAACTACCAAACGAAAGCAAGGTCTAAATAGAAAAGCAATCATGGATACCAATTGGAAAAACGAAGAATACCAATTGAGATTTAAAGATAAGTCTATTAAACACAATCACTCTAAAATAGATTTAAAAATATAACTATTAAGATAAATCCAAATTAGAGCTATCCATGATGCAATGGGGTTTATTAATCATAGCATCAAATAATCTAACTATGGAAAGCATGTGCTACGAAGGTTTTGAAAATCATTTCATTCAATCAATAAATATGACTAATAAAGTGCAAGATGAGTGAAATGAAATTCAAACATGAAGCCAACCTCAACTAATAACCAACCAATATTATGAACACATAAACATGGTGGTCATGAGATTTACCTATAAGAGCAAGAGAGGTGGCAATCATGAAAATTTTGATGCTAATGGAGTGTGACAAGGAATGAAAACATATAACTATCAAGTTCAAACCAATGTACACATGGTCTATCACATTCACAAGAAATCAAATCAATCAAAAAATTTACCAATTGAAACCAATTGAATTTGACAACATGATAAAGAGCAAGAATGTGACAAACACAAAATTCCATCAAGCATCATAAATGCATATTCATCACTTTTAAAGATATGACTATTGAGCATAGTGATGAACAATGATAAATTGCAATGCAAAAGGATATAACTTTGTAAAGCATGCAATTTCCAAAGTGTCAAAATCATATGAATTCAACATCTATGATATCCATCAAACATATAGAAATACGAGGAATGGATTTCAAAGTGTTTCATATGATTAAGATCACTACTTATGAAATTGAAACATGTATAAGGATGACACCAAGAGAATCTACATGAGTCAACATCATAACCATCCAAAAAGATATGACTAGAGTGCATAGAGGATGGATTTGGGTTCTAGTATGGTTTCTACAAATATAACTAAGATCACAACCATACATGGAACCAATAGTCATTTGCATATAAAAAGAATGAAAACAAATAAGCAAGGATGCAAACAACATACATTTCCATTTCTAAGATAATGAAACCAAATGAAAGGAAATGAGAACATGGAACATGCTTAGATGATAATAACTAATGAGGTCATAGAGTATTTCCATTCAAACAATCTTCAAATCATTTTGATAAACAAAATCCAACAATGAGCATAAAAAGAATGAATTTGAAGATCAATTCTCAACATTGTATTTTAAAAGATATGACTTAAATGAAACACATACAAGTTGATTTTTCAAAACAATGATTTTCCATATAAAAGTATAACTTAGAAATCCATGGAAAAACTTGAATTGATTCAAATCATTTGTAAAAAAAAAAATCTTACTAAGACATCTACACAAATGATTTTGCAACAATTGATCATGAAGAGTCTAGCTATGAAAGCTTTTGAAATCACAATCAATTGATCATGTAGAAATGCAATGCAAAACATAAAACTAAATGAGTGCAAAAAGCAAATCAAACATGATGAAATTATAATCAAAAGATTTTGAAAACCATGATATGTAACTAAAATGGTGCATGAAAACAAAATCAATTGATCATAAAGAAACATTGCATTTTAAAAGATGTGACTATAAAGCAACAAAATGCAAATGTAACAAGACCAACAAATAGATATAACTAAAAAGAATAGGTTGGTCTAGGGAGGATCAAGGCCTTAAGGCTAGTCTAAATGTGTACCAATGAAGATTCACCTAAGGTCTTGAAAAGGATGTCCTTGAGAGATCACTTAGAGGACTCACCAACTCTTAAAGATATAACTTGAAAAAGTCTTAGAGTGGTGCAAAGAGGCTAGGGGAAATTTCATTTTCAAACATAGTGGAAATCTTTAAAAAAGATATGCAATAAATCACAACACTAGGGTTCTAATCTAGCAAGGATCAACTCTGGGTTGTTAAGCCCTAAAATGGAGTAACCCGCTCTGATACCAATTGTAAGTCCGGGGATCCGAACCCTAGAGGGGGGGGGGGGTGAATAGGGTGACCTTCAATTATGACCAATTTTAAGACAAATTTTAACTTCTTTAAAATAAACTAGTCACAAGTGATGATTATCAAATAAAATGCGGAAGCTTAATAAAAACAATCACCACAAAGCAAGCACCATCACACAAGGATTTATAGTGGTTCGGCCTCAATGCCTACATCCACTACCGGCTTGTGATCCAACACCCCACCGGATTTCCACTATTTATGCTTTTCAATAGGCTAAGCAATAACCTTTACATATGCTTTTCAAGGCTAAGCAATAACCTTTACAATGATGTTTTTCAAGGTTTAACATCAACCTATACATTATACTTTTATAGGCTAAGCAATAACCTCTTCAACCACAAGGTTGGTTATCTCACTAAGTTAGTGTCTATAATACACTTGATGGTGATTCAATTAAGCTCATTACATTTTCCTCTAAAATAGGCGGATATGAAAATGAAAATCTAATACACACACACTATGAATGCAAAGATGAAAGTACATGATGTGTGTGTGTGTGATGTCCTCAATCATTTTGAAAATGAAAGCTCATAAATGTGTGCCTAAGGCTTTTGAAAGTTTTAGCTCAAAAACATTTATGATTGAGGAAAGAATGCAAATCACATGTTAAAAGTAACAACTTGTTAATGAGATCAAAGATTTACAAGTTGTATGAAATTAATTAGCTCTAAACATGTGATGCATAGGGATGTCAATCAAATCAACATGTAGCTCAAAACATAAAAATAGATTTGATTGAAATAAGGGGACAAATCATATGAACTTATAAAATCAACTTGAATATGATATACCAATCAATGCAAGGCAAGTTGTGAAACTTTAAAACAAAGTTACATATGATTTGTAAACATGTTGAATCCAAAACAAAAGATATATTTGAAAAATATTTTCTTATGATGGAAAACAACAACCAAAGATTCAGCCAAGTATATGGATCATGTTACATCTAATTTCAAAGATGTTTCCATTAACATGATCTACTTAGATTTACCAAGGATAAAGTACTACTTGGGTTGAATCAATGGTGATGCATCCAAAACAATAGATCAATTCAAAATATAAAACATGCTAAGGATACAATACATCATAGGTTAACATGCTACTAAAGATTTATCAAAGATAAAACAAAACATGAAAACATATGATTTGTAAAGAAGTTGAATCCAAAACATAAGATAGTTTTGAGTGTGATTTTCTTATGATGGAAAACAACAACCAAAGATTCAACCAAGTATAGGAATCATGTTACATATAATTTCAAAGGTTCTTTCATTAACATGATCTACTTAGATTTACCAAAGATAAAGTACTACTTGGATTGAATCAATGGTGATGTATCCAAAACAATAAATCAATTCAAAACATAAAACATGTTAAGGATACAACACAACATAGTTTATCATGCTACAAATGATTTACCAAAAATAAAACAAAGCATGAAAACATATGATTAAGGAAAGTAGAGCATACTTGGAGATTTAACTTCATTAATCCAAGCTTTAGCTTTCCTAATGCTCCCCTTCATCCCTTATGTAAGACCCCGACCCGAGTGATCCCGATTAGTACTAATTAAGTTGCGTGTTAGTGCTAAGCTTGATTAGTGTTTTTGGTTAAGTTGGGTTTGGGTTAGCTGTGATTCTAGCTTTGAGCTAATTCGAACGTTTTGATTTGCTTAGTGTTAGTAGGACCCTTTGGGGGGTTCGTTTTCATGACATTGCATTTGTTTGAGGATTTATCGGAGGTTTTTACATTCATGATTTTTAATCCCGTTTTACTCACTTTGATGATCCCTACAACTTTCATGTTGATCCCGTGTTCGTTTGAGATCCCGAAACCTGAATTCTTGCCCTTGAGGGCAAAACAGTCATTGCACACCAAATCTGTACCCAAAACTTGATATTCCCGAAACCCGCGAAACTTATACTTTTTGGAAACTAGATATTTCGACGATCATTTCTTTCTTCTTCGTCGAATTCATCCGAGGTCCCGATAGAGATGATTTCAGCCTAAGTAGGATTGTTAGTGGTGGAGCCCACTCCTCCCTTACTACAAGAGGAGACCTTCTTCTTCCATTTCATTTTTCCAGCACAAAAACAAGCTAGGGCTTTCTTCTTCCTCTTCTCCTTGCTCTTGCTCTCCACCACTCCATCCACTTCCAAGCTTGCACCAATAGGAGAGTGGAGGTCATCACCTTCTTCATCTCCTTGAGAGCTTCTTTTCAATAGCTTTTGTGGAGCGAATCATCCATTTCAAGATCTCCTTTGAGCCTACCATTGCCATTAGAGGACCTTGCAACTTGGATTCATTGTCTTGGAAGACTTTATAGATCTTGATTTCATTGTTAGAAGGCCTAAGGCAAGTGGATAAATGACTTTCCTAAGCTTTCATTGATTTTGGATATTTTCCATTAATGCACATTTATGGCTTTGTTTTGAAATGAATGCTCATGATAGAGTATTAATGACACATTTATGATCTTTAAGAAGTAGTAGTTCATGGCATTGAATGTCTCCTTGTTTTATTGCAAATGTATATATATATTGTGAAATGGTTTCCTCCTCCCTTTTTCCTTGTGTTGAATGCATGGTTGTTGGAGGAGAATATGATGGATTAGAGGAGGGATTTGATGTAGTTTGAGTGGAGAAATAGACTCCTCATTTGATGCATATGAAGGGCTGGAGGAAGGTTGTAAAAAGGAAGAGAAAGAGGACAACTGAACTGGTCTGGAATCCATTTCTGGACCGTTCGCTCGAGCGACCATGACACTTCGCTCGAGCGAACTGTCCAGGAAAGGATTCGGGCATTTCCAGTAGCTTGGTCGCTCGAACGCATTTAAATAACCGCTCGACCGATGAGTTCGCTCGAGCGAACTCTTCGATTCGCTCGAGCGATGCGGTCTGCCTGGCTAGGCCACGTTGGGATAACGTTGAACTGTTTTAATGCACTGGGACGAAATTTGAGTCCAGTGGGTTTTGAGATTTATTTTTTTTGTGGACCTTGGCTACCCTCCTTGGACTCACTTGTCCATATGTGAGAGCGTCTTGAGCCGATGTTCTTCACGGTTGGTTCGGATGCATCGAAGTTCAATCTATTTCAATCTTGAACGGGATGGAACGACACGATATCTTCTTCATACCTAAATGCAAAGTCTATTTCCTTGGGTATCACGAATTCTATTCCTTTCGGTGACTGAGTAGGTTGCTCGATGGTTCCGAGTTGACATCATACTTAGGATGGACCGTTTATAGTCTTGATTATTCTATCATAGTATCTAGTACTATCCATAAGCTCATTGAAGTTTTAAAAATCGTAAAAGTGCATAAGGAGCCCGGAATGTCTTCAAACTCAAAGAGTACCAAATCATTTCAATAATCGACATACGGGACCCCTATTCACTTAAATAGATCTTGAAATCAATATTTTCCCGGAATTGTAATAGTTCGTTTTATTTCTTCATTTCCAAGATTTACTTTACATGATCTGTTTTCCCGAAAGCTTGATGGTTACACTAGTAACATGGACTTGTCCCGAAGAGTATTGCTCGATATGAGATGAAAGTTATACATTTGGATATTCTTGCCCATTCATTGATTTACTTGTACTTGATTTACTTGCATATGTATCGATGTGTTATTTAACCTATGTGTCGGCATCACTAAGCTTGGATACCTTGTCGGTTTGATCCACCGACTTGGAAATCCCTCTCCCGTCCCGCCAGCTGCAGTTTGGATCCCGATACCCGGTCATTACCGTGGTCCCGTCTCGAAACCCGATTCGCTACCGTGGCCCCGTTCCCGTATATTTATATTGTATATATGTTTACGTTGCTTCTCCTCACCTTGTGTGACTGAGATCAACGTCCCGTGATACTGTTGTCACTTTAGTGACAGAGGACTTAGCTTTATGTGATTGCCACCTTGTATTCCCGATTTCCTTGGATACCTCATATGTTTTATCTTGTTTACTTGATTTCTACCAAATGATTGATCTATTTTATAAGAGTTCCTACTTAAACAGATTTCTATTCTTTTCAAGGTATTTCATCTATCATATGTGGTTTTGTCTTTTCACTCCCTTGCCAGACCGTCGTGTCTGATCCATTGCTTTGGTACTCAGGTCCCGTTGCCGGTTTCCTTGAGGAGGAGCCGGAGGAGGCGGTAGGTGAGCCGCATCCTCTAGTTGAGTGGCGCGCTGACGATGTCATGTAGACTTCGGGTTGCTACAAGAGGCGTAACATTTTGGGGAGAGCTTGTTAACCATTCTTTTGGGTTATTATTTTGTAATATTGGCCTTTGTTGTCCTCTAATTTTGGGGAATGTAACTAAATGATATTTTGTCTAACTTTAACAACTTTTGGGAAACATGCTGTAGATCATTGTTCATTCTGATACAGTTTTGATATTTGATGTTAATGCTTGCATGACTAGAGATAGTCTAACTATTTGATTTGCTACATGCTTCCGCACTAAAAAGAAACATTCATGCAAGTTTGTGATATCCTCACCACGGACACCTGTGGGAAATTAAATAAATTGTATATTGTGGATGTAGATAATCCTCACTAATCATCATTCACACCATTAGTCCCGATCCCGGATTGGGGTTCCCGGTCCGGGGTCGCGACACCTTAGTTCATTTCCCTTCTATTTGCCTCAAAACCCCTCAAGGAGGGCCTTAAAATTCCCAACTTTTGGCAAAGGAAAGAACTCATATTTATAGCAAAAAGTGCCCAACGGCTAGTCCCCGGTCGACCGGGAACACACAACGGTCAGAAATATGACCGTTGGTGCTCCAGGGCAAATTCTGCCTGCAGTGTTCCCGGTCGACCTGGCCCTTCCCATTCGACCTGGAACACAGCGTTTCTTGCCCGGGACCAAAATTCCCAAAATTGCATATTTTTTGCATATTTCAAAGTCTTTTCAAGTGGGAATTTTTGGGCCATCAAATCAAGCTTGGAAACATGTTTTAAATCAAACTAAGTGGTTTAAAAACATGAAACACAAAAAGCCTAAAATAATTTGGAAGATTTAAAACATAGGCTAGCTTGATTTCTAAAAACTCTTTTCAAAAACAAATGCATCCAAGTTTTAAAAGCAAAACATGCATAAATCAATACTTTTACAACTCTTAAAAAACAAT
This sequence comes from Cinnamomum chago, assembly GCA_038049695.1. NCBI lineage: Eukaryota > Viridiplantae > Streptophyta > Magnoliopsida > Laurales > Lauraceae > Cinnamomum > Cinnamomum chago. The sequence continues at coordinate 50,876,221 of CP142455.1, read as the reverse complement.
GCATGTATAAAATAAGATTTCAAGTTTATCTAAAACAATGCAAGTGTGTAAATCAAATGATGCTTGAATGATTATGCATCCATCAAATTGCAATCTACAAAATTCCTAACAATCTCCCCCTTTGCAATTTGATGGCAACACACTCACCACTGAAATTACACACTAAGTCTTCAGCTCCCCCTCAGCTGAACAAGTCTTGAAATCTTCTTGGATGCTCCTCCTCTTAGCTTGGGCTCTTGGGCTCTTTTCTTCTTTCTTCATGATGCTTGGTACTTGATCATTCTTCAATCTTTCTTTCTTTAGCCAAGCATCTTCTTTAGCTTCCAAGCTTTCTTTCTTCTATTAGCTTGGGCTCTTGGGCTCTGTTGGCCTCTTATGGGTTGTAACAAAACTTAACTTACTTTCGTGTTAGTCTTATAACTTGAACTATGTTGGGAATGCCATGTTAGCTTCTTTCTTTGATACTATGTTTTGTTACTTTTTGTCATGGCACTTAAATATTTTATTGGTGCTCATTTGGATATGTTTTGGTACACGCTTCCGCATACTTGATCGTGTGAGTCAGATTCCGCGTGTCTTTGGGAATCCTCACCGCGGGAACCTGTGGGAAAGTATATCTCAAAAATTCAATGTACACAATCTACACGTCGTGGGCCCGGGGATCCTTTCCGGGGTTGCGACAACATTGTTGTTTTCGCTCGACCAACCTCAACTTCGCTCTAGCGAACCCACCCTGATAACCATTCCAGAGAGCTCACCGCTCTAGCGAACCTTTAGTCCCCTCGAGTGATGGGTACTGTTCACCTGGGACTGTTTTGGGAGCATAAATTAAATGTTTATATGATTGTGAGAGGTTTGTTGGGAGCCCTATTGCAATAAGAAGAACCGTTCATATGATTTGACATTCGTTTGAGAAAGAAACCACATCACGAATATTTCATTTGAAGTTTTGAGAATCCTATGGTTAATAAGGAAGCCCGGAATGTCCCCAAACTCAAAGAGTACCCAGCTGTCATTAATTCAACATACTGGACCCCTATTCACCTTAAACAAATCTTGAACCCCGATACTTGCCTTGAGATTTCGAAAGTTCATTTGTATTTCATTATTCCTGAATTTCTTATACATTCCCGAAAATATTGAAATTGAAATTGTAGCATTTTGCTAGTCCCATTAAGCATGCCCCGATTGATATGACAGTTGTGCCTTTGAGCACCCACGTCCTGTTTATTCATGTACTTGCACTTGATGTATTTTACACAAGTCTTGACTTTTGTTATTTGACCTATGAGTCGGCACCACTAAGCTTGGATAACCCTGTTGGTCTGGTCCACCGACTTGGAGATCCCCCTCTTGTCCCACCAGCTGCAGTTTGGATCCCGTTACCCGGTTATTACCGTGGTCTTGTCCCAATACCCCGGATTGCTACCGTGGTTCCCGATGCCCGGCTCGCTACCATAGTCATGTCCCGTATATTATATGTATATGTATATATTTCGTTGTTTCTCCTCACCTCGTGTGACTAAGATCAACACCTTGATATTGCTCTGTCACTTCGGTGATAGAGGACTTAGCTTCGTGTGGTTGCCATCTTACTTGTTTCTCGTTTCCTTGGTTACCTTTACATGTTTTACAATGCATACTTGTATTTGAATGAATGATTTATCTCTTTTATGAAAATTGTTATTTAAATAGGCTTAAATGCTTTTGAAGGTAAATTGATTTATTGTTATATTGCCATGTCTTTTCTGTTAGTTTCATGGTCTCAATACCAGTATATGATGAATAAATTGATTAATTTCTTTATTTATCAGTATATATTATTGCTTTCCATTCATGAGATGAATGGTGTTTTATTACTTGTTTGCACATAACCAATATGAATGACATAATGATTCATGAGATGAATCGGAGTCCACAAGTATACTAGATGTAATATATGTGTGTGGATGAGATCCACATACATGAGACATGTATTGTAAATCTTATACTTAATATATCTTCATAACCAATGATGAGATTGGGCATCTCATCTGACAAGGTTGCAGCACTTTGATCACTATGAGATAGTGTGATTTGTCTTGATCATCAGAATGTAAGATTCTGGATCATGGTGCTGGTACATAGGATGTATTGAAGGACCATGAGAAGCACCTTAGATACACTTTCTTTACTTTAAGGTTTGCTCTCATAATTCCCTAGCAATAGGCTCATAATCCTGAGACATTAATGAACTCAAGTTTCTATCTATGCATTTGCTTTGAGTCACCAATGAGTGAGGCCAATTGTAGGTCAACACCTCGGTGATTTGGGTACGTGGTAGTAGAGTTGTGGGAACATTCAATGGTCAAGATGGAATCTATCTTTAATATCCCCTTGTGCCAATTAATGGATTTATCATTGGTAAGTGTGCACCCATTCCAATCAAGAGTTAATTGGATCGGTACCAAATGATCATTATAATTAATTGGGGCTCAAGGATAATAAGATACGGATCTATTTTGGTGGACGGTCCAATTGATCCATGGATATTGATATTGATAGAGGGGCCTACTTGTGGTACTGAGGAAGTTTAGGGTCTTCATTGTAATATATTCCTAAGACTGGAGTGCAATTGCATTTATTTAGTGGAGTTATTTGCAATTAACTGTGGGCTCGGATTGCACATGAGATGTGGGGTCGCGTGTCCCAGTTGGAGCCAGCTTTCTAAGGAATCCCTAGTGGTCCCCACGCTAGCCCAATATATTAGAAAGATACTAATTATAGTGGAACTCTAAAAGGAAATAGAAAGTTACTAATTATAGTGGAACTCTAAAAGGAAATAGAAAGTTACTATTTCTATTTGACGTGAGACTTCTAATAGTGGTAATAGTAAGTTACTAAGTATTAATGGAAGTGAGAGTTCTATTTTAATTAGTAAAAGAGGAAGTTACTAATCATATTTGAAGTAAGACTTCTAATTGTGATTTAGTAAGCAACTAATTGTTGTGGAAGTAAGACTTCTATTTTAATTAGAATGAGGTGGTTGCTTAAGTGCTATAAAAAGGGAAGAGGAGTGCCTTGGACGTCCCCATGCATTAATTTCGTCTTGGAATTCACGCCCAAGTCCCTTTTGTGCAAGTGTAGCACACTCCTCTTCCTCTCCCTCTTCTAGTTTCTCTTCTAGTTTCCTTTAGGGTTTTTCTCTTGGAGATCCCACCATCTTCTTGAGAAAAGAGAATCTGATATGGTTCATGGCGTGGAAGATCAAAAGGTGTTGGAGATTCTAATTTGATTAGTAAAGGTGTTCATCATCAAAGAAAGAATTCAAATTCTCCATTAGAGCACAACTAAGCTCCAAAGGTATAATCTACATCCTTGTATGTTGTGGATTTCGTGGTTGCATGTTTAGGTGCTGTTTTCTATCTTCTAGATAGGATATATTGTTGTACATGGTTTATGAGTTTGAGGGATTGCATCCTGGATTACGTTTATTGCCTTCTAGATAGTTGATCCCTGCATCAAGTGGGTCAAAAGTTTTGAAACCTATCTGAATGGCCCACCTATTTTCCAACATTTTCACTTGTTAGCAAAACCGTCGTGTTTGACCCACTCTTTGGTACTCAGGTCCGGACATTGCCTATCCCGAGGCGGAGCTTGAGGACGCGGTTGGTGAACCGCAACGCCTAGTTGAGTGGCATGCTGATGATGTTGTTTAGACATTTGACTGCTTAGAGAGATGTAACATTTTGGGAACATTTAACCATTCTTTTGAGGATTGGTATTTTGTTTATATTGACCTTTGTTGGCCTCTATTTTTGGGAATGTAACTAAATGATCTTTTGTATAAACTTTAACTTTTCTTTTGGAAAGCGCTAATGATCATTGCTCATTCTGATACTTAGTTTACATATATGATTTTATCTTGTCACTTGAATCATCAATTTGATTTGCTACACGCTTCCGCATTAAAAGAAATATTTATGTTGTTGTGATATCCTCACTACGGACACCTGTGGAAAATTAAATAAACATACACACACCATCAATCTTAAGTCTCGATCCCGGATTAGGACCTCTGTGCTGATGGGGGTTCCGACCTTTCGTCCTCTTCTTCCCACCCCTGGGGTTGCAAGGAGCATGGCGGAGGAGGAAAAGCGAGGTTATCAACATTTTTTTATACGGGTATGCCAGATTTTCTATTCTACTTGGAATTTGAAATGGTGATCCGGAGACGCAAGTAGAAAGGAAATCAATTCTTTTTTCTAACTTTCCATTGTACATATATTTTAAGAAAGAGATAATTTTTTAAATGACGTGAGAGGCGATTTCATTTTGTTTGCCGTGAAAGGCGATTTTTGTGCCATGAAAGGCGGTTTGTGCCATAAAAGGCAATTTGTGCCGTGGAAGGCAATTTACAAATCTCATCAATAATGAAAGACAAGAAATGTGATTTTTTGTCTTTTTACAAATAATACAAAATACAAAGAAAAGTAAGAAAAGGTATCTGACTTCTTAGGAGATTGTGGAGACTCGTTCAGATTGACGGTCGCAAGTCATGTATGGACTTCGTCATTGTCCTTCAGATGAGAACGCTTGATGCTTTGATTCTTTGGCTTGGATTGATATTTTGTAATGATTTTTAAGTGAGTGATTTACCAATATGGAACGGAAGGTCTCAAAGTATTATAATAGCCAAGTGACAAGTGAATAGTGCTAAGTGTAGTGTATTGTCACATGGGTTCTAATGAATGGTTCAAATGTAGTGTTAGGACCCTAAATTCCATATCAAGAAGTGACTCATATTGTATGACATTTCAAGAAATGTTGGTGCCCCAATATTTATTTTATGAAATATTGTCATTATGGTAATGTCATGTCAATTATTGCTTATCATATGTACATCCTCATTATCTTATACCTCTTATAATATATGTTTTGGTTTGTAATTGTTATCTTGCGGAGTACCGTTGTGCTCATTACATTCCACCACCACAGATGATGTGCAGGATAGTGAGGATGTACAGGACCCAGGGATTGAGGGTGAAGAGGAATACGAGCATGTGCCACAGTATGGCTATGACGATGCCATTCTGGATGGTCAAAATGAAGATATTTAAAATATGAGAATTTATGACATTAAGTTTAATTATGTCTAAGACTTTATTAGTTTATTTTGGGATTAATGCATTTATTTAATTTTCGTACTTGGTTTATTTGGTGTAAAAAATGCTGGATTGTTATTTATGGTTATGATCTTAGCTTACCTGATATAGGGCTGGGCAATGTGGTTTACGCATAATTATTAGTTAAAAAGAATTGTCCCACTATTTGAACAATTGAGTGGCCTTAGATGACTGGGTAATCTGGCATCACATCGGATCCATGTTATCGGATCTTGGGGCGTGACAGTTTGGTATCAGAGCCCGATTTGGTTCAGGTTTAGCCAAGTTTATAACCAACTTACAATCTTTGTTTACAATTAATGTGGAATAAATTAAAAGTTCTTAACTTAAACATTTCTCGTGGTGAGGCAGGGTAGCCTTGGGGTAGGATGATTAATTAACCTAATGACCTCTTTTTTTTTCCTGATCGTTAGAACAATTAGAATTATAATTTGAATTTAGGACCCCACTTTGGATATGTCATAAACTAACTATTGTTGCATTCAGATGGCGCACAGAAAAAGTACTAGTAATGATGCGACCCAAAATCGGAATTGGGATGATGTTTTGGCCAATTTGGTTGAGGGCCAAAACCTTTTCTGCGACTTTGTGACCAATCATATGAACAACAACAATGGGAACAATGCCAGAGGTAATGGCAATCATCAGGGAGATGGAGTCAATCAAGTATCACTGGGTGGCAACCTTTTGGACCGCTTCAAGAAAATTGGTCCCCTACCTTTTAATGGGACCACGGACCCCGAAGCCGCGGAGAAATGTATCAAGCAAGTCAACAAGACTTTCCTAGCTATGAACTGCCCGGAAGACCAGAAGCTACCTCTAACAGCCTTTATCCTATAAGGAGAAGCAGAGCATTGGTACGAGGCTCTTGTAATAGGGTACCGGACAGCTAGGCGGGCCCTTTCATGGGTTGAGTTTGAGAGAGAATTTGATGACAAGTTTATTCCAAAACATGTGCGGGATCAGAAGAAGCGAGAATTCCAGAACAACCAGCAGGGTAGTATGATGGTGGTTCAGTATGATATGAAGTGGACTCAGTTATCTCGTTATGCTCCGACGTTGATCAGCACTGAAGAGGACAAGATCACCAGGTTCATTGAGGGTCTAAGGCCCGATTTGAGAAGAGAGGTGGAAATGGCAAAGAAGCCCACCTTGGCGGAGACTATTCGCTATGCTTATAAGTCAAAGGAGTCTGCGACGAGAGATCAACGAGCTAGAGAAGCCTTGAGGATCGGCCCTACTAGTAGCAGTCGTCGACCAGTAATGCAACAACAACAAGCTAAGAGGCTGAAGTCCAATGTACCCACCCCAGCACCAGCTCCAGTTTGTGCATATTATAACCGGAGACATCCAGTGGGGCAATGCAGATTCAAGAGTGGGGCATGTTTCAACTGTGGTGATGAGCGGCATAAGGTCACAGAGTGTCCACATCCAGATTGACGAAACCAGTAGACTATTCCGGTTCAACCACAGATTCAGCAAAAATCTTTGGCAACTCAGCAGAAACCACCACTGGCACGTCCACAGCAGGCTGGAAACAATCCAAGGAACAATAATGGAGGATGTTAGACCCCGACCCAGACTAATTCGGTTAGAGTACGATTAGTGTGTGTTTAGTCCTAAGTGGTTTTAGTTATCGTTGGGTTAGAAATAATTAGTTTAGTCCTAGATATAGCTTTGGGAATTTTGAGGACGTTTAGTGTTAGTCAGACACACTCAGGAAGGTCTGAGTGCACGTGTAAGCTTGGGAGGATCGTATCGGTTTCCATTTTTAATTGTGATTTTGATTTCGTTTGAATGATTTTACTATGTGTTACACCTTTCATTTTCAACCCATTCATGTTTGAAGCCCAAAAACCCAAGTTCTGACCCAAAAAGGGTAAAGTTGTCTTTTATACACAAATTTGAACACAAATTTTGAGATCTCAAAACCATGTCAAAAATATACTTTTTGGAAACTAGATATTCTGAGGATCATTTTATCCTTCTTCGTCAAGTTCATTCGAGGTCCGCAAGATCATGTTTTCATTGATGGAAGATTTGGCCATCGGGCCCCATTTGCTAAGGTTTTAAGTCAACCCTTCTCTTTCCCTCTTTTCATTCTAAAAACCTAACCCTAGAGTACTAAGCTCTAAAGAGAAAACCCTCTTTTCTTCCATCTTCCTCACCTTGCATACATAAGCTAGAAGACTCCAAATGAGATTCCAAGGCCATCATCTTCTTCCTCTCATCTCACGCTTCCTATTAATGTCTTCTTCTTAAAAGCTAAAGTTGGGAAAGCTCTCTATTTTCTTCTTTCCTTCTTGTTTGGGCATTTCTAGGTAAGTTCCTCAACCCATCTTTTCCATAGTCTTTTTGGTTCCTTAAAATCTTGTTTTACATAATTACAAACCCTTTTGTGAAAATGGGTTCTTGTTTTCAAGATTGAGTGAGTTTTGTGTGGTTTTGATGGGTTTTGTAGTCTTTGGATAGCTTGAGTGGAAGTGCTTGAAGAGGTTTGTGGCACCTTTGACTAAGGCAAGTAACCAATCTAGGATGGATGATAGCATGTGTGCATTTCTTTTCTTTTCTTTTCATTCTTCTCATTCATTGGAAATTTATGTCTTGAATGGAAAATTTGGGGATTTTGTTTAGATTGGAGAATGGGAATGTAATGTCTCAAATTATGTTATGAAATGTGTGTTTTATCCCTTGGAGAGCATGTGGGCTCAGGGAGTTGCAGGTTGAATGAGAAATAAGAAGAAGGGAAGAAGAAAATGTGAAAAATCTGAACTGAACTGCACTTCCCGTGCAGTTTTGGTCAGCCGCGAGTCAGCTAGCGGCTAGCCGAAACTCCCATTTCGGCTAACCGCGAGCTGAACGAGCTCGGCGGTTCCTTTTCCAGAAGCTGGCTCCTACATCTGAGTTCAGTGGTCAGCCCTACAGTCAGCTTACGGCTATCCGCCAGGTTCCATTTCGGCTAACCGTAAGCCAACCGAAGTCAGTTCGGTTTCTTTCCCAGAGAGTCGCTTTTGGACCTGAGTTTCCAGCGGTCAGCCTGTCGGTCAGCTGGCGGCTAGCCGCCAGATCCTAGTTCGGTTAGCCGACACTTGACTGCGAGCTGACCGAATTTAACACCATTGCCATTTTGAAGAGTATTTGTAAGAATGAAATCTATAACATGTTAAGTGACCTTTAGCCTGATATTCTGCACTTGAAACCTGAGATGTCTTTGAACTTCCGGGGCACCGCTTCTCTTTTAAATTTCAACATTTGGGCTTCATTTACACAAAGATCAATCAAAGGTCCTTACATGTGCTTGATAGGCTTTGTGTTCGTACTTTGGTTTTGATACAATGAATATCATTGTGTACTCATTTTAAAGTTTAAGTACAAGCTCATTTTGAAGATTTGTTTCAAGAAAAAGGGGTCACTTCCTAAGCGTGTTATGCATATTAATTATGCCTTTTGCTAGTCGTGTCACGCCCCCGAACCGAAACCTCGGGGGCGGGAAATGGGATTTAGCATAAATGTATTTTACTTCTCCCAAGATCCGCGTGTGTGAAGACAACACATTCTGAATATTTTGCGGAAGCATTTGTGGCGTTGCGACCTGAAGTCCGTGGCCATCGGATTCCGCGTCGCACTCAACCTTTATCACATAGCTACTATATCAAGAATCATATCAGACTGGAGTAACCATCACAATAAATTACAGAGCTGACAGTAACAGGATATTACATTCCCAAATATGTTCAAGTTACAATTATCAATGTACATTAATTAAGAATCCCAAGAAAAAGGCTAATAAAAGTCATACAACAATAAGCTATAAACTACTACCCAAATCTGACGTAGCTTCGATGTCAAGCTCAATGTCTACATGACATAGCCGACAAACCAACCTGCAAGGCATGGCTCCACAGCCAACAAAACACTCAACTCGGGGCGAAGAAATCTGAACCTGAGTACCAAAAGTAGTGGGTCAGACACGGCCGTCTGGCAGGTGGATGAAAAGATAACATTTATACTGAAGAATTAAAACATAAGATAAATCATGCTATTCGATCAAATGCTGCATATAATTAAACGGGTGTAAAGTCGGGAATCTCGGGAAAACCTGTATTCATTTCAAGCATGGGTAAAACATGAATATCTAATAAAACATGTGTTCATTTACATCATCTATAATCATAGATATTTGACAATCGGGTGTTCGTCTAAAACATGTATAAATATAGGGGTTTGACAAAACAAACGTTCATTTGAGACTTAGGTAAAAATATAAGTATACAACAAACCGGGTGTTCATTTAAAACAATGTGTAACCAAAGAATTCTGACAAAACAAATGTTCATTTAAGCATATTTCAAAGCAGGGATATATAACAGGTCGGATATTCATTTGAAAACAAGTATAAACATAGATATCTGACAAACCAAATGTCATTTAAAACAAAGCTCGGATATTTAACAATTCGGGTATTCCTTTAAAACATGTGTAATCATATAAATCTAGCAAAATCATTGCTCGTTTGAAACATATGTAAAAGCATGGGTATACACCCAACCGGCATTCATTTAAAACATGTACGTGTACAAAGAACAGAAAACAATATAATAATAACTGAATTTACATTGGAGAATATTAACACTTGTTTAAATAACACTTTCATAAAGGACACGAATCATTTATCAAAAAACAAGTAAGCAATATAAAACATGTCGGGTATCCAAGGAATCGGGAACTGGCAAGATGGCAACCACACGAAGCTAAGTCCTCTATCACTAAAGTGATAGAGCAATAACTAGGCCCTGATCTCAGTCACTCGAGGTGAGGAGAAACAGGGGATCTCATATAAATACATATACTAGGCACTGATCTCAGTCACTCGAGGTGAGGAGAAACAGTGGATCTCATGAATGCATATACATATACTATACATGACCACGGTAGCGAGCCGGGCATCGGGGACCACAGTAGCAATCTGCGGTATCGGGACAAGACCACGGTAATAACCGGATAGCGGGATCCAAACTGCAGCTGGCGGGACAAGAGGGGGATCTCCAAGTCGGTGGATCAGACCAACAAGGTTATCCAAGCTTAGTGGTGCCGACTCATAGGTCAAATACACTCGAGACATATGCAATTAAATCAAGTACAATAGATATACGGGCAAGACGGGGGTGGTCAAGGGCACACTAACATTTCATGTCGGGCAATACATCTCGGGACAATTCACTGTTACTAGTGTAACTTCAATGCTTTCGGGAAAACAAGTAAATCAAGTACAATAAATAAACGGGTAAAACAGGGTGCTCAAGGGTACACTGTCATATCATGTGATGCAATGCACTTCGGAACAAATAACTGTTACTAGAGTAACTCCAATGCTTTCGGGAAAACAAGTCATGTAATGCAAATCTTGGAAATGAGGTGAAACAAAGAACTATTACAATTTCAGGTAATATATAGGTTTCAAGATCTATTTAAGTGAATGGGGGTCCCGTATGTCGATTATAATAATTACTTGGTACTCCTTGAGTTTGAAGACATTCCGGGCTCCTTATGCACTTTTACTATTTCCAAAACTTAAAATGAGCTTATGGGTAGTACTAGATGTTACAATAGCAAAAATCAAGATTATAAACGGTCCATCCTAGGCATGACACTAATCCGGAACCATCGAGCAACCTATTCAGTCACCGAAAGGAATAGAATTCGCGATAACCAAGGGAAAGACTTGTGTTTAGATATAAAGAAGATATCGCGTCGTTCCATCCCGTTCAAGATTGAAATGGATTGAACTTCGATGCCACCGAACCAACCGTGAGGCGTGTCGGCTCAAGGCATTCTCACACATGGTCCAACCAGTCCAAAAAGGGTAGCCATGGTCCCACCAAAAACCGAGAATTAGTGCCTAGATCATCACCATTCTTTCTTTTTAGTTCCCTAGTCTTAGAGACCTTAGATTAGGGTACAATTGGTCTTAACACTAAGGTATACACCCCTAGGACTCATAGAAGGCCCAAAGGTTTCCAAAAAAAAAAAACAATTATCAAATTTCACTGAAATTTCTGTCTCAGGTATGCACAAAGTCCGATCGATCGACTCAAAAAGCCTTACAGTTAAAGACAGGCCGATCGATCGGCCTGTAGGTCCGATCGATCGGACCTGGGCGTGCAGCAGGTCCGGGACACTGATTTTTCCTTCCCTTTTCCTTTCCTTCCAACACTTAAACCACTAGCATTTCTCTTCCATAATCACTTCAAATCCTCATTAGAACTCCAATGAACACTTAAATTCAAACACCTCTTTAAATGAGTATCAATTCAAGTCAATGTAACTTATAACATAACCATGAATAGCCAATCCAACCTCATTCCTTATAAAACCATATGAATAAACTTGACCAAATAAAATGCATACATTCCCAAGAGTTCCAAGAGATTTAACAAGAGAGAAAAACCCATTCATATGCATTTTGAAATCAATAGAAATGTGACAAGAAGCATATGTGCAAACATGCATCCAATGATCAAGAACAAGTAATAAAACTTAGGATTTTTTTCATAAAACTTAATAACATTCAAACCATCCATTCATCCACTTGCCTTTGACTCTAATCAAGCAAATCAAGCTCCTAATCACCTCTTAAGCTCAAGATCCACAATCTCTACAAAAACCCCCAAAACAAACCCTAAAATGGGTTAAACAATGCAATGACAAGGAAACCTTTTAATAATCAAGGTGGAGCTTCGCTAAGGCTAGAAGATTACAAATCTAGAAGATGAAGAAGAACACTTACTTGCAAGGTCCTCTAATGGACAAGGTAAGCTCAAAGGAGGTCTTGTGATGGAGGGTTCTCTTCACAAATGGTATCAATGGAAAGCTTGCAAGATGAGGAAGAGGTTGGTGATCTCCATTTCTTGATTGATGAACTCTTGGTGTGGCTTGGAGATGAAGAAGAAGAAGTTGCAAGAAAAGCCCTAGGCTCAATAGTTGTGCTGGAACAATGGAGAATGGAATGAATGAAGGAGATGGGTTCCTCTTATAAGCAAGTGAGGTTTGGGTCCCACAACTTAAAGAACTTGGGTGGCTGAAATCATCTAATTTGGGACCTCGGATGGATTTGACGAAGAAGGAAGAAATGATCGTCGAAATATCTAGTTTCCAAAAAGTATATGTTTCGTGGGTTTCGGGAATATCAAGTTTTGGGTACAGATTTGGTGTGCAATGACTGTTTTGCCCTCAAGGCCAAGAAATCGGGTTTCGGGTTCTCAAATGGATACGGGATCAACATGAAAGTTGTAGGATTCCTCAAGATGAATGCAACGGGCCAAAAACACAATACGAAACAAATCGGGAAAATATCACAAGTAAATGCAAAGCCGAAAAGGGAACACCCAAAGGGCCCCACAAGCTACCAAAGCACTCAAAAGCCCAAAACTAGAAGAAAAATCATTCTAGCTCACAAACTCAACCCAACAAATACTAATCCCACTTAAAGAAACTAATCCACAAATAAAACAACACTAATCCAAGAGATTAGGGGTCGGGTTCTCACAAGTCGTGTTTGTCGTGTTTTGATAAGTTATTTTCCCTTTTATCTCGACATGTTTAGATAGTGCTTCGCGTGTTTTGTGCATTGATAAATTTAAGTAAACACCACTGAGCTTGGACTGCCCTTTCAGTTTGATCCACTATCTGGGGGTCCTTAAACATGTGGACTGTCTGCATACTGGTCGTGTATTTATTACAGATCGTGTGTGTCCAGTTCCGCGGCCGGAATCCCCGTATATGTGGGAATCGTGTCGTGATTATATTATGTATATCGTGCTTGTCGTGCGTGCTTGCTCTTTTCATTATAAATGATAGAGAAAGGATGGGCTCCTTGTGGAATGTAACTATTCATGATATTATAAGTATTCATGTCAAGTTTTGCTCGTATTTTGAAATGTACCTTAGTCATGTAACTATTTACAATTCAACAAAAATGTCTTTATATGTTTCCTTAAACATTTCCTACTTATGCTCATGCCTAAATTGATTACCTGCCAAACCGTTGTGTTTGACCCTTATATGTTGGTGCTAGGTGCAGGCGACGTTGCCTTTGAGGAGGAGCGTCCGGAGGAGGCTCTTGACCCACCCCCAGTCCAAAAGTGGCAGCCCGACGATGTCAACTAGACGTCGGGCGGGTTCTTGAGTTTCACCATTTTTTCATTTGGGTTCCTTATTATTTTGAGAATTGTATTGGCGTTTGTTGGCCTCTTATGAGATGTAACTAAACTTAACTTACTATTGTGTTAGTCTCACAACTTGAATTATGATGGGAATGCCATGTTAACTCCTTCCTTTTGATACTATGTCTTGATATTATTTGTTATAGCACTTAAAACTTTGTTGGTACTTATCTTGATGTGATTTGCTACACTCTTCCGCAAACTTGATCATTTGAGACAGATTCCGCATGCCTCAGGAATCCTCACCGCGGGAACCTGTGGGAAAACAACATAATGATCACAACACGTCGTGGGCTCGAGGTCCGTTCCGGGGTCGCGACAGGACTGGTATCAGAGCGGGACATGTTTCAGGCACTTAAAAGAAACAAGAAAGATCTTAAGAACATGGCGAGGATTCGTGAGTTCGATAGATTCGTTGGTATAGGACATTAGAAACCCTTATACCATGTTTATTGTGTACTAACACCTTGTTTTACAACATCATGCCTCCAAGGAAATTTTCAAACAATAATGCTTCAGGCAGTAATCAGAACGAGTCAGACACGACTAATATGCCAACCGCTACACAATTTCAAGAACTCATGCAAACTATGATAGAACAACAAAGACAGGCAAATGAGACTCAAGCCAAATTTCAAGAACAGCTAGCAAAGAAGGATGAGGAAATGGCACAAGTTCAGAAACAACTCTTGGAAGTTCTTCAGAACAAGAACTTAGCTCCACAGCCTTTGGGTCCATACATTGTTATCCAAAATAGGGATCATGACCCTAATGCGCTATTTGAAAAGTTCAGGAAGAGAGCACCGAAGGAATTTTCGGGCAATGAGGACCCGTTAGTTGCAGACGACTGGCTAGCTAATATCGAGAAAATCTTTGAGGTCTTTACGTGCACGGGGACACAGAAGGTCAACCTCATAGCTTCACTATTCTATGGGCTTGCTGATCGGTGGTGGCAAACGGTTAAGGCCCCATACACGGTGATGGCTAACAAAGATGCGTGGGCAACGTTCAAGACACAATTTTAGGATAAGTACATTCCCTCCCATGTTAAGAGACAGAAGGCTATCGAATTCCAGCAGCTCAAGCAAGGCAGCTTGACTGTGCTAGACTGTCACCAAGTTTGAGAGATTGGCTAGATATGCTACTGAGTTGATTGACACTGAGCAGAAGAAGATAACGAAGTTTTTGGAAGGATTGAACCCGGTTATCATGAGAGATGCTATAGGAGCAGTTCCACTAGCTACATATGATGAGGCTGTCAAACGGTCATATAAGTTTGAAGATATTAATAACCTGATCGTTCAAGGCAGGAAACAGCACTACCAGCAGCAGAATCAGAAGCAGCAGCACAACAAGAAACCAAGGCAAGAACAAAGTCAAGTGAGACAGGGTTGTGGCCATTGTGGCAAGAAGCACGAGACTTATGAATGTCGTAAGGCCACAGGTGCCTGTTTCACATGTGGGGCTATGAACCATGCAATCAAGGATTGCCAACAACTTTAGAACCAAGGGAACAAAAACCAACAACAGAGACAAAGTAGCTCCTCAGAATCAAGCACCAGTTCAAAATCAGATTAGACCACCTCAGCAGCAGCAGTAGGCTAGGCCACGAGCACAGAATTAGAATGCTCGTCCTCCACAACAGAACATACATGGCCATGGAAGGCCAAATCAAGCACCGAATAGACTACAGACGCATGGACGTTTATATTATCTCAACCATGCGGATGCTGAAGCTGTAGGAGACGTGGTGGAAGGTAAACTTCTTGTTTGTGGGGTAGAAGCTCATATTTTATTTGATCCTGGATCCACACATTCGTTTTCATCTCCTAATTTTTCTAAGATGATTGATGCACCACATAGTGAATTGGATTACATTCTAGTATTAACCACACCAGTAGGGAAACAAGTTGTGTGTAGAACCTATTACCCTAGCTGTACAGTTTTGTTAGGAGATGTTAACTTACCGGCCAACCTCATTGTTTTGGACATGCATGATTTTGATATCATCTTAGGCATTGTCGCGACCCCGGGCCAGCAACGGTTGTTGTTGATACATTGAATACATTGCATTGGAGATATACTTTCCCACAGGTTCCCGCGGTGAGGATTCCCAAAGACACGCGGAATCTGACTCACACGATCAAGTATACGGAAGCGTGTAGCAAATCACATCAAGATAAGCACCAATAGATTTTTAGGTGCTATAACAAATAATCACAAGACATAGTATCAAAGAAAGAAACTAACATGGCATTCCCATCAAGATTCAAGTTATGAGACTAACTCAAAAGTAGGTTAAGTTTTAGTTACAACCCATAAGAGACCAACAGAGGTCAATAAACTTCCCAAGATAACACAAAATACCCAAGGACAAAATGTAGCGAAACTCCAGAATCCGCCCGACGTCTAAATGACATCGTCGGGTTGCCACTCACGAACTAGGGGTGGCTCAAGAGCCTCCTCCTGACGCTCCTCCTCAAAGGCAACGTCTCCTGCACCTGGGCACCAACAAACAAGGGTCAAACACAACAGTTTGGCAGGTAATCAATTTAGGTGCAAGCATGAACAATAACGTTTTAAGAAAACATATAAACAAATCCCTGATTTGAAATACTACCATGATTGAGATACATTTTCAAGAATACATAACAAAGCTTGGATACGAAAACAAACTAGCATGAGTACATAATATATCATGAATAGTTACAATCCACAAAGAGCCCATCCTTTCTCTATCATTTATATAATGAAAAGAGCAAGCACGCACGACAAGCACGATATACATAAAATAATCACAACATGATTCCCACATATATACGGGGATTTCCGGCCGCGGAACCGGACACGCACGATGTGTAATAAAATACACGACCAGTCTGCAGACAGTCCACATGTTTAAGGACCCCCAGACAGTGGATCAAACTGAAAGGGCAGTCCAAGCTCAGTGGTTTCACTTAAATTCATGAATGCACAAAACACGCGAAACACGGTCTAAACATGTCGAGATAAAAAGGGGGAAGTCACTTATCAAAACACGACGAACACGACTAGCAAAAGGCATAATTAATATGCATAACGCGCTTAGGAAGTGATCCCCTTTTCCTTGAAATAAAACTTCAAAACAAGTTTATACTTGAAATTCAAAGCGAGTACACGATGGTAATTATCATACCAAAACGGAATTCAATTACGAAATCTGGCAAGCATGTGTTAAGGCCACTAATTGACCTCTGTGTAATTGGGACCCCAAATGTCAGAATATACAAGAATTGGTGTCCCCGAAGTTGGGTTGCATTTCGAAGTTCCATTTACACAATGTCAAGTCAAAACCCTTAACATAGTCTAGTTTTCAACCTTCAAGAAAATACACAAATGGAATAATTCTTCTTCCTGAATCTGACAGGTTCGCTCGAGCGAACTTTGTAAGGCAATGACACTTCGCTCGAGTGAGACAGTTCGCTCGAGCGGATAATAAGTGTGCTCGAACGGACAACTCTCTGTCTTGCTCCAGATTATACAGAGGGCAGTTCGCTCGAGCGGACAATAAGGTCGCTAGAGCGGACAGCTCTCTGTCTGCGCTCGGACCAAACAGAGGCTTGGTCACTCGAGCGGACCCAAGGGTCGCTCGAGCGGACAAGCTTCTGCATGTGCTCGCTGAGTGCAGAAACTGCCATTCTCTTGTACAACTTCCACTACATTCTTCTCCTTCTTCTCATCCATCAATCACATACAATCCCTTGAGCCTTCATGCTCACCAAGGGTTCATTTATCACAATTTCAAGCATCCAATCCAATGAAAACATAAATCATGAAGCTTGTAAACAATTTATATGCACAATTTATAAGATAACAATTTAATCAAATACACATGCATCAATGAACCTATTGAAAGAAAGTGTGATTCAGATCTGAACTCCTTTTGGGAAAAGAATTCTATGGCTGGAATTTTAAAACTTTTAGCCAGGATCCGAATTAGAAAGCAAACCAGCCATGTAAATCACACCATAACACCATGCAATCATAATCAACTTGTGTGAAAACAAATAAGATACATAGGAGAACATATACCTGATGATATAAAGGCCTCAAATCAATGAAAAGAATGCTCCAAAGGTCTGATTGCAGCCAGCAGTAAACAATGCTAGTTGCAGGAATTTTCTGCAGCAATTATCCTTTCAATCTTCTCCTCTATTCCCCTTTCTACTAATCTGATTGGTTAGTGTCGGTGGGAACACAACCAGGTTTCCTTCTTCTTGTTTTCCTTGATTTTATGTGAGAAGACCAGACCTGATATGGTCTTTCTCCAAGAGGAAAAACGTGCACCAGCAAGAAGGTTTTTCATGCAATGGACGTCCAACACTAATAGGAAGTTTTTCCTTTTGGGCTGCTCCTCTTTTGCTCTCCAATCAGTTGCATGCCCAAGGGAAAGTCTTTTCTCTCTTGTTTCTATCTTATTCCACGCCCAAGGGAAACTATCAGCTATATATAAAGAGCTGAAACCCTTTTAGAATATGTTTCCTTAAAGAATAAGGAAACCAAGAGAGACTATCCAAAAAGGAAACCACCACCTTATGGACGTCCAGCCCCTTTCTATCTAGTTTAGTTTCTAAATAAAATTAGAAGGCTACTAAACTTAAGGAGAACTTGCACAAAAAAGAAATCCTTCCAAGTGATAGGACCTACACAAACTTGGGACCCACATACTAGGGACCACATTGGCTAGCCCACACATACTATGGTCCATGCACCGAAATAATTTTCTAGAGTTGTAATTCATGTATGCCATCATGGGCCTATTTGAATTTACACTCAAAATTATTTCTCCACACATTTAAACAATTTAGGAAACCTTGCCAATCTAGGAAAGTGGCTAGAGAAGGGACCAAAAGACATATTTGCCCTTGGCTCCCAAAATGACCAAAATGTCCATGCTAACCCCATAGCAACATCAAGATCATTTTAACCCTAACTCATTCCACTAAAGAGTTTTGGTTGCACTCCAGGGACAAATATTAAATTGCAATTAAAGCTCATCATAGACTGACGATTGTCTTTGACCTACCAAGTACAATGACCATAATGCCCCTCTATGTAACATCCATAATCAAGTAGGTTAACCGATGTACTATCTACCTTCTTGATTACATCTTAACCTTAGAACTTCATACCCTTGACTTAATCATCATCCGGATATCATTCTCTTGATCCAGGGAGCGACCCACAAGTTCAATATCCATATGGAACATCCATATACTAAGATCTTAGATTCTGATGATTAATCGGATAATTCTAAGGGGACGATCATTCGATCATATGATGGCATAGATTCCATATTGCATTTGCACGTCCCAACTAATCAAGCCCGAGCACCCAAAACACAGAGCTGTTGACCCATGAACAGGATCTCACCCATAGTGAATTAAAGCACAAGAACTTGACTTCGTCAGTTCATCCACAAATGCTCAAGATTAAGAGCACTGGTCACTCAGTAGCAAGAGGTGAGTTGATCTCTCTCTGTGATAGTACTATTTTAGAGATCACACCTACAAGTGGTCCTGTTCAATGCATGACACATGCACTAATGAGATAAATCCGGAAAGACCTCCGTGACTAAGGTAAGTCACCCTGAATACAGGAGAGTATCTCATTATAACTTATACCAAGATGAAGTGCCCAACTCCATCTCTCAGTTATGAACAAGTTCATTGTTTCAAGTGTCCATGACTCAGACCTTACTGTGTGTAGCCACTACACACCTGAGTCATTTACTAGAAAACAATGGGCCTTACACAACCATACATATACACAAGTATAAAGAGAAAGATGTCATTTCATTAAATAACCAATAAATATCCAGTTACAGAGATGAGAGTGCAGTCAGTGGGCTTTAGGGCATACACCAATCCCAACAATAAAGATTACTTGCCTTGCCCAAATGCTAAACACTCCTCTTCAAGCACTCTTACTCAAAAGCTATTCCAACACTACAAGAACCCAAGAGAAAACCATACAAAACTTAACAAAAATGAAAACAAAGAACCCACTTTCACAAAAAGGGGTTTCAATTGAAAAACAAGATCCTTGAGCAACTAAAAGACTTCATGAAAAGCATGGGTTGAAGCTCTTACCTAACAATGGCCAAACAAGAAGAGATGAAGAAGATGAAGAGCTTGTCCCACAAGAAGTTCCAAGAAGTTTATACCAATAGAGAGCTTGCAAGGAGAGGAAGAAGATGATGGTCTTGGAATCTTCTTTGGAGATCTATAGCTAGAGCATGCAAGAGAAATGAAATGGAAGGGAAAAGGGATTTTCCAGCCCTAGGTCAAAGAAATTGCAGAGATTGGGGAAATGAATGAAGAAGATGAGAATTGGGGGTTTAAGTGATGATAATGGGCCCCAATCAGCTGAACCTTGAAGTGACTAAAACATGATCTTGTGGGCCTCAGATGAACTCGACGAAGAAGGATAAAACGATCGTCGAAATATCTAGTTTCGAAAAAATATATTTTCGACATGGTTTTTAGATCTTGAAAATTGTGTCCAGATTTGTGCAAGAAAGACAATTTTACCCTCTTTGGGCCAGAACTTGGGTTTTTGGGCTTCAAACATGTATGGGCTTAAAACGAAAGTTGTAACACATAGAAAAATCATTCAAATGAAATTAAAATCACAATCACACGGAAACCGATACGATCTTCCCAAGCTTACACGTGCACTCAGGCCTTCCTGAGTGTGTCTAACAAATACTAAACGTTCTCAAAATTCCCAAAGCTATGACCAAGACTAAAACTAATTACTTCTAACCCAACAACAACTAAACCCACTTAGGACTAAACACACACTAATCACACACTAATCGAATTGGTCTGGGTCGGGGTCTAACCGGCACGGATTGGTTAGAAGCATATCATGCCACCATGGACTGTTTTAGTAAAACCATAACATTCAGATTCCAAGGACCACAAGCAGAATTGATATTTCAGGGGAACAAGAGAAAAACTCAGGCCGGATTTATTTCAGTCTTGAAGGCAAGCAGATTAGTTCAGAGTGGGTGTCAGGCATTTATTGCGTTTATCACGGAGGATAAACAGTCCCAAGGGGTAGAGGATATCCCCATTGTGTGTGAATTTCTGGATGTTTTTCTAGAAGAAATCCCGGCATTACCACCAATTAGAGAAGTTGAGTTCACAATTGAGCTCCTTCCAGGGACAGCTCCTATCTCGATTGCACCATACAGAATGGCTCCTGTAGAAATGTGTGAACTAAAACTCCAGTTGCAGGATTTGTTGAGCAAAGGCTTTATTAGGCCAAGTGTTTCACCTTGGGGTGCACCGGTGTTGTTTGTGAAAAGGAAGGATGGAAGTTTGAGAATGTGCATTGACTACAGGAAGTTGAACCATGTCACCATGAAGAACAAGTATCCATTTCCAAGGATAGACGAATTATTTAATCAATTGCAAGGAGCAACCTATTTTTCCAAGATAGACTTGAGATCAGGGTACCATCAGTTGAGAGTTAGAGACTCAAATGCTCAGAAAACGGCTTTTAGAACAAGATATGGGCACTACGAGTTCTTAGTGATGCCCTTTGGTTTGACAAATGTACCCGCAGTCTTTATGACTCTTATGAACAAAGTCTTTGCACCCTATTTGGATCACTCTACAGTAGTATTCATTGATGATGTCCTTGTGTATTCCAAGAGTAAAAGGGAGCATGAAGAACATTTGAGGACAGCGTTGCAGCTTTTGAGGGACAACCGGCTTTATGCAAAACTCATTAAGTGCGAATTCAGGTTGGAGCAAGTTGCTTTTCTAGGCCACATTATCTCCAGAGAAGGTTTAGCAGTTGATCCAGCCAAGATAGAGGCGGTTGTTAATTGGGTGAGGCCAAGCAGTGTGACAGAAATCAGAAGCTTTTTGGGGTTAGCAGGCTATCACAGGAAGATTTGTCCAAGGTTTTTCGTCCATTGCAGCACCATTGACAAAATTGACCAGGAAGAATGTCCCATTTGTTTGGACCGAACAGTGTGAAATGAGTTTTCAAGAGTTGAAAGGAAGGTTAACCACAAGCCCAATCCTTACATTACCATCGGGTAGCGGCAGATTTATTGTTTATATAGATGCTTCGAATGTGGGACTGGGTTGTGTATTGATGCAGGATGGTATGGTGATTGCTTATGGCTCAAGACAGTTGAAGGACCATGAGAAGAACTATGCAACTCATGACTTGGAATTGGCGGCAGTTGTTTTTGCTTTGAAGATGCTGAGACACTACCTCTATGGAGAGAAATTTAAAGTCCATTCAGATCACCGAAGTTTGCAATATTTGTTCTCGCAAAAGGATTTGAATATGAGACAAAGATAGTGGATGGAGTATATCAAGGATTATTACTTTCCAATCAAGTATCATGCAGGCAAAATGAATATTGTAGCTGATGCATTGAGCAGAAAATCATGGTCATGGCCAGTTTGAGAGGAATTGGTGTCTTACAGCAGTTTGAAGAGTTGGGCGTAGAAGTGCAAACCCTGAAGCTGGGTGCAATGTTAGCAAACATGACAGTATCAGAACCTACCTTCATCCAGAAGATCAAGGAAAGTCAGTTGCAAGACCCAGACTTGGTAAAGGTAGTAGAACATATTACAGAACGTCCAGATTTCAAGATGGTGAATGGGATATTGTATTTTCGTGACCGGTTGTGTGTGTCAAATGTGGATGACTTGAAGAGTGAAATAATGAATGAAGTTCACAGTACGAGATATTCTATGCATCCGGGTGGCACGAAGATGTACCACAATTTGAAGAATAGATTTTGGTGGAACAACATGAAGAGAGAAATAACAACTTCTGTGTCTCATTGTCTAACTTGTTAGTTGATTAAAGCAGAGCATCAGAAGCCCCCAGGTTTGTTACAACAGTTGGAGATTCCGGAGTGGAAATGGGAACACATCACCATGAATTTCGTTTCTGTTAGACCCCGACCCAGACCGATTCGATTAGTGTGCGATTAGTGGGTGTTTAGTCCTGAGTGAGTTTAGTTGTCGTTGGGTAGAAATAATTAGTTTAGTCCTGAATATAGCTTTGGGAATTTTGAGAATGGTTAGTGTTAGTCAGACACACTCAGGAAGGCCTGAGTGCACATGTAAGCTTAGGAGGATCGTATCGGTTTCCGTTTTAATGGTGATTTTGATTTCATTTGAATGATTTTTCTATGTGTTACAACTTTCGTTTTCAGCCCATTCATGTTTGAAGCCCAAAAACCCAAGTTCTGACCCAAAGAGAGTAAAATTGTCTTTTATGCACAAATCTGGACACAATTTTCGAGATCTCAAAACCATGCCAAAAATATACTTTTTGGAAACTAGATATTTCGAGGATCATTTTATCCTTCTTCGTCGAAGTCATTCAAGGCCCGCAAGATCATGTTTTTGTCAATACAAGGTTCAAGTTCATTGGGTCCCATTTGCAAGTGTTTAAGTCAACTCTCCTTCTCTTTCACTCTTTTCACTCTCAAAACCCTAACCCTAGAGCAGCCAAAGGAGAGAGAGCTTTTTCTTTCAACTTTGTCCTCTTGAATGATCAAGCTATAAGACTCCAAAGAGAATTCCAAGACCATCAACTTCTTCCTCTCATCTCAAGCTTTCTATTGATGTCCTTTTCTTGAAAGTTAGAAGTGAACAAGCCCTCCATTGTCTTCGTTCCTCTTTGTTTGACCTTTTCTAGGTAAGAGCTCCAACCCATCTTCTTAATGAAGTCTTTTTAGTTCCTTAAAATCTTGTTTGTTCATGTTACAAACCCTTTTGTGAAAATGGGTTTCTTGTTTTTAAGATTGAGTGAGTTTTGTGTGGTTTCATGGGTTTTGCAGTTCTTGGGATTAGCTTGAGGGAAGTGCTTGGAGAAGTTTATGGCATCTTGAACTAATGCAGGTAACCAATCTAGGATGGATGTTAGCATGTATGAATTTCATTTGTTTTCCTTGCACTATTCTCATTCATTGAAAAATTTGGGGATTTCGTTTTGATCAGAGAATGTGATTTTAATGTCTCAATTTGTGTTTTGAAATGTGTGTTTTACCCTTGGAGAGCATGGAGGCTTAGGGAGTGCAGGTGGAATGAGAAACAAGAAGAAAGGAAAAAGAAAATGTGAAAAATCTGAACTCAGCTGCACTTCCCATGCAGTTTCGGTCAGCCACTGGTCAGCTGGCGGCTAGCCGAAATCCCCATTTCGGCTAACCGCAGGCTGACCGAGCTCAACGGTTCCCTTTCCAGAAGCTGGCTTTTCGACAGTGGGTTTCGGTCAGCTAGCGGCTAGCCGCCATGTCCCATTTCGGCTAACCGCTGGCCAACCGAACGTTTCGGCTCCTTTTCCCGAGAGCTAAGTTTCAGACCTGGGTTCCAACGGTCAGCCCTACAGTCAGCTTACGGCTGGCCGCCAGGTCGCATTTCGGCTAACCGTAAGCCAACCGAAGTCAGTTCGGTTTCTTTTCCAGAGAGCTGTGTTTGGACCTGGATTTCCTACGGTCAGCTGGCGGCTAGCCGCCAAACCCTAGTTCGGCTAGCCGACACCTGACCGCGAGCTGACCGAAACTGTCACCATTGCCATTTTGAAGAGTGTTTGTAAGAATGAAAACTAGAACATGTTAAGTGACCTTTAGCCTGATATTGTGCACTCGAACATGAGATGTCCTTGAACTTCCGGGGCAACAATTCTCTTTTATATTCCAACATTTGGGTTCAATTACACAAGGATCAACCAAAGGTCCTTACATGTGCTTGTTAGGCTTTGTATTCGTACTTTGGTTTGATACAATGGATATCATTGTGTACTCGTTTTGAAGTTTAAGTACAAGCTCGTTTTGAAGATTTGTTTCAGGAAAAAGGGGATCACTTTCTAAGCGTGTTATGCATATTAATTATGCCTTGTTGTTAGTCGTGTTTGCCGTGCTTTGATACGTGATTTCCCCCTTTTTATCTCGACATGTTTTGATAGTGTTTCGCATGTTTTGTGCATTCATAAATTAAGTGAACACCACTGAGCTTGGACTACCCTTTCAGTTTGATCCACTATCTGGGGGTCCTTAAACATGTGGACTGTCTGCAGACTGGTCATGTTTTATTACACATCGTGCGTGTCCGGTTCTGCGGCCGGAAATCCCCGTATATGTGGGAATCGTGTCGTGATTATATTATGTATATCGTGCTTGTCATGCGTGCTTGCTCTTTTCATTATAAATGATAGAGAAAGGATGGGCTCTTTGTGGATTATAACTATTCATGATATTATATGTATCCATGCTACTTTGTTTTAGTATCTCAGCTTTGTTATGTATTCTCGAAAATGTACCTCAGTCAATTGAGTATTTCTAATCAGTGACTCGTGTTTATGATTTTCTAAAAATGTTTATGGTTCCATGCTTGTACCTAAAATGATTTCCTACCAAACCGTTGTGTTTGACCCTTATATGTTGGTGCCTTGCTGTAGGAGACGTTGCCTTTGAGGATGAGCGTCCGGAGGAGGCTCTTGAGCCACCCCCAATCCGAGAGTGGCAGCCCGACGATGTCATCTAGATGTAGGGCGGTGTCTTGAGTTTCGCTACATTTTCTCCTTGGGTTCTTTTATCTTTTTGAGAATTGTATTGGCCTCTGTTGGCCTCTTATGGGATGTAACTAAACTTAACTTACTTTGGGTAGTCTCGTAACTTGAATTATGATGAGAATGCCATGTTAACTCCTTTCTTTTGATACTATGCCTTGTTATTAATCGTTATAGCACTTAAAAATTTACTGGTGCTTACCGTGATGTGATTTGCTACACGCTTCCGCAAACTTGATCATGTGGTACAGATTCTGCATGTTTCAGGAATCCTCACCGCGAGAACCTGTGGGAAAACATAACAATCATCAACTCAACACGTCGCGGGTCCGGGGGTCCATTCTGGGGTCGCGACGGACTAGTATCAGAGCGAGACATGTTTCAGGCACTTAAAAGAAACTAGAAAGGTCTTAGGAACGTGGCGAGGATTCGTGAGTTCGATAGATTCGTTGGGTAGGACCTTAAAAACCCTTATACCATGATTATTGTGTACTGATTCCTTGTTTTACAGCACTATGCCTCCAAGAAAAGCTCCAAACAATAATGCTTCAGACAGACATCAGAATGAGTCAGACACATCTAATACACCAACAACTACACAGTTTCAAGAACTAATGCAAGCTATGATAGCGCAACAAAGGCAGGCTAATGAGAGCCAAACAAGATTCCAAGAACAGTTAGCTAAGAAAGATGAAGAAATGGCTCAAGTTCAGAGACAACTTCTGGAAGTCCTTCAGAACAGGAATTTAGCTCCACCATACAACCCTTGGGTCCGCAGATTGTCATTCATAATAGGGATCATGACCCTAATGCGCTATTTGAGAAGTTCAGGAAGAGGGCACCGAAGGAGTTTTCGGGCAATGAGGACCCGTTACTTGCAGATGACTGGCTAGTTAATACCGAGAAAATTTTTGATGTCTTCACATGCACAGGGAGGCAGAAGGTCAACCTCACAGCTTCCCTATTCTATGGGCTTGCTGATAGGTGGTGGCAAACGGTTAAGGACCTATACATGGCAATGGCTAACGAAGATGGGTGGGCAGCGTTCAAGACACAGTTTCAGGATAAGTACATTCCCTCCCACGTCAAGAGGCAGAAAGCTATAGAGTTCCAGCAGCTCAAGCAAGGCAGCATGACGGTGCTAGACTATGTCACCAAGTGTGAGAGATTGGCTAGATATGCCACTGAGTTGATTGACACGGAGTAGAAGAAGATAACAAAGCTTTTGGAAGGGTTGAATCCGATCATCATGAGAGATGCCATAGGAGTAGTTCCACCAACTACATATGATGAAGCAGTCAAACGGGCATATAAGTTTGAGGATATTAACAACCAAATCGTTCAAGACAGGAATTAGCACTACCAACAGCAGAATCAGAAGCAGCAGCAGAACAAGAAACCAAGACAAGAACAAAGTCAAGTGAGGTTAGGTTGTGGACATTGTGGCAAGAATCACGAAACTCATGAATGTCGTAAGGCCATGGGTGCCTGTTTCAAGTGTGGGGCTATGAACCATGCAATCAAGGATTGCCTTCAACTTCAGAATCAAGGGAACAAAAACCAACAGCAGAGACAAGCAGCCTCTCAGAATCAAGCACCAGTTCAGAATCAAGTTAGACCACCTCAGCAGCAGCAGCAGGCTAGGCCACCAGCACAGAATCAGAATGCTCGTCCTCCACAACAGAACATACATGGCCAAGGAAGGCAGAATCAAGCACCGAATATACTACAGATGCATGGACGTTTATAGTATCTCAACCGTGCAGATGCTGAAGCTGCAGGAGACGTGGTAGAAGGTAAACTTCTTGTTTGTGGGGTAGAAGCCCAGATTGTGTTTGACCCTGGATCCACGCATTCCTTTTCATCCCCTAGTTTTGCTAAGATGATTCATGCACCATGTAGTGAATTGGATTATATTCTAGTAGTAACCACAACACTTGGGAAACAAGTTGTGTGTAGAACCTATTGCCCTAGCTGTATAGTTTTGTTAGGAGATGTGAATTTACCAGCCAACCTCATTGTTTTAGACATGCATGATTTTGATGTCATTTTAGGCACGGATTGGTTAGAAGCATATCATGCCACCATGGATTGTTTTAGTAAAACCATAACATTCTGATTCCAAGGACACAGGCAGAATTGATATTTCAAGGGAACAAGAGAAAAACTCAGGCAGGATTTATTTCAGTCTTGAAGGCAAGCAGATTAGTTCAGAGTGGGTGTCAGGCATTTATTGCGTTTATCACGGAGGATAAACAGTCCCAAGGGGTAGAGGATATCCCCATTGTGTGTGAATTTCTGGATGTTTTTCTAGAAGAAATCCCGGCATTACCACCAATTAGAGAAGTTGAGTTCACAATTGAGCTCCTTCCAGGGACAGCTCCTATCTCGATTGCACCATACAGAATGGCTCCAGCAGAAATGGGTGAACTAAAACTCCAGTTGCATGATTTGTTGAGTAAAGGCTTTATTAGGCCAAGTGTTTCACCTTGGGGTGCGCCGGTGTTGTTTGTGAAAAAGAAGGATGGAAGTTTGAGAATGTGCATTGACTATAGAAAGTTGAACCATGTGACCGTGAAGAACAAGTATCCATTGCCAATGATAGACGAATTATTTGATCAATTGCAAGGAGCAGCCTATTTTTCCAAGATAGACTTGAGATCAGGGTACCATCAGTTGAGTGTTAGAGACTCAAATGTTCCGAAAACGGCCTTTAGAACAAGATATGGGCCCTTTTATGTTGGTGCCAAGTGCAGGCGACGTTGCCTTTGAGGAGGAGCGTCCGGAGGAGGCTCTTGAGCCACCCCCAGTCAGAGAGTGGCAGTCCGACGATGTCAACTAGACGTCGGGCGGGTTCTTGAGTTTCGCCATTTTATCATTTGGGTTCCTTTATTATTTTGAGAATTGTATTGGCCTTTGTTGGCCTCTTATGAGATGTCACTAAACTGAACTTACTTTTGTGTTAGTCTCACAACTTGAATTATGATGGGAATGCCATGTTAACTTCTTCCTTTTGATACTATGTCTTGATATTATTTGTAATAGCACTTAAAACTTTATTGGTGCTTATCTTGATGTGATTTGCTACACGCTTCCGCAAACTTGATCATGTGAGACAGATTCAGCATGCCTCGGGAATGCTCATCGCGGGAACCTGTGGGAAAACAACACGTTGCAGGCCCGGGGTCCGTTCCGGGGTCGCGACAGAGGAGCTCAAAGGTCCCGCATCCCTGCTCGAGCCAATGCTATTACCGATCAAGACCCAGAGGCGACGAATGAAGTTATAGAAGGTACACTTCTAATTGAAGGTAATTCTGCTAGAGTATTGTTTGATTCTTGCTCTACTCTGTCTTTTGTTTCACCACATTTTGCTTCACATTTTAGTACACCCCCATCATCTACTTTTTGTGTAATTACTGTAACTGTTGCGATGGGTAATGTAAACGAGACAGACAAGGTGTACCTTATAAGTAAAATACAGATAGGAGATCATACTTTTCTTGCAGACTTGGTTGTGCTAGGTATGCATGATTATGATGTAATATTGGGAATGGATTGGTTGGCGGCTTATCATGTTCGTCTGGACTGCCATAAAAAGACTATTTCTATCCCTATGGGGGAAGCATATTTAATTTTCCAAGGAGACAAGAACAAAAAGAAGACTTAGATTGTATCTGCTTTGAAGGCGAAACGTATGATCCGAGGTGGCTGTGAGGCATTTATAGCCTTTATTAGTGAAGACGAAGAAAGTCAGAGGTTAGAGGATCTTCCTATCGCAATGGAATTTCCGGATGTTTTCCCGGATGATGTTCTTGGATTACTACCAGTTCGGGAGTTAGAATTCTCTATTGATTTGTTACCTGGAGCCGAGCCAATATCTAAAGTACCTTACCGCATGGCTTCAGTAAAACTTTATGAGTTGAAGGAGCAATTACAAGAGTTGCTAGATAAAAAGTTTATCAGACCTAGTGTCTCACCATGGGGAGCTCCGGTACTTTTTGTGAAGAAGAAGGACGGGTCTATGAGAATGTGCGTCGACTACAGACAACTCAATTAAGTGACGGTCAAGAATAAGTACCCATTGCCTCGGATTGATGAATTATTCGACCAACTACAAGGCGCTCAATTCTTTTCGAAGATAGACCTGCATTCTGGATATCACCAACTTCGGGTTAAGGAAGAAGATATTCCAAAGACGGCATTCAGGACTAGATCTAGACACTACAAGTTCCTGGTCATGCCATTTGGGTTGACCAATGCCCCTACAGCCTTCATGGACTTAATGAACAGAGTGTACAAACCTTTCTTGGACCAGTTTATTGTGATCTTTATTGATGACATTGTTATATATTCCAAGCCTGAGCAAGCCCATGAGGAACATATTCGTATTGCACTTCAGACTCTGAGAGAACACAAGCTATATGCCAAATTCAACAAATGTGAGTTCTCGTCGTGCCAAATTCAGTTTTTGGGGCATGTGATCTCTAGGTATTGTTGTAGATCCTAAGAAGATCGAAGCTATATTGAATTGGAAGCAGCCATCCACTGTGACTGAGATTTAGAGTTTCTTATGACTTGTTGGTTATTATCGGCGGTTCATCGAAGGGTTCTCCACTTTAGCAGCTCCAATGACGAAGTTAACAAGGAAGAATGAGCCATTTGTCTGGACTGATGAATGTGGAGCGAGTTTTCAAGAGCTGAAGAAGAGGCTAACATCAGCGCCTATTCTCACACTTCCGACCACTGGAGGAGGATTTATCTATAGTGATGCTTGAAACAAAGGATTTGGGTGCGTACTGATGTAGAACAGGAAGGTCATAGCTTATGCGTCGAGGCGGTTAAAAAATCATGAACAAAACTATCCAACGCACGACCTCGAATTAGTAGCAGTGGTATTTGCCTTAAAGATCTGGAGGCACTATCTGTATGTTGAGAAGTTTGAAGTGATGACTAATCACCAAAGCCTTAAATAGATCTCCACTTTACGGGATCTTAACAATCGGCAGAGGAGGTGGATGGAGCTTTTAAACGATTATGATCTTACTATCTTTTATCATCCAGGTAAGGCTAATGTGGTGGCAGATGCTCTTAGTCGAAAGGAAACTTTAATATCTTGGAAGATGATTAAGGAGCACGGGTTGATGGAGAAATTTGGGGTGCTGAACTTAAGCATTGAGCAGCAGGGTGAGCTGGCATTTGCGGCTAGAATGTTTGTGCAACCTACACTCATTGACAAGGTCAAGGAGGGACAGAGCAGTGACCTAGAGTTGGTTAAAATCATTGCAATAATTAGTTATAGATCAGAATTTTCCTTGGAGGGAGGCATTCTCTATTGTCAAGGGCGTTTGTGTGTGTCGAATGATCCTGAACTTAAAAAAGGAGATTCTTTCAAATGCACACCATGCACACTACGTGGTGCATCCAGGGAGCACTAAGATGTATCAAAATTTGAAGATGCGCTTTTGGTGGATGAATTTGAAGCGCGGGATAGCAAAGTTTGTTTCTCAATGTTTAGTGTGCCAACAAGTTAAGGCCGAGCACCAGAGACCAGGGGGATTAATGAAACCCTTGGATATACCAGTTTGGCAGTGGGAGCATGTCACCATGGATTTCACTTGTGGTTTGCCATGGACCCGCAGGGGTAATGATTCTATCTGGGTAGTGGTGGACAGACTCACCAAGACAACTTATTTTATACCTCTGAAGATGTTAGGGAAGTTGACAGCTAAACAACATCTTTGGAGAAATTGGCTTGGATTTATGTACAAGAGATTGTTAGATTACATGGGATTCCGGTGTCTATTGTTTCAGATAGAGACCAGAGGTTCACCTTTAGATTTTAGAGGCGTTTACAAGCAGCCCTTGGAACGAAGTTGAACTTTAGCACTGCATACCATCCTCAGTCAGATGGATAATCGGAGAGGATTATTTAGACATTAGAGGACATGCTAAGGGCTTGCATTTTGGACTTCGGTGGTGATTGGGATGAGCACCTGGCATTGATCGAATTTGCTTATAACAATAGCTTTCATTCCAGTATTCAGACGGCGCATTTTGAAGCGTTATATGGCAGGACTTGTAGGTCCCCAATATGCTGGGATGAGGTTGGAGAGAAACAACTCATTGGACTAGAGACTGTGCAGAGGACAACTGACAAGATGCAACTCATTAGACAGAGGCTTAGGGTAGCTCAGAGTAGATAGAAGAGCTATGCCGACGTCAGGAGTTTGTCGTTGGTGATAAAGTTTTCTTGAAGGTCTCGCCCACGAAGGGGCGATGCGGTTCGGTAAGAAGGGGAAGCTTAGCCCGCGTTTCATTGGTTCGTTTGAGATTTTAGAGCGAATCGGAGACCTGGCCTACCGATTAGCACTACCACCTCGGCTTGTTGGTGTCCATGACGTTTTTCATGTATCAATGCTGAGGAAATATGAACCCGACCCGTCCCATGTGCTTAGCTTTGAGGAGCTAACTCTTGAGAAAAATTTGACGTATGAGGAGATACCAGTGCAGATCTTAGACCGCCAAGAAAAGGTGCTGAGAAATAAGAGGATTCATTTGGTGAAGGTCCTTTGGAGGAACCATTCTGTGGAGGAAGCGACATGGGAGTCCGAGGAGGACATGAAGCAACAATATCCACACCTTTTTGAATGAGGTATGTCCTTAAATTTGGAGGACCAAATTTCCTAAGGGGGGAACGATGTAATGACCCTAACTCGGATTCAACTTTGGGACCAACCCTAGACCCACTAGAGACTCATGACTAAGGTGTTTTTCAATTTTTTTCATGGTAATTATTTTAATAGAAATTTAATTATTATTATGATTATTACATTATTTAGTCCATTATTTTCATGTATTTAATTATGACTTCATGCATTTTATTTAATTGTCCATGCACTTCATTTTCATCAATTATTATTCATTCTTATGTTGCTAATTAAAGTGTCATTTTAATTAGATTTGATTTTTATAAATAATGCTTAAACCCAATTTAGCGGACCCTCACACATTATTAAAATAATAAAATAATAATAACAATTAATGCTAATTTAGGAAAGTTCTTATAGATGGTGTGTTTAGGGCCCCACTTTGACTTGTGCCAAGTGGAAGATGATGTGGCACTTTGTTTCCCTCCTCTTTACTTTCCATTTTATTTCAAATTTCAAACTTAATTGGAAACCCTATAATTAATTGTTAATCATTAATCTAATTGAGGAATTGGGGCACTAAATTATCCCTAATTGGTTTGACCTAACTATAATGGAGAGAATGAAGCTTTCTCTCCAAATTGGACACCCCTTGATTAATTGCGAATGGAGATGATTGGGGATCTACGGAGAATAATGTAGGGCTAGGATCTTTAGAAAATTTAAATGGAGGGGTATGATAGACTACATATCTAATCAAGGGAATGTAATTAGATTTAGTTCCTTAAACGGAGGGAGTGGTTAGATTCTTTTTAGTTAGAACTATCCTCCATCTCCATCGTGTGGTGTTTTAGAATTAGAGAGAGAGAGAGAGAGAGAGAGAGGAAGTTGGACGTATGGCTTAAGGGAAGAAAGGAAAAGGAAGAGAGAGAGAGAAGAGAGAAGGAAGAAGCTTGGCTTGGAGGTGGACTTCCTTGAGGTAGGTTTTTCTTTTTGTTTTCTTACATATTTTATTATTTAATTTCTTTCACCATTTTCTTCTCTAATGTCTTCCATCTTCCATATTTATTGATGGCCATTAATGGTAGTTTAGCACCATGCTGAAGCAACCCATGTCATTTTGTTTACTGAGATTGGCCAAAGGAAGAGGGGATCCAAGTTCATGGTTTTGATTATTGATTAGGCTTGGGTCATCACCAATGTTTGGATAGGAAAATGGTGAAATCTTAATTTATGGTTTAAATGTATTTTGGGGACTAGATTTTTAAAGATTAGATTCATTTTGTGCTTTTTTTTAATAAGTCATTAGAGTTAGATTTATTGGTTTTAGTGATCATATAGTTTAATAATTATCGTATTTCATCTTTTTCTAAAATCTATTTTTTTATGCAAGAAATTGTTATGCTTTTAGCCATTATATTGTAATCTAGTTTATTTTAAAGATCCATATCATGGGGAAAAAAAGGAATAAAAAAGGGGATTTTGGATGTCCTAAATATTCATGATAAAGGAAAGATATTTTTGAACCCTTGGATTTGACAAATCAACGGTCGGATCGGACCCAAAAGTTCTAAGGATATTCTCATCTATATATATGCAAAGTTTTTAATAGTTTGGATCTTTGAAATAACTAGAATTTGAGGGTTTTCATTAAACTTTTAGTTTCTATTTTAGTCATAATTTTAGGTGTTGGATCATTGAGAGCCTTTTTGGGTTAAACAGTTTAACTCTATATGACCCATTGGTGCACCAATTGTAGATCTTGGGTTAGATAATAATTTTGGTATAAATATAAATAAATTCCAGCAACCATAAGGTTCTGTTTTAATGATTTTAAGGTGCTGGAATGGTGGATTTAAATCTAAATGAGTCTTGGTTTAATGGACTAAGCCCAAAACCTAACCCTAGTGCATCAATTGATCACTTATGGACAAATTGTAATGTTATAATTTTATGTTATTTATATGCTAAATTTAATTTGTAACGCCCCACCCTTCACGCATGCATGATATTGTTCGCTTTGGCCCACGGGCCTCATGGTTTTGCTTCTGATGGGCCTCAACCCATCAAAAGGCCTCATGCAAGGTAAGGGTGTAAGCTCTAATATAACCCCATTCACTTTCCTCTCTATAGTCGATGTGGGACTCCGGGGCTGTAAGATCCCGACCCGAGTGAACTCAATTAGTACTAATTAAGTTGTGTGTTAGTCTTAAGCTTGATTAGTGATTTCGGCTAAGTTGGGTTTGGAATAGCTTTTGAAATAGTTTTGGGGGATTTTGATTGCTTTGTGATAGTGGGGCCCTTTGGGGGTTCCTTTTTATGACTTTGCATGTGCTAGGGGATTTATCGGAGATTTTTGCATTCATTGTTTTAATCCCGTTTTATTTGTATTGTTAATCCCTACAACTTTTATGTGGATCCCGTGCCCGTTTGAGACCCCGAAACCCGATTTCATAGCCTTGATGGCAAAACAGTCATTGGGCACTAAATCTGTACCCAAAACTTGATATTCCCGAAACCCGCGAAACATAAACTTTTTGGAAACTAGATATTTCGACGATCACTTTTCTCTTCTTTGTCGAATTCATCCGAGATCCCGAAAGCCAAGATTTCAGCCCTTGAATGTCTTAAGTAGTGGGACCCATCTCCATTTGCTTATATAAGGAGACTCATCTTCCTCATTTTTCCGTTTTCCAGCACAAAAGAGAGTCTAGGGTTTGTTTGGGCAACTTTTCTTCTTCTTCTTGCTCTCTCCATCTCAATCTCCTACTAATCTTGCACCAACATCATAATCGAGATCATCATCTTCTTCCTCATCACCATAGCTCTATTGATACCATTTGTGAAGAAAACCCTCCATTCCAAGATCTTCATTGAGCTTACTCTTGCCTTTAGAGGACCTTACAAGTGAGTAATCCTTCCCTTCTTCTAGATTTGTATTCTTCTAGCCCTAGAGAAGCTTTATCTTCATTATTGCAAGGTTTCCCTTTCGACTTCATTGTTTGACCATTTTAGGGTTTGTTTTGGGGATTTTGTTCATAGCTTGAATCTTTGGCTTGGAACAGTATAAGAGCTTGATTTTCTTGATTTGAAGACCCAAGGCAAGTGGATGATTTGATTTTTTATAAGCTTTCAATGATTTTGGCATTTTCCACTCATGCCTATTTATTGCATTGGTTTGAAATAAATGTTCATGACAGAGTTTGGTGGTTCATTTATGGCTTATAAGTGTATTGGTGAATGGCATATATTTTCTTCTTGTTTGTACCAAATGTACTCTATTGTGAAATGGTTTCCTTTGTTAGGTCTTTTGTTTTTGCAATTTGATGGATGCATTTGCACTTTAGCATCATTTGGATTCACACACTAGCATTGTTTTAGAAAACCTTGAAATCTAGTTTTATACATGCATAGCTTTTAAGATTTGGAAAAGTCTTTGCTTTATGCTTGTTTTGGTTTTAAAGTTGGATGCATTGGTTTTGAAACCCAAACTCTTTTTGAAAACCTATTTCCTTGTGCACTTCATTTGGAAAATCATGTTAGGTATTTAGGTTTGAGGTTTGCATACTTTCAGCACCTTTAGAATCAGTTTTGTATGCAATTTCATTTGAAAAGAGTTGTATCAAATCAAGCTAGCCTTTGGTTTTAATCTTTTGAATCATTTTAGGCTTTGGGTGTTTCATGTTTTTAATCATCTTAGAATGTCTTAAAACATGTATTCTAGCTTGGTTTAGTGACCCACAAAATTCCACAAAGAAAATCTTCAATTTGCAAAAGTTGGAATTTTTGGGGGTTTTCCGGCAGTGTCGCCGGTCGACCGAGACACAGGTCTCGGTCGACCGAGACAACTGCAGGTCATTTCTGCAGAATCCTGTTCTGTAGCCCCAACGGTCAGAAATCTATCCGTTGTGCTTTCTCGGTCGACCGAGACCTCTTTGCCGGTCGACCGAGAACTAGCCGTTGGCTACTTTTTGGCTATAAAGTCCATTCATTTCCAACCTTTTTCAAGGCTTGAACTATGAACTTTTGAGAGCATTTTGGAGCCAAAGAAAGGGGAAGAAGTTGGAAAGGCTAGAGGGCCATTTGGAAATCAAATGCTTGAGATTTAAAAAGGTAGACCTTACTTATCATTTTGATTTCCATTAAAATTAGAATCCATGCATGACAAATCTTTGTATTTCCTTTTATGCATGATTACTAGTTTTTAAAGAGTTGTTTTGCAAACTCATTTTCATCATTGGTATATTAGAATGGTTTGCAATCACTCTTATCAAATCACATGCTTTCTTATACTTTATTTTTCATACAACTTGTGATTCTTTGAAATTCATGTCATTAACAAGTTGTTTCTCATACATGTGATTTGCATTAGACTTCAATCCAATCTTTCATGAGCTTTGAACTTTGAAATGCTTCAAGCATATAATTGATTAAGCTTTCTTTTTAAACTTGATTGAAGTCATCACACACACACATCATAATCATACACTTTTGCATACATAGTGTGTTAGTGTGAGTTTGTATTAAACTTTCATATACGCCTATTTAAGAGGCAATTTCATTGAGCTAAAATTGTAATCTCTTAGAGTGTTGAGTAAACACTTTCTTTGAGAAATCTTGAATTGTGTAAGGTTATTGCTTAGCCTAAGAAAAGCATTTTGTAAAGGTTATTGCTTAGCCTCTAAAAGCACATTGATAGGTTATTGCTTAGCCTTGAAAAGCATCTTGTAAAGGTTGTTGTTGAGCCTTAGAAAAACAACATTGTTAGGGTTATTGCTTAGCCTTTGAAAAAGCATACTTAGTGGAAATCCGGTGGGGTGATTGGTTTCACAAGCCGGTAGTGGATGTAGGCATTGAGGCCGAACCACTATAAACATTGGTGTTGTGGTGCTTGCTTGTGTGGTGATTGTTTTTTTGGCTTCCGCATATTGATTGTTTAATCTTCACATGTGACTAGTTTAGTTTAAGAAATTAAAATTGGTCGAAATTGGTCACAATTGTAGCACACCCTATTCACCCCCCCCCCCCCCTCTAGGGTTAGGATCCTCGTGGAGTTTCAATTGGTATCAGAGCCAAGTGCTCTATCCCTTAGGATCAAGTGTTTGGAACTCTTGATTAGGTGTAAAAACCTAGAGTTAGAATCCTAGAGTAGTGCTTTTGAAAATCATTAAAATGGACTCCACTATGCTAGACTTTGTAGATTCTTCTAGACCCCTCATTCTTCCTTCTATTGGAGATTCAAACCCTCACTTAAATGAATATCAATTTGACTCAAAAGAGGAAGAAAATGAGTATGATGAAGATGATCTTCAACAAGCCTATAATGAATTATATACATTATCTTCAAAGCTTGATAAAAGAAATAGAAGTTTAAAAGAAGAATCTAATAAACTAAACAAAGAGCTAGCCTCTTCAAAAGATGAACTTAGAGAGAAAGAAGAAGTTATAAAATGTCTAGACTCTAAGTTCATGATCTCTTTAAATAACCTATCCAACATTCAAGATGAACTAAAAGAATTAAAGATGGGTTATGAAAATGTCAATAAGGAAAATCTAAATCTAAGAGATCAATTACAAAGGCAAGGTAAAGACTTTAACAATCTTGAATCTAAATTGACTATCTCTAAGGAAAATTTATCTAATGCTCAAGATGAATTAAATGAGATTAAGATAAATTGTGATGAGCTTAAAAATGAAAATTTGAACCTAAGAGATACAATTAAAAGACAAGATGAAAACATTACCTATTTAAAATCCAAGTTGACAATTTCCAATGAAAATTTGTCTAATGCTCAAAGTAATTTAAAAACTTTAGAACTTGGACCTAATGTTGTTAATGAGCTTAAATCTAAGTTAAATCTTGCCTATGAAGAGCTAAACAATTATAAGGAAATTGAAAATGAGCTTTCTAAAGTCAAACATGAAAATTCAATCCTTATAACCAAAGTCACTCAACTTGAAGGATATAAACAAAAGTATGAGTGCAAGTTTACCCAAAGTGATGATAGAGTTGAAAAATTATTTAAATTGGGTAAACCTCATGGAGATAGGATGGGTATTGGATTTAATAGGAATATGTCTTATGACCCTAAATTCACCAAAACATTTGTGAAAGGTGAGTCCTCTTTCTCTAGCACTCTTTCTCCCTTGCCCAAAACCAAATGTGATTATTGTGGCAATGAAAGGCATTTTAGGTTTGAGTGCAAACTAAGAAGAAGAAGCAATGTGTCTAATCCCATCTTTGAACCAAAGAAAGTAAAATCATACTTGAAGGGTAAGACACTAAAAACCAAGGAAAACTCCATAAAGCTTAAACAAGTTAAACCAATTAACAAGGAGTCTCCTAAGATAGATTCTAAAAGGGTTAAACAAGTCAAACCAAGTTTAAAAGAATCTATGAACAAAAAGCTTCTCAACCTATCTCCCTTATATCAACCCATGAAAGAACTTTTGAATAAGGTAACAAAGTTAAATCTAAAATTCAAAAGTCAAATAAAGGGAGAAAATAAGAAGAAAAGAAAAGTGAAGCAATCCCCTAAGAAACAAACTCACCAACATCAAAAGACTAATCACCATTCTAAGCCAAATTTAGTAAAATCTAAATATCATGGTGATAAGTTTAAATTGAAGATTTATCAAGTCAAATCTCCTATAGTTGGTGAGAAATCCAAACTAGACCTCAAAGTTCAACCCTCCCAAGACCTTAGGTGGATTCCTAAAGTCATTTACCTAGTCAAACCTTAGGGTCTTGGACCTCATTGACCAACCTATTCTTTAATAGTTAAATCATTTTGTTGGTCATGTTGCATTTGCATTTTGTTTCTTTTAGTTACATTTATTAAAATGCATTGCTTCTTTATGATCATTTGATTTTGTTTTCATGCACCTTTTTAAGTTACACTTCATGGTTTTCAAAATCTTTTGATTATAATTTCATCATGTTTGATTTGCTTGTTGCACTCATATGTTTTGCATTGCATTTCTACATGATTAATTGATTGTGATGTTAAAAGCTTTCATAGCTAGATTTATTCATGATCAATTGTTGTTGAATCATTTGTAAGACTATTTGAACAAATGATTTGACTCAATTCAAGTTTTTCCATGGACTTCTAAGTTATACTTGTATATGGAAAATCATTGTATTGAAAATTCAACTTGTATGTGTTTCAATTAAGTTATATCTTTTAATATACATGTTGAAAATTGATCTTCAAAATCATTCCTTTTATGCTCATTGTTGAATTTTGTTTATTGAAATGATTTGAAGATTGGATGATTGGAAATGCTCTATAACTTCATTAGTTAGATTCATCAAAGCATGTTCCATGATTCTCATTTCCTTTTCTTTTGGTTGTATTATCTTTAGAAATGGAAATGTATGTTGTTTGCATCTTTGCTTATTTAGTTATTCTTTTTATATGCAAATGACAATTGGTTCCATGTATGGTTGTGATATTGGTAGTATTTGTAAAAACCATACTAGAACCCAAATCCATCCTCTATGCCTAATAGTCATTTCTTTGTGGATGGTTATGATGTTGATTCATGTGTATTCTCTTGATATCATCCTTATACATGTTTCAACCTCATATTAGTGTTCTTGATCATATGAACCTTTTTGAAATCCATTACTTGTATTTCATAGTTATATCTCTTGTTTGATGGATTTCTTAGTGTTGAATTCATATGATCTAGACACTTTGGAAATTGCATACATTACAAAGCTTTATCCTTTTGCATTGCAATTTTCCTTGTTCATCACTATGCTCTTTAGGAATATCATTAAAAGTGATGAATATGCATTTATGATGCTTGATGGAAGTGTATCACATCCTTGCTTTTACTCATGTTATCATATTCAATTGGTTTCATTTGGTATAATGTTCCATTGATTTCATATCCAATTGATATCTTATCTTGTGTATGTGATAGACCTTGTGTGCTTTGGACTAATCTTCATAGTTATATAATTGTTCCACGTCACACACCATTAGCATCATAATGCTCATGA
Organism: Cinnamomum chago; assembly: GCA_038049695.1. Classification (NCBI taxonomy): domain Eukaryota; kingdom Viridiplantae; phylum Streptophyta; class Magnoliopsida; order Laurales; family Lauraceae; genus Cinnamomum; species Cinnamomum chago. The sequence goes on along the minus strand of CP142455.1, from coordinate 50,836,581 downwards.
TTGCCACCTCTGTTTGCTCTCATAGGTAAATCTCATGACCACCATGTTTATGTGTTAATAATATTGGTTGGTTATTATTTGAGGTTGGCTTCATGATTGAATTTCATTTCACTCTTTCTTGCACTTTAATAAGTCATATTTATTGATTGAATGAAATAATTTTCAAAATCTTACATAGCATATGATTTTCATAAGTAATATTGATTGATGCTATGTTTGAGTAAACCCCATATCATGGATAGCTCTAATTTGGATTTCTCATAATAGTTATACTTTTAAATCCATTTTAGAGTGATTGGTTTATTAAGTCATATCCTAAATCTCAATTGGTATTCTTTGTTTGTCCAATTGATATCCATGATTGCTTTTCCCATTAGACCTAGCTCTCTTTTGGTAATTGGATCATATTGTGCTTTATAGTTAAAGGAATCTAATCCTTTCCTTGAAGTTGACCCTCACTTGGTTAAACCATCTTCTTCTTGTACTTAATAGTTAAATCTTTGTCAAAAGTTTGACAAAAGAAGAGAATGGATTGAGGGGGAGTGTAAACCTTCATAGGAAGTATTAGTTGTGATCAAATTGACCATTGGAATGCCTTTGAGCCCTTAGAGACTACTACCTCACATGATAGCCTGTTATGTATTTCATTTTCGATTTCATTTGTTAACAGGTGCTACTAAAGGTATTTTCTTTGTTTCATGTGTGTAGGTACCTTTGCAATTTAATGGCAAAGGGGGAGAAATTATGCATGTTCTCAAAAGGGTGAAGAGAAAGTCCAAGCTTCCAAAGGGGAGAGTTGTGTATGATCTTCTACAAGGGGAGAGAATACATACCTTGCCAAAGGAAGAAAGAGGCATGGTCAAAGGGGGAGAGCAAATAGAAGAAAGAAAGCTTGGAGCTTTAGAAGATGCTTGGCTAAAGAGAGGAAGATGAGAAGAGAAAGCTTGAAGAATGATCAAGCTCCAAGCATCAAGAAGATTGAAGAAAAGAGCCCAAGAGCCCAAGCTAAGAGAAGGAGCATCCAAGAAGATTTCAAGACTTGTCCAGCTTAGGGGGAGCTGAAGACTTAGTGTGTAATTTCTATGATGAGTAAGTTGCCATCAAATTGCAAAGGGGGAGATTGTTAGGTCTTTTGTTTTTTCAATTTGATGGATGCATTTGCACTTTAGCATCATTTGGATTCACACACTAGCATTGTTTTAGAAAACCTTGAAATCTAGTTTTATACATGCATAGCTTTTAAGATTTGGAAAAGTCTTTGCTTTATGCTTGTTTTGGTTTTAAAGTTGGATGCATTGGTTTTGAAACCCAAACTCTTTTTGAAAACCTATTTCCTTGTGCACTTCATTTGGAAAATCATGTTAGGTATTTAGGTTTGAGGTTTGCATACTTTCAGCACCTTTAGAATCAGTTTTGTATGCAATTTCATTTGAAAAGAGTTGTATCAAATCAAGCTAGCCTTTGGTTTTAATCTTTTGAATCATTTTAGGCTTTGGGTGTTTCATGTTTTTAATCATCTTAGAATGTCTTAAAACATGTATTCTAGCTTGGTTTAGTGACCCACAAAATTCCACAAAGAAAATCTTCAATTTGCAAAAGTTGGAATTTTTGGGGGTTTTCCGGCAGTGTCGCCGGTCGACCGAGACACAGGTCTCGGTCGACCGAGACAACTGCAGGTCATTTCTGCAGAATCCTGTTCTGTAGCCCCAACGGTCAGAAATCTATCCGTTGTGCTTTCTCGGTCGACCGAGACCTCTTTGCCGGTCGACCGAGAACTAGCCGTTGGCTACTTTTTGGCTATAAAGTCCATTCATTTCCAACCTTTTTCAAGGCTTGAACTATGAACTTTTGAGAGCATTTTGGAGCCAAAGAAAGGGGAAGAAGTTGGAAAGGCTAGAGGGCCATTTGGAAATCAAATGCTTGAGATTTAAAAAGGTAGACCTTACTTATCATTTTGATTTCCATTAAAATTAGAATCCATGCATGACAAATCTTTGTATTTCCTTTTATGCATGATTACTAGTTTTTAAAGAGTTGTTTTGCAAACTCATTTTCATCATTGGTATATTAGAATGGTTTGCAATCACTCTTATCAAATCACATGCTTTCTTATACTTTATTTTTCATACAACTTGTGATTCTTTGAAATTCATGTCATTAACAAGTTGTTTCTCATACATGTGATTTGCATTAGACTTCAATCCAATCTTTCATGAGCTTTGAACTTTGAAATGCTTCAAGCATATAATTGATTAAGCTTTCTTTTTAAACTTGATTGAAGTCATCACACACACACATCATAATCATACACTTTTGCATACATAGTGTGTTAGTGTGAGTTTGTATTAAACTTTCATATACGCCTATTTAAGAGGCAATTTCATTGAGCTAAAATTGTAATCTCTTAGAGTGTTGAGTAAACACTTTCTTTGAGAAATCTTGAATTGTGTAAGGTTATTGCTTAGCCTAAGAAAAGCATTTTGTAAAGGTTATTGCTTAGCCTCTAAAAGCACATTGATAGGTTATTGCTTAGCCTTGAAAAGCATCTTGTAAAGGTTGTTGTTGAGCCTTAGAAAAACAACATTGTTAGGGTTATTGCTTAGCCTTTGAAAAAGCATACTTAGTGGAAATCCGGTGGGGTGATTGGTTTCACAAGCCGGTAGTGGATGTAGGCATTGAGGCCGAACCACTATAAACATTGGTGTTGTGGTGCTTGCTTGTGTGGTGATTGTTTTTTTGGCTTCCGCATATTGATTGTTTAATCTTCACATGTGACTAGTTTAGTTTAAGAAATTAAAATTGGTCGAAATTGGTCACAATTGTAGCACACCCTATTCACCCCCCCCCTCTAGGGTTAGGATCCTCGTGGACTTTCATCCTTCTTTCTTTCTTTGTATGGGATTTGATGTTGATGGAGGAAGTGATGGAATGAAACCATATTGGAGTTGTGGAGAAGTGTAGAAAGTTGCATTGGAGGAGCTTTTAGCTCAGTTTTATTGCAAGGAGTAAGTGGAAGTGAGGAGAATGGTTTTGAGGAGGAAAAGGGGCTCAAATCTGAACACAGTGGGTGTTTCCCGCACCTGGCGGTCAGCCAGCGGTTACCTGTCGGCTAGCCGTCTGGTGACTTGCGGCTAACCGCCAGCTAGCCGAACAGTCGAGGTTACTTTTCCAGAGAGCAGCATTTTCCCCCAGAAAACACGGTCAGCCTCAGGGTTAGCCAGCGGCTAACCGCCAGCCAACCGACCCATTCGGTTGCTTTTCCAGCGAGCAACATTTTCTCCTGAAAGTACGGTCAGCCTCACGGTTAGCCAGCGGCTAACCACCGAACATATCGGCGGCTAACCGCCAGCCAACCGAACCATTTCGGTTACAATTCCAGTAACCTGTCTTTTTGTCAGGTCAACCGCAGTCAGCCAGTGCCTCACCGCCGAACCCATCAGCGGCTAACCGCCACTTGACCGCTAGGTAGCCGAAATTACCCAAATAACCATTCCAGAGAGCTCCTCGCTCGAGCGATGAGCTTTGTCAGTCAAAGGAGATTCACTAGGCAATGTATGAGATCATTCAAGAAAGAAACCATATCACGAAGATGTCATTCGAAGTTTTGAAAATTCAAAGTGTATAAAGAGCCCGAAATGTCCTCAAACTCAAAGATTACCAAATTATTATTATATCGACACCCGGGATCCCTATTCACTTCAAATAAATCTTGAGCCAGATACCTTACCCGGAATTTCAATTGTTTATTGTGCTTTATCGATCTCGAGATTTATACTACATGCCTTTTTTTCCCGAAAGCATTGAATTACACTTGAAATAGTTACTTGTCTTGAAGTGCCCTGCACCACATGAAACGACAGTGTGTCCTTGAGCACCCCCGTCCTGCCCGTTTATTTATTTGTACTTGATTTACTTGCACATGTCTCGATTTGTTATTTGACCTATTAGTGGGCACCACTAAGCTTGGATAACCCTGTTGGTCAGATCCACCGACTTGGAGATCCCCTTCTTGTCCCGCCAACTGCAGTTTGGATCCCGCTACCCGGTTATTACCGTGGTCTTGTCCCGATGCTGCAGATTGCTACTGTGGTTCCCGATGCCCGGCTCGCTACCGTGGTCATGTATAGTATATGTATATGTATTTATAAGATCCACTGTTTCTCCTCACCTCGAGTGACTGAGATCAGTGCCTAGTTATTGCTCTGTCACTTTAGTGATAGAGGACTTAGCTTCGTGTGGTTGCCATCTTGCTTGTTTCCCGTTCCTTGGTTACCTTTACATGTTTTATAGAGCATACTTGTATTTGAATAAAAGTTTATCTCATTCATAGAAATTGTTATTGAGACAGGTTTAAATGCTTTTGAAGGTAAATTCATTTATTACCATATTGTCATTGTATTTTACCCATTTGCCAAACCGTCGTGTTTGACCCACTTTTTGGTACTCAGGTCCCGTTGTTGGTTATCCCGAGGAGGAGCATGAGGAGGCGGTCGGAGAACCGCAGCAGTTAGTTGAGTGGCATGCTGATGACGTCATTTAGACGTTTGGTTGCTATGAGAGACTTAATATTTTGGGAAACTGTTTAACCATTCTTTAGATTGGTATTTTGTTTATATTGGCCTTTGTTGGCCTCTATTTTTGGAAATTGTAATTAAATGATTTTTGTGTAAACTTTAACTTACTTTTGGGTAACATGCTTATGATCATTGCTCATTCCGATACGGTATTTGTAAGACCCCGACCCGAGTGAACCCGATTAGTGCTAATTAAGTTGCGTTTTAGTGCTAAGCTTGATTAGTGTTTTTGATCTAGTTGGGTTTGGAATAACCTTGTTTCTAGTTTTGGGCTTTTTAGAGTGATTGGTAGCTTGTGGGCCCTTTGGGGGTTTACCTTTTTGGCTTTGCGTTTTCTTGCGAGATTTTCCCGATTGGTTGTGAATTGTGTTTTTGGCCCGTTGCATCCATCTTGTGGATTCTTACAACTCTCATGTTGATCCCGTGTCCATTCGAGGCCCCGAAACCCGATTTCGTAGCCTTGAGGGTAAAACAGTCATTTCACACCAAATCTGTACCCAAAACTTAATATTCTCGAGACCCGCGAAACATAGACTTTTTGGAAACTAGATATTTCAACGAACAATTCTTCCTTCTTCGTCGAATTCATCCGAGGACCCGAGAGAGATGATATCAGCCCATTTAGTTTCATTAGTTGTGGGACCCAATCCAACCCAACTCTTTAGCTAACAAGAGAAGCCATTAGCCATTCACTTCATTTATCATTTTCCAGTACAAGAGAAGAGTCTAGGGTTTCCCTTGGTTTTCTCTTCTTCTTCTTGCTTCTCCATCTCAAATCCCCACAAATCTTGCACCAAACTCAAAGTGGAGATCATCTTCTTCTTCCTCATCTTGCAAGCATTCCATTGCTACCATTTGTGAAGAGAACCCTCCATCACAAGACTTCCATTAAGCTTACTCTTGCCATTAGAGGACTTTCCAAGTAAGTGATTCTTCCCATCTCCTAGATTAGTGTTCATCTAGCCTTAGGGAAGCTACATTTGCATTATTGAAAGCTCTTTCATTTTCTTTCCTTGTGTAACCCATTTTAGGGTTTTATTTGGGGATTTTGCTTTGTAGCTTGGACCATTTCTTGGAGGACTTGATAGAGCTTAATATCATTAATTGAAGACTTGAGGCAAGTGAATGCTTGGATGTTTTTTAAGTTTCAAATGATTTAGTGTAGCATTGATGGATTTTTATGCTTTCATTGATTTCATTTATTGATTTTCCATGATTGCAATAAATGGTATTTATACCTCTTGATAGCCTCATTTAATGTCTTGGAAGCATGTAATTAAGTCATCTTGATCATAGTTCTATGTGGTGGTTGAGGTGTTGGAAAGAAAGGAACAAAAAGGAGAAAAATCCAAGTCCCGGACCTGCACTGCGCCCAGGTCCGATCGATCGGACGTGCAGACCGATCGATCGGACTGTTAGTAACTGTAAGGGTTTTTGGGCCGATCGATCGGGCCCTGTGTAGAAATTTCGGCCGATCGATCGGATCCGCTTCAGAAAATTTTGGGATTTTGAGATTTTTATTTTTTTCCTTAGTGCTAGGTGGGACCTTGCTACCCTTTTTGGACTAATTGGACTATGGGTGAGATGTCTTGAGCCGACACTTCTCACGGTTAGTTTGGTGGCATCGAAGTTCAAACCGTTTCAATCTTGAACGGGATAGAATGACGCGATAACTTCTTTATATCCAAATATAAGTCTTTTGCCTTGGTTATCGCGAATTCTATTCCTTTCGATGACTGAATAGGTTGGTCGATGTTTCCGAATTAATGTCATGCCTAGGATGGACCGTTCCTAGTCTTGATTTTTCCTAGTATAACACCTAGTTATAACCATAAGCTCATTTTAAGTTTGAAAATCGTAAAAGTGCATAAGGAGCCCGGAATGTCTTCAAACTCAAGGAGTACCAAGTCTTTTCCATAATCGACATACGGGACCCCTATTCACTCAATTAGATCTTAAAGTCATTGTCCTTCCTGATTTAGTATAGTTCATTATATTGCCCTATTTCCAAGACTTGCTTTACATGAATTGTTTTCCCGAAAGCATGATAATAGCATTGACTTGTCCAGATATGTATTGCCCGACATGAAATGACAGTGTGCCTTGAGCACCCCCGTTTTCCCCGTTTATTTACTGTACTTGATTTACTTGTATATGTCTTGATTGGTTTTATCCTATGAGTCGGCATCACTAAGCTTGGATACCTTGTCAGTCTGATCCACTGACTTGGATATCCCTCTCCCGTTCCGCCAGCTGCAGTTTGGATCTCGATACCCGGTTATTACCGTGGTCCCGTCCCGATACCCGGTTCGCTACCGTGGTCCCGTTCCCGTATATTATATTGTATATATGTTTACGTTGCTTCTCCTCACCTTGTGTGACTGAGATCAACGTCCCGTGATACTGTTGTCACTTTAGTGACAGAGGACTTAGCTTTTTGTGATTGCCACCTTGTTATTCCCGATTCCTTGGTTACCTCATATGTTTTATCTTGTTTACTTGTTTTATAGCAAATGATTTACCTGCTTTATGAGAGTTCTTGCTTAAAAAGATTTATACGCTTTTCAAGAGATTTCCTCTATATTATTGTTGTTGTATCTTGTCATTCTCTTGCCAGACCGTCGTGTCTGATCCTTTGCTTTGGTACTCAGGTCCCGTTGCCGGTTTCCTTGAGGAGGAGCCGGAGGAGGCGGTAGGTGAGCTGCAGCCTCTAGTTGAGTGGCGTGCTGACGATGTCATGTAGACATCGGGTTGCCAAGAGGCGTAACATTTTGGGGAGAACTTGTTAACTATTCTTTGGGTTATTATTTTGTAATATTGGCCTTTGTTGGCCTCTAATTTTGGGGAATGTAACTAAATGATATTTTGTCTAACTTTAACGACCTTTGGGAAACATGCTATAGATCATTACTCTTTCTGATACAGTTTGATATTGATGTAAATGCTTGCATGACTAGAGATAGTCTAACTATTTGATTTGCTACACGCTTCCGCATTGAAAAGAAACATTCATGCAAGGTTGTGATATCCTCACCGCGGACACCTGTGGGAAATTAAATAAGTTGTATTTTGAGGATGTAGGTAATCCTCTTGAATAATCATCACACACTAATGTCCCGATCCCGGATTGGGGATTCCCGGTCCGGGGTCGCGACAGTATTTTACTTGTGTTATTGTCTTTATGACTAGGGATGGTTTGAATGTTTGATTTGCTACATGCTTCCGTACCTAATAGAAATGTTCGTATATGGTTGTAATATCCTCACCGCGGACACCTGTGGGAAATTAAATAAGTGTGTGCACCTTGTTGACAGACTCCACATATTAACCATTCCCTCACCACACCATCATCATCATTAATGTCTCGATCCCAGATTAGGACCTCGGCAACCCGGTCTGGGGTCGCAACAGGGGAGTCACATTCCACCCCCTTTAGGGTTGCATGTCCCTGTACAGTAGCTTGCTAGTCCCTGTAGCCTGCCAACCCTCTTGGCCCGCCCACATGGAGACCAGCCCATTTGCACCAGACCACGGTAGGGGACCCACACTCAAACTAGTCGAGAGTCGGCTCTGATACCATTTGTAACGCCCCACCCTTCATGCAAGCATGATATTGTCCGCTTTGGCCCACGGGCCTCACGGTTTTGCTTCTGATGGGCCTCAACCCATCAAAAGGCCTCATGCAAGGTAAGGGTGTAAGCTATACATATAACCCCTTTCATTTTCCTCTCTATAGTCGATGTGGGACTCCGAGGCATCACAATCTTGATCATGAGTCTTTCTCCCACTTGTCCCAAGAGGGAAGATTCTCCAAGCTGGGTGAAGAGGACTAACGTGATCAAGACTAGGGTTTTTGTTGGCGGCCCTTCCGGTTACGCAGAGAAGTCACCTGTCCCCATGGACATGTTGATGCCAGCTATCGGTTACCAAGGTTTTGATCATTCATCGGTTGATTTGAGACATATGGGCCTTGGAATTGATGGTCCCGGCTTTTGTCTTTTTCCAAAGCTGCCTCCGCCCCGGGGCTGACGGGGTATGGTGGAGGGAAAAAGGAAAAGCGGGCATCAGTTTTTTTGTACGGGTATGCCAATTTCTCTTTAATACTTGGAATTTAGAAATGGTGATCCGGAGATCCACCTTCACAAGTAAAAAGGGAAATGAAACTTTTTTCTAGTTTTCCATTGCATACATATTTTAATAAAAGAGACAGTTTTGTTTGAATGCCGTGAAAGGCGTTTTTGTGCCGTAGAAGGCGGTTTGGTGCCGTTGGAGGCGATTTTGCCATGAAAGGCGATTTACAAATCTTATCAATAATGAAAGACAAGAGATGTGATTTTTTGTCTCTTTAGAAAAAATACAATTTACAATAGAAAAGTAAGAAAAAGGAATCTAACTTCTCATGCGATTGTGGGAGGGCTCGTTCAGATCGATGGTCGCGAGTCATGTATGGGCTCCGCCATCGTCCTTCAGATGAGAACATAGTGCTTGATTTCTTGGCTTGGCTCCAACCTCAGATTTTTAGAGGATAAGGACCAAGATAAGGTCCTATATCCGGTAAAAAACTGAGTAGACGGGCTGAAAGGCCGCATCTAGCCATGTTGGATAGAAGGAGAGGTGGTCTTTGGGGGGGTGGCCCCCCAAGGGGCTTCAATCACCTTGTTGAACTTGTTGCAGCAGAGTTTTCTTGAAGGAGCAGGGTTGTAGAGATTTCTCCAAGGATTTTTGAATGATTTTCTGGCGATTTTTCCGGATCTGTGGCGATTTTCCCGGATCCTTCTGTGTGTGTCCCCCCTCCTGGAATGCTTGGAGAGGACTCCTATTTATAGGCCTTTTGGTAGCCTTTAGGAGTGATTTATGAGCCTTTATGGTAATAAAGCTCATTAAGGGAGGAGTTACGAGTTTAATTGCCTTTTGTTTTGTAACTCCTGACCCTTGGATTTCATTGGCCGGAGGAGAGTCATGGGCATTTAATCGCCTTTAATCTCCATTATGTTAGGAGTTTCATGGCTTGAATGCCATGATTGCTTGGACTTGTAACTCCTGAACGGAGGCTTCTGATTGGGCCGTTCAAGATAATGGGTTAATGACCGCATTAACTTGCCATAAACGGGCCAATTGATTGCACTAAGTGGCCACCTTGGTAGCTGAAGAGTCGCGGGCCATGTTGCGTCTCTTGGAATTCCCTTTGCGATGATCATCGATGGATCCTTATGTAAATCAACATCAGATGATCATGTAGTTTCAGACATTGGTTGATACCAGCGGGCCGACAGCATCTGTCCAGTCGATTTCGCGATCGGGCGGGCAGAAAGTGCACTTTTTGGTTGTTCAGCTGGCGATCAATGAAGTTTTTGAAGTTCTTGGAAGGATTCCTGTGATCTTGGCGAATATCGGCGAATTTGGAGCCTCAAAAGTCTGAATCTGGAAAAATCACAGGGACAGAACAACTCGTCACGCGAAAACGGACGAAACGGGGGGTCCCGGGGCGAAATCGGCGCCCCGGACCTCCCAGGGTCGCCGGCCCCATGGTCTCCGGCGACCATGGGCCATGGTCACCGGCGACCATGGCCCAGGGTCGCAGGCCTGGCCCAGGGTCGCGGGGCTCTGCGACCCTGGGGGGAAAATTGCTTCCCGGGGCCCGTTTCTGGCCGTTTTTCGTCGTTTTTCGCTTCCGTTTTTTTTGTTTGTTTTCTATGAAATTTCTCCACATTTTTGGCTTGATTTCCCTCCGAAAAACATGATGATAATCCTTGCAAATTGGTTTGCAAAGTTTCCGATTTTCCGGGAAAAGCCGAGCGCAGAACTGCTGATTTTCCGCCAGAAGCTGAAACAGGGTCAAACGATGTCGGAATGACCTGAAATTTGAGGTGAAGCTTCTTGAGCATTAAATAAGACCAAACATGGGCTTTCTTTTGAGTTTTGAAGCCGTTTGGGGTCATGCAAATGCTTGCCTTTGATTTCACTACGAGGGAAATGCCGAACTTTGACTTTCGGTCAAACGATGTCCGATTGACCTGAAATTCGACGTGTGACTCCCTCATCAGTAATTAAGACCAACCATAGGCTTTCTTTTGAGTTTTGAAGCCATTTGGGGTCATGCAAACGCTTGCCTTTGATGTCACCGCGAGGGAAATGTCGAGCTTTGACTTTTGGTCAAACGATGTCCGATTGACCTGAAATTTGATGGGTAGCTTCCTCATCAGTAGATAAGACCAACCATAAGCTTTTGTTTGAGTTTTGAAGCCGTTTGGGGTCATGCAAATGCTCGCCTTTATTTCACCGTGAGGGAAATGCCGAGCTTTGACTTTCGGTCAAACGATGTCCGATTGACCTGAAATTTGATGGGGAGCCTATTGGAGTTATTTTGAGATGATCCACAAGCTCCGAATTGGGTGCCATGGTCCCGGGGTGCTCAGCTGCCGGGAGCTGCTGCTTAGCTGTTGGAGAAGTGAAGCTAGGCCAAATGATATCGAAATGACCCGAAACTTCATGTGTACCTCTCTTTTGGTTCTTTTGAGTGACTTTGCAGTTTTTGTTTGATTCTGACAAGATCTGATGCTTGAAGTGGCGCCTGCCTATTTTGGTAGGATGCAGCTCCGTGTAGCTTTTGGTGTGAAGAGGCAAAGTGACATTTTTGGTGTCAACAAATGCCCCCTCGAGGTACAGCGACGATATAGCTTTTGTAGTCGATGTGCCTCGAAGAGAATCTTGAAGAAGAGCTTCTGACTTGACCAAGAGTCTTTGAGCATTTTTTTTTATGGAGTAGCCTTTTGAGCTTCCAGGGGATTTTATGGTAGTGAGAGGGATCACGTACCACCTTAAGGCAAGATTTTGAGAATGACATTTGGATTTGGATTTGGTTTTGGTTTTTTGGTTTTGATTTTGACCTTGTGACCTAACAAGCTGTATGTGGCAGGTTAGGGGGTCAGGTTTTTGGTTTTGATTTTGACCTTATGACCCAACAAGCTGTATGTGGCAAGTTAGGGGGTCGGGTTTTGATTTTTGGTTTTGGTCTTGTGACCTAACAGGCTGTATGTGGCGAGTTAGGGGACCATGGTTTGGTTTTTTGGTTCACTCTTTGGGACAATTTTGGGTCCATTGGAGTGGTTTGGGCTTTTGTGGAATGTCAATTTCAAGATTTTGGCTTAATTTGGTTCATGAGGTGGGATGGTTTGGATTTTTGGAAACTCATGAAGCTTGGATTTTTGTATGGTATGGTCCAATCAACTCAAAAGAGGCATGGGACCATTTTTGTACGCTCTTGGTAAGAGAAATTTTGACTAAAAGCCACTTTTAGTGCCTAGGTGGTCAAACCTGGCTCATATGGGCTAACCCATGGGACCTTAAGCTTTGAAGGATGGCTTAGATCTCATATGGTGTCACTTTGTAAAGAATATCTAAAGATATCTCCTTTGGGTGGAGAATATCTAAAAATATCCTTACTTTGAGAGATTTTCTCAAGTTTCCTTGATTTTGGGAGAGATTCTCTCAAAATATCTTTCTTTGGGAGAGAATATCTCTCATTCCCTTTCTTTTTGGAGAGAATTTCTCAAAGAATCTTTGTTTTGGGAGAGAATATCCCAAGTTTCCTTTTCTTTTGGGAAGGTTGCTAATTTTTAGCCCTTTCCTCCTTGCTTTTCTCTTGTTTCCTCTTTTGGTTTGCTCTCTTCTATAAAAGCAATTGAGGTGGGATCTCTTGCTCCTATTGCTTTCTTTTTGCAAAAGTCTTCAAGAGTTGCTCTAAGATCAAGAATCCTCCTTCTTCAAGAGTCTTCAAGTTCTTCTTTCTTCTCCATCCATGGCTTCAAGTAAGTTTTTTATTTCTTTTTACAAGAAATTCCATGTAAAGAAAGTTTCATCATTTTTTTCTTCTCTTTTTTTTTCTTTTGCACGTGTTCTTTTCTTTTTTTTTTTACACGCCCTTTTTTCCTTTTTTTTTTTTCTTCTTCCTTTTTTTTTTCTTTTCTCTTTTTTTTTTTGCTGCTGTACGGACATGTCCGTACAGCTTTGGGTCGTACGGCCATGTGGCCCATGGGCCACGGCCTGTGGGCCAGCCCATAATTTTTTTCTTTTTTTTTTTCTTCTTTTTTTTTTTTAAAAAAGAAGAACTTTCCTTTCTCCCCTTTTTGTATCATCATGATAATGAGGTTTCATGCATTTCAAGATGTTTATGCATTTTTTTTTTTTTTTTTGTTTGATGCATCAAGATAGAAGGCTAGAGTTTCTATGTTAAGTCAACATGAATTTTGACTTAGACAAAGTTTGATTTTGACCAAGTTGGGTTGGAATTGGTCAAATTTTGTCAAGGTTTTCCTAGCATCTAGTGCATGATGATTTTCTTTTATGCATGATTTTTGGTAAATTGAATTGGGAGCATGATGATGATGCACACCTGGAAATCTTTTGCAAGTCTTGAGATTTGAAGCTCGCAGCAATGTTGAGCTCTTTCTTTAGTCTTGCGGGGGTTTCGAGGAGCTTTTTTTTGCAAGTTTTGGGATTTGAAGCTCGCAGCAACGTTGAGCTATTTTCCGATTCTTGCGGAAATTTGAGAAGACTGTCTTGATCTCGCAGCAATGTTTGAGTTCGAGTCTTCTTTGAGAATCCTTCATTGATCATGAGCTCGCAGCGATGTTGAGCTCATCTTCAGGCTTACTTTCTTTTCGGGGTGATTCCCTTTTCTTCGGAATTGCCCCGGAGTCATGCCAAAATTTCGCTAGGATTTTTTTTAGCTAAATTTTGTCATTCTGTTGATTGATTTTTTTTTCAATCTTTGCAGGTAGTTCCTCCAGAACGAACAAGGGTAAGAAGCCCGTTACCGATACACCTCGTCGATCTGCCAGATCTTCCAATGCTGCTGTACAGCAGGCTTGGGAGAAGGTCCAGTATGTGGAGAGAAACTTGGAAGAGTGTGACTCGCTCAACCGAGATGAGATGAGACAGCGACTGATCGGTCTCAAGGATGAGGAGTTTTACAAGATTATGGCAAGCAATCGTCCTTGGGTCATGGACGATCAGAGCGTTGTGCCCAAGCCTACCTTTTTCTTTGGTGATGCAGCTCCTGATGACTCGTCATATCAAAGGAGATGCTTTCAGTTCTCTTACACAGCCGATGGTGAGGAGAGAACCATTTCTACCCGGTCGCCTTTTGATCGTACTATTTCGATCATGAGTCTTTCTCCCACTTGCTCTAAGAGAGAAGATCCTCCAAGCTGGGTAAAGAGGACCACTGTGGTCAAGACCGGGGTTTTTGTTGGCGGTCCTTCTGGTTATGCAGAGAAGTCGCCTGTCCGTCTGGACATGTTGATGCCGGCCAGCGGCTACCAAGGATCTGATCATCCATCGGTTGATTTGAGACCGGTGGGCCTTGGCATTTTCAGGGGCGATGGCAGCAATTGGGTGAAGCCTTTTCGACTTCGTGGCCGTTTCAGTGTTGACTCGGGCTGGGAGTCGTGGACTGATCACATCCTGCAGATCGGCGGTGCCATTCTGAAGGAGGCCGAGATTTTTGATGCGGTTCACGCTTTTAGGCAAACCGTATTTTTCTCCGATGAGGCTTTTATGGCCATGCTGGAGTCCTTCCTTCCACAAACCAACACCTTCATTGTTACGAATGGTGAGATTGGTTTTTCTTTGAAGGAGCTGAGTGCCATTACCGGGTTACCCATCCTCGGCAAACTCTATGAGGAATTTATGCCGATTGACAGCGTCCTTGAGGAGCAGTCTGAGGAGTTCAGGCTTTTGTACTTTCAGCTCGTTGCCTTCTACGATTTTTTGAGGGAGAAGGAGGGCTTGAAAGTCCGGTGTAGCAGTTGGAGGAGTTTCAGCTCTTTGTCTCCAAACTTTTTTGGCGACGAAGAATCTTCTGAGAGTATGACCCAGGAAGCCAAGACTAAGAATCCGGGGAAGAAGATTTCTGCCATGCGAGAGAATTTGAAGAACTTTCTCACAAGTACAGACGCCGTTTGCTCCGACATTGCGCTGCGGAGAGACGTTGCTGCGTACCTCACTTATTGGCTGGGTGAGGCTGTTTTTGTTGGAGGAGACGGAACACACATCAGGCCGCATTGTATATTTCCGGCTTGTCAGATGGCGTTCGGAGAGCAGTTGGCTTTGGTGCCTGCTCTTTACTCCTATTTGTGCACCGAACTGCAGGCTGCTGCTTTTCTGGTTCGGCTTGGGCTTCCTATGAATAGGGTATTTTCAGCCCATATTTTTTATTCGTGGTATGTGTACCACTGTCCCGGCTTCCACCGTTTGGGCGCTGCTCAGGATGATGACCCTTTTATGATTCGGTTGGCTAGGGGAAAAGCCATTTCCGATTCACTTTTGTCTGCCCGCTTGAGAATCCGACGATTCAGGGATGTCGAGATTGGGCAATCTTCAGTAAAGCTTTCTCCAGATTTGCGGAAGAAGGCTTTTGATTTTGGTGTCTCCCGAGATTCTACCAGGGCGGGATCGGGAAGACACTATTCTTTGACCAACGCAGAGAAGAGGTGGCTTTTAAACATACGTGTTGGCACGATCGTGTACCGCAGACATCTTTTTGTTGATATCCAGCCGTATGTCCCTTCGCGTTTTGCGTTGCAGTTAGGCTTCTCTCAAGGCGTTGTTGGAGCGCCTTCGAGCATGGTGAAGCATTTTGGAGGTTTGCAGGACGGGAGAAATGCATGGGCTTTCTATAGTGCGGAGGACACTACTGCCATGATTTCCTATCCTGAGTTGCCCATTTTTCGGACTGCTGGCTTCACGAAGTGGTTCGTGGAGAGCTTTGCTGTGTACCGAGGGCTTTCCAAGAAGGAGCTGAATGTCAAGCAATCTCCTGGGAAGGGTCTTGGTAGATCAGATGGCGTCCGTCGAGGGGAAGTTTTGTTCTTCCTTTCCGGAGAGAAGCATAGGATAGGCTTTCTCGAGGAACAGGATGTCATTAGATCCGGAGCTGCACAAGAGATACCTGCTGAGGTCTTGAGACAGCTCGAGGAGGAGGAAGCCGAGATCGACACTTGGATGCAAGCAGAGCGAATGAAGGCTTCCATGGGGTCCACTGGTAGGAGCGGGTCGTCCAGTGAGGAGCCAAGTGGAAGTCCTGACTTTGACAGTGAGGCAGGTACTTCAAGTAAACCGGCTCGTAGAAAAAAGAGGAGGAGAGGACAGCGTCGCACTGAGAGACGCCACGAAGACTCTCTTGATCTGGAAGTCCCTTCTACCATCGTTGAGGAGGTATCAGGAGATGCTGATGAGCCTCCAGAGAAGAGGAGTCGTGAAGAAGAGACCGCCGATGTTGGTATGATTCTCATTCTTCTCTATTTCCGCTTCTTTCCTTTTATGAGGGATTTTTTTTTATTTGTTGTTTTCTTTCTTTGCAGAAGATGAAAACTTGGTGATGCCCGAGGTTCCTGCTGATGAGGCGGTGATGGATCCAGTAGCGGCATCTGAAGAAAAGTTGAGGGACTCTGGGGAGGACCCAGAATCTCCACCTGGTATGAGGATGATGAATTTTTTTTTTTTTTTTTTTTTTTTTTTTGAATTTGCTGACACATATTTTTGTTTTCTTGTCAGCTGACTTGCCAGAGGGTTCCGACTTCGAGCCATCTATGGATATGGCTTTCGACGATGCTTCGGATGAGCAAATGGAGATAGAAAGTACTCCGCCCATCATGGAAGAAGGTATTTCATAGTGATAATCTTGACATTGATTTTTTTTTTACAAGATCATATTCATACCTTTTTGTGTTTGGCAGATTTTGAAGTGACAGAAGAGAGTCCATCGCTTCCTTCAGAGCCAGAGCCAGGGATGCCAGAAGTTGACCCAGTAATTGGGACTTCTCCAGCCAATTCTGACGCGGCAGAGGCAAGACCTCATGTTGAGATTCCTTCTCCAGCGGCCCCGATTGGAAAGTGTTCTATTGTTACTCTTTCGATGGGACATGACTTGGGCAGCCAATCGACAGAGAAGGGTGAGTCTTCATCTGGCCCATCTCTTCAGTATGCGAAGAAGGTGGTGATGCGGGTTTTGAGTTCTTGGATTGAGACCCTCCTTTCTGGACACTTGGATGTTGCACGTAGCAAGATTCCGCATGTGAAGGAGATTCTCAAAGATGCTGAGGAAGATATTGGTCTGGATGTTACGGACGCCCGGGCGATCGTTGATAAGATCATTGCATTAGGCGACGGATGGTTTGAGACCATCAGCTATCCTGATGACCAGTTCTTCCAAGAAATGTTCCTGAACCCTGCTGAGAAGGCTCAATCGGATTTGAAAGAGACTACACATGGCAGGAAGCAGCCGGTTCGGGAGAGGAACCGAGCGGAGTTAGACATCATCAGGCTGCAACATGACCTTAGCATCCTTGATGGAGAGGTTGAGGAGGCAAGGAAGCATCTCGAACACCGAAAGGCCCAAGTCGCCAGTACGTGGTCCGCCATAACAGAGGCTCGTGACAGGGAGAGTGCTTTGATTTGCCAAGTTGCAGAGGCCGATCAGATTCTCAATAGGAAGGCTAGAGAGAATGAACGATGGCAGACTGCACGGGATAGTCTTCCTGGTGTAGCAGAAGGGATAGAGCCTTCTCCAGCTACTCATGGCAGATTCTTGAAGAAGCGTGCCTTGGAGACTTTAACGGATGAAGCCAAGAGTTTGCTTGAGGAACTGAAAGCTTGGCTGGAGGGCATTTTTGGCTGAGACCCCTCTTTCTCTCTTTTTATATACCACATGTATTTTTTTTTGGTATACATTTTTGTAGTGCTTGTGAACACTTTTCTTTTCTTCTTCTTTTTTTTTTGGTACCACATGTATTTTTTTGGTACTTTTTTTTTGTTTTCCCTACGCTCACTTAAATATTGTGATTAAAGTGATTGCTAAATGGGATGTGATCAAAAGTTTGTCATTTTGTGAGAAATCTTTTGACAAATGATTGTTTTGGCATGGGAGCCAGTTTTTGAGACATGTTTTGGCATGGGAGCCAGATTTTGTTCACGGCATGAAAGCCAAATTTCGGGTGGCATCTATAGCCGGATTTGGATGGCATCTATAGCCGGTTTGTTTTGAAAACCAGTTTGTTTTGTTGGCATGAAAGCCGGGTTTCTGTTTTGGTTGGCGTAAAAGCCAGGTTTTTTTTTTTGATGGCATGAAAGCCGAATTTTGAGGTGGCTTGAAAGCCAAATTTGGGTTTATGGCATGAGAGCCAAAATTTTTGAGATGGCATTAAAGTCAAGATTTGGTTTGTGGCATGAGAGCCAGTTTTGTTTTTGGTGTAAGAACCAGATTTTGTTTTTGGCATGAAAGCCGAAATTTCTTTTTTTTTTTGGCATGGAAGCCAGATTTTTTGTTTTTGGCATGAAAGCCAGATTTTTTTTTTTGAAAACTGAGTTTTGTTTTGTTGGCATGGAAGCCGAATTTTGATTTTTGGCATGAAAGCCGGATTTTTGATTTTTTGGCGTGGAAGCCGGATTTTTGGCATGGAAGCCGGGTTTTTTAGCGTGAAAGCCAGGTTTTTGGTTTTCAAAAATGCAAGTATCGACTAAAAGTCGCCTCCCTGCTGAATGGTATTGCAAGTATCGATGGAATGTCGCTTCCTTGCTCATTCGGTTGCGAGTATCGATGGAATGTCGCCTCCTCGCGGATTTGGGTGCAAGTATCGACTAAGCGTCGCTTCCCTGCTTTTGTCTTCAAAAATTTTGTTTTGTGGGTATCGATGGAATGTCGCTTCCCCACGATTTTTGAAGTTTAAGGTTTTTTCGAACCTTTGTTTTATTTTTTTTTGTTTGTTTTAAAATTTGGGTTGTGGATATCAACTGGAACGTTGCGTCTCCACGATTTTTGAAATTTCGGGGTTTTGGAAGTATCGAATGGGGTTCGCATCCTTCCGGTTTTGGGTTTTGCAAGTATCGACTGAACGTCGCTTCCTTGCGGTTTTTGAAAAACCATTTTTTTGTTTAAAGACACGAGGGTAGTAAATTTTGACTCAAAACCATTTTGGTGGTAAAAGTCGAGGTGGACTAGGGCTGAAATCCCTAGGTCCTGATTTTGTTTCAAACCATGAATTTTGGTTTCAAGGATCGAAAATTTTGGTCAAGTTTGGGAAGAAGCTCCTAAACTTGGATTTTTGGATTTGCTTTTTTTTTTTAACAATGAAACGATGAAAGAAACATTGTTTTGAGGGGTTTTTTTGATGAAAATTCCAAAAGGAGTGGGTTTGATGAGCAGATACCTAGGAATAGGCTTTGGCCGTGCAGGCGTCGCTCTGACCTGATGGAAGAAGCCTTCAAGGGTAGTACCGCTTCAAGAACTTTCCATTGATGGGCAGCATACATCTGTCACCCTCCATATTTAGAAGAGCGTATGCGCCGTTGGAGAAGACTTTGTCGATGACGAAAGGTCCCTCCCATTTTGGTTCAAATTTGCCTTTGGATTTGTTGGCAAAAACCATTGGTCTTTTTACTGTAAGAACCAAGTCTCCCTTTTTTGTAGGCGCGTTGCCTGACCTTCTTGTCAAAAGATCCTGCCATGCGTGCTTGGTAGAGTTCAATGCTTTGTAGAGCTTCGAGCCGTCTCTCATCGAGGTTATCCAGCTCTTGGAGTCTCAATTTGACATTGCTTTCTTGCGTCATGTCATTTTGTAGAGATACCCTTAAGGAAGGAATTTGAACCTCCAAAGGGACAACAGCTTCGCATCCATAGACCAAGGAGAATGGTGTGCTATGGGTTGGTCCTCGAACGGTGGTTCGATAGGCCCACAAAGCTTCAGGCAGTTTGTCGCCCCATTCTCTTTTGTGACTAGAGACCATTTTCTTGAGGATTTTGCAGAGCGTCTTGTTGAAGGCCTCTGCTAGTCCATTCGCTGCCGGATTGTACGTAGTTGAAGGACAACTTTGGATTTTGTATTTGTCGCAAAACCTGTAGAATCGGTGATCGCGGAACTGTGGTCCGTTATCATGGACGAATCTTTTAGGTATGCCGAAGCGATAAATGATGTTGGTGCGCAAGAAGTGAAGGACTGATGACGTCTTCATTTCACTAAGCGCGAATGCTTCTGACCACTTGGAGAAATAATCCGTAGCGGCGAAGATGAAGCGATGACCTTTGCTCGATGGAGGGGAGATAGGACCTATGATGTCCATACCCCAGGCTTCAAAAGGCCATGAGATTGCTGTAGGATGCAGCCATTCCGGAGGCATGTGGACATAATCTCCATGAATTTGGCATTGTTGGCAGCGCTTAGCAAATTGCATTGCATCAGCCACCATGGTAGGCCAATAATAACCTAACCTTTTTATCTGATCGTAGAGCTTAGGCCCAGCCTGATGGGCTCCACAAAGACCAGCATGTACTTCTTTGAGTGTTCCCTCAGCCTCTTATTGTGACAAGCAGCGTAGAAGTACTCCATTGTAGGATTTTCTATACAGCATTTTTGAAGGAATATCCAAATGGAAGTTTGGGGCTCGTCTTTGGATGCTTACCCGTTCTTTTGGATCTTCAGGTAGGATTCCGAACATTATGTAATCAATGAACGGATCCCTCCAGTCGCTGATCAGAGGTTTAAGGACGGAGATCCGACTTCCAACCACTTGGTGGCATTCAGCAACTGCTTGATGTGTGTTGAGAGGAGGGAGAATCCTTTTTTGACACACTGTAATTTGCATGTTTTCCCCTTCTTGGATTGCCATAGACGCAGCAAGTCCAGCCAGGGCATCTGCACGAATGTTTCCACCTCTGAGGATGTGGGTGATATGACAGATGTCGAACTTTTGTCGAAGCGATTGTGCTTTGTTGTAGTAAGGCAACAGATCGGGCTTCCTGACTTCAAATTTCTGATTCATCTGGTTGACGATCAGTTGAGAGTCTCCAAAAGCTTCCAGCGTAGTGATGCCGGATTCAAGGGCGAGTTCCAATCCTATGATTAGGGCTTGGTACTCAGCTGCATTGTTTGAACATGGTTCCAGTAGCGAGAATGCGTGTGGAATCATGTATTTGTCGGGATTAACAAAGAGAATGCCAATTCCCGATATTTGATTTCCCTTTTCATTTGTCCTGGTTGCGCCATCGAAGTACATGTGCCAGGAAGCGTTTGATAAGGAAGTCTCCACACTGTAGACTGATTCTTCTGGGAGGTCATCCCTGAGTGGAGAATCTTTAGGCAATGGATGCTCCGCGAGGAAGTCTGCTAGAGCTTGGCCTTTGATTGCTTTTTGTGGTACATACCTAATATCAAATTGTGACAGGAGGATGGACCATTTTGCCAGTCGGGCATTGAGAGAACCTGCGTTTGTGACAAGGACCTTTAGGAGGTTGATCCTCGAAATCAGGTACACTGTGTTGGATAGCAGATAGTGACGCAGTTTTTGTACGGCGAACATCACTGCCAAGCATTCTTTTTCGACTGGAGAGTAGCGATGCTCTGCACCTACCAACATGCAGCTAAGGTAATATAGAGCAGCTTCTTTTCCCTGGTCATTCTTTTGTGCGAGTAGAGCGCCTAAAGAACAGTCAAGGGCTCTTGTGTACAAGAGGAATGGTTTTCCAGTTGTGGGGGCAGCCAACACTGGAGGTTTAGTCAGGTATGACTTGATGTCCTGGAACGCGGCTTCACATTCAGCATCCCAGACAAAATCGACACCTTTCTTCATTAACCGAGAGAATGGACGGCACTTTCCTGATAGGTTGGAGATGAACCGCCGAATGTATGCCAATCTTCCTTGGAGCCCTTTTAATTGTCTTAGGGTTCTTGGAGATGGCATTTCTAGGATAGCCTTGACTTTGGTGGGGTCAAGCTCTATGCCAGCTTTCCGTACTATGAATCCGAGAAACTTACCCGATGAAACACCGAAGAAGCATTTGAGGGGATTCATTCGCAGTTTGTGTTTGCGAAGTCGGAGGAAGACTTCTCGAAGATCTTTGAGATGGTCTTCTTTTCTTTTGCTTTTGACGGCGAGATCATCGACATAACATTCGACCGTCTTGTGCTGCATATCTTGGAATATCTTCATCATAGCCCTCTGATATGTAGCGCCGGCATTCTTCAGACCGAATGGCATGATAGTGTAGCAATACACGCCAAACGGGGTCCGAAATGCTGTGTGTTTTCCATCTTCAGGATGCATCTTTATCTGATTGTAGCCAGAGAAGCCATCCATGAATGTCATTCGCTCGAACCCACAGGTATTGTCGATCATCACCTCCGGTATAGGGAGCGGGAATTCATCTTTTGGGCATGCATTGTTCAGGTCTCTGTAATCAATGCAGACCCTGATTTGCCCATTTTTCTTTGTCACGGGGACGATGTTGGCCAACCATTCAGGATGCTGTTCCTCACGGATGAAGCCAACGCTTTTGAGTTTTTGAACTTCTTGTTCAATTTTGTCCATCACGTCAGGACGGAACCTTCTTTGGCCTTGTTTGACAGGCTTGATATCTTTTTGAAGATTGAGTTTATGGATTGCTATTTTGGGGTCTAAGCCAGGCATCTCAGCGTAAGACCATGCAAAACAATCAACGAACTCATGAAGAAACGCGATATACTCGGGTAACTCATCATCCTTTATATTCTTGCTTATGAATACAGGACGTGAGTTATCAGGTTTTCCCAAGTCTATCTTTTGAACAGAATCTTCTGTTGGAAGATTTGAAGGTGGTTCCTCCACAATATTTTCGGAGGTTCCAACCCAACAAAGCCTTCTGGAGTTCCAAAGGTATCTACAGACCACGGCTCTGCTTTTGTCCATGGGTCTTCTTGATTGGTACTTTTCTCAAGATTTGCTATGAGATGGTCCCAATCACCTGTTGAAACTAGGTCGAAGTAGGGCACTTCCTTTGGAGACAGTGGTTCTTCTGGGTCAGAGAACCGTGTGTCTGTATCATCGGACAATTCCTCTTCATCATCAAAGAAATCGTACCAATTGGATGAACTTCCTGGATCCTTGACGACCAACTCTTCAAAGAGATATCCAGGGAGATCGATGTCTTCATTAATATGAGATGTTGAGGCTTGGTTGGCAAGATGACTTTGCAGCCTTTGTGTCAACTGTCTCAAGGGGGCGTCAGGATCATACCCCAGCCCATATGAAGACTTTTCTATGTGGCGGTGGGGTTTCCAACCTTCCAGTTGACTTTTGGTCAGGGTTGGTTCCAATGGCGTGATAATACCACGGCCATCTCCCAAACCGATTGGGTTCTGAGCGTCGTAGCCCATTTTCTTCATGATAGCTTGCGCCATTGGACTATACAGGGATAGTTGAGGCATACCTTCATTTTGGAAAGGTTCAAGCGAAGAATTTGATGAAGAAACTCCCGATTTATGGAAGAAGATTGGCTTTTCTTCTGCTGATGTTGCTGGAACAACGAAGGAAGCAGATGCCGGATCTTCTATGTCAACGGTTGTCTCCATCGGAGTGAGAGCGGGCTGAACTTGTTGATCATCAGCTTGGCTTGACGATGTATCGTCTTCTGGCTCTGAGTCCGAATCCGTGTCTTGCAAGATAGACACGAAGGAGACAGCAAACTTGCCCCCAGCCCTCTGTTTTGTCTTTTTTGCTTTGGTGGTGATCACCAGAGGCTTTGAAGACTTGAGGGAGACCATGAAGGGAGATTGATTATTCTCTTCGGTTTTGATAGAGGGTTTATTTTCTTCCGGTGATTGCTGAGGAGCCTTGCCTTTGTCTTTCTGGAGATTTTCGGCAAAGGATGCTGTTTCTTCCTCCCTTTCTTCTTTTTCATCTTTGTACATCTGAGCATCTGCGAAATAGACTTCTTTGCCTTTGAAGGGCTTTTTGTCTGCAAACACTCGATGTATCAAGCCGTCATTGCCAACGAACTTGATGCACTGATGTAAAGTCGAAGGGACAACACCATTCTCGTGTATCCAGGGGCGTCCGAGAAGGATGTTGTAGCATGAAGGGGTCTTTATCGCATAGACAGTGACCTCGGAGATAAGATCACCGATTTGCAACTTGAACCTGATTTTGCCGATCGGCCTTTGAGCGCTGCCATCATATCCAAAGATGGACACAGACGTGTGGCTCAGCTTGCTAGGCGGAATGCCCAGTTCTTCGAGTGCCGAAGTGGAGATGAGGTTGAGTGCAGAACCTGGATCGATCTGGATTTTGCGTACTGGAACCTCTTTGATGTACCCGGTGAAGTACAGGGGTCGGTTGTGCTTTGTCTCGCCTAGCAGGAGGTCTTCCTTGGTGAAGGCGATGGTTGCACTTGCTGCTTTTTGAACCGAGAGGCATTCGATGCAGGATCCTTCAGTTTTCTTCTTTTCTCCTTTTGAGGGAGTTTTTGATTTTTTCACCCTATGGTCCATTTCAATTTGTAGGACTTGTGGGGCATGTTTGTCGACATCCGCATCCAGCATTTGTAGTTCTGAAATGAGACTATCACGAGTCTGTGGTGACATTCGTAACAAGTCTAGGATGTGCAGACGTGCAGGTATGTGTTTGAAGTGCTGAATCAAGTCGTACTTGAAAGCCTCCTTGGGCCCTGCATTTTCATTATTCTTGCCACTAGGGGCGTTTACAGCTTGTTTTCCCAAAGGATTTACGTAAGAAGCAGAAGGTTGGTTGTCGTTTTTGTGGTAATCCCGGCCAGAACGGGTACCTCTACCAACTTCAAGAGCTTCTGGAGAAGGGTCTTTGTTTAGAAGATCACCCTCGAGATCGAGGGGTTGTTCCTTCTCATTTGCTGAAGATTTCTCTGTGTCAGCATTGCCATCTTCAGTAATTGTGTTGCATGGAGCATTTTCCGGGAGCAAGTCCTGAACAGCATCCAGCAACTTTCCTTCTTTGTCGAATATTTTGTTGGTCCAGACATCACCGATGAGATCGGGCATTTGGGACCAATTGACCGGATTTTCTCCGAAGAAGATTTCACCGGCTGGAATTTCTTCAAGGTGATCGGTCGGAAGAGGTTTGAGTTCCGATGTCACTGTTCCAGGAGACGAAGCCTGAGAAGGTGAGGAATTATCATCCTGAGTTATTGCATTGCAAGTAACTTTGACGGAAGATGCCTCCAAGATGAACTGTTGGGAATCAGATTCGTCCTCAGATGTAAGAGGATCGTCGATCCAACAGCTTTCTTCGTTTTCCGGGGTTACCGGAGGAGATTCCTGTAGATTTTCAGGAACTTCCGGTGCTGGGTTGTGACGAAGCTGATTGATGCGACCTTGTTCTTGCTCTATAGCAAGGTGCTGCAAGATCCTTGCGTATTCATCGAGATTAGGCACGGGAGCCAAATCTTCTTCTTCGTCTGCTCCTTGTGGTCCCACTAGAGTATTTTCTTGGACAGCCTCTTGGTCTTCTTCATCATCAGACCAGGATCCTTGCGGCTGTAATGGGTTATACCAGATTACTGGCATAAGATGAGATTCAGGGATCCATTCCTCGTCGGAGAGATATTCTCCTGTTTCGAGGGATTCTTCCCACTCATCGATGTCACTGGCGGTGTCACTGGACTCATATCCATCCATGGAGAATCCGACCACTGAGTTGCAAGAGTATGATGCCCTCTGCGTAGTTTCATCTTTGAGATGTGGTGGCATGAAATCACCAAGAGTGAATTTTCTTACCGCCTTTGAAGCCTTAGGAGAGGACTCTTCTGTTGCCCCCAGTGAAGCGGTAGAGGAGGTTTCTGCCTTTTCAGCGACTTCTTGCTTTTTCGGAGCTTTCTCCTGCTGTTTGAGCTTGCGGAGTTGTCTCCTGGCTTGCCTTCGCTGTTGAGCGGTTGGCTTTGTTTTGACGACCTCCCAATTTTCATCTTCTAGGAGATCGGGGTGTACCCATATGGGCTGTCCGTCTGATGTTGGATATGGAACCAACTCTCGGGACGTTTGGGTCATCTTTATCACCTTGAAGGAAGTAGTGATCTTCTCTTTTGGTGATTTTTGTTTTTGTCCACACGACACCATGTTGACGGAGGCAGACCCATAGTTCTTGTCGAAGGTGATGACTCCGTTTTTCCACATCTCATTTATCTTCTCTCTCACAACAAAACATTGATTGAGAGGATGCGAGACCATCTGATGGTATGGGCAGTACCGAGGATCGTTGGTTTTGCCAACATCTCCTGGTCTTTTGGGGTCAGGCAATGTAAGTTTGCCATTTGCTAGGAGTGCCCCAAAGATTTCTTCAACGTCTTCATCAAACGGGTATTTCTTTTCTACCCGTTCTCTGAAGGCATCAGAGAGTTCAGGCTTTTTACCTGTAGCTTTGTTTTCATCTTTCTTTGGCTGCTGAGGAGCTGACTTGGTTTGCATATTGAGAACCTCCTTTTTCTTTGGTTTTGAGGTTGCAATGGTAGTCGGCTCTTTCTTTAATGATTTCTGACTGTTGAGGTCTTTGATCACCGTTTCAGCTTCCATAGATGCTTCCAGGAGTTCTCCCAGGTTCTTTGATTTGTTGCCGATGATCATGGAGCGGATTCTTGCTCTCATGTTGTTTCGGCAGATGCCGACCAGTGATGCTTGTGGCAGTACATCGGAGCATTTGTATGCCATTGCCTTCCACTTGTGAATGAAGTCATATGTTGACTCATTCTCTCCCTGTTTTAGGCTGCAGAGCTGAGCCATAGTAACAGGATGATCCTCACCTTTGAAGTAGGTTAGGAAGCGTGTCTCCATCATGGCCCAATTTTGAATGGAGTCCTCCGGCAGAGTGGAGTACCAATCAAAGGCCGTACCTTTTAGGGTACTTGCAAAGAGGCGGATTTTGAGGGCATCTTGATCCGCAATAGCTCCCGTCAGGATCTTGAAATGGATGACGTGTTGTCTAGCTGAACCTTTCCCCGTATATGTTTGGAGAGTAGGTTGCTTGAATTTTGTAGGGAACGGGACCGAGTCCATCCACAAGGGATATGGTGGCTTGATCCCATGCTCCTTTAGTGTATCCTCTTCTTTTGCTTTGGCGAGGATATCGTCAACGTCCTTTTTGGTAAGGGCGCGTGACTCACTGTTTTCCGCATTTTCCTCGTCGCCTTGATGGCTCGGAGGAGCTTCATTGTTTTGTGGACGCTGAAGATTGAGAATTAGGTTCTCTATTAGAGTCTCTATCCTCTGCTGCCCTTGCTCCAGCTGCTGGATGCGTGCGGTTACGTCATCATGCGGCGGCGGTTGTTCAGTATTTGTGACCAAGACGTTCATTCTTCGAGAGTCGAAAGAGGATACAGTCTTGGTGACTGAGCTGGAGCTCATTCTTTTAGATGAAGAGCTCGAAGAGTGGTCACTCCGATGTCCTTGGCTTGAAGAAGCAGGAGAGTTTTCTTTATGTCTTCGTGTCCGGGAGACGCTGCGAGTCACCGGTCGTCTGACATGGATTTTAGTTGCTGATTTCTGGCGTTTTCTGGTTTTTCCAACCATATGAACAGCAACAAGTTGGTCGGGTCTTTCTTTTTCGACCCATTTTTGGGAGACTTGAAGTGCAGATTCTTGGGTTCTTTGCTTCTCTAGTCTCTTTTGTCGATATGCCGTTCGGCGACGCATACGACGAGCGATTTGAGCTTTGGTTAGCTCTGGCTGTGCCCTAGCAATGAAGGAAGTAGTCCCTGGTGCGCAGCAGCCAAGCTTGTCTTCTTTGAAGACGGGCAGGGACAGGATCTGGACGCGGTCCTTTGCCTGTCGCAGCGAAGCTTTGAATTTTGCGAGTTCGGCTCCCGTTGAGAGGAAGGGTCGACTCGCAGGTGTGAAGGCCTTGACAGGTTCTTGCGGAGGCCTTACGATGCAAGATTTGATTTTGGGCTTGTATGAGCAAGCCGGCTCGTGCTGAGTTGGTTTTGTTTGGCGGAGGGTAGGCTTCTCCTCTTTCATGTAAGCAAGAGGGTAGAACCGGTTCTCCTTGAGAGGGGCCAGGTATGCTGGCTTTGCTGATGTTTGTGACCTTCGTTGTTTGGGTGAAGGCCTTGGAGACCAAGTCTTTGAGCAGACCTGGTTTCTTGCTGGTTGAGGCTTTGCAGGAGCACTACGGGCCTCAGGTTTCTTGATGATCGCCCTTGGTATCACTGTAGTGATACGTTGAGGGGCGGTTCTCTGCTTCTTGGCAGGTGCGGTTTCTTCTGTAGGTAGTGGGAATGGTCCCAATGACCCGAAGACAATGGTCCGGGGAGTAGAGTTTGACCCGGTGTCTTCTGAGTTGCCGAGGGAAATGACGCTTCGGCAGCTGGCGGGGCGCTTGTAAGTGTGCTTGGTTTGTTTGTCTTGGAGCATGAGCTGGTACTTGTTCTCATCAAAGGTGATGGTTAATGAAGCTGCCATTGTTAGTTTTTGGAAAACTTCTGAAACAAGACCATATCCATTAGTAATCACAAGAATATGGTGATCATAAATGGAAAATACTATGGTTTCGCCTTTTCAAGTCGCCCGAGGGGACATGGCCCAGCCCAAGCAATATGAGGAAGGCAGAAAAGCCATAGAGGGCACAATTGTTCTGAACGCAGGTAGGGTCAGCTCAGAATGAGCGTCCCAGTGACTGCTAGAAGCAATTGTGAACCTTAATTCAAATTACCGAGAAGCAAAGCTCACTCAAGGTAAAATGATATAAGGTTGAGATACAAATGTGTCGGTTGCGAATACAGTAGACCCGAAAGGGCGTACTAGCACCGCTAGGCACAAATGTTGCAAATCGCATCCTTGGAAAGGACACGAGATGGGATTTTTGAAAGGTCAAGATTGGATTCATAGGAGAGAGCAAATGGTATTCCAATCCGAAAATGAGCTCAACATTTCTGCGAGCTCGAAAGTCTGAAAAGGAAGGAACCAGGATTTCTCAAATATGAATCCAAAAGTGACGGAAGTTTTTTTTTTGAAAGTGTCAAGATTGGACTTTATAGAAGAGAGCAAATGGTATTCCAATCCGAAAATGAGTTCAACATTTCTGCGATCTCGAAGTCCGAAAAGGAAGGAACCAGGATTTCTCAAATATGAATCCAAAAATGACAGAAGTTTTTTTTTTTTTTAAGAGTTCACATAGATCTCCAATTCGATCTTATGAAACCTCAGTTGATAGATCAGCCCCCAGGTAAGGGTAGGATTACTTAATGAACCCGTTTGGAGGACCCTTGCCTAGAACAGTCTAGCTGTCTCCACACTCTGGACAAGGCTTTTCTTAGATCCACTTTGGTCAAAGAACGCAATTGGTGCAACCTTAGTGGCTTTTTTTTTTTGAAAGATTTTTTTTTATTATGGATTCATAGAAGAGAGCGAATGGTGTTCCATTCCGAAAATGGGTTCAACATTTCTGCGATCCCGAAGTCCGAAAAGGAAGAAACCAAAGTTTCTCAACTTAAACCCAAAAGAGGAAAATCTGAAAATTTTTTGTAAATCAGATTTTGTTTTTTTTTTTTTATGGATTCATAGAAGAGAGCGAATGGTGTTCCATTCCGAAAATGGGTTCAACATTTCTGCGATCCCGAAGTCCGAAAAGGAAGAAACCAAAGTTTCTCAACTTAAACCCAAAAGAGGAAAATCTGAAATTTTTTTGTAAATCAGATTTTGTTTTTTTTTTTTTTATGGATTCATAGAAGAGAGCGAATGGTGTTCCATTCCGAAAATGGGTTCAACATTTCTGCGATCCCGAAGTCCAAAAAGGAAAAAACCAAAGTTTCTCAACTTAAACCCAAAAGAGAAAAATCTTAATTTTTTTTTTTAAATCAGATTCTGTTTTTGATTTTTTTTTATGGATTCATAGAAGAGAGCGAATGGT
Organism: Cinnamomum chago; assembly: GCA_038049695.1. Classification (NCBI taxonomy): domain Eukaryota; kingdom Viridiplantae; phylum Streptophyta; class Magnoliopsida; order Laurales; family Lauraceae; genus Cinnamomum; species Cinnamomum chago. The sequence continues at coordinate 50,807,326 of CP142455.1, read as the reverse complement.
GTTCCATTCCGAAAATGGGTTCAACATTTCTGCGATCCCGAAGTCCGAAAAGGAAAAAACCAAAGTTTCTCAACTTAAACCCAAAAGAGAAAAATCTGAAATTTTTTTTTTAAATCAGATTTTGTTTTTGATTTTTTTTTTATGGATTCATAGAAGAGAGCGAATGGTGTTCCATTCCGAAAATGGGTTCAACATTTCTGCGATCCCGAAGTCCGAAAAGGAAAAAACCAAAGTTTCTCAACTTAAACCCAAAAGAGAAAAATCTGAAATTTTTTTTTAAATCAGATTTTGTTTTTGATTTTTTTGAGAAAATTCTTTTTAGAAACAAGAAAGACTGGAAATAAACTCAAAAGAAGAAATTTCCAAGAATCCCATCTCATGTGTTTTTTTTTAGATGCAAGATCCAACATAGGCCACCAACTAAAAAGGAGCCAAAAGGAATCTAAGCACATGTTCATCAAATGAACGAGTCCCACCGGGTGTGCCAGCTTGATGGTCCCGGCTTTTGTCTTTTTCCAAAGCTGCCTCCGCCCCGGGGCTGACGGGGTATGGTGGAGGGAAAAAGGAAAAGCGGGCATCAGTTTTTTTGTACGGGTATGCCAATTTCTCTTTAATACTTGGAATTTAGAAATGGTGATCCGGAGATCCACCTTCACAAGTAAAAAGGGAAATGAAACTTTTTTCTAGTTTTCCATTGCATACATATTTTAATAAAAGAGACAGTTTTGTTTGAATGCCGTGAAAGGCGTTTTTGTGCCGTAGAAGGCGGTTTGGTGCCGTTGGAGGCGATTTTGCCATGAAAGGCGATTTACAAATCTTATCAATAATGAAAGACAAGAGATGTGATTTTTTGTCTCTTTAGAAAAAATACAATTTACAACAGAAAAGTAAGAAAAAGGAATCTAACTTCTCATGCGATTGTGGGAGGGCTCGTTCAGATCGATGGTCGCGAGTCATGTATGGGCTCCGCCATCGTCCTTCAGATGAGAACATAGTGCTTGATTTCTTGGCTTGGCTCCAACCTCAGATTTTTAGAGGATAAGGACCAAGATAAGGTCCTATATCCGGTAAAAAACTGAGTAGACGGGCTGAAAAGCCGCATCTAGCCATGTTGGATAGAAGGAGAGGTGGTCTTTGGGGGGGTGGCCCCCCAAGGGGCTTCAATCACCTTGTTGAACTTGTTGCAGCAGAGTTTTCTTGAAGGAGCAGGGTTGTAGAGATTTCTCCAAGGATTTTTGAATGATTTTCTGGCGATTTTTCCGGATCTGTGGCGATTTTCCCGGATCCTTCTGTGTGTGTCCCCCCTCCTGGAATGCTTGGAGAGGACTCCTATTTATAGGCCTTTTGGTAGCCTTTAGGAGTGATTTATGAGCCTTTATGGTAATAAAGCTCATTAAGGGAGGAGTTACGAGTTTAATTGCGTTTTGTTTTGTAACTCCTGACCCTTGGATTTCATTGGCCGGAGGAGAGTCATGGGCATTTAATCGCCTTTAATCTCCATTATGTTAGGAGTTTCATGGCTTGAATGCCATGATTGCTTGGACTTGTAACTCCTGAACGGAGGCTTCTGATTGGGCCGTTCAAGATAATGGGTTAATGACCGCATTAACTTGCCATAAACGGGCCAATTGATTGCACTAAGTGGCCACCTTGGTAGCTGAAGAGTCGCGGGCCATGTTGCGTCTCTTGGAATTCCCTTTGCGATGATCATCGATGGATCCTTATGTAAATCAACATCAGATGATCATGTAGTTTCAGACATTGGTTGATACCAGCGGGCCGGCAGCATCTGTCCAGTCGATTTCGCGATCGGGCGGGCAGAAAGTGCACTTTTTGGTTGTTCAGCTGGCGATCAACGAAGTTTTTGAAGTTCTTGGAAGGATTCCTGTGATCTTGGCGAATATCGGCGAATTTGGAGCCTCAAAAGTCTGAATCTGGAAAAATCACAGGGACAGAACAACTCGTCTCGCGAAAACGGACGAAACGGGGGGTCCCGGGGCGAAATCGGCGCCCCGGACCTCCCAGGGTCGCCGGCCCCATGGTCTCCGGCGACCATGGGCCATGGTCGCCGGCGACCATGGCCCAGGGTCGCAGGCCTGGCCCAGGGTCGCGGGGCTCTGCGACCCTGGGGGGAAAATTGCTTCCCGGGGCCCGTTTCTGGCCGTTTTTCGTCGTTTTTCGCTTCCGTTTTTTTTGTTTGTTTTCTATGAAATTTCTCCACATTTTTGGCTTGATTTCCCTCTGAAAAACATGATGAGAATCCTTGCAAATTGGTTTGCAAAGTTTCCGATTTTCCGGGAAAAGCCGAGCGCAGAACTGCTGATTTTCCGCCAGAAGCTGAAACAGGGTCAAACGATGTCGGAATGACCTGAAATTTGAGGTGAAGCTTCTTGAGCATTAAATAAGACCAACCATGGGCTTTATTTTGAGTTTTGAAGCCGTTTGGGGTCATGCAAATGCTTGCCTTTGATTTCACTACGAGGGAAATGCCGAACTTTGACTTTCGGTCAAACGATGTCCGATTGACCTGAAATTCGACGTGTGACTCCCTCATCAGTAGTTAAGACCAACCATAGGCTTTCGTTTGAGTTTTGAAGCCATTTGGGGTCATGCAAACGCTTGCCTTTGATGTCACCGCGAGGGAAATGTCGAGCTTTGACTTTTGGTCAAACGATGTCCGATTGACCTGAAATTTGATGGGTAGCTTCCTCATCAGTAGATAAGACCAACCATAAGCTTTCGTTTGAGTTTTGAAGCCGTTTGGGGTCATGCAAATGCTCGCCTTTATTTCACCGTGAGGGAAATGCCGAGCTTTGACTTTCGGTCAAACGATGTCCGATTGACCTGAAATTTGATGGGGAGCCTATTGGAGTTATTTTGAGATGATCCACAAGCTCCGAATTGGGTCCCATGGTCCCGGGGTGCTCAGCTGCCGGGAGCTGCTGCTTAGCTGTTGGAGAAGTGAAGCTAGGCCAAATGATATCGAAATGACCCGAAACTTCATGTGTACCTCTCTTTTGGTTCTTTTGAGTGACTTTGCAGTTTTTGTTTGATTCTGACAAGATCTGATGCTTGAAGTGGCGCCTGCCTATTTTGGTAGGATGCAGCTCCGTGTAGCTTTTGGTGTGAAGAGGCAAAGTGACATTTTTGGTGTCAACAGGAATTTTTAGGGTGACGGCAGCAATTGGGTGAAGCCTTTTTGACTTTGTGGCTGTTTCAGCGTTGACTCAAGTTAGGAGTCATGGACTGCTCACATCCTGCAGGTTGGCGAGGCCATTCCGAAGGAGGCCAAGATTTTTTTTACGGTTTGCGCTTTTCGGCAAACCGTGGTTTTCTCCAATGAAGCCATCATGGCCATGTTGGAGTTATTCCTTCCACAAACCAACACCTTCATTGTCACAAATGGTGAGATTGGTTTTACTTTAAAGGAATTGAGCGCCATCACCGGGCTGCCTGTCCTCAGCAAACTTTATGAGGAGGTCATGCCTATCGACAACGTCCTTGAGGAGCAGTCTGAGGAGTTCAGGCTTTTATACTTTCAGCTCGTCGCCTTCTATGATTTTTTGAAGGAGAAGGAGGGCTCAAAAGTAAGGTCCAGCAGTTGGAGGAGTTTTGGCTCCTTGTTCCCCAACTTCTATGACAGCAGAGAGTCTTCTGATAGCATAACCCGGGAGGCCAGAGCTAAGACTCCAGGTTCGAAGAGAACTTCCGTCACGCGAGGAGACTTGAAGGACTTCTTCATGAGCATAGATGTCGTTTATTCGGACATTGCGCTGCGGAGGGACCTTGCTGTTTACCTCACTTATTGGCTGAGTGAGGCTATTTTTGCTAGAGGAGATGGTACGCACATCAGGCCGCATTGTATTTTTTCGGCTTGTCAGATGGCGTTCGGAGAGCGGCTGGCTTTGGTGCCTGCTCTTTACTCCAATTTGTGTACCGAACTGCAGGCTGCTACTTTTCTTGTTCTGCTCGGGCTCCCTATAAATAGGGTATTTTCAACCCATATTTTCTATTTGTGGTATGTGTACCACTGTCCCGGCTTCCATCGATTAGGAGTTGCGCAGGATGATGACCCTTTCATGATTCAGTTGGTTAGAGGAACAGCCGTTTCCGAATCTCTTTTGTCTGCCCATTTGAGGATACGACGGTTCAGGGACGTCGAGATTGGGCAGTCTTCAGTGAAGCTTTCTCTAGGTTTGCGGAAGAAAGCTTTCGATTTTGGTGTTTCCCATGATTCCACCAGGGCAGGGTCGGAAAGACACTATTCTTTGACCAATGCAGAAAAGAGGTGGCTTTTTAACATACGTGTTGGTACGATGGTGTACCGGAGACATCTTTTTGTTAATATACAGTCGTATGTTTCCTCGCATTTCGCGCTACAGTTGGGCTTCTCTCAAGGCGTTGTTAGAGCGCCTTCGAGCATGGTGAAGCGTTTTAGAGGTTTGTTGGATGGGAGGAATGCATGGGATTTTTACAGTGCGGAGGACATTACTGCCATGATTTTCTATCCCGAGTTGCTCACTATTCGGACTACTGGCTTTACAAAATGGTTCGTAGAGAGCTTTTTAGTGTACCGGGGGCTTTCCAAGAAGGAGCTTGATGTGAAGCAATCTTTTGCGAAGGGTCTTGGCAGATCAGATGGAATCCATCGAGAGGAAGTTCTGACTTTCCTTGCTGGGGAGAAGCACAAGATAGGCTTTCTCGGTGAATAGGACGTCATTAGATCTGGAGCTGCACAAGAGATACCTGGTGAGGTCTTGAGAGAGCTGGAAAAAGAGGAGGTTGAGATCGACGCTTGGATGCAAGCGGAAAGAACAAAAGGTTCCTTGGAGTCCACTGGAAGGAGCAGACCATCTGGCGAGGAGTCAAGCGAAGGTCCTGACTTTGATAATGGGACGGGTACTTCTAGTAAACCGGCCAGTAGAAGCAATAGGAAGAGAGGGCAGCGCCGTAATAAGAGACGCTACGATGACTCTCCTGATCCAGAAGTCCCTCCCACCATTGCTGAAGAGACGTCAGAGGACGTTGATGAGCCTCTGGAAAAGAGGAATCGAGAGGAAGAAATCGTTGATAAAGGTATGATTCCTCCTCTTTCTCTTTCTGCTTCTTTCATTAAAGTTTCTTTTGTTTTTTATTTTCTCTCTCCGCTTTTTTAGTGGAAAATGATGATTTGGTGATGCCCGAGGTTCCGGCTGATGAAGCAGTAACGGATCTGATTGCGGCATCTGAAGAAGAACCAAGGGACTCTAGAGTGATTCCAGAATCTTCACCTGGTATGACTTCTTTGTGTTTTTTTTTTTTTTTTTTTTGTCTGTGATGTCATTTGTAACATGTTACTTGTTTTCTTGTCAGCTGACTTGCCACAGGATTCTGACGATTTCGAGCCATCCATGGATGCGACCTTTGACGACGCTTCAGATGAACTCATGGAGGCAGAAAGTATTCCGCCGATCGTCGAAGAAGGTATTTGTAGCAATAACCCTGATGATAATGATTTTTTCAATAGGATCATATTCATACCCTTTTTGTTTTGTTTTGCTGGCCAATTGTGAGGTAAGAAAAGAAGTTCCTCCGTCTTAAACAGTGTTAAAGCAGGGGATGCCTGCAGTTGATCCGGAAGTAGGGACTTCTTCTAGTTTTAATAGAGCAGAGATGAAATCTTCTGAGCAGATTCCTTCGCCAGTGTCTCCGATTAGAAAGAGCTTAATGTTCACTCCTCCAACAGGACATGACACGGGCAGTCGACAATGGAGAGGGGCTAGCCTTCATCCGGGCCATCTCTTGAGTATGCGAAGAAAGTGTTGAAGAGCGTTTTGAGCTCATGGGTCAAAACTCTTTCTTCTGGCCATTTAGAAGTCGGCTTTGGCATGATCAAGCATGTACATGACATCCTTGCTGATAGTGAAGAAGTTGGTATGGACATTGCAGGTGCGAAGGCTTTCGTTGATGAAGTCATAGCTCTAAGCAACAAGTGGAATGAAACCAAGAGCTTCCCACGGGGTGACTTCTTCATTGAGATGTTTTTGAAGCCTTCTGGTGAGGTCAAGTCTTAGCTGAAGGAGATCTCACGGACTCGGAAGCAATTCGTTCGGGAGAGGAACGTTATCGAGTTGGCTATCATTGAGCTGACAGAAGATCTGCGCCGTGTTGATAGAGAGGTCGTTGAGACTAGGCAGCGTCTTGAGGCATTGGAGGAACAAGCTGCTGCAAAATGGACTGCCATTATGGAAGCTCGTACTAGAGAAGGGACTCTGATTCGCCAAGTCGAGGAGGTTGAGAGCAATATTCGGAGGAAGACTCAAGAGTACAAGCAATGGCAGATTCTTTGGGAAGAGCTTCCCCGAACTCAAGATGGATCGCGACGTTCTTCCGCATTTTATGGGAAGATTTTGAAGAATTGTGACCTGGAAGCTTTAGAGAATAAGGCCAAGAGTCTACTTGACGGGTTGAAACTTTGGTTGAATACCATGTTAGACTGAGCTCCTGACTTTTGTAACAAACTCTTTTTTTTGTACCTCCATGTAAAAACATTTTTGGTACTCTATACACTTTTTTACTCAAATTCTTTTTGATAAAAAAAGCAAAAGTAGGATGTTTGTTTGGAAATTTGATCAAAAGGTTGTCATTTTGTGAAAATCTTTTGTCAAAGGGTTGTTTTGGGCATCAAAGTTGAGTTTTTTTTTTTTTTTTGAGATGGCCTGGAAGCCGAAATTTAGGATGGCATGGAAGCCGAAATTTATGGCGTAAAAGCAAAAATTTGTTTGTGCCATGGAAGCCGAATTTTGTGGCATAGGAGCCAAAGTTTTTTATTTTTGAGATTGCATGAAAGCCGAATTTTTGAGATGGCATGAGAGCCTAATTTTGAATTGGCATGAGAGCCAGGTTTTGTGGCATAGGAGCCGATTTTGTTTGTTGGCGTGAAAGCCGAAATTTTGGGGTGGCATGAGAGCTGATTTTTTTGTTTTTGGCATGAAAGCCATATTTTTTTAAAAAAAAACGAGTTTTGTTTTGTTGGCATGAAAGCCAAATCTTGAATTGGCATGAGAGCCAAGTTTTGAGGCATAGGAGCCAATTTTGGGATGGCATAAAAGCCGATTTTTTTTGGCATAGAAGCCATATTTTGTTTTCGGCATAGGAGCCAGGTTTTGGTTTTCAAAATGCAAGTATCGACTAAAAGTTGCCTCCCTGCTAAATGGTATTGCAAGTATCGATGGAATGTCGCTTCCTTGCTCATTCGGTTTGCAAATATCGATGGAATGTCGCCTCCTCACGAATTGTGGTGCAAGTATTGACTGTATGTCGCTTCTTTGCGAACTGGGGTGCAAGTATCGACTGGATGTCACTTCCTTGCTTTTCCAAAAATTTTGGTTTTGTGGGTATCGATTGAATGTCGCTTCCCCACGATTTTTGAAATTCGAGGTCTTTTTTTTTTTTGGACCTCGGTTTTTGTTTGATTTTTGGGTTTGTGGATATCAATTGGACTGTTGCGTCTCCATGATTTTTGAAATTTTGCAAGTATCGACAAAGTGTCGCTTCCTTGCGATTTTGGAAGTATCGAATGGGGTTCGCATCCTTCCGATTTTTGGGTTTTGTGAGTATCGACTGAGCGTCGCTTCCCCGCGGTTTCTAAAAAACCTTTTTTTTTGTTTAAAGACACGAGGGTCGTAAATTTGACTTAAAACCGTTTTTGGTTGTAAAAGTCGGGGTGGACTAGGCTGGAAATTCCTGAGTCCTGATTTTGTTTCAAACCATGAATTTTTGGGTTCAAGGATCGAAATTTTGGTCAAGTCCGAGACGAAGCTCCTAAACTTGGATTTCTTGAATTTTTTTTTTAACAATGAAACCATGAAAGTAAGCATTGTTTTTAGAGTTTTTTTTTTTTAGAAATTTCAACATAAGGATGAAAATTCCAAATGGAGCGGGTTTGACGAGCAAGCACCTGGAAATAGGCTTTGACCGTGCAGGCATTGCTCTGACCCAGTAGCGTACATCTTCAAGGGTAGTACCGCTTCAAGAACGTGTCGTTGATGGGCATCATACATCTGTCACCCTCCATGTTTAGAAGAGTGTATGCGCCGTTGGAGAAGACTTTGTCAATGACGAAGGGTCCCTCCCATTTTGGTTCGAGTTTGCCTTTGGATTTGTGGGCGAAAACCATTGGCCTTTTCATTGCAAGACCAAGTCACCCTTTTTATAGGCTCGTTGCTTGACCTTCTTGTCGAAAGATCTTGCTATGTGTGCTTGGTATAGCTCAATGCTTTGTAGAGCTTCAAGCCATCTTTCATCGAGATTATCCAGTTCTTGGAGTCTCAATCTGACATTGCTTTCTTGTATCATGTCATTTTGTAAAGATACCCTTAAGGAAGGAATTTGTACTTCCAAAGGGACAACAACTTTGCATCCATAGACCAAAGAGAATGGTGTGCTATGGGTTGGCCCTCGAACGGTGGTTCGATAAGCCCACAAAGCTTCAGGTAGTTTGTCTCCCCAATCTCTTTTGTCACTAGAGACCATTTTCTTGAGAATTTTGCAGAGTGTCTTGTTGAAGGCCTCTGCCAGTCCGTTCGCGCCGGATTGTATGGAGTCGAAGGACAACTTTGGATTTTGTATTTGTCGCAGAACCTGTAGAATCTGTGATCCCGGAATTGTGGTCCGTTATCATGGATGTATCTTTTAGGTATGCCGAAGCGACAAATAATGTTGGTGCGTAAGAATTGAAGAACTGATGAGGTCTTCATTTCGCTGAGCGCAAATGCTTCTGACCACTTGGATAAATAATCCGTAGCAGCGAAGATGAAGCGATGCCCTTTGCTTGATGAATGAGAGATAGGATCTTTGATGTCCATACCCTAGGCTTCGAAAGGCCATGAGATCGCTGTGGGATGTAGCCATTCTGGAGGCATGTGGACATAATCTCCATGAACTTGGCATTGTTGGCAGTGTTTGGCAAATTGCATAGCGTCTGCTACCATGGTAGGCCAATAATAACCTAACCTTTTTATTTGATCGTAGAGCTTAGGACCGGCCTGATGGGCTCCACAAAGACCAGTATGTACTTCTTTGAGAGTTTCCTCGGCTTCTTGTTGTGACAAGCAGCATAAAAATACTCCGTTGAAGGATTTTCTGTAAAGCATTTTTGAAAGAATATTCAAATGAAAGTTTGGGGCTCGTCTTTGAAGGCTTACCCGTTCTTTTGGATCTTCAGGTAGGATTCCAAACATAATGTAATCAATGAACGGATCCCTCCAGTCGCCGATCGGAGGTCTGAGGATGGACATCTGACTTCAAACCAGTCGGTGGCATTCAACAACTACTTGGTGTGTGTTAAGAGTAGGGAGAATCCTTTGTTGACACACTGTGATTTGCATGTTTTTCCCCTTTTGGATTGCCATAGATGCGGCGAGTCCGGCCAGGGCATCTGCACGGATGTTTTCACCTCTGAGCATGTGGGTGATGTGACAGATGTCAAACTTTCGTCGAAGCGATTGCGCCTTGTTGTAGTAAGGCAACAGATCAGGCTTCCTAACTTCAAATTTCTGATTCATCTGCTTGACGATCAGTTGAGAGTCCCCGAAAGCTTCCAGCATGGTGATGCCAGATTCTAGGGCGAGTTCCAATCCTATAATTAGGGCTTGGTACTCAGCTGCATTGTTTGAGCATGGTTCCTATAGCGAGAAGGCATGTGGAATCATGTATTTGTCGGGACTGACAAAGAGGATGCCAATTCTCGATATTTGTTTTCCTTTTTCATTTTTCCTGGTTACGCCGTCAAAGTACATGTTCCAGGAAGCATTTGGTAAGGAAGTTTCCACATTGTAGACAGATTCGTCTAGGAGATCGTCCCCGAGTGGAGAATCCTTAGGTAATGGATGCTCTACGAGAAAGTCTGCTAGAGCTTGGCCTTTGATCGCCTTTTGTGGCACATACCTAATATCGAATTGCGACAGAAGGTTCGACCATTTTGCCAATCGGGCATTAAGAGAACCTGCTTTTGTGACAAGGACCTTTCAGAGATTGATCCTCGAAATTAGGTATACTGTGTTGGACAGCAGATAGTGACGCAGCTTTTGTACGACAAACATCACTGCAAGACATTCTTTTTCGACTGGAGAGTAGCGAAGTTCTGCACCTACTAACATGCGGCTGAGGTAATATAGATTAACTTCTTTTCCAACGTCGTTTTCTTGTGCTAGTAGAGCGCCCAAAGAGTAATCGAGAGCTCTTGTGTACAAGATGAATGATTTTCCAGTTGTGGGGGCAACCAGCACTGGAGGTTTGGTCAGGTATGTTTTGATGTCTTGAAATGCGGCTTCACATTCAGCATCCCAAACAAAGTCCACACCTTTCTTCATTAGGTGAGAGAAGGGACGGCACTTCCCTGACAGATTGGAGATGAACCGTTGGATGTATGCCAACCTCCCTTGAAGCCCTTTTAGTTGTCTTAGGGTTCTTGGAGATGGCATTTCTAACTTTGGTGGGGTCAAGTTCTATTCCGCCTTTCCGAACTATGAATCCGAGAAACTTACCCGATGAGACACCGAAGAAGCATTTTAGTGGATTCATCCGCAGTTTATGTTTGTGAAGTCGGAGGAAGACTTCTCGAAGATCTTTGAGATGATCTTCTTTTCTTTTGTTTTTGACGGCGAGGTCATCAACATAACATTCGATCGTCTTGTGCTGCATATCTTGGAATATTTTCATCATAGCCCTCTGATATGTCGCTCCAGCATTTTTCAGACAAAATGGCATGACTGTGTAGCAATACACGCCAAACGGAGTCCGAAATGATGTGTGTCTTTCATCTTCAGGGTGCATCTTTATCTGATTGTAGCCAGAGAATCCATCCATGAATGTCATTCGTCGAATCCTTTGTTGTTGTCGATCATCACCTCTGGTATGGGGAGCGGAAATTCATCTTTAGGGCAAGCATTATTCAGGTCTCTATAGTCAATACAGACTTTGATCTGCCCATTTTTCTTTGTCATGGGGACGATGTTGGCCAACAAGTCAGGATGTTGTTCCTCGCGGATGAAGCCAACGCTTCCGAGTTTCTGAACTTCTTGTTCAATTTTGTCCATCACATCAGGACGAAATCTTCTTTGGCCCTGTTTGATAGGCTTGATGTCTTTTTGCATAATGAGTTTGTGGACTGCTATTTTGGGGTCTAAGCCAGGCATTTCAACGTAATACCATGCAAAACAATCAACGAACTCATGAAAAAAAACTATATACTCGGGTAACTCATCATCCTTTATATTCTTGCTTATGAATACAGGACGTGGGTTATCAGGTGTCCCCAAGTCTATCTTTTGAACAGGATCTTCTGTTGGAAGGTTTGAAAGTGGTTCCTCCACAATGTTTTCGAAGGCTTCCAACTTAACAAGACCTTCTGGAGTTCCAAAGGCATTTACAGACCTAGGCTTTGTTTTGTCCATGGGTCTTCTTGATTGGTATTCTTCTCAAGACTGGCAATGAGATGATCCCAATCACCTGTTGAAACTGGGTTGAAGTAAGGTACTTCTTTTGGAGACGATGGTTCTTCTAGGCTAGAAAACCGTGCGTCTGTGTCATTGGACAATTCCTCTTCATTGTCAGAGAAATCATACCAATCGGAAGAGCTTCCTGGATCCTTGGCGGGTGGCTCTGTTAGAAATAGTTGTGCCGGGTGGATATGTTTTCAAAACTTTTGACCCACTTAACTCAGGGATCAAGTATCCAGAAGGCTATGAAACCCAATCCAGGATGCATGTCCTCAATGTCAGCCATCATGATCAGTAAATAAACCTATCTAGAAGATAGAACAACAGCCAACAAGCATCCATAAAAATCCACAACATGCACGGAAGTAGATTATACCTTAGGAGCCCGGTTGTGCTCTAATGGAGAATTTGCGTCTTTCTTTGATGATGAAACACTTTCACGTATCAAACAAGAGTCTCCAAGACCATTTGATCTTCCATGCTATGACCCGTATATCAGATCTCTTTTCTCAAGAAGATAGTGGAATCTCCAAGAGAAAACTCTACTAGAAACTCCAAGGAACTAGAAGGGAACTAGAAGAGAAAGAAGAGAAGAGCAATTGATCAACTCTTGCACTAAGAGGTTTTGGGCGTGGGATACAATTGTGGAGGTCCAAGGGGTTATTTCCCCTTATAAAGCCCTAAAGTAATCTCCTCTCTACCTCTCTTACTAATTGAATTAGAAGTCTCACTTCCACACTAAATAGTAGCTCACTATTACCACTACTAGAAGTCCCACTTCAAATAGGAATAGTAACTTTCTAATTCTTTTCTTCTGGAGTTCAAGTAGGATTAGTATCAAATAACTTGGGCTAGCATGGGGACCACTAGGGATTCCTTAGAAAGCTAGCTCCAACTGGGACGCCGCGACCTCACATCTCATGTGCAATCTGGGCCCACAGTTAATCGCAAATAATACCACTATATAAATGCAAATGCACTCCAGTCTTAGGAATAATTTACAATGAAGACCCTAAACTTCTACATTACCATAAGTAGGCCCCTCTATCATTATCCATAGATCAATTGGAATAAATATATCCCATCCAATATTAGATCCACATCTTATTATCCTTGAGCCCCAATTAATCATAGTGATCATCGGTACGATCCAATTACCTCTTAATCGAGATGGGTGCGCACTTACTATTGATAAACCCATTAATTGGCACAAGGGGATAATATAGATAGATTCCATCTTGACCATTGGATGTTCCTACAGTCCTACTACCACGTACCCAAGACACCGAAGTGTTGACCTATAGTTGGCCTGACTCATTGGCGACTCAAAGCAATTGAATAGATAGAAACTTGAGTTCATCAATGTCTCAGGATTGAGAGCCTATTGCTAGGGAATTATGAGAGCAGTCCTTAAATCAAGACAGTATTCATAAGGTGCTTCTCATGGTCTTTCAATACATCCAATGTACCAGCACTATAACCTAAAATCTTTCATTCTGATGATCGAGACAAATCACACTATCTCATAGTGATCAAAGTATTGCAGCCTTACCAGATGAGATGCCCAGTCTCTTCAATGGTTGTAAAGATATTTTTAAGTATAAGATTTGTGACACATATCTCCCGTATGTGGATCTCATCCATATACATATATCACATCTAATATACAAATGGGACCCGGTTCATCTCATGAACCATTATGTCATATGTATTGGTTATGTGCATTAAGAAATAAAATAACAATCATCTCATGAAAGGAAAGCATGATTTCATTGATAAATAAAGAAATTAATCAATTTATTACATCAAGTGATGGATTGAGTCCATACAATCTTGTTGGAAAATAGTGGGCCATTCAGATAGGTTTCAAAAACTTTTGACCCACTTGATGCAGGGATCAACTATCTAGAAGGCAACGAACCCAATTCAGGATGCAGTCCCTCAAACTCATAAATCATGTACAACAACATATCCTATCTAGAAGATAGAAAACAACACCTAAACATGCAACCACGAAATCTACAACATTCAAGGATGTAGATTATACCTTTGGAGCCTTTAAGTGCTCTAATGGAGAATTTGAGTTCTTTCTTTGATGATGAAAACCTTCACTAACCAAATCAGAATCTCCAATACCTTTTGATCTTCCACGCTATGACCCGTATTAGATCTCTTTTCTCAAGAAGATGGTGGAATCTCCAAGAGAAAACCCAACTAGAAACTCCAAGGAACTAGAGAAGAAAGAGATGAGAGAAACTTGTGCAACACTTGCACTATGAGGAGGGCTTTATGTGGAACACAATGGCGGACGTCAAGAGGGGTTGATTCCCCTTTTGTAGTCCTCCATTCCACCTCTTTACCTATTTGAATTAGAAGTTTAACTCCCATTACAAAATAGTAACCTTCTCCCTTGCTAGTTGCCATAGAAGTCTTACTTCCACAACAATTAGTAGCTTTCTCCTTTCTAATTAAAATAGAAGTCCTACTTCCATTAATAATTAGTAACTTACTATTACCACTATTAAAAGTCTTACTTCAATTAGAAATAGTAACCTTCCTATTAGAGTTCTTGTAGAATTAGTATCTTTCTAATAACTTGGGCTAGCGTGGGGACCACTAGGGATTCCATAGAAAGCTCGCTCCAACTGGGACACCCGACCCCACATCTCATGTGCAATCCGGGCCCACAGTTAATTGCAAATAACTCCACTATATAATTGCAATTGCACTCCAGTCTTAGGAATAAATTACAACGAAGACCCTAAACTTCCCAATTACCACAAGTAGGCCCCTCCATCTATATCCATGGATCAATTGGACTTCTGCACCAAAATATATCCATATCTTATTATCCTTGAGCCCCAATTAATTATAGTGATCTTTTGGTACCGATACAATTAACTCTTAATCGTAATGGTTGCGCACTTACCAATGATAAATCCATTAATTGGCACAAGGGGATATTAAAGATAGATTCCATCTTGACCATTGAATTTCCCACAGCTCTGCTACCACGTGCCCAAATCACATAGGTGTTGACCTACAATTGACCTCACTCATTGGTGACTCAAAGCAAATGAATAGATAGAAACTTGAGTTCATTAATGTCTCAAGATTGTGGGCCTATTGCTAGGGAATTATGAGACCAGACCTTAAAAGTAAAGACAATGTAGATAAGGTGCTTCTCATGGTCCTTCAATACATCCAATGTACCAGCACCATGATCCAGAATCTTACATTCTGATGATCGAGACAAATCACACAATCTCATAGTGATCAAAGTGCCGCAACCTTGTCAGATGAGATGCCCAATCTCATCACTGGTTGTGAAGATATTTAAGTATAAGATTTGCAATACATGTCTCCTGTATGTGGATTTCATCCATACACATGTATTACATCTAGTATACTTGTGGACTCCGGTTCATCTCATGAACCATTATGTCATTCGTATTCGTTATGTGCTAGTATATAATAAAACGCCATTCATCTCATGAAAGGAAAACATGATTGTATTGATGAATAAAGAAATTAATCAACTTATTACATCATACTCTTGGTATTGAGACCATAAAACTAACAATCTCCCACTTGGGCTCAATGCCAATTAGGATTGCATCTCATGCCCATCCCGTCTACATGCTGCTCAAAGACTTTGGTGGTCAAAGGCTTAGTAAAATGATCTGCCAGATTGTCCGCAGAAGCTATCTTGGTGACAACAATATCACCTCTCTGCACAATCTCTCTGACCAAGTGATACTTCCTTTGTACGTGCTTTTGGATTTTATGGCTCCTAGGTTCCATGGACTGAGCGACTGCCTCGCTGCTGTCACAGTAAACTGTGAGCGGCTGTCATGCCAAAGGTACCACTCCAAGTTCCAAAAGGAATCTTTTGAGCTATACTGCTTCACAAGCCGCTACATATTTAGCCTCAGAAGTGGAATCAGATGTACATTCTTGTTTAATACTCCTCCAGATGATGGCTCCTCCGCCAAGCATAAACACCTAACCAGAGATGGATTTCCTGGAATCCCTATTTGACATAAAGTCACAATCTGTGTACCCGACTGGAATTAGCTCATCACTGCCGTAAATCAACATGTAATCTCTAGTTCTTCTTAAGTACTTGAGGATACATTTTACAGCAGTCCAATGGTCAGGACCTGAGTTAGATTGATATCTGCTGACTAAGCCCACTGCATGACAGATATCCGGTCTAGTACATAGCATAGCATACATGAGGCTGCCAACAGCCGAAGCGTATGGAATTGCTCTCATTTGCTCCTTTTCCTCCAGGGTCTTGGGACCCTGATCCTTGGAAAGGTGCACTCCATGCCTGAAAGGTGTGATACCCTTCTTTGAGTTCTGCATAGCAAACCGTATCAGTACGTTATCTATGTAAGCAGCTTGAGATAAGTCAATCATCCTATTTTTTCTGTCTTGATAGAGTTTGATCGCTAGGATGTAACTAGCTTCTCCCAAGTCCTTCATATCAAAAGTCTTTGCTAACCTAACTTTTACTGTTGACAACATTCCTATATCTTTCCCAAGGAGAAGGATGTCGTCGACGTATAAAATTAGAAAAACTACCCTGTCACCTTCATTTTTTGTTAGACCCCGACCCAGACCAAGTCGATTAGTGTGCGATTAGTATGTGTTTAGTCCTAAGTGAGCTTAGTTGTTGTTGGGTTAGAAGTAATTAGTTTTAGTCTTGGACATAGCTTTGGGAATTTTGAGAACGTTCAGTATTAATTAGACACACTCAGGAAGGCCTTAGTGCACGTGTAAGCTTGGGAAGATCGTATCGATTTCCGTGTGAGTGTGATTTTGATTTCATTTGAATGATGTTTCGACATGTTGCAACTTTCGTTTTAAGCACATTCATGTTTGAAGCCCAAAAACCTATGTTTTGGCCCAAAGAGGGTAAAGTTGTCTTTCTTGCACAAATCTGGACACAATTTTCGAGATCTCAAAACCATGTCAAAAATATATTTTTTGGAAACTAGATTTTTCGACGATCGTTTTATTCTTCTTCGTCAAAGTCATCCGAAGCTCCCAAGATCGTGTTTTGACCATTTCAAAGTTCAGGTTATTTGGGGCCCATTTCCTCACTAAAGCCCCATCTCCCTCTCTTTTCATTCACTTTACCAAATCTCTGCAACTTTCTTGACCTAGGGCAAGGAAAACCCTTTCTCTTTCCATCTTCCCCCTCTTACTTGATCTAGCTAGAAGACTCCAAAGAAGATTTCAAGAATACCATTTTCTTCCTCTCATCCTAAGCTCTCCATTGATACAATTTTCTTGAGGTTTCAAGTTGGGAGAGCTCTCCATTCTCTCCCATCTCTCTTGTTTGACCTTCTCTAGGTAAGAGCTTTCACTCATATCTTTCATGGAGTTGTTTTGGTTCCTTAAGATCGTGTTTTTCATGTTTTCAAACCCTTTTTATGAAAATGGGTTCCTTGCTTTCATCGTGTTAAGTTTGGTATGGTTTCTCTTGGGTTTTCTTGTAGTGTTGGCTTAGCTTTTGAGTGAAGTGCTTGGAGAGGATTATTAGCATTTGGGCAAGGCAAGTAATCTCTATAGGACCATCGTGCATGTGTATTTTAAGCTACATTGTTGTTTTTGGAAATTTTACATATGAAAATGTTTATAAGCTTCATGATCATGTTTTCCTTGGATTGGATGTTTGGGATTGTGAGAAATGTGTATTTTATCCCTTGGAGAGCATGGAGGCTCAGGGAGTGCAGGTGGAATGAAAAACAAGAAGAAGAGAAGAAGGAAATATGGAAAATCTGCACTGAACTGTACTTCCCGTGCAGTTTCGGTTAGCTGGCGGCTAGCCGTAATTCCCATTTCGGCTAACTGCGAGCCAACCGAAATCAGCGGTTCCTTTTCTAGTAGCTGACTTTTGCTTCAGGGTCCTGCGGTCAACCCTGCGGTTAGCTCACGGCTAGCCGCCAGTTCCCTTGCGGCTAACCGTAAGCCAACCGAAATTATTACGGTTCCTTCTCCAGAGAGCGGCATCAGATCTGGGTTTTCAGCGGTCAGCCCTACGGTCAGCTTACGGCTAGCCGCCAGTTTCTATTTCGGCTAGCCGCCAGCTGACCGCAAGCTGACCGAAATTGACCAATTCCTAGTTTTGAAGAAGTTTTGCAAGAGTGAAAACTAGAACATGTTAAGTGACCTTTAGCTTGATATTGTGTACTCGAAACTCGAGATGTCTTGAACTTCCGGGACACCAACTCTATTCCAAATTCCAACATTTGGGCTTCGAATACACAAAGATCAATCAAGGGTCCTCACATGTGCTTGATAGGCTTTGTGTTCGTACCTTAGTTTGATATAATGAATATCATCATGTACTCGTTTTGAAGTTTAGTACAAGCTAGTTTTGAAAATGTGTTCCAAGAAAAAGGGGATCACTTCCTAAGCGTGTTATGCATATTAATTATACCCGTGCTAGTCGTGTTCATCGTGTTTCGATAAGTGATTTCCCCCTTTTTTTTATCTCGACGTATTTAGACCGTGTTTCGCGTGTTTTGTGCATTCATGAATTAAGTAAACACCACTGAGCTTAGACTGCCCTTTTAGTCTGATCCACTGCCTGGGGGTCTTTAAACATGTGGACTGTCTGCAGACTGGTCGTGTATTTATTACACATCGTGCGTGTCCGGTTCCGCGGCCGGAATTCCCGTCTTTGTGGGAAATCGTGTCGTGCATATATTATGTATATCGTGTTTGTCGTGCGTGCTTGCTCTTTTCATTATATAAATGATAGAGAAAGGATGGGCTCTTTGTGGATTGTAACTATTCATGATATTATATGTATTCATGCTAGTTTGTGTTAGTATCTCAGCTCGATTAAGTATTTTTGCAAATGTACCGCAGTCATTACGGTATTTCAATTGAAGGATTCGCTTACATGTTTTCTCTAAAAGTCATTGTACATGTTCATGCCTAAATTGATTACCTGCCAAACCGTCGTGTTTGACCCTTGTTTGTTGGTGCCTAGGTGCAGGAGACGTTACCTTTGAGGAGGAGCGTCAGGAGGAGGCTTGTGAGCCAACCCCTGTGAGAGAGTGGCAGCCCGACGATGTCATCTAGACGTCGGGCGGGTTCTCGAGTTTCGTCACCTTTTGTCTTAGGTTTCTTTTGTTGTTTGAGGAGTGTATTGGCCTCTATTGGCCTCTCTTGGAATTGTAACAAAACTTAACTTGTTTTAGTATTAGTCCTATAACTTGAATATTAATGGGAATGCTTGTTAGCTTCTTTCATTGATACTATGTTTTGATATTAATTGTCATGAGCACTTAAACATCGTATTGGTGCTCATCTTGATGTGTTTTGCTACACGCTTCCGCATACGTGATTGTGTGAGTCAGATTCCGCTTGTCCTTGGAAATCCTCACCGCGGGAACCTGTGGGAAAGTATCATCTACATCATCATCTACTGTGTCACGTGTCACGCCCCCGAACCGGAACCTCGGGGGCGGGAGTGGGATTAAAGCATAAATATATTTTACTTCTCCCAAGATCCGCGTGTGTGAAGACAACACATTCCAACACGTTCTGAATATTTTGCGGAAGCATTTGTGGCGTTGCGACCCGAAGTCCGTGGCCATCGGATTCCGCATCACACTCAACCTTTAGCACTAAGCTATTATATCAAGAATCATATCAGACTGGAGTAACCATCACAATAAATTACAGAGCTGACAGTAACAGGATATTACATTCCCAAATATGTTCAAGTTACAATTATCAATGTACATTAATTAAGAACCCCAAGAAAAAGGCTAATAAAAGCCATACAACAAAAGCTATAACTACTACCCAAGTGTGACGTAGCTCCGATGTCGAGCTCAATGTCTACATGACATAGCCGACAAACCAACCTGCAAGGCATGGCTCCACAGCCAACAAAAACACTCAACTCGGGGCGAAGAAATCTGAACCTGAGTACCAAAAGTAGTGGGTCAGACACGACGGTCTGGCAGGTGGATGAAAAGATAACAAATGTACTGAAGAATTAAAACATAAGATAAATCATGCTATTCGATCAAATGCTGCATATAATTAAACGGGTGTAAAGTCGGGAATCTCGGGAAAACCTGTATTCATTTCAAGCATGGGTAAAACATGAATATCTAATAAAACATGTGTTCATTTACATCATCTATAATCATAGATATTTGACAATCGGGTGTTCGTCTAAAACATGTATAAACATAGCGGTATGGCAAAACAACGTTCATTTAAAACTTAAGTAAAAACACAAGTATACAACAAACCAGGTATTCATAGCAGTCTAGCAAAACCAATGTCCATTTGAACATATGTGAAAATACGGATATTTAACAAACCGGGTGTTCATTTAAACAGGTGTAACCAAAGAAATCTGACAAAACTAGTGTTCATTTAAACAGGTGTAACCAAAGAAATCTGACAAAACTAGCGTTCATTTAAACATATTTCAACGCATGGATATTTAACAAACCGGATATCGTTTAAAACAGGTATAAACGTAGGGATCTGGCAAACAAGTGTCATTTGAAACATATTTCAAAGCATGGATATTTAACGAATCGGGTAATCATTTAAAATAGGTATAAACATAGGAATCTGACAAACAAGTGTCATTTGAAACATATTTCAAAGCATGGATATTTAACAAATCGGGTATCATTTAAAAACAGGTATAAACATAGATATCTGACAAACCAAATGTCCTTTAAAGCAAGCTCGGATATTTAACAATTCGGGTATTCCTTTAAAACATGTGTAATCATATAAATCTAGCAAAATCATTGATCGTTTGAAACATATGTAAAAGCATAGGTATTCGCCCAACCGGCATTCATTTAAAACATGTGCGGGTACAAAGAACAGAAGGCAATATAATAATAACTGAATTCACATTGGAGAATATTAACACTTGTTTAAATAACAACTTTCATAAAGGAAACGAATCATTTATCGAAAAGCAAGTAAGCAATATAAAACATGTCGGGTATCCAAGGAATCGGGAACTGGCAAGATGGCAACCACGCGAAGCTAAGTCCTCTATCACTAAAGCGATAGAGCAATAACTAGGCCCTGATCTCAGTCACTCGAGGTGAGGAGAAACAGGGGATCTCATATAAATACATATACTAGGCACTGATCTCAGTCACTCGAGGTGAGGAGAAACAGTGGATCTCATGAATGCATATACATATACTATACATGACTACGGTAGCGAGCCGGGCATCGGGGACCACAGTAGCAATCTGCGGTATCGGGACAAGACCACGGTAATAACCGGGTAGCGGGATCCAAGCTGCAGCTGGCGGGACAAGAGGGGGATCTCCAAGTCGGTGGATCAGACCAACAAGGTTATCCAAGCTTAGTGGTGCCGACTCATAGGTCAAATACAATCGAGACAATGCAAGTAAATCAAGTACAAATACATAATCAAACGGGCAAGACGGGGGTGCTCAAGGGCACACTGACATATCATGTGGTGCAATGCACTTCGGGACAAATAACTGTTACTAGAGTAACTTCAATGCTTTCGGGAAACAAGTCATGTGATGCAAATCTCGGGAAATGAGGAAATATAATGCACTATACCATTTCGGGAAGAATATTGATTGCAAGATCTATTTAAGTGAATAGGGGTCCCGTATGTCGATTATAATAATTACTTGGTACTCCTTGAGTTTGAAGACATTCCGGGCTCCTTATGCACTTTTACTATTTTCACAACTTAAAATGAGCTTATGGGTAGTACTAGATGTTACAATAGCAAAAATCAAGATTATAAACGGTCCATCCTAGGCATGACATTAATCCGGAAACATCGAGCAACCGATTCAGTCATCGAAAGGAATAGAGTCCGCGATAACCAAGGGAAAGACTTGTGTTTAGATATAAAGAAGATATCGCGTCGTTCCATCCCATTCAAGATTGAAATGGATTGAACTTCGATGCCACCGAACCAACCGTGAGGCGTGTCGGCTCAAGACATTCTCACACATGGTCCAAACAGTCCAAAAAGGGTAGCCAGGGTCCCACCTAAAACCGAGAATTAGTGTCTAGATCATCACCATTCTTTCCTTTTTGTTCCCTAGTCTTAGAGACCTTAGATTAGGGTACAATTGGTCTTAACACTAAGGTATATACCCCTAGGACTCATAGAAAGCCCAAAGGTTTCCCAAAAAAACAATATCAAATTTCACTGGATGCACAGAAATGCACAGGGTCCGATTGATCGGCCTGTAGGTCCGATCGATCGGACCTGGGCGTGAAGCATGCCCGGGAACTTGATTTTTCTCCTTTTTGTTTCCTTTCCTTCCAACACATGATCAACCACATAGAACCATAAACAAGATGACTTAAACACATGATTCCAAGGCATTAAAATGAGCTAAGGAGCTCCTCATTTCAAGTTTCTCCCTTTCCATTCTTTCCATTCTTTCCATTCACAATAAATCTCAAGGTGGAGAAAACTCATTCATGTGAAACCATTTGAAACCTTGACAATATGATGCATACATTTTCCAAGCATGAACAAGAGGGAAATAACTCATCAATAAGCACATTTCGAAATCAATATTAATCATAGTGAAGACAACTACTAAAATCACCAAAACCCTTAATGAAACAAGATTTTTCTCACAAAACATGTTAATAATCAAAACAATCCAATCATCCACTTGCCTTTGACTCTAATCAAGCAAATGAAGCTCCTAATCACCTCTCAAGCTCAAGATCCACAATCTCTACAAAAACCCCCAAAACAAACCCTAAAATGGGTTAAACAATGAAATGACAAGGGAACCTTTCAATAATCAAGGTGGAGTTTCTCTAAGGCTAGAAGATTACAAATCTAGAAGATGAAGAAGAACACTTACTTGGATGACCTTCAAATGAGAAGAACAAGCTCAAGGGAGGTCTCTAGGTTGGGAGATTTCTCCAAAAATGGTATCAATAGGGAGCCATGGTGAAGAGGAAGAAGAAGATGGTCTCCATTTCTTGATTGATGAACTCTTGGTGTGGCTTGGAGATGAAGAAGCAAGAAGAAGAAGAAGAAGAAGTTGCAAGAAAAGCCCTAGGCTCAATAGTTGTGCTGGAACAATGGAGAATGGAATGAATGAAGGAGATGGGTTCCTCTTATAAGCAAGTGAGGTTTGGGTCCCACAACTTAAAGAACTTGGGTGGCTGAAATCATCTAATTCAGGACCTCGGATGGATTCGACGAAGAAGGAAGAAATGATCGTCGAAATATCAAGTTTCCAAAAAGTATATGTTTCGTGGGTTTCGAGAATATCAAGTTTTGGGTACAGATTTTGTGTGCAATGACTGTTTTGCCCTCAAGGCCAAGAAATCGGGTTTCGGGTTCTCAAATGGATACGGGGCCAACATGAAAGTTGTAGGATTCCTCAAGATGAATGCAACGGGCCAAAAACACAATACGAAACAAATCGAGAAAATCTCACAAGTAAATGCAAAGCCGAAAAGGGAACCCCCAAAGGGCCCCACTAGCTACTAAAGCACTCGAAAGCCCAAAACTAGAAGAAAAACCATTCTAGCTCACAAACTCAACCCAACAACTACTAATCCCACTAAAAGAAACTAATCCACAAATAAAACGACACTAATCCAAGAGATTAGGGGTCGGGTTCTCACATCGCGGGCCCAGGATCCGTTCCGGGGTCGCGACATTTTTCATGTACACACATGACTCATCCGGATTTTGACTAAAACAAAATGATTTGATTGCCCGGTCTAAACGGATGTTCCAGCTTCGGGATGCCTGCTTCAGTCCATAAATGGACTTCTGCAGTTTGCAAACTCTTTGTTTTTAGTTATTTGCTATAAAACCGTCTGGTTGCATCATATAGATGTCTTCCTCAAGACGGCCGTTGAGAAACGCCGTCTTGACATCCATTTGCCAAATCTCATAATCAAGATGAGCCGCTATGGATAAGAGTATCCGGATGGACTTGAGCATGGCTACCGGCAAGAAGGTTTCCTCATAATTGATACCCTCTTTCTGAGTATACCCTTTCGCAACAAGCCTGGCCTTAAAGGTCTCAACTCTTCCATCTGGTCCTCTTTTTCTCTTGTAGACCCACTTGCACCTAATAGGTTTGATATTGGCAAGCAAGTCCATAAGTGTCCCGACCTGATTAGAGTACATAGACTCTATCTCAGCTTTCATAGCATCTTGCCAATGTCCCGAATCTATGTCATTGATTGCTTCATCATAGTTATAGGGATCCTGTTCCAGTTCTTCCGGGATTGCCTCGTAAGATTCTCCCAAGAACGAGAACCTATCAGGGGGTCGGATTATTCTCCCACTACGACGAGGCACTAATGTAACTACTGGGGTCTGGTAGGGGCGGTTCTTCCTCAAGTTCGGTCAAACTTGGATTTGGAATTGATTGTTCTTGAATCTCTTCCAAGATCACCTTTTCTAAAGATTTCCGGTCCATCATATAATCTTCCTCCAGAAAAATCGCATTGGTGCTTACCAGCACTTTCTGCTCTCTAGGATTATAGAGTAACCAACCTTTAGTTCCTTTAGGATATCCTACAAACGTGCATACTTCCGACTTCGTTTCAAACTTATCCGTCTTTACCTTTAGCAAGTGTGACGGACAACCCCAAAGGTGTAAATGTTGTAGACTAGGCTTTCGCCCAGCCATAACTCCCGGGGAGTCTTAGGTACAGACTTAGATGGTACGAGGTTTAGTATGTACATCGCAGTATCCAAGGCATATCCCCAAAAGGATATAGGTAATTCTGAGAAACTCAACATAGACCTAATCATATCTAAAAGAGTTCGGTTCCTTCTTTCCACTACTCCATTCTGTTGAGGCATACCAGGAGCAGACAATTGGGATAGAATCGCATTTTCTGACAAGTGTCCCATAAAATCACCAGAGAGATATTCTCCTCCTCGATTTGATCGAAGAGTCTTGATACTTTTACCTAATTACTTTTCCGCTTCCGCTCGAAACTCTTTGAACTTTTCAAAAGCCTCGGACTTGCGGTGCATAAGGTATATGTATCCATATCTTGAATAATCATCTGTGAAAGTGATGAAGTATTCATATCCTCCTATGGCCCTGACATTAATGGGTCCACACACATCAGTATGCACTAATTCCAATAAATCTTTGGCCCTATTGCCCTTGGATGAAAAGGCTCTTTTGGTCATTTTAACCTCCAGACAGGACTCACAGACAGGCATTGGTTCTACAACCAATGAAGGCAAGATACCATCTTTCACTAGCCTGTCAATCCTATTTAGGTTTATATGACCTAGCCTCAAGTGCCAAAGTTTTGTTGGATTAGATGAAGGTGACCTTCTCTTTAATGATGGCCTATTAATTATTTCGATATCATGTATCTCATACATTGTGGGAGTTTACAGATAAACCCCATTGGTTACCTTGCCAGAACAGATAAAAGTATCGTTCCTCTTTATGACAACTTCAGTACCAAAAGTAATAGAATAACTTTTATTCACCAAACTAGAAACTGAAATTAAATTCCGTCTTAAAGAAGGTATATATAGAGTGTCTGACAAAACCAACTTGTTATCTTGAAAACATAAAGTAATAACTCCTACTGAGATCGCATCCGCCTTAGCATTAGATCCTAGGTTGACAACGATTTCGCCGTCACTGAGTCTCCTGGTTTCCCAGAACCCCTGCAATAAATTACATATGTGATTAGTTGCCCCAGAGTCCACACACCAAGATCCTGAAGTATCAGTTGCAAAACTAACTTCAGAAACAAGTGACTCAATCATACCTGAGGTCTTCTTCTTAGACAGATAATCGGGACAATTCCTTTTCCAATGTCCTGTCATACCACAATGGAAACACTTTCCTTTTGTCCCCGATCCCTTAGCCTTGCCAACACCACCATTAGGACCATTCTCCACCTTAGGACCCTTTGGAACTGATTTCTTCTTGCCTTTCCGCCCTTTGCCTTTCGGTTTGGACTTGGCAAATGACTTTTCTAGTCATCCGGGCAGTTGGCTTCTTCTTCATAATCCCTTCAGTCACCACCAGCTGGCTAGAAAGTTCAGCTAGAATCAAATTCATCTTATTCATATTATAGTTGACTTTGAAATTGTTGAATGACTCTGGTAGTGACTTAAGGATTATGTCAATCTGCGATTCTGTATCAATCGCAGCCCCCGGTACATCTAACTCATTCAATGAGTCCATCATTTTCAACATGTGGTCCTGTACTGGTGTGCCTTCAGCCATCTTGGTGCTTATAAGCACCCTCATAGCAGTCTGTCTAGCAGGCCTGCTCTGTTCCGCAAACATCTCCTTTAAGTTTGATATAATATCATATGCAGTCTTAAAGGATTGATGTTGGTGTTGCAAAAGACTAGACATGGATGCCTGTATGTAACATCTGGCCATCTCATCGTCTTTGGCCCACTTGGTCTAAAGTTCATTTTCTTCCTGTGATGCTTCCGGCAATGGCTCATCAAGGGGGTGTTTGGTAAGGACATATTTATATCCTAAAGCTGTCAGGACTATATCCAGGTTCCGTTTCCAGTCTACATAGTTGGAGCCCACTAATTTATTCTGGTTAAGGATGGTCGTAAGTGGATTGAAAGTATTTGAATTAATGCTTGAAATACTGTAGCACATAACCATACATTCAATTAATGAATTTAAATGACATTAGGGTTTAGTATTCTACCAAATTTATATGGAATCCTCATAACCACTAAATTCAGAATACATCAGAATCTCAATCCCCGGGGTATGCCTCCTTGGGGAGTGCGAATACCACCTAGATTGGTGCGGATCAAAGTTGGTCAAAATTAGGATTAAGACTAACTATCCATGATCCCCTCCATTCATTATTATCTAGGTATCTCATACCAAATAATGAATGACTCCTGATTAGCTTTGGTTTCTAAAATAAATGAGGCAAATCCTTGGGGATACTACATCATTATTTTAGTTAAGTGTGACCCACCAACTAGCATTACATGACAACCATTGCGAGCAGCTCCTCCTTGGGGAGTGGGCCCCCGCCCCGTCTCACCAACACTATCCATAGGAGATACATATCTAGTAACCAGACAAGTAAAAGCGCTCCGTGGGGAAGGGCCATTCTCAAGATGGCGCGAGGCTAATACTTTCCTTACAATGGACCTATGGTGGAAAACCATGGGGATTTCTAAATATAAATGCCTCGCTCCCACTTAATATTTTAGAATTGAGGTTTTTTCTTTTAGGTATTAGGGCCCACATATATGTATGAACATCAAATCATCTCATGATATGATCAAAGATTGGTTCCAAGTCAAGTTATTTTAAGGAAAGTTCAGTTTCTTAAATTAGTGTTACCAATGTGTCCATCTCATGGGTCATTAGCACTAATTAGAACTCTTTCCAAAAATTAATTTGATTTGACCATTTTTAGTAACTTGCTATGTTTGGATCAGATTTAAAAATATTCTAAATTAAGCATTCATCCATAAATAGAAAGTGCTAAAATTAGAAACTAGTCCTCTCCTCCACATGGCCCTAGCGGAATAGACTTCTTGGACTTCTAGACTTTCCAAAACTTTGGAATT
Organism: Cinnamomum chago; assembly: GCA_038049695.1. NCBI lineage: Eukaryota > Viridiplantae > Streptophyta > Magnoliopsida > Laurales > Lauraceae > Cinnamomum > Cinnamomum chago. The sequence goes on along the minus strand of CP142455.1, from coordinate 50,780,242 downwards.
CATCAAACTCTTTGGGCAACTCCAAAACACTTTTGGTAGTATTCAAACTCTTTGAATAGGAGTCCAACATCGCTTTCCTTCTTTGTCTTCGACATCGCCAGAATTTACAAATTTAAAAAATTACATAAACTCCTATGCCTCGATTATGAGACTTAAATGGTAATCTAAACATGGAAATAAAAGGGCTATAGGGAAATTCATCATGCCTTGCCCTTTCACGGGAAACTAAGGAAACCATGATGCCCTTTTACACTTAGCCTTAAAAAAACCAATAACCATTTTATAGAAAGCAAAAGACTTGTCGGCCATATGGAGAGGACATGATCATCTGCAAGTTAGTATCTCATACAACCATACAAATCACAAAAACAGGCTGCCAAATAAAGCTGGAAAAATAGGATGTAAGAGAAGACCCGAAACTGAAAAATCCAGTCTCTGTAACATTCTGTGCAGGGTCCTCGGTCGACCGACCTGCAAGTCACCCGATCGACCGAGCACGGGCCAGGTCGACCGGACTGACGAAAACCTGCAACTTGGGTTTTTCTGTTTCGTGTCCATTTTTCACCAAATCACTTCTAAAGTGTTCCAATGGCTTCCTACCATCCTTCCATCAATATTAAACCCTTTTGTGACTATCCAAACATGAATCTACAATCAAACCAAGTAAATTCATCAAAACTGATCCTTACATAGCCCTTGTTTCATCTTCTTCACATCTCATGCAAAGATTAGAGCAAGCTTACTGATCTAACATGATTAGAGATGAGGTATGGCCCGGATACCAATTGTTAGAAAATAGGTGGGCCATTCATATAGGTTTCAAAAACTTTTGACCCACTTGATGTAGGGATCAACTATCTAGAAGGCAAGCCCTTGTTTCAACTTCTTCACATCTCATGCAAAGATTAGAGCAAGCTTACTGATCTAACATGATTAGAGATGAGGTATGGCCCGGATACCAATTGTTAGAAAATAGGTGGGCCATTCATATAGGTTTCAAAAACTTTTGACCCACTTGATGTAGGGATCAACTATCTAGAAGGCAACGAACCCAATTCAGGATGCAATCCCTCAAACTCATAAATCATGTACAACAACATATCCTATCTAGAAGATAGAAAACAACACCTAAACATGCAACCACGAAATCTACAACATTCAAGGATGCAGATTATACCTTTGGAGCCTTTAAGTGCTCTAATGGAGAATTTGAGTTCTTTCTTTTATGATGAACACCTTCACTAACCAAATCAGAATCTCCAACACCTTTTGATCTTCCACGCTATGACCCGTATTAGATCTCTTTTCTCAAGAAGATGGTGGAATCTCCAAGAGAAAACCCAACTAGAAACTCCAAGGAACTAGAGAAGAAAGAGATGAGAGAAACTTGTGCAACACTTGCACTATGAGGAGGGCTTTATGTGGAACACAATGGCGGACGTCAAGAGGGGTTGATTCCCCTTTTGTAGTCCTCCATTCCACCTCTTTACCTATTTGAATTAGAAGTTTAACTCCCATTACAAAATAGTAACCTTCTCCCTTGCTAATTGCCATAGAAGTCTTACTTCCACAACAATTAGTAGCTTTCTCCTTTCTAATTAAAATAGAAGTCCTACTTCCATTAATAAATAGTAACTTACTATTAACACTAGTAGAAGTCTTACTTCAAATAGAAATAGTAACCTTCCTATTAGAGTTCAAGTAGAATTAGTATCTTATTAATAACTTCGGCTAGCATGGGGACCACTAGGGATTCCTTAGAAAGCTGGCTCCAACTGGGACACCCGACCCCACATCTCATGTGCAATCCGGACCCACAGTTAATTGCAAATAACTCCACTATATAAATGCAATTGCACTCCAGTCTTAGGGATAAATTACAATGAAGACCCTACACTTCCCAATTACCACAAGTAGGCCCCTCCATCTATATCCATGGATCAATTGGACCTGTCCACCAAAATAGATCCATATCTTATTATCCTTGAGCCCCAATTAATTATAGTGATCATTTGGTACCGATCCAATTAACTCTTAATCGGAATGGGTGCGCACTTACCAATGATAAATCCATTAATTGGCACAAGGGGAAATTAAAGATAGATTCCATCTTGACCATTGAATGTTCCCACAACTCTACTACCACGTGCCCAAATGACCGAGGTGTTGACCTACAATTGGCCTGCTCATTGGTGACTCAAAGCAAATGCATATATAGAAACTTGAGTTCATTAATGTCTCAGGATTATGAGCCTATTGCTATGGAATTATCAGAGCAGACCTTAAAGTAAATACAGTGTACATAAGGTACTTCTCATGGTCCTTCAATACATCCAATGTACCAGCACCATGATCCAGAATCTTACATTCTGATGATCGAGACAAATCACACTATCTCATAGTGATCAAAGTGCTGCAACCTTGTCAGATGAGATGCCCAATCTCATCACTGGTTGTGAAGATATCTAAGTATAAGATTTGCAATACATGTCTCTTGTATGTGGATCTCATCCATATACATGTATTACATCTAGTATACTTGTGGACTCCGGTTCATCTCATGAACCATTATGTCATCCGTATTGGTTATGTGCTAGTACATAATAAAACACCATTCATCTCATGAAAGGAAAACATGATTGTATTGATGAATAAAGAAATTAATCAACTTATTACATCATACTCTTGGTATTGAGACCATAAAACTAACAAATCTAACAGGCTCCTTAAAGAGATATCCGGGGACAACAATGTCTTCATGGACACGAGATGTTGAGGGTTGGTCGGCAAAACGACTTTGTAGCCTTTGTGTCAACTGTCTCATGGGAGAGAGGAGAAATCCTCGTACAAGGTTTGTCTCGGCGATGAAGGTTGATAGACTATTGAAAAGTGGGTGTGAAGCATATTTGGCGTTTATCACGGAGGATAAACGATCCCAAGGGGTGGAGGATATCCCAATTGTCTGGGAGTTCCCGGATGTTTTTCCGGAGGAGATTCCAGGATTACCACCCATCAAAAAGATTGATTTCATTATTGAGTTGTTACTAGTGACCACTCCGATATCTATAGCACCATATCGTATGGCTCCGGAAGAATTTGGAGAGTTGAAGATTCTGTTGCAAGAATTGTTAGACAAAGGTTTTGTGAGACCAATCATTTCACCATGGGGAGCTCCAGTCTTGTTTGTCAAGAAAAAAGATGGTTCCATGAGAATGTGTATAGATTACAAAAGATTGAATCAAGTGACCATCAAGTTGAATCAAGTGACCATCAAGAACAAATACCCATTGCCAAGGATAGATGAATTACTTGACCAATTACAAGGTGCTTCATACTTTTCAAAGATTGATTTGAGATCCGGTTACCATCAGCTGAGAGTCAGAGAATCAGATGTGTTGAAAACAACTTTCCGGACAAGATATGGCCACTATGAGTTCCTAGTGATGACATTTGGGTTGACCAATGCACCGGCAGTGTTCATGGCATTGATGAACAAGATATTCGCGCAGTACTTGGATCAGTTTGTGGTAGTATTCATAGATGACATTTTGGTGTACTCCAAGACCAAAGAAGAGCATGAAGAGCACTTGAGGATAGCACTACAACTCTTGAGTGAGAATCAGCTGTATCCGAAGCTCAATAAGTGTGAATTTTGGCTAGAGCAAGTAGCATTTTTGGAGCACATTATCTCCGAGGAAGGATTATCAGTAGATCCGTCGAAGATTGAGGCAGTAGTGAAGTGGGAAAGACTGAAGAATGTGACAGAAATCAGAAGTTTTCTGGGAATGGTAAGATATTACTTGAAGTTTGTACAGGGATTTTCATCGATTGTGTCACCTTTGACGAAGTTGACAAGGAAGAATGTACCATATATGTGGACAGATCAGAGTGAAGATAGTTTCCAAGACCTGAAGAAGAGATTGACTACAACACCAGTCCTTACTTTACCATCCGTAAGCGGCGGTTTCACCATTTTTACTGATGCTTCGAATATTGGACTTGGTTGCGTGTTGATGCAAGAGGGAAAAGTTGTTGCATATGGATCCCGGCAGTTGAGAGATCACGAAAAGAATTATGCCACCCACGATCTTGAATTAGCAGTGGTCGTCTTTGCGTTGAAATTGTGGAGACATTACCTCTATGGAGAGAAGTTCGAAGTCCACTTCGATCACCACAGTTTGCAGTATTTGTTTTTTCAGAAGGAACCGAACATGAGGCAGAGAAGATGGATGGAATATATCAAGGATTATGATTTTCCAATCAAGTACCACCCGGGGAAAGCTAATGTAGTTGCTGATGCCTTGAGCAGGAAATTAGTAGGCTTGGCAAATCTAAGTGGCACTTGTATTTTTAAATAATTTGAAGAGTTGAGCATAGATCTACAGCCACTAAGGAAGGGTGTACTATTAGCTAACATGTCAGTGTCAGAGCCTTCATTCAGAAGATCAAAGACTGTCAGTTGCAAGATCCAGAGTTGGCCAAGATTTCAGAGCACATAACAGAACGTCCTGACTTCCGTATTGTTGATGGAGTTTTGTACTACCGTGACCGTCTGTGTGTACCCAATATTGAAGATTTGAGAAATAAGATTATGACCGAGGCTCACAGTACGAAGTATTCAATGCATCCAGGCAGTACGAAGATGTATCATAATTTGAAGGGCAGATTTTGGCGAAACAATATGAAGAGAGAGATTGCTGCGTTTGTCTCCCATTGCATGACTTGTCAGTTGATTAAGGCAGAACATCAGAGACCTCCAGGATTGTTACAGCCGTTCGAGATCCCATAATGGAAATGGGAGCACATTACCATGGATTTTATTTCGAGACTACCGTGGACCAGCAGAGGCAACGATGCGATATGGGTCATTGTGGACCGTCGCACCAAGTCAGTTCATTTCATTCCTATGAGGACAGGGAAGAAGATGCACATGCTACCCTTGGCAGAGTTGTTTGTCAACGAGATTGTCAGTCGACATGGACAACCAGTTTCTTTCACATCGGACAGAGACAACAAATTCGTCTCGAGGTTCTGGAAGACATTGCATGAGTCTATGGGTACGAAACTACAGTTTAACAAGGCTTATCACCCGCAGACAGATGGCCAGTCAGAGAGGACTATTCAAACTCTTGAAGATATGCTCCGTTCTTGTGTATTAGATTTCAAGACTCAATGGGATGAGACTCTACCATTGTGTGAGTTCTCTTACAACAATAGTTACCACTCGAGCATCGGGATGGCACCTTTCGAGGCATTACATGGCAGAAGGTGTAGGACACCTGTGTGTTGGGAAGAGGTCGGAATTCACAGTTTTCATGGACCAACCATAGTGAGTGAGACTAGTGACAAAGTCAGACTGATTCAAGAATGTTTGAAAGTGGCCCAGAGTAGACAGAAAAGCTATCCAGACTCTCACAGAAGAGACTTACAGCTCAAAGGAGACAAGGTTTTCCTGAAAGTGTCACCCACGAGGGGAACATTGAGATTTGGATAGAAGGGGAAGCTATCACGGAGATACATTGGACCGTACGACATTGTGAGCAAGATCGGTGATGTGGCTTATAGGTTAGCCTTACCACCTGAGCTATCCAGTGTACACAACATCTTCCATGTGTCAATGTTGAAGAAGTACATCCCCGACCCTTTACATGCACTCCAATATGAACCTTTGGAAATTCGAGAGGATGCTACATATATTGAGACGCCCGTTCAGATCATTGATATGAAAGAACAAGAGTTGAGGACACGAACTATCCAATGAGTGAAAGTACTTTGAGAGAATCGTGACCCGAAAGAAGCAACGTGGGAACTACGAGATCAAGTGCAGAAGAAGTATCCACATCTACTACCTAAGGTGAGTTATATTTCATTTGGTGGACCAAATGCCCAAAGGGGTGGAGGATGTAAGACCCCATCCTGAGTGACCTCGATTAGTGTTAATTAAGTGGTGTTTTAGTTCTAAGTGTGATTAAGTGGGATTAGAATAGCTTTTAATATAACTTTGGGGAATTTTGAGTGCCTTTGTGACTAGTGGGGCCCTGTGGGCGTTCCTTTTATGACTTTGCGTTTACTTGGGGGATTATCTGAGATTCTAGCATTTATTGTTTTAATTCCATTTTATTTATCTCATTAGTCCCAACAACTTTTATATTGATCTCGTGCCCATTCGAGACCCCGAAACCCGACTTTCCTAGCATTGAGGGCAAAACAGTCATTGTGCACTAAATCTGTACCCAAAATTTGATATTCCTAAAACCCGCGAAACATATACTTTTTGGAAACTAGATATTTTGATGACCACTTTTCTCTTCTTCGTCGAATTTGTTCAAGGCCCCGATAAACATGATTTCAGCCCATGAAGGTTTCTAGTGGTGGGACCCAACTCCATCTTCTATATAAGGAGAACCTTTCTCTCCTTTTTCCCTTTTCCAGCACAAGAACCATTAACCTAGGGTTTTTCCATTTTTCCCTTTTCCACTAGCCCTTCCATCTCCCAATCCACCACCAAACCTTTGCCATTGGAGAATTACTTGTCACCATCTTCTTCCTCATCACCATAGCTTTCCATTGATACCATTTTGAGAGAAAACCTCCCATTCCAAGATCTTCATTGAACTACTCTTGCTCATTTGGATAACCTACAAGTAAGCAACCCTCCCCATCTCTTAGATTTGTGTTCCCTTGACCTTGAAGAGGTTCCAATTCTATTATTGTAAGGTTTCTCTTTCTATTTCTTGTGTTAACCCTTTTAGGGTTTGTTTTTGGGGATTTTTGTTATAGCTTGGATCTTTGGCTTAGAGGAGTGTTTAGAGCTTATTATTGATTAGCTTGGACCTAAGGCAAGTGGATGAATTGACTTTTTTGTGAGCTTTCAATGATTTTATAAGAAATGTGATTTATTGTGTTGTTTTCCACTCATGCCCATTTAATGCAATTACTTGAAATAAATGTTCATGAAAGAGCCTTGATAGTGTATTTACTGTCATAGATATGCTTTGATTTATGGCATTCAATGTTATCTTGTTTTATCTCAAATGTACTCTTGTGTGTAGTGGTTTCCTTCCCTTCTTTCTTTATATTTGGATGTGATATTGTTGGAGGAGGTTAGAATGAATGTTGTTAGAAATTTGATATTGATTTAGATTGTTGACACAAAAAATGTCACTTTGCCTCTTCAACATCAAGAAGCCACATGAAGCTGCATCCTACTACAAACATGCAATGCCACTTCAAGCATTAGATTTTGTCAGAATCACTTGAAAACTGATAGATCCTTCAAGACAGCCAAAAGAGGAGTTCACATAAAGTTCCGGGCCATCTCGACGTCATTTGGCCTAACTTCACTCCTCCGGTAGCCAAAGAGGCGTTCTTGGCGGCGGCGGGGTCGAAGACATCAAAACTTCGATCAGAGCCTACGTAAGGTCTCAAAAATACCTCCAAAAGGTTTCACGTCAAATTTCAGGTCATTCCGACAATGTTTGACCCGACTTCGACGCTCCGAAAGAAAATCAAGCCCCTCGGCGGCAAGAACCACCGGGACCATTACTCATCAAACAGAGCACATGGACGGCTTCAACATACTTCAAAAGGGCTGCACGTCAAATCTCATGTCATTCCGACAACGTCTGACCCGACTTTGACGCTCCGAAAGAAAATCAAGGCTACCAGCGGCGGAGCACCCCGGAAACATGACATCCAAATCGGAGCTAATGGATCATCTCGAAATGACTCCAATAGGCTCCCTGCCAAATTTTAAGTCAATCGGATATCGGATGACCGCACATCAAAGCACGACATCTTCCTCACGGCGAGATCAGGCCTAGCAGCGACGGGACCCCAAACGACTTCAAAACTCAAACAAAAGCCCATGGTTGGTCCTATCTACTGCTCAAGAGGCTTCACGTCAAATTTCAGGTCATTCCGACATCGTTTGACCTAATTTCGACTCTTGACAAAAAAACGGAAACTCTGCGCCAAAGTCTTTGGCATTCCCAAAAAAAGGAAACTTTGCGCTTTGATTTTCACGGCTTCTCGTCAGGTTTTCTTCAGGAGAATCAAGCCAAAAAATGACGAAAAATATCAAGAAAAATACAGGAGAAAAAAAGAAACAAAAAGCTCGAAAAACGGCCGACAAAGCTGCGACCAAAGGGGAAAAATTCCCCATGGTCGCCGGCAACCCTGGAAATCTGGGTCACCGGATTTCCACCGGAAGGCCCTTTTTCCGATTGTTTTCGCGTTTCGGGAGTTCTAGCCCCTGTGACTTCCTGAAAATCTGATTTTCGATGCTCGGAAACAACTGATCTTCATCAACATCACGGATCCGCCGTTAAAAGCATGGAATCATCATTGATCGCTCCAAGATCGCCAACTGGCTGACCAAAAAAGTGCACTTTCTGTCCGACCGATCGAGAAATCGACAAGACAGATGTCACCGGCCCGCTAGTATTAACCAATGTCTGAAGTTGCATGATCATCCGACATCGATCAACATGAAGATCCATCATCGATCATCGCAAGAAGAATTCCAAAAGACGCGGCACGGCCCGTGACTCTTCAAATCCCCGACGACCACTTAATGCTGTTAATTGACCCAACTAAATGCGGTTATTAACTCATTACTTTGGACGGCCCAATCAGAAGCAAGGAAATGGGGGTTACAAGTCAAAGCCATCATGGCATTAAAGCCATGAAACTCCTCTCATCATGGAGATTGAAGGCGATTAAATGCCCATTATCTCCACCGGCCAATCAGAAGCCAAGAAAAAAGAGTTACAAAATAAAGGAATTAAAACCTGTAACTCCTCCCATTATGTGGTTTTAAATGCATTAAAGCCCATAAAGTCACCTAAAGGCTACCAAATGCCTATAAAAGGAAGTGATTCCAACAAGAAACAAGCCTGAATCCCAGAATCTCGAACTCAAGATCCAGAAATCCATCCAGAAGCTCCGCTACTCTGAAGGAACTCTGCTGCAACAAACACCAAAAAGGTGATTGAAGTCCCTTGGAGAGCACTCCCTAGTCGGATGTGAATTTTGATCCCCCCAGGGAGGGAAATGAGGATTCCGACTACCCTCAAAATCGACGGATCACGATCGCCAACTACGGTAACGGCCGTAACACAGTTCTTCGACGAAAGCCGAAGAAAAAATGGGAGAAAATAAGTGGGTGGGTTCTTCTCTCGTCTAATGTGCTGCCAGCAACACACGAAGGTCTTCCTATCACATTAATTTGGGTCTCTTTGGGTCTCTTTAATATTGGGTCAATTCAGGGTTATGAGTCAGAATCCAAATAAGGTTATTCCTCACATAGCATAATCATGGTGTATCTAAGTAAAACAAAATAATTAAAATAAAGAAAATAAAATGGGGGAGGTGCCAAATATTTAAGAAAAGGATCGGCCCCGTTCCCGGGTACCCCTTTCTAATCCTTAGCAAAATGGGGTTTAAAGGCTGACTTTTCAAATCAGAATGATGACGCAAATGAGACTTCGACTTGTGATTCTGTGTTTTTCGTGTGCGATACACGAGTGATAAAAGTGAGAAGCCAATGGGCTGTAATTGATTGGAGGTGGCCGATGGGCCGGTGTTTGTTTTAAAGGGTGGCCGATGGGCCGTGATTAATTCAGAGGTGGCTGATGGGCCGAAATAAAAATATGCAAAGTGTGTGAAACCACTCATCTCATCTTATTATTCTCATTTATCCAATTTTAGAAATCAGTTCTCCACTCCCTTTTATCATTAAGTTCGATTAAATATCTGGCACCTGGGGTGGAGGAAGAAATAAAGGGAAAATCTTTTTGGGTTTATTTTGTTGGTTTTATAGTTTTTATGGATTTTTAATATTGGGCTAGAAGGGCCTAACTAGGGGATTTTTACTTGGATTTACGTGATTAGTGCTTTATTACTGAACATCGGATTGACCCTAACCTAAGGTCCTAGACCGCCCACATCAGGTCTCCCGGTCCCCTAACGAAACAAGAAACGTGATGGGACGAAGCCTAATGCTTTTATCTTTCTAATGAGAGAAGTCCGATTTATTCCTAGGGTGCTATTAGCCTAAGTTTGATAATTGCTATGACTAAACAATTTGGTTGAGTATGGTCTTAATTGATTTGGCTTGTTTTGATTTATGTTGAAGGTTGCTTAAGAGTGATTTAAGGATGGATTAAGGTTTTGATTAATGTGTTTTTAAATATATTAAGGTTCTGTTTCAGTTGTTTAAGGTTCTGGAGTTTCAGGTTTAGTTTCAAATGATGGAAAGATGTCAGAATCGGTGAAATAGGACTGACGAAGAACTTGGGCGCACTTATGGTTGCGCCTAGGTTACTCAGGTAACTTGGGCGCAAAGATAGTGCCACCCAAGTGCCAGGGTCTGTGTGTTTAGGCTGGTGACGACGGTATCTGTTGGAAGTAGGTGGGCCTTTCAGATAGGTTTTAAAAACTTTTGACCCACTTGATGCAGGGATCAATTATCTAGAAGGCAACAAACCCAATCCAGGATGCATTCCCTCAAACTCATAGATCATGTACAATAACATATAGTATCTAGAAGATAGAAAACAACACCTAAACATGCAACGATGAAATCTACAGCAAACAAGGATGTAGATATACCTTTGGAGCTTTGTAGTGCTCTAATGGAGAATTTGAGTTCTTTCTTTGATGATGAACACCTTCACTAACCAAATCAAGATCTCCAACACCTTTTGATCTTCCACGCTATGTCCCATATTAGATCTCTTTTCTCAAGAAGATAGTGGAATCTTCAAGAGAAAACCCAACTAGTAACTCTAAAGAACTAAAGGACAAAGAGAAGAGAACTTAGAGAGGAAGAGAACTTGTGCAACACTTGCACAAAGGGGCTGAAATTGCTCACATTAATATGGACGTCCAAGAGGGGTTCTATCCCCTATTTTAGTCCTCCATTCCACCCTTTTCCTATTTGAAATAGAAGTTTAACTCCCATTACAAAGTAGTAACCCTTTCCCTTGCTAGTTGCCATAGAAGTCTCACTTCCACAACAATTAGTAGCTTTCTCCTTTCTAATTAAAATAGAAGTCCTACTTCCATTAATAATTAGAAACTTACTATTACCACTATTAGAAGTCTCACTTCAAATAGAAACAGTAACCTTCCTATTAGAGTTCAAGTAGAATTAGTATCTTTCTAATAATTTGGGCTAGCGTGGGGACCACTAGGGATTCCTTAGAAAGCTGGCTCCAACTGGGACACGGAACCCTACATCTCATGTGCAATCCGGGCCCATAGTTAATTGCAAATAACTCCACTATATAAATGCAATTGCACTCCAGTCTTAGGAATATATTACAATGAAGACCCTAAACTTCCTCAGTACCACAAGTAGGCCCCTCTATCAATATCCATGGATCAATTGGACCTGTCCACCAAATTAGATCCATATCTAATTATCCTTGAGCCCCAATTATTTATAGTGATCATTTGGTACCGATACAATTAACTCTTAATTGGAATGGGTGCGCACTTACCAATGATAAATCCATTAATTGGCACAAGGGGATATGAAAGATAGATTCCATCTTGACCATTGAATGTTCCAACAGCTCTACTACCACGTACCCAAATCACCGAGGTGTTGACCTACAATTGGCCTCACTCATTGGTGACTCAAAGCAAATGCATAGATAGAAACTTCAGTTCATTAATGTCTCAGGATTATGAGCCTATTGCTAGGGAATTATGAGAGCAGACCTTAAAGTAAAGACAGTGTACATAAGGTGCTTCTCATGGTCCTTCAATACATCTAATGTACCGGCACCATGATCCAGAATCTTACATTCTGATGATCGAGACAAATCACACTATCTCATAGAGATCAAAGTGTTGCAACCTTGTCAGATGAGATGCCCAATTTCATCACTGGTTGTGAAGATATTTAAGTATAAGATTTGCAATACATGTCTCCTGTGTGTGAATCTCATCTATACACATGTATTATATCTAGTATACTTGTGGACTCCGGTTTATCTCATGAACCATTATGTCGTTCGTATTGGTTATGTGCAAACAAGTAATAAAACACCATTCATCTCATGAAAGGAAAGCAATATTATATATTGATAAATAAAGAAATTAATCAATTTATTCATCATATACTGGTATTGAGACCATAAAACTAACAATCTCCCACTTGGGCTCAATGCCAATCAGGATTTGCATCTCATGCCCATCCCGTCTACATGTTGCTCAAAGACTTTGGTGGTCAAAGGCTTAATAAAGGGATCTGCCAGATTGTCCGCAGAAGCTATCTTGGTGATTGCAATATCACCTCTCTGCACAATCTCTCTGACCAAGTGATACTTCCTTTGTACGTGCTTTTGGCTTTTATGGCTCCTGGGTTCCTTGGACTGAGCGACTGCCCCGCTACTGTCACAGTAAACTATGAGCGGTTGTCGTGCCAAAGGTACCACTCCAAGTTCCATAAGGAATCTTTTGAGCAATACTGCTTCCTTAGCTGCTTCACAAGCCACTACATATTCAGCCTCAGAAGTGGAATCAGCGGTACATTCATGTTTAATGCTCCTCCAGCTGATAGCTCCTCCGCCAAGCATAAACACATAACCAGAGGTGGATTTCCTGGAATCCTTATCTGACATGAAGTCAGAATCTGTGTATCCGACTGGAATCAGCTCATTACTGCCGTAAATCAACATGTAATCTCTAGTTCTTCTCAAGTACTTGAGATAAGATTTTACAGCAGTCCAATGGTCAGGACCTGGGTTAGACTGATATTTGCTGACTAAGCCCACTGCATGACAGATATCCGGTCTAGTACATAGCATAGCATACATGAGGCTACCAACAGCCGAAGCGTATGGAATTGCTCTCATTTGCTCCTTTTCCTCCGGGGTCTTGGGACCCTGATCCTTGGAACGGTGCACTCCATGCCTGAAAGGTGTGATACCCTTCTTGGAGTTCTGCATAGCAAACAGTACCAGTACCTTATCTATGTAAGCAGCTTGAGATAAGCCAATCATCCTGTTTTTTTTGTGTCGACGGAGTTTGATCCCTAGGATGTAACTAGCTTCTCCCAAGTCCTTCATATCAAAAGTCTTTGCTAAACAAACTTTTATTGTTGACAACATTCCTATATCTTTCCCAAGGAGAAGGATGTCGTCGATGTATAAAATCAGAAAAACTACCCTGTCACCTTCATTTTTCATGTACACACATGACTCATCCGGATTTTGACTAAAACCAAATGATTTGATTGCCCGGTCAAAATGAATGTTCTAGCTTCGGGATGCCTGCTTCAGTCCAAAAATGGACTTCTGCAGCTTGCAAACTCTTTGCTTTTGGTTACTTGCTATAAAACCGTCTGGCTGTATCATATAGATGTCTTCCTCAAGATGGCCGTTGAGAGACGCCGTCTTGACATCCATTTGCCAAATCTCGTAATTGGGATGAGCCGCTATGGATAAGAGTATCCGGATGGACTTGAGCATGGCTACCGGCGAGAAGGTTTCCTCATAATCGATACCCTCTTTCTGAGTATACCCTTTCGTAACAAGCTCGGCCTTAAATGTCTCAACTCTTCCATCTGGTCCTCTCTTTCTCTTGTAGACCCACTTGGACCCAATAGGTTTGATATTGGTAGGCAAGTCCACAAGTGTCCAGACCTGATTAGAGTACATAGACTCCATCTCAGCTTTCATAGCATCTTGCCAATGTCCTGAATCTATGTTGATGATGCCAAAAAGTTTTTCGGGCACCATCGGTCAAGTGGTAAGCAATTAATGTGAAAATTAATGGAGAGAGAGAGGGTTTATAGTGGTTTGGTCAGTGTGACCTACGTCCACTTCAATGAGTTGCTTTACTGATTCGGGGAAGAGATTACAAAGTAGATGGGTACAATGATAGTGAAAAAAATAGATTGGATTTCCTTCGTTGGTAGGACTCTCCTTTTATACTCTTCCCCTAACGGGTGGGGAGATTCTCCAGCGACGTACACTCCATTCTAGTGGAGTCTCCCGAACTGTCCTCAACAGATGAGCAAGTAAGATTTCTTCCGCGAGACTTGGTGAAGGCCGTTTAAAGGAACGACGCATTGACTCTGTCGTTCAGTGGATCCGGACCCGGCCCTTTTTTGGGTGGGTGATGACCCGGGCTCATCATGGACTTGAGTCAGATCGACCTAACCCGCTATCGTGGACTGAGCCGTTTGGGCCTAACCCGTCATTGCGGACCGAGTCATTTGGGCCTAGCCCATCATTTGCCCCTCAATGTCTCGCGCCAAAGGAGACTTTGAAAGGGAGACATTTGAAATATCCAGGCTTCTTCATGCCAAGCAATTTGTAGCTTTTCCAGAAACTGTCTGTCTTCGCCCTTGGGGTTTCATAGAAGAGTCCTTTCCGCGGTTCTTTCCCTCTTTGAATTTCCCTTTTAATACATGGACTTCGCAGAGGGGGTCCGGGGGTGTCCCCCGGTGGTGGTCGAGCTCCCGGACTAAAAAATCAGAGTGTTCTTCCTTCTTGAAAACCCTAGTAGGCAGGTTATAAATAGGGATTGTTCATCCCCATCCTTCCTTACAGTGGCTGTTGTTCCTTTGGAGCCTTTTCTTTTCACCTTTTGCTTGTTAAAAAGGAGAGGAATCAGGTATTTGTATCTTCTTCTTGTTAATAAGAGGAAAAGGATTGGAATCAGCCATCATGGGTTATCAGCAAGAAGTAGAAGAGTCGGGCAATGGAAGCATGGCCAGCCCTGCTGCTGATGGCGACGCCGCACAAGGCAAGGGCGGTGAGGCAGCGGCTGCTGCCGTGGCCAAGCGGGCGAGAAAACACCTGCAGGACTGGGCGCCCCAGGCGAGGGCGCCCCTGTTGCGGGGCGAGCTGATCATGGCCGGACTGGGCGCCCCAGGCGGGGGCGTCCCAGCTGCTGGCTGCTTGACGTCAGCCGCTGTTGTGCACCAGGAGGGCGTGGGGAGATGGGCTGCGTTTGCTGGCGTGGAGACACGGGACGCCCAGGCAGGGGGCGCCCCTGCTGCTGGCGAGGAGATCGAGGCCGGGCGGGGGCGCCCCTGCTGCGGGCGAGGCGAGCAAGGCCGGTCTGGGCGCCCTAGGCTGCGGGTGAGGCGAGCACCGACACTGGAGGTGCTGCTGTTAGGAATTTTCTAGATTGCAATTTGATGGATGCATTTCATTCTAGCATCATTTGATTTACACACTTGCATGGGTTTTAAGTAAACTTGAAATCTTGTTTTATTCATGCATTGCTTTTAAGATTTGTAAAAGTATTGATTTATGCATGATTTGTTTTTTAATCTTGGATGCATTTGATTTAGAAAAGAGTTTTCAAGAAATCAAGCAAGCCTTTGTTTTAAAAGTTTTGAATCTTTTTAGGCTTTTTATGTCATGTTTTAAAAACCATTAGAATCTTTAAAACATGTTTTCCAAGCTTGATTTAGTGGCCAAAAGGTCCCCCATAGAAAAACCTTCAAATATGCAAAAGTTGCAAAGGGAGGCTGTCCCGGCAGTGTCGCCGGTCGACCGAGAGGCATGTCTCGGTCGACCGAGACAACTGGAGGTAAAACCTGCAGTTTTTGAACTGAAGCCTTCAACGGTCAGAAATCTGACCGTTGTGCTTTCCCGGTCGACCGAGACCTCTTTGTCGGTCGACCGAGGACTAGCCGTTGGCAACTTTTTGCTATAAATATGAGTTCTTTCCCTTGCCAAAAGTTGAGAATTTGTAAAGAAGAGAACCAAGGGATGAAGGGGATGATTAGGAAAGCTAAAGCTTGGATTAATGAAGTTAAACCACCAAGTAGGCTCTTCCTTCCTTAATCATATGTTTTCATGCTTTTGTTTTATTTTTGGTAAATCATTTCTAGCATGTTAAACTATGTTTGTGTTGTGTCCTTAACATGTGTTATGTTTTGAGTTGATTTATTGTTTTGGATACAACACCATATGATTCAATCCAAGTAGTACTTGAATTGGTAAATCAAAGTAGATCATGTTAATGAAAGAACTTTGGTAAATCATATGTAACATGATCCATATACTTGGTTGAATCTTTGGTTGTTGTTTTCCATCATAAGAACATCTCTCTCAAAACTAACTTATGTTTTGGATTCAACTTCTTTACAAATCATATGTTTTCATGTTTTGTTTTATCATTGGTAAATCTTTGTAACATGTTAATCTATGATTTGTTGTATCCTTAGCATGTGTTATATTTTGAATAGATCTATTGTTTTTGATACATCACCATTGATTCATCAAAGTAGTACTTTATCTTTGGTAAATCTAAGTAGATCATGTTAATGAAATATGTAACATGATTCATATACTTTGTTGAATCATTGGTTGTTGTTTTTCCATCATAAGAAAATCTCTCTCAAATGTATCTTATGTTTTGGATCCAACAACATTACAAATCATATGTGTATTATTGTTTTAATGCTTCACAACTTGCCTTACTTTGATTGGTAAATCTTTTTCAAGTTGTCCTTATAATTACATATGTTTTGTCCCCTCATTTTCAATCAAATCTATTTTTATGTTTTGAGCTTCATTGGTGATTTGATTGACATCCCTATGCCTCACATGTTTAGAGCTAATCCATTTCATACAACTTGTGTAACTTTGATATCATTAACAAGTTGTTACTTTTAACATGTGATTGCATTATATCCTCAATCATAAATGTTTTATGAGCTAAAATTTTCAAAAGCCTTAGGCATACATTTATGAGCTTTCATTTTCTAAATGATTGAGGACCACACACACACACTTCATTTGTTTTCATCTTTGCATTCATAGTGTGAGTGTGTATTTGTATTTCACTTCCATATCCGCCTATTTAAGAGGCAATGTAATGAGCTTAATTGAATCTCCATCAAGTGTATGTTAGACACTAATTTAGTGAGATAACCAACCTATGGTTGAAGAGGTTATTGCTTAGCCTATAAAAGCATATTGTATAGGTTGATGTTAAGCCTTGAAAAACATCATTGTAAGGTTATTGCTTAGCCTTGGAAAGCATATTGTAAAGGTTATTGCTTAGCCTATTGAAAAGCATAAATAGTGGAAATCCGGTGGGGTGTTGGATCACAAGCCGGTAGTGGATGTAGGCATTGAGGCCGAACCACTATAAATACTTGTGTGATGGTGCTTGCTTTGTGGTGATTGTTTTCTTTAAGCTTCCGCATTTTGTTTGATAATCATCACTTGTGACTAGTTTGTTTTAAAGAAGTTAAAATTGTTAAAATTGGTCATAAAAGAAGCTCACCCTATTCACCCCCCCTCTAGGGTTCGGATCCCCATGGACTTACAGCTGCCACTGGGCGCCAGGTGGGCGAGGCCGAACGGTTGCCTGCCGTGGGTGGTAGACAGGCAGCAGGCAATGCCGGAGGGGCTAGCATGATGGTTGGATGCCTGGGGCGCCCCTGCTGTGGGCGGCGAGCAAGGCAGGGGCCTGGGCGCCCCTACTGCTGGGCGTGCAACCCTCTCTCCTGGTGGGCATGCAGCCTCTGCTGCTGGTGGTGGGCGTGCAGCCCTTGCTGCTACTGGTGTGCGTGCAGCCCTTGCTGCTACTGGGCGTGGTGGAAAGGACGCCCCTTCCTTGGGTGCCCCCACTACGGCGGCGAGGAGTCCGGCCCAGCCTGCTATTGATGGAGAGGTGAATATGGGCGATGCGGCGGAGGGCACATCACGTCCTCGTCGCAAAAAGTATCGAGGAAAAGTGGTCTTCGACGACGACGGGTCCAAGGTGAGCACTCTTTTCAGCTTGCTCACTACCAATAGTGATGTTTTTAGAATTGTGTCTACCTATCACATTCCCCTTACTGTGTTATGCCGTCGGGCTGAGACGGATGAGCCCGCTTGTGACTATTCGTCGGGTGAGATCGCCATTTACGAAGAGATGCTTGAAGCTGGGCTTAGGTTCCCCATGCCCTCCCCCGTTTGTCGCGTTCTCCATTACTTCTCACTGACCCCGGGGTGGTTAGCGCCCAATGGTTGGAGGGTTCTGCTTGGCTTTCTTGCACTATGGAGGAGGGTTCATCAGGAGGATGTTTCTCCTGTGGAGTTCCATGCTGCCTATAGCCTGATTGAGTCTCCGGCCCCAAATAGGGGATGGTATTATCTTACCCCTAGGGGTGGCAAGCTTCTTACGGGCCTACGTTCGAACTGCCACAGTTGGAAGTCCCGTTTCTTCTTTGTTGGCGTAGAGTGGGCCTCTTAGACAGACCGAGTAATGGTGCCAACTCGATGGGGAGATGCCAGGATACTTGGTAAGCCACTCTTTTGCTACCTTTTCCCTTTATTAATATTTTCTATGTGCTCACCCGTTGCCTTTTTGCAGACTCGCCGGTACTCTCCACGAGTCAGGAACCGAAGCTGCAGGTCGTAAGGGACCATCCTGAAAAGGACTTGGGTGTTCTCTTACCCAAA
Source organism: Cinnamomum chago (assembly GCA_038049695.1). Lineage (NCBI taxonomy): Eukaryota > Viridiplantae > Streptophyta > Magnoliopsida > Laurales > Lauraceae > Cinnamomum > Cinnamomum chago. The sequence continues at coordinate 50,761,811 of CP142455.1, read as the reverse complement.
GAAAGTGGCAGTGTAGTGGAGCTAGTGGCCCTTCTCAGGCACCTCCGGCGAAGAGAAAAGGTATTTGACTTCTGTTTTTCCTTTCTCTCTTTTTTTATATGCACAAGTAACATTTTTGGCTTTTGCAGTAGTGGAAAGAGGGATGATCCGAGCTCTCCTTTCAAGTAAGAGTACCCCTCCTTCTGGAGCTCGCCCTTCGAGTGGGACTGCCCCTCCACCCAAGGCGGCGAGGGTAGACAGCATCACGAGGGGGGACTCCCCGCCAGCGTCTTTCAGGCCAGTTCTCTCACATCTGCCCCTTCAACGGGGGCACGACTGTGTTCCCATAGGGCGGCCTCTCCCACAGTGTCGCCCCAGCCAGCAACCTCTTTTGCCCCGATTGCTATTCGAGGGTCCTCCTCTCCAGCTGTACCTCCTGCCCCTCCTTTGTGTCCCCCACGCTCGGGGGTTCCTCCCGGGGCTGGTCCGATGCCGGGCAACCCACTAGTGATCCGGGAGAGGCTTGGGAGATTTTTGTTTCCTCCCGAGGTTTCACGGATCACTTCTTTGGGTACTGAGAGGGTCATAGATACATTCCTGGAGGGTCTGGCTCAGGTAAAGGCTTTTCCTTTTCTCCAGACTTTCAATTTTTTTTTTTTGTGTCTCATTTCCTTTCCTATTAATCCAGGCTTCCACTGCATCCGTCAGCTTGCTGTCAAAGGCTAGACATAACAGCCAGTTGAAGCGAGAGAATGAAAGTATGCGGAAGGAGCTCTCCATTGCTCAGAAGAAGATTGCAGATCTTAAAGCTGCTAGGGGAGCTTCTGAGGCCGATCTTGGGACGGCCCGTGAGAGGGTGTCCCGGTTAGAGACTGAGCTCTCGTCAGCCAGCGAGAGGGCTACCAGGGCGGAAGGTGAGCTCTTGACTGCCCGCGAAAGGGAGTGCAAGTTCGAGACTGCGCTTTCATTAGCCCGCGAGAGGACGAGGAGGGCAGAGGCTGAGTTGGTGGAGACCCGCGAGAGGGCTTCACTCAGGGAGGCTGAGTTGGTGGAGGCCCGCGAGAGGGCCTCACTCAGGGAGGCTGAGCTCGTGCAGGCCCGCGAGAGAGCCTCTCTCAGAGAGGCTGTCGTGGCAACAGAGATGAAGGCAGTGCACGATAAAGCTTCTCAGGCTGAAAAGGAGCTAGCGGAGGGCGTCGCCTATGCCTTCATTGATGGGTATGAGGAGCTTCGAGGGAAGATTGTTGTTGCTTTCCCTAACCTTGACCTTTCAGGCTTTTCACCCACAGAGGAGCCTGATGGAGGTCTGGATGACGCAGAGGATGGCGAGGAGGATGAGGAGGATGATGACAACGACGAGGGGAGCCATGAGAGTGGTTAGGGTGTAGGAGACTTTGCTATGCTTCATTATATGTATTTTTTTTTTTGGCAAAGGCAATTGTGTAGCCTAACATTTGGAATGAATAAAATATAGAACTTTAGTTATCCACTGCTCATGATAAAAGAACATTTTACAAAGTGCTACAGAAAAATTGAACTACCCCTTTCCATGGCCTTTTTTCCCCTTCATATGTCATTGGTAGTATTTCTTCAGATGTTCTGCATTCCACGGATGAGGTAAGACTTTCCCTTCCGAATTTTGAATCCTGTAAGTGCCTGGCCTTACCACCTCTGTTATGAGGTAAGGACCTTCCCAATTCGGGCCAAATTTGCCTTCTTGAGAATCCTTAGTGGCGAGAATTACTTTTTTAAGGACCAAATCTCCGGGTTGGAGGGGGCGAGGCTTTACTCTGGAGTTATAATATTTTGCCATGCGCCGCTTGTACTCAGCATTGCGGACGTTAGCCATCTCCCTCGCTTCATCCATCAGATCGAGGTTGATTCGAAGTCCCTCCTCATTGGTATCGGGGTCGTGGTACTGGACCCTAAGAGAGTCGACCCCAATCTCGACAGGGATGACTGCCTCAGTCCCAAAGGCGAGAGAGAAAGGGGTTTCCCCGGTTGGAGCTCTTGGCGTGGTCCGATACGCCCACAATACCCCCGGAAGCTCGTCGACCCAAAGGCCCATTGCTCTTTTGAGTCTTGTCTTCAAGTTTCGCAGGACCGTTCTCACCATGACCTCTGCCTGCCCGTTTGCCTGTGGATGTGCCAGGCTAGAATGGGGCTGCTTGATCTGAAGATCGGAACAAAATGAGTTGAAGAGTTTGTTGTCAAATTGCTTTGCATTGTCACTGACGATGGCATGTGGGATCCCAAAGCGGCAGACTATGCTTTTCCAGACAAAGTCTTTCACTTTGGAGTCTGTGATCTTCGCCAAGGGTTCTGCCTCCGTCCACTTCATAAAGTAGTCAATGGCGACCACTACAAATTTACATTGTCCTTTACCCAATGGGAGGGGGCCTAGGATGTCGATCCCCCACTTGGAGAAAGGCCATGGGCTCATGATGGAAGTGAGTTCCTCTGGGGGCTGCCTTGGCACGGTGGCAAAGCGCTGGCATTTGTCACATTTTCTGGCAAATTCTTTGGCGTCCGCTAGCATGATGGGCCAAAAGAAGCCTTGCCTAAGTGCTTTGTGAGCAAGGGAGCGCCCGCCTGAGTGGTTCCCACAAATTCCCTCATGGATTTCCCTTAGGGCATAGTCAGCCTCTTCGGGAAAGAGGCACTTTCGCAGAGGTAAAGAGTAGCCCTTCTTGTAGAGGACATCTTGCAAGAGTGTGAACTTGGAAGCTCTCATCCTCAGCTTCCTCGCCTCAAGGGGGTCCTCTGGTAGTGTACCCTCCTAAAGGTACGCCCTTACAGGGGCCATCCAGCTCGTTTCAGCTGTAGTATAGTTGATGTTCGCAGTGCTTTCATTCATCTGGCTTGGTTTGAGCTGGTGCCCAAGGAATGCTGGTTCGCCTGGAGAGATCTCAATAAATGAGGCGAGCCTGGCAAGTGTGTCGGCAGCAACGTTACTCTCCCGGGGGATATGACTGATTTGGAAGTGCTGAAATTGCGGGATCAACTTTTTCACTAGGCTGAGATAACTCTGCATTCTGGCTTCCTTTGCTTCGAACTCGCCCTTTACCTGATTCACTATCAGCTGAGAGTCGCTGTAAGCGATGAGGTATCAGGCGTTCATTTCTAAGGCCAACTTCAAACCGAAGAGGAGAGCCTCGTACTCAGCTTCGTTGTTGGAGGCTGGAAAGTGGAACTTCACTGCATACTTGAGGGGTGTGCCATCAGGGCTGATTAAGACAAGACCCGCTCCACCTCCACTGCTGGTCGCGGAGCCGTCAACATAAAGCTTCCATAGTGGCACTAAGGGATTCTGGGCACCAGATTGAGAAATAGGGAGCGACGGGGCGCCCGAGGTAGGCATTGCTTGGGCGCCCAGGGCTGCTGGGGGAGCCTAGGCGCCCAGGGCTGCTGGGGAGGCCTGGACGCCCAAGGCTTGGGCGCCCAGGGGTGCTGGAGATGCCTGGGGGCCCAGGGCAAGAGATGCCTGGGCGCCCAGGGTTGTCTGGTCTCCCGCGGAGGCTTGGAGATCTGGAGCTATACGGGCGACCTCTTGGTTGTCCTCCTCCGGTGGCGACCCACCTTGTATGGGCGAGGCTAGTTCATCCGTCTCCCCCTCTGCTTGTGTGAACTCAGCTACAAAGTCTGCCAAGGCTTGCGCTTTGATGGCCGACCTTGGCTGGTACTGGATATCAAACTCTCCCAGCTCTACTGCCCATTTGACGAGCCTCCCGGATACATCCGGCTTTCCTAGTACTCTCTTCAAAGGTTGGTCAGTAAATACAACAATTGTGTGACTCTGGAAATAATGTCGCAGCCGCCTTGCTGTCGAGATGAGGGCGAGCGCCAGTTTCTCCAGCTCCGTGTATCTGAGCTCTGCCCCTCGGTATGCTCTGCTTACGTAATAGATGGCCTTCTGCACTCCATCATGATTTCTGATAAGGACAGAGCTGACTGCTGAGGGGGAAGCAGAGAGGTACAAATATAATACCTCTCCGGGTGCAGCATGTGACAGAAGAGGGGGAGTGGCCAAGTAGGCTTTAAGCTTTTGGAATGCCTCCTCCGCCTCGGGCCCCCACTCGGAAGCTTTCCTGAGGATCTTAAAGAAAGGCAAGCACTTGTCTGCAGACTTGGAGACAAATCTGCAAAGTGCTGTAACTCTTCCATTGAGGCGTTGTAGCTCCTTGGTGGAAGTGGGCGACCTCATGCCCAATATAGCCTTGATTTTGTCGGGATTCGCCTCTATCCCCCGTTGATTGACCATGAATCCCAAGAATTTTCCCGATCCCACGCCGAAGGCGCATTTCTCAGGATTGAACTTCATGCAATAGAACCTGAGAATACTGAAGGTTTCCTGGAGATGGTCGATGTGATCTGCGGCAGCGAGGCTCTTCACCAACATGTCGTCCACATAAACCTCCATGGTCCGCCCAATCTGTGAGTGAAACATTTTGTTCACCAGGCACTGGTAGGTTGCACCTGCATTCTTCAACCCGAAAGGCATGACCCTCTAGCAATAGGTACCATTCGGGGTGATGAACGACGTCTTCTCTTGATCTGGGGGATGCATGCTGATCTGGTTGTATCCAGAATAAGCATCTAGGAAGGAGAGGAGTCCATGTCCCGCTGTGGCGTCGATGAGGAGATCAATCCTGGGCAACGGGAAGCAGTCATTCGGGCACGCCTTGTTAAGGTCAATGAAGTCCACGCATAGGCGCCACTTCCTATTTGCCTTTCTCACCATAACAACATTCGAGAGCCATTCGGGGTATGCCACCTCCCTTACAACTCCATTCTCTATCAGCTTCCCGACCTCCTTGTCCATTTCTTGGGCCCTTTCAGTGGAGGCGCCGCGTAGCTTTTGTCGGATAGGCTTGTGGTGGGGGTCGACATTGAGGCGGTGAGTGGCGACTTCGGGATCAATCCCTTCAAGATCCGCATGTGACCATGCAAAGAGGTCCATGTTGTTCTTTAGAAAGTTTGTCAAGCCGCGGACCAGATCTTCAGGAAGAAAAGATCCAATGAATACTTTCCTATCAGGAAGGTCTTCATTTAAGACAATAGTGGTGAGTGCTTCAACTGGTTCTCCCCTCTCAATGGTGGCGTCGTCCCTTGGATCAAGGGTCTCTATCTGCAATGCTTCCTTTGGCCTCTTGTCCTTTATTGTGGAGACATATCACTCCCTGGCGGCCAACTGGTTTCCCCTGACCTCTCCGATTCCATTAGAGGTAGGAAAGTGGAGGATGAGATGATAGGTGGAGGGGACAACTTTTAACGTATTGAGGGCAGGTCGCCCCAATATGACGTTGTAAGCTGATGGGCAGTCAATCACCATGAAATTGACCATGATAATGGAGCTTTGAGGTGCTACTCCAGCGGTGACTGGAAGCGTAATTGCTCCTAGGGGGTACATCTTCTCTCCTGAGAAACCAATAAGAGGTGACTTGACAGGTCGTAGCCTTTCCCTGCCCAGGCTCAACTTGTCATAAGCCTCTGCATACAGTATATCAGCAGAGCTGCCACTATCCACCAAGATCCTACGCACCTGGAAATTGGCGATGGTTAGGGTGATTACCAATGGGTCGTCGTGGGGGAGCTGTACTCCTTCCAGGTCTCTATCCAAGAAGGAAATGACCTCGCCGTCACCATGCCTGGGCGCTTTGGATGGGCGTGCTTCATCAGGGTGTCTGGCCTTTCTGGCATGGGCCTTCATTGCTGAGAGCGACTCCGCCGATCCCCCGGAGATAGTTTGAATTTCTTCGAAGGGCTGTTGATTCTCTTGGCGACGAGGTGGTGATGGTGCTTGGGCCCTTTCAGCGACATACTGGCACAGGTGTCCACGCTGGATGAGATCCTCGATCAGCCTCTTGAGTTCGTAGCAGTCGTCGGTGTCATGGCCATGGTCGCGATGGAAGCGACAATACTTGTTAGGATTTCTGCGATTTGGGGGAGACTTCATCTTCCCTGGCCATTTAACCGCGGGATCATCTTGGATCTGTAGCAAGATGTGCCCAACTGCTACATTGAGAGGGGTGAAGGCTTGTTTGTCTCTCTGAGGAGCTGGACCAAGCCTCTCTTTGACGGGTACCCTCTCCGTCCTGCTTCGCTTGTTGCTGTTCTCCTTCTTGTCATCTCTATCTTGCTCTTTCCCCTTGCCCTCTGGTCTAGAGGACTCTCCTCGCCTAGCCCTGGTGATGTCCTCAGCATTCATGTATTTCTGGGCTTTTGCCAGCAGCTCCGGGAAGCTCTTTGGAGGGCGCTTCATCACCGAAAAGAGAAAGCTTGACGAGCGAAGGCCTCCCAGGAAGGCTGTCATGGAGACCTTGTCGTCGGGCTCTTCGACTTGGAGTACCTCCTCGTTAAAACGAGTGAGATAGCTCCGGAGGCTTTCATTCTTATCTTGCTTTATGCTAAGCAGGTACATGGCGGGCTTCTGGTGGCGGCGTCCTCCAATGAAATGTGACACGAAGGACTTACTTAACTCTGCAAAGGTGGAGATGGAGGCCAGGGCCAGGCTGGAGAACCATTGCCGCGCGGAGCCCTTTAGGGTGGTTAGAAATGCTCGCACATGATCTCGTCAGAGATGTTGTGTAGTTGTATTAGGGTTTTATAAGTTTCCAAGTGATCCAGCGGGTCCTTGGTTCCATCAAAGGTCTCCATGGTCGGCATTTTGAATTTTTTGGGGAGTGGGTAGTTTGCCACGGAGGGTTTGAACGGTGTGTCCGTTCTATGTACCAGGTAGTCTATTGATTCTGGTACCTGTGCCTTCATGGCATTGAAGACATTGCCAATCTGATTTTGCATCTCCTTGATCTTCTCGTCCAAATGATTGGGCGCTTCCCTGGTCTGACCTCGGAAACGACTCTCGCCTTCTAGGCTGTAATTCTCACTTCCCTCCTCCTGGAAATCAGGATCCTCATCATTGGAAGCAGAGGGAGGAGGTGGAAGTCCACCGCGATTCGACCCTCCTGGGGCTCCACACGGGGGAGGAGGTACGTCGAGATGAGCGCGGCCTTGAGGGTTGACCAGGAGTCTCCCGTGTGGGACGACAGGCGAAGCTCCAGCAGATGTGCCCTGGGCGTGGGCGCCATGATGATGGGCGCCCAGGGTGCCATGAGGATGGGCGCCCAGGGGTATTCCTCGACCCTGGGCGCCTTGGGGATGGGCGCCCAGGTGAGGGTGGCGTCGGTTGGCACCTCGGCCCCGGGCACCGTATGGACGGGTGCCCGGGTGAGGTGCCCCTCTGCGTGGAGCAACGGGTTGTTCCGAGCGCGGTACTTCCTGTGGCCCTGCACCTAGTGCTCCTCCCTGCCCCGCCAGCATGAGTTGCAATATTTGTTGGTTATGAGTCACCAGCTGCTGCATGGTCTCCAGCATCTGTTGAGGAGAGGGAGCGGGAGCATTTGGTGCAGGGTTGGTCGGTGGAGGATTACCCTCGCCTTCCCGTGAAGGATTACCATCTTGTCGCCTTGTTGACCTGGTGATCGGCATGGCTTTTTGGAAAAAGGAAATTCTTTTCGTTTCCCACAGACGGCGCCAAACTGATGATGCCAAAAAGTGTTTCGGGCTCCCCCGGTCAAGTGGTAAGCAATTAATGTGAAAATTAATGGAGAGAGAGAGGGTTTATAGTGGTTCGGTCAGTGTGACCTACGTCCACTTCAATCAGTTGCTTTACTGATTCGGGGAAGAGATTACAAAGTAGATGGGTACAATGATAGTGAAAAAAATAGATTGGATTTCCTTCGTTGGTAGGACTCTCCTTTATACTCTTCCCCTAACGGGTGGGGAGATTCTCCAGCGATCTCCAGCGACGTATGCTCCATTCTGGTGGAGTCTCCCGAACTGTCCTCAACAGATGAGCAGGTAAGATTTCTTCCGCGGGACTTGGTGAAGGCCGTTTAAAGGAACGACGCATTGACTCTGTCGTTCAGTGGATCCGGACCCGGCCCTTTAATGGGTGGGTGATGACCCGGGCTCATCATGGACTTGAGTCAGATCAACCTAACCCGCTATCGTGGACTGAGCCGTTTGGGCCTAACCCGTCATTACGGACCGAGTCATTTGGGCCTGGCCCATCATATGTCGTTAATTGCTTCATCATAGTTACAGGGATCTTGTTTCAGTTCTTCCGGGACTGCCTTGTAAGATCTCCCAAGAACGAGAACCTATCAGGGGGCCTGATTATTCTCCCACTACGACGAGGCACTGGTGTAACTACTAGGTCTGGTACGAGCGGTTCTTTCTCAAGTTTGGTCATATTTGGATTTGGAATTGATTGTTCTTGAATCTCTTCCAAGATCGCCTTTTCTAAAGATTTCCGGTCCATCATATAATCTTCCTCCAGAAAAACCGCATTGGTGCATACTAGCACTTTCTGCTCTCTGGGATTATAGAATAACCAACCTTTAGTTCCTTTAGGATATCCTACAAACGTGAATACTTCCAACTTCGTTTCCAACTTATCCGTGTTTACTTTTAGAACCTGTGCTGGACAACCCCAAATGTGTAAATGTTGTTGACTAGGCTTTCGCCCAGACCATAACTCCCGGGGAGTCTTAGGTACAGACTTAGATGGTACGAGGTTTAGTATGTACATCGCAGTATCCAAGGCATATCCCCAAAAGGATATAGGTAATCCTAAGAAACTCAACATAGACCTAATCATATCTAAAAGAGTCTGGTTCCATCTTTCTGCTACTCCATTCTGTTGAGGCATACCAGGAGCAGACAACTGGGATATAATCCCATTTTCTGATAAGTGTGCCATAAAATCACCAGAGAGATATTCCCCTCCTCGATCTGATCGAAGAGTCTTGATACTTTTACCTAATTGTTTTTCCGCTTCCGCTCGAAACTCTTTGAACTTTTCAAAGCCTCGGACTTGCGGTGCATAAGGTATATGTATCCATATCTTGAATAATCATCTGTGAAAGTGATGAAATATTCGTATCCTCCTCTGGCCCTGACATTAATGGGTCCACACACATCAGTATGCACTAATTCCAATAAATCTTTGGCTCTATTGCCCCTGGATGAAAATGGTCTTTTCGTCATTTTGCCTTCCAGATAGGACTCACAGACAGGCATTGGTTCTACAACCAATGAAGGCAAGATACCATCTTTCACTAGCCTGTCAATCCTATTTAGGTTTATATGACCTAGCCTCAAGTGCCAAAGCTTTGTTGGATTAGATGAAGGTGACCTTCTCTTTAATGATGGCCTATTAATTATTTCGGTATCATGTATCTCATACATTGTGGGAGTTAACAGATAAAGCCCATTGGTTACATTGCCAGAACATATAAAAGTACCGTTCCTCTTTATGACAACTTCAGTACCAAAAGTAATAGAATAACTTTTATTCACCAAACTAGAAACTGAAATTAAATTCCTTCTTAAAGATGGTACATATAGAGTGCCTGACAAAACCAACTTATTATCTTGAAAACATAAAGTAATAACTCCTACTGAGACCGCATATGCCTTAGCATTAGATCCTAGGTTGACAATGATTTCGCCGTCACTGAGTCTCCTGGTTTCCCGGAACCCCTACAACGAATTACATATGTGAATAGTTGCCCCGGAGTCCACACAGTAAGATTCCAAAGTATCAGTTGCAAAACTAACTTCAGAAACAAGTGACTTAATCATACCTGAGGTCTTCTTCTTAGATAAATAATCTGGACAATTCCTTTTCCAATGTCTTGTCATACCACAATGGAAACACTTTCCTTTTGTCCCTGATCCCTTAGCCTTGCCAACACCACCATTAGGACCATTCTCCACCTTAGGACCCTTTGGAACTGATTTCTTCTTGCCTTTCCGCCCTTTGCCTTTCGGTTTGGACTTGGCAAATGACTTTTCTAGTCATCCGGGCCGTTGGCTTTTTCTTCATAATCCCTTCAATCACCACCAGCTGGCTAGAAAGTCCAGCTAGAGTCAAATTCATCTTATTCATATTATAGTTGACTTTGAAATTGTTGAATGACTCTGGTAGTGACTCAAGGATTATGTCAATCTGCGATTCTGCATCAATCGCAGCCCCCAGTACATCTAACTCATTCAATGAGTCCATCATTTTCAACATGTGGTCCTGTACTGGTGTGCCTTCAGCCATCTTGATGCTTATAAGCACCCTCATAGCAGTCTGTCTAGCAGGCCTGCCCTGTTCCACAAACATCTCCTTTAAGTTTGATATAATATCATATGCAGTCTTAAAGGATTGATGCTGGTGTTGCAAAAAACTAGACATGGATGCCTGTATGTAACATCTGGCCATCTCATCGTCTTTGGCCCACTTGGTGTAAAGTTCATTTTCTTCCTGTGATGCTTCCGGCAATGGCTTATCAAGGGGGGGTTTGGTAAGGACATATTTATATCCTGAAGCTATTAGGACTATATCCAGGTTCCGTTTCCAGTCTACATAGTTGGATCCCACCAACTTATTCTGGTTGAGGATGGTCGCAATACCAGTATATGATGAATAGATTGATTAATTTCTTTATTTATCAATATAATCATGCTTTCCTTTCATGAGATGAATGGTGATTTATTACTTAATGCACATGACCAATATATATGACATAATGGTTCATGAGATGAACCGGGTCCCATTAGTATATTAGATGTGATATATGTATATGGATGAGATCCAGATATGAGAGATATGTGTCACAAATCTTATACTTAAAATATCTTCACAATCAGTGATGAGATTGGGCATCTCATCTGACAAGGTTGCAGCACTTTGATCACTATGAGATAGTGTGATTTGTCTCGATCATCAGAATGTAAGATTCTGGATCATAGTGCTAGTACATTGGATGTATTGAAGGACCATGAGAAGCACCTTATGAAATACTGTCTCGATTTAAGGACTGCTCTCATAATTCCCTAGCAATAGGCTCTCAATCCTGAGACATTGATGAACTCAAGTTTCTGTCTATTCATTTGCTTTGAGTCACCAATGAGTGAGGCCAACTGTAGGTCAACACCTCGGTGTCTTGGGTACGTGGTAGTAGGACTGTGGGAACATGCAATGATCAAGATGGAATTTATCTTCATTATCCCCTTGTGCCAATTAATGGATTTATCATTGGTAAGTGCGCACTCATTCCAATTAAGAGTTAATTGGATCGGTACCAAATGATCACTATAATTAATTGGGGCTCAAGGATAATAAGATGTGGATCTAAGATTGGATGGGACAAATTTATTCCAATTGATCCATGGATAATGATAGAGGGGCCTATTTGTGGTAATTGGGAAGTTTAGGGTCTTCATTGTAATTTATTCCTAAGACTGGAGTGCAATTGCATTTATATAGTGGAGTTATTTGCAATTAACTATCGGCCCGGATTGCACATGAGATGTGGGGTCGCGTGTCCCAGTTAGAACCAGCTTTCTAAGGAATCCCTAATGGTCCCCACGCTAGCCCAATATATTAGAAAGATACTAATTATAGTAGAACTCTAAAAGGAAATAGAAAGTTACTATTTCTATTTGAAGTGAGACTTCTAATAGTGGTAATAGTAATTTACTAATTATTAATGGCAGTAGGACTTCTATTTTAATTAGTAAAAGAGGAAGTTACTAATCATATTTGAAGTAAGACTTCTAATTGTGATTTAGTAAGCAACTAATTGTAGTGGAAGTAAGACTTCTATTGCAATTAGTAAGAGGAGGTGGCTTCAATGCTATAAAAAGATAAAAGGAGAGCCCTTGGATGTCCCCTATGCAATTCCATCTTGGAATTCACGCCCAAACATCTCTTGTACAGGAGTTGCACTCCTCTCTTCCTCTCCCTCTTCTAGTTCTCTTCTAGTTTCCTTTAGGGTTTTTCTCTTGGAGATCCCACCATCTTCTTTAGAAAAGAGAATCTAATACGGGACATAGCGTGGAAGATCAAAGGGTGTTGGACATCTTAATTTGATTAGTGAAGGTGTTCATCATCAAAGAAAGAGATCAACTTCTCCATTAGAGCACTACAAAGCTCCAAAGGTATAATCTACATCCTTGTATGTTGTAGATTTCGTGGTTGCATGTTTAGATGCTATTTTCTATCTTCTAGATAGGTTATGTTGTTGTACATGGTTTATGAGTTTGAGGGATTGCATCCTGGATTGGGTTTGTTGCCTTCTAGATAGTTGATCCCTACATCAAGTGGGTCAAAAGTTTTTCAAACCTATCCGAAAGGCCCACCTATTTTCCAACACTTGGTGCATATAAGCACCCTCATAGCAATTTGTCTAGCAGGCCTGCCCTGTTCCGCAAACATCTCCTTTAAGTTTGATATAATATCATATGCAGTCTTAAAGGATTGATGTTGGTGTTGCAAAAGACTAGACATGGATGCATGTATGTAACATCTGGCCATCTCATCGTCTTTGGCCCACTTGGTGTAAAGTTCATTTTCTTCCTGTGATGCTTCCGGCAATGGCTTATCAAGGGGAGGTTTGGTAAGGACATATTTATATCCTGAAGCTATTAGGACTATATCCAGGTTCCGTTTCCAGTCTACATAGTTGGATCCCACCAACTTATTCTTGTTGAGGATGGTCGCAAGTGGATTGAAAGTATTTGGATTCATGCTTGAAATACTGTAGCACATAACCATACATTCAATTAATGAATTTAAATGACATTAGGGTTTAGTATTCTACCAAATTTATATGGAATCCTCTTAACCACTAAATTCATAATACATCGGAATCCCAATCCCCGGGATATGCCTCCTTGGGGAGTGCGAATACCACCTAGATTGGTGCGGATCAAAGTTGGTCAAAATTAGGATTAAGACTAACTATCCATGATCCCCTCCATTCATTATTATCTAGGTATTTCATACCAAATAACGAATGACTCCCGATTAGCTTTGGTTTCTAAAATAAATGAAGCAAATCCTTGGGGATACTACATCATTATTTTAGTTAAGTGTGACCCACCAACTAGCATTGCATGACAACCGTTGCGAGCAGCTTCTCCTTGGGGAGTGGGGCCCCGCCCCGTCTCACCAACACTATCCATAGGAGATCCATATCTAGTAACCAAACAAGTAAAAGCCCTCCGTGGGGAACGGCCATTCTCAAGATGGTGCGAGGCTAATACTTTCCTTACAATGGACCTATGGTGGAAAACCATGGGAATTTTTAAACATAAATGCCCCACTCCCACTTAATATTTTAGAATTGAGGATTTCCTTGTAAGGTATTAGGGCCCACATATATATATGAACATCAAATCATCTCATGATATGATCAATGATTGGTTCCAAGTCAAGTTATTTTAAGGAAAGTCCAGTTTTTAAATTAGTGTTACCAATGGATCCATCTCATGGGCCCATCAACTCTAATTAGAACTCTTTCCAAAAATTAATTTGATTTGACCAATTTTGGTAACTTGCTATGTTTGGATCAGATTTGGAAACATTCTAAATTAAGCATTCATCCATAAATAGAAAGTGCTAAAATTAGAAACTAGCCCAAGCGGAATAGACTTCTTGGACTTCTAGACTTTCCAAAACTTTGGGATTCCTCAAACTCTTTGGGCATCACCAAAAGGCTTTTGGTAATCTTCAAACTCGTTGATTAGGAGTCCAACTTTACTTTCCTTCCTCGTCTCGGACATCGCCAGAATTTACAAATTTAGAAAAAATACATAAATTCTTGTGCCCCAATTATGAGACTTACATGGTAATCTAAACATGGAAATAAAAGGGCTATAGGGAAATTCACCATGCCTTGCCCTTTCACGGGAAACCAAGGAAACCGTGATGCCCTTTACACTTAGCCTCAAATAAACCAATAACCATAAAAAGAAAGTAAAAGACTTAAGGGCCATATGGAGAGGACATTATCCCCTGCAAGTTAGTATCTCATACAACCATACAAATCACAAAAATAGGCTGCCAAATAATGCTGAAAAATAGGATGTACGAGAAGACCCGAAACTGAGAAAAACAGTTTCTGCAACATGCTGTGCAGTAGGCTCGGTCGACCGGCCAAAGGGCTCGGTAGTTATGCCCACAAGGACTTGAAAACGCATAATAGCCTCAAGTAATTGTTGTTGATGCTTTGGTGAGGTTTAATCAAGTCGTGGACAGATACCTTAGCTAGGATCTTTGTAAGGTGCCCTAAGAGATCATACTCGATTCCAATTTCTATCGAAGTATAAGCTTTGTCATCAATTGTCTCCTCAACCTTACCGTTGAGGTTCTGTGAGCCTAGATCTTGGGTAGCCCGGTGAGGAGTTAACCAGGGAGGATGGATCTGTCTAGATTGGAGATGGGCTTGAGAAGTGTTCGTATCCGGGGGAGGGTCCGGTTGGGAATTCATAAGGATCGGTGGTTTTTGGTCATTTGGCTCATCGAAACTCACTTTGTAAAGGTTAGGAGGATCAATGATCTCGCCCATTCTGAAATTGAAGATTTTGAATTTGGTTTTCCCATCCCATGACACTATGTATCTTCGATAATCTTCTTCCTCAAAGAACTCGTGTAGCATGGTTGGCTATGGTTTATGCTTCCTTGGGTTGGGGCACGAACACATTGGTGTTCTATCATGGCTATGTTTATCAATTGAGTCTATGAGCTTTGTCCGGAGGTTGACGGCCCATGTTGAGGTAGGGGGTTTGTATAAATCTGCATGTTCGGAGCATTTTGTGCTGGATTGGTAGTCGCGTTTCGATTGGGAGGGGTATTCCGCGGGTCAGTTGTGTTTTTCGGCCTAATATTGCTCCAATCGATCCTACCTTCGTCATTTAGATCGTAAATCAGGTCTCTAACCGTGTAGCATTACGTGAGGTCATGCCCCGACATACTATGGTAGGCACAGAATTTGGTTTTATCTAGGTGTTCTGACCATTCCTGCGGTCGTTCCGGCGGGAGTTGAAGAGCATTTTGGCTTAGAAGGGACCAAAAGACAGCAGTCCAAGGTTGGGGTAAGGATGGGTAGTTTTCCCTTTTGGGCCCGAATCTTCTTCTATTCGCATTGTTTGTGTTATTTTGGTTGCCATTGTTGTCTCTATTGTAATTGAAGGGAACGGTCCCGTAGTTGGGTTGATGATTCGTGTTCTGATTCTGTGGCGGAACCGTTGAATTCGGAACTGGTTGCATGTGATCAGAGTTCTGGTTTTGATTCACCGGGGGTCCTTGGTTCCTTGGTGGTTGGTCATAACCTTTATTATTTCTTGAAGGATTCCGGAAGTTTTGATTGTTCCGTTGATAATTATGATTGTTCCTTTGATAATTCGGGTTACCGCCCTGGAAGTTGGAGTACTATTTTGCCCCTGATTTTGGTGTTGGTTAAAGCGGATGCTGTTTTGTTCTTGGTACGGTCGGTAAACTTCTTCTTGATTTGAGCTCACCTCAAAGGTCGCACGATTTTCTGGTTGGGTAGTTGTTCGTGCCCTATGCGTGTTCTTTTTATGGCCGATGATGGGGTTTAACACTCCTTCGTCCAAATTTTTTTTCATCCTGGACAATCTACGGTATAGGCCACTCTAACTAACAACCTCCCCGATCGTCATTTAAGCTCTCATTGGATCTTTCATATTTGATATGGCCATTCTCACTTGTTCTTCTTCTTGCATATTGCAGTCCGATCGTGCAAATTGATTTTGCCATCTCACCGCGAATTCCTCATAATCCTCATTGTTCTTTTGTTTGAGCTTTGCTAAGTCATGCCAGAGAGGTTTATTTTTAGTTAGGTGCTGGTATCGTGCTAGAAAATTTTCCACTATGTCTTCGAAGGTATTAATTTCATGGGAAGGTACAGACGTATACCAAGTCAATGCATCCCATATTAATGATTCCTGAAAATAGTTTATGAGCATGGAGTCATTGTCAGCAATGGCACAACATTTGTTGCAGAATGAGACTAGATGGTGTTGAGGGTCAGTTGTCCCATCGTAAGGTATGAATTTAGGAGCCCTAATAGGGAAAGGTGACTTCTCCTTTTCTTCTTTTTTGGTAAAACCGTAGAAACCTAGGTTTTTTCCAGTTGAGCTTAAAGACTTCTTCTTAATTTCATTTTTAAGCTCCTCTACATTTTTCTGCAATTCTTTAATTGCTAAAGGATCTAGGTATTGAATTTTCTGTGGTTGGCATGCCCCTTATGGTTCTAGTGGAGCAGGAGCGTAGATTGGCTCCTGGAACTGGTCTTGGGGATATGGTTGCTGAATTGGATGATAGCTTTGGTTCAATTGAGTTCCTCCATAAGCAATCGACTGTCCTCTATATGGGTCAACCATCGGGCTCGAGGTGGGCGGTCGATATGCCTGCGGATAGCGTGGCTCATCTCCCTAGTATGTTTGATAAGACTGTGTAACGCCTGAGGGATTGATAACATGTCTGTTCTGGACCGGTAGACCTTGATCTGAGTTAGGCACTTGGTAGATTGGGGTAGCCGGATTTTGGTAAATAGGAGGGGTCCTCTCATATTGAATCGGCTGGGGTTATAATATATCATTACCGACCGTCACAGGATTGTAATTCGTTTGATTGATTGGCGGAGGGGTCATAACATGGAATTGAGGTCGAGCCACCTCACGATGTTGATAGACATCTGACATTCCTATATGATTCAAAGGGTTTTGGTGAGAGGTGTTGGGAGTCATCAATTGTCCCTGGTTTACTAAACCATGAGTCGCTTAATGACACAGATTCTCGTTTATTGCGAGAGTCTGTGATGGTGCGATGACTCTAACCGGCACAGTGATAGGCGCATCAGCGGGCATCCCATACTATGGGATAGAGGAAGTGATTGGCTCCGTCTGACTAATTAGGGAAGAGTAGGGTATAACCTAAGAAACCACAGGATCGCTTGCTCAGAGAGAGTGATCTCTTGACGAAATATTATCGTGAACCCTATATCTTATAACCTGGCCAGTGGGACTGACTAGGTCGGTGTAGGTTACCCCTGAATGCGAGGAGAATTGATTCTTCCCTGACGAGTGAGATGGGGTAGATGTGTTAGAATGATTCCTTCCCATTGTAACGGTATTAACCGGGATTGGGCCTCCTTCGAAGAGGGGATTCATCTAGTTGTGGGTCATGACTTGAAGCTGCTAAGGATTCATCTAGTACCCTAGAGGGTTCTATATTTTGTGGGACTTGGAGTGACCCGCTGGTGGTGTGGGGCATTAGTGGGGGTGAAAGGGGTTGAAGGTCGGACATTCCGAACGTGTAACCCTCCATTCGTGAAGAAATATTTAGATGAGAATAGAGAGAGGAGGGGGGATGAGAAAAGCACGTTTTATGTTGTTCGGTAGTGAGTGCTAGTGCAAGTTTGTTTCTTATGATGTAATGAGGGAAAGCTTAGTGGACGGTCCATTGGAACCTCAGGTTTAATTTCATACTATACTCATAATAACCCTAAACTGAATGGGACACGGACATCTAATCACTGATTGGATGTTCGTGTCTTAGAATAAAATTCCAGAAAAACCCAAATAAGTGACAGGAAAACAAAAGAGGTCCCATCCCGGTCGCCAAGCTGTCGGATGTGACTTTTGATCCCCCCGGGGAGGAAAATCGCCATTCCTCTATATGTGCTATTTAAATTTTACATAAAAAATGAGGATTCCGACTCCCCTCAAAATCGATGAATCACAATCGCCAGCTACTGTAACGACCATAACACCGTTCTTAGACGAAAGCCAAAAAAAAAAAATGGGAGAAAATAAGTGGGTGGGTTCTTCTCTCGTCTAATGTGCTGCCGGCAACACACGACGGTTTTCCTGTCACATTAATTTAGGTCTCTTTGGGTCTCTATAATATTGGGTCAATTCAGGGTTATGAGACAGAATCCAAATAAGGTTAATCCTCACATAGCATAATCATGGTGTATCCAAGTAAAAAAAAAAATTAAAATAAAGAAAATAAAGGGGGGGGGGGAGGTGTCAAATATTTAAGAAGTGGATCGGCCCCGTTCCCGGGTACCCCCTTCTAATCCCTTGGCAAAATAGGGCTTAAAGGCTGACTTTTCAAATCAGAATGATGATGCAAAAGAGAGTTTGACTTGTGATTCTGTGTTTTTCGTGTGCGATACACGAGTGATAAAAGTGAGAAGCCAATGGGCTATAATTGATTGGAGGTGGCCGATGGGCTGGTGTTTGTTTTAAAGGGTGGCCGATGGGTCGTGATTAATTTAGAGGTGACCGATGGGCCGAAATAAAAATATGCAAAGTGTGTGAATCAGTCATCTCATCTTATTATTCTCATTTATCCAATTTTAGAAATCAGTTCTTCACTCCCTTTTATCATTAAGTTTGATTAAATATCTGGCACCTGGGGTGGAGGAAGAAATAAAGGGAAAATCTTTTTGGGTTTATTTTGTTGGTTTTATAGTTTTTCTGGATTTTTAATATTGGGCTAGAAGGGCCTAACTAGGGGATTTTTACTTGGATTTACGTGATTAGTGTTTTATTACTGATCATCGGATTGACCCTAACCTAAGGTCCTAGACCGCCCACATCAACTCTCCCAGTCCCCTAACGAAATAGGAAAAGTGATGGGACGAAGCCTAATGCTTTTATCTTTCTAATGAGAGAAGTTTGATTTATTCCTAGGGTGCTAATAACCAAAGTTTGATAATTGCTATGTCTAAACAATTTGGTTGAGTATGGTCTTAATTGATTTGGTTTGTTTTGATTTATGTTGAATGTTGGTTAAGAGTGATTTAAGGATGGATTAAGGTGTTTTTAAATATATTAAGGTTCTGTTTTAGTTGTTTAAGGTTCTGAAGTTTCAGGTTTAGTTTCAAATGATGGAAACATGTCAGAATCGGTGAAATAGGACTGACGGAGAACTTGGGCGCACTAATGGTTGCGCCTGGGTTACTCAGGTAACTTGGGCGTAAAGATAATGGCGCCCAAGTGCGAGGTTATGTGTGCTTAGGCTGGTGATGACGGTATCGATATTGATTTTGGAATTCAGGGAGTTTCTATTTGATGCAAGTCTCTGTTTTAATGTTGTTTTAGGTTCTGGATTGATTTTTATCTTAATGATTTAAGTCCGGAACTCGAAATACAACCGAGGTTTACAACTTGGGCCAGATAGGGAACCTGGGAGCACCTGTGTGTGCGCCTAGGTGTTTCTGAGAACTTGGGCGCACCTGTATGGGCGCCCAAGGGATGTCTTGAAGTTCTTTGATCGTCCGGCTTTGATTCGAGGTTCCGGATGGGTTTAAGTTGATTAAGGTTTTGATTTTAAGGTTGTTATTGGTTCTATGATGGTTCTAAGATGCTGATTGAGGTCAAGATTGGAAGTGAATAGGGATTCGATGGTCTTAGGGAATGGAGACGGACTTGGGCGCACCTGTGGTTGTGCCTATGTTTCCTGAGTAACTTGGGCGCACTTGTGGTGGCACCCAAGTGTCTGGTTTGTGTGTTTTGGTCCTTTCCGGGATTTTGTTCACTTAAACTTGGATTTTCAGATGTTCTATGTTAATAAATATGTATCCCAGGCTGGTTTTAAGTTTATAAACCTTAAATGTGATTGTGGTTTAAGTTCGGGAGTTGAAACGCAACCAATGCATGTCTCAGGGTCGGAACAAAAAGTTGGGCGCACACACATCTTGGGGTAACTTGGGCGCACCTGTAGGGGCGCCCAAGTGTCTGCCTGTTGTGAAGCTACTGGTTCGTTCGATTCTAGGGTATTTCTAAGTTGGTTCGGATATTCTAACTCGTATTTTGGTCGAGGAATGTCTTTACTCTCTGAATGTGGCTTAGTCTTATTGTCTTTAATTAGGTTTCGGTTGGGGTCTTAATCAGGGATTGGTGGCCAGGGTTTTGTTTGTTAGGATTTGATTTAAAGGTTTGTTGATCAAACTTAATAATTAGGGTTCGGATTAATTAGGGGTTTCGGTTTATATAGGCTTATTAATCATAATTTTAATTAAGTTTTACTAATTAGAGTTTTATTAAGAGTTGTTAATCAATTTCAGGGATTTAGTTAATTAATTCTATGGATTTTAATTGGATGTTTTAATTAGGTATTTTGAGTTAATTAAGTGTTTTAGATTAGGGGTTGATCGAATTTATTGATTTACTTAGGCACGAATGGAATATCCTAAGATCAGCTACTTGATGTCTACTTTTATAATTCTAATACTTCTTTTAATTACTTTCTTTTTTGTGTTCTCTTCTCTAATTATTAGAGAGTAAGATGAGAGGAGAAATATTTTATGATTTTGTGATTTTTTTGGTTTTTTATGCAATCTTAATGTAACCTAACTTAAAATAATGATGACTTCACGACTCGAAGTCTAGAAGTCCAGTAGTCAATTGAAATTCTCACAAAGGTAAAACAGCAAGCTAAATGGAATGCAAAGGTATGAAAATGCGGGCCGGAAAACAAATTGGGAACTTGGGCGCGCACACAGGGGCGCCCAAGTGCCTCTACACAACTTGGGCACCACTATGTGTCTCCCCAGCGGGTTGTGATGCACTTGTAATTTTCTACGATGTTCCAATTCGAATTTCGACACTTTGTGACTAAGTATAAGGTCCTAGTATGAATTATTGATGTGATAACCTTCGGATTCGAAAATAATGACATGAGGACCAAAATCCGAGAGGCAGGTCTCTTTGGCAGAAACTTGGGCGCACCCACAGTGGTGCCCAAGTTCATTGTCCTTTTCTTTTCTTTACCTTTTGGTGATGTATTTCAGTATTCCTTCGATTCTTTCAATGCTTTTTGTGGATCCGAAGGCTTTTATATCAATGTATATGAAGATAGACTCGGATCTAAGAACCAGAATGCGTGCGAAATGAGAAATCGGAGCCAAAGCCCTATCCAGAAACTTGGGCACACACACAGTTGCTCCCAAGTGTTTTCCTGCACCTTTCTTCTTCTTTTGTTTCTTTTCTCAATACTTTTTCATGCGATTTGGAACGTAAAGTTACAGATCCGAATGTCCCGATATCAATATGAATGAAAACGAATTCGGATCTAGGAAAAAAATATGCTTAATATGAAAATCGGGGTCGAAACCCAACGCGGACACTTGGGTGCACAGACAGTTGCGCCCAAGTGTTCTGTTGCACTTTTTTTTAGACTCGGATTTTCCTTAATGAAAATTAGATGGATGCAAAGTCTACACTAATCACGAGTTCAGAATGCTAAAAATGATACGGATCTACAGAGTAGGAATGACCCTAAGCATGTTACTAATGATAGATGACTACTAAGTATTAAATCTACTGGAAAAGCGCTACTATTAATGCACATCTACAATTGATGCATGACCCTAAGCATGTTTCTAAGCCATTGATGATGCTGAATATCAATTGAATAAAAACCTAGTCTAGAAATACCGGTTTGAGTCGTATCCCTTAAGTCCTAGGTCGAAGCTTTCGAGCAGATCCATGGCTTTTGGAAGCTTTTTCCGTTGCTAATCTTGGGAAACCAGAAAGCTCCTTCTTCCCCTTCCTTCTGAATCTAAAGCTCTCTCTTTTGGTTATGGTGGCTACTCTCTTCTTCTCTCCTTTCTTCTAGTTTTTCTATTCTTTTTGGTAGCCTCCCCTTTGTAAAATGGTATAAGAGGTCCCTTTATAGAGGTTTTGGTGTGGAGGAGGGGTTTAGGGTTGCTATGTGTACGAGTTTCTAGAGGCTTCACGCAAACCAAGGTAGATTTAGAGTTTCGGGAAATTGGGCTCCCACATAGGTGCGCCCATGTTGGTCTGGGAACTTGGGCGTACACACAGGTACGCCCATGTTTTGTTTTGGGGCTAAGTGGGCTTAGGGTTCGGTTTGGATTGTTTTTGGGCTAAGGTCAGGTGGGAATTGCGAAAGATAGAGCGAAACCCACCTAAGTATGCATTAAAGTGCTTTCCTAGGGAAACTGGAGACCTGGGCGCACCTGTGTGTGCGCCCAAGTACAGGCTGGGACATGGGCACACCTAGGGTTGCACCCAAGTATGCCTTTGGGGGGGGGGGGGGGGGGCGGCGTTAGGGCAGTCCTCCGTGGTTCATATCTCTTGGACTGTTTGTCGGAATTGGACGTTCTGCATATCGTTGGAAAGCTCTCGAAATGTAGAATTTGTTGGTCTATACATCATACTGATTAGAGGTCGGGAAAAGGTAGGGACTTGGGGTTAAGTTGACCTAGGGTTTGGTTTAGGTTGTTTTCGGGTTGAATTGGGTTGGAACTATGAAAAGTGGAGCGGAACCAACCTAAATATGCACTAGAGTGCTTTCTAGGGCAACCAAGGACTTGGGCGCACCTGTGTGTGCACACAAGTACAGTTTGGGACTTGGGTACACCTATATTGTCGCCCAAGTGTGTCCCTGGTGCGGGACCACTTGTGCAGTCTTCCGAGGGCCATATCTTTTGATCCGGTTGTCGGAATTGAACGTTCCACATATCGTCGGATAGCTTTCGGAACGTGAATATTTTGGTCCATAGATCCTAATGGTCAGAGGTCAGGAAAATTTAAGGATACCTGAACCAATGATTCTAGCCCCCTAATTCATGTTAATCATATCGTACTTAGGCAAACTAAGTGTAATCTCTTTAGGAACAACCTGAGTGTGTTCTATGTAGTCTGGAAGGGGCTTGGATAGTGTTGTAGTCCATTACTTGTATGAGTAGTGGGTTGAACTCGAGATCTCAATGTGATTTCGCCTTTTCTCTCACAATTTCTATGAATCGTCGAACTAAGTCTAAAATTATCAACAAACATCTTCATCGTCATTAATTAATCTGAATTATGCCATTAACCATTCAAATATGGGTGAAATGGGGGCATCATTATATATGATAGGTGTTTAAGGCTATCATAGGGGGCCAAATGAGGTGTCTACATCCCCCCCAAGAAAAAGCCTTCTCTTCTCCTATTCAACATGGCCAAGACGCAGCTCTTCAGCTCGTCTCTTTGTTTTTCATTGGATATAGGACCTTCCCTTGGTCCTTATCCTCTAAAAAATTGAAGTCCAAGCCAAGCCAAAGAATCAAAGCATCAAGCGTTCTCATCTGAAGGACGATGGCGAAGTCCATACATGACTTGCGACCGTCGATCTGAACTGGTCCCCGCAATCTTCTGAGAAGTCAGATTCCCTTTCTTACTTTTCTATTGTACTTTGTATTTTCTTTAAGAGACCAAAAAAAATCACAATTCTTGTCTTTCATTTTGATGAGATTTGTAAATCGCCTTTCACGGCAAACAAACTCGTCTTTCACGGCGATTTTAACGACATTAAAAAAAAAACTGTCTCTTTTCTTAAATATATGTGCAATGGAAAGTTAGAAAAAAGGTTGATTTCCTTTCTACTTGCGAAGGTGGATCTCCGGACCACCATTTCTAAATTCCAAGTAGAATAGAAAATCTGGCATACCCGTACAAAAATGTAGATGCCCTTTTTTCTCCCCCTTTCTTCCCTCCATTCGGATTCTCTCGGTGACCCCGGGGACGGATGGGAGAGGAGAGGAAGGAAAAATCGGGTCCATCAGGCTGGCACACCCGGTGGGACCAGTTCACTTGAGAACGCGATGCTTGAATTCTTAGGCTCCTTTCTAGTTGGTGGCCTATGTTGGATTTGCATCCAAAAAAAACTTGAGATGGGATTTTGGAAACTTTCTACCTTTGAACTTATTTCCATTCTTTCTCATTTAAAAAAAAATAAAAAAATACCTTATTTCTCTTTTTCGGATTCAATTTTGAGAAACTTTGATCCTCTCCTCTTTGAACTTGATAGCTCCCAAAAATGTTTGCAGCTATTGTTCTTATCGGGGAATGGGCCATCTTTTCTCTTTGATGAGTCCGGTAGGAATTTCCAAAAAACCTCCTAAAAAAAAAAAACTCCTTCAAATTTTTTTTCTTTTGGAATCAAATTTGAGAAAGTTTGGTCCCCTCCTTTTCGGATTTAGCGCTCGCAGAAATGTTTGAGCCCTTATTCGGATTGGAACACCGTTTGTTCTCTTTGATGAATCCATACAAAAAAAAATTCCAAAACCCACTAAGGTTACACCAATTGCATTCTTTGACCAATTAGGATCTAAGAAAAGCCTTGTCCACAGTGTGGAGACAGCTAGACTGTTCGAGGCAAGAGTCCTCCAAACGGGTTCATTAAGTAATCCTACCCTTACCTGCGGGTCGATCTATCTACTAAGGTTTCATAAGGCCGAATTAAAAACCTTTGTGTTCCTTCAAAAAAAATCTTCAAAAAAAAGAACTTTAAAAAAAAAACTTCCATCGCTTTTGGGTTCACATTCGAGAAATTTCGGTTCACTCCTTTTCGAATTTAGCGCCCGCAGAAATGTTTGAGCCCTTATTCGGATTGGAACACCGTCTGCTCTCTTTTATGAATCCGATTTTGACCTTTCAAAAAAATCCCATGTCGTGTCTATTCCAAGGATGTGATTTGCAACATTTGTGCCTAGCGGTGCTAGTACGCCCTTTCGGGTCTATTGTATTCGTGACCGACACATTTGTATCTCCAACCTTATATCATAGTACCTTGAGTGAGCCTCGCTTCTCGGTAACTTGAATTAAGGTCCACAATTGCTTCTAGTAGTCACTGGAACGCTCGTTCTGAGCCTCCTGTACTCGCGTTTAGAACAATTGTATCCTCTATGGATTTTTACCTTCTTCACCTCGCTTGGACTGGGCCATGTTCCCCTGACCGATTTGAAAAGGCAAAACCATAGTTCTTTCCCATTTATGATCACTATATTCTTGTGATTACTAATGGACGTGGTCTTGTTTCAGAAGTTTTCCAAAAACTAACGATGACAGCTTCATTAACCATCACTTTCGATGAGAACAAATACTAACTCATGCTCCAGGAGAAGCAGAACAGGCGCATCCATAAGCGCCCTGGCAGCTGCCGAAGCGTCACCTCCCTCGTCAAATCTCAACACACCGGGTCGACCTCTACTCCCCGGACTATCATCTTCGGGACGCTGGGACCGTTCCCACTTCCCGTAGAGGAAATCGCACCTACTAAAAAACAGAAGATCGCCCCGCAACGTGTCACTGCCATGACACCAAGGGCGAACACAAAGAAACTTGAAGCCCGTGGAAACCCCATGAAGCCCCAACCTGCAGAGAACCAGGTCTACCCTAAGACTTGGTCCCCACGACCTTCACAAGAACAAGGGAGGTCCCGAACAACTACAAAGCCAGCATATCTGGCCCCTCTCAAAGAAAACCGGTTCTATCCTCTTGCATACATGAAGGAGGAGAAACCAGCCTCTTGCCTGACAAAGAAGGCAACCCATCATGAGTCGGCTTGCTCATACAAGCCAAAAATCAAATCATATATCACCAGGCCTCTACAAGAACCTACCAAGGCCTGCACTCTTGTAGTTCGACCCTTTATCTCAATAGGGGCCGAACTCAAAAAATTCAAAGCTTCGCTCTGACAGTCGAAGGACTGAGTCCAAATCCTATGTATGCCCAATTTTAAAGAAGACAGGCTTGGCTGCTGCGCTCGAGGGAGTACATCCTTCACCGCTAAAGCCCAACCAGAGCTGACAGAAGCTCAAATTGCCCGTCGCATACGTCGCCGCATGTCGTATCGACAAGAGAGACTAGAGAAGCAGAGGACCCAGCATCCTATCCTCCAAATCTCCCAAAAATGGGTCGAAAAAGAAAGACCCGATCAAATTGCTATTGTCCATAGGGTTGGTAAAACCAGAAGAGGCCAGAAGTCAGCAACTAAACTTCATGTCCGACGACCGGTGACCCGTAGCGTCTCCCGGACACGTAGACATCCGGAAGAATCTTCTACTCCTTCAAACCAAGGACAAAGGAGTAATCCTTCCTCAAGCTTTTCAAGAATGAGCCCTTGCTCAGTCACCAGAACGATCTCCTTGTTCGAATCACGGAGGATGAACGTCTTGGCTACAAACTCTGAACAACCTCTCAATCCGCCTCCTGATGAAACGACTGCACGCATCCAGCAATTGGAGCAAGGTCAGCAAAGGATTGAGGCTCTGATGGAAAATCTTCTTCTCGCTTTTCAGCATCAAGAAAACAACCAACCTCCTCCAGATAACGAGGAAAATGCAGAAAACAGTGAGTCACGCGTCCTTACCAAAATGGACGGTGACAATATCCTCGCCAAAGCAAAGGAATAGGATACACTGAAGGAGCATGGGATCAAGCCACCATATCCCTTATGGATGGACTCGGTCCCGTTTCCTGCAAAATTCAAACAACCTACTCTCCAAACATATACGAGGAAACGGTCAGCCAGACAACACGTCATCCACTTCAAAATACTGACGGGAGCTATCACGGATCAAGATGCCCTCAAGATCTGTCTCTTTGTAAGTACCCTGAAAGGTACGACCTTCGATTGGTACTCCACTCTGCCGGAGGACTCCATCCAGAATTGGGCCATGCTAGAGACACGCTTCCCGACCCACTTCAAAGGTGAGGATCATCCTGTTACTATGGCGTAGCTCTGCAGCCTAAAACAGGGAGAGAATGAGTCAACATACGACTTCATTCACAAGTGGAAGGCGATGGCATACAAATGTTCAGATGTATTGCCACAAGCGTTGCTCGCCGACATCTGCCGCAACAACATGAGAGCAAGGATACGCTCCATGATTATTGGCAACAAATCAGAAAACCTGGGAGAACTCCTATAAGTAGCTATGGAGGCTGAAACGGTGATCAAAGACCTCAAAAGTCAACAGTCATCAAAGAAAAAGCCGGCTACCATTGCGACCTCAAAACCAAAGAAAAAGGAGGTTCTTAATGTGCAAACCAAGTCAACTCCTCGCAGCCAAAGAAAGCCGAAAACAAAGCTATAGGTAAGAAACCTGAACTCTCTGATGCATTCAGAGAACGAGTAGAGAAAAAATACCCGTTTGATGAAGATGTTGAAGAAATCTTCGAGGCTCTCGTAGAAAATGGTATACTCACCTTACCTGAGCCCAAAAGACCGGGAGATGTTGGTAAAACCAATGATCCTCAATATTGTCCATACCATCAGATGATCTCGCATCCTCTCAATCAATGCTTCGTTGTGAGAGAGAAGATCAACGAGATGTGGAAAAATGGGGTCATCACCTTTGACAAAAACTATGGGTCTGCCTCCGTCAACATGGTGTCGTATGGACAAACTTCAAAATCACCAAAGGGGAAGACCACTACTTCCTTTAAGGTGATAAAAATGACCCAGACGTCCCAATAGTTGGTCCCTTATCCAACACCTGACGGACAACCTATATGGGTGCATCCCAATCTCCTTGAAGATGAAAATTGGGAGATCGTCGAAACAAAGGCTACCGCACGACAGCGAAGGCAAGCCAAGAGACAACTCCGCAAGCTCAAACAGTAGGAGAAAGCTTGTTAGACCCCGACCCAGACCAATTCGATTAGTGTGCGATTAGTATGTTTTTAGTTCTAAGGGGGTTTAGTTGTCGTTGGGTTAGAAGTAATTAGTTTTAGTCTTGGACATAGCTTTGGGAATTTTGAGAACGTTCAGTATTAGTCAGACACACTCAGGAAGGCTTGAGTGCCGGTGTAAGCTTGGAAAGATCGTATCGGTTTCCGTGTGATTGTGATTTTGATTTCAATTGAATGATTTTTCTAGGTGTTACAACTCTTATCTTAAGCCCATTCATGTTTGAAGCCCAAAAACCCATGTTTTGGCCCAAAGAGGGTAAAATTTAGGGATGGCCCCAACCCGGAGTGCCCGCCCCGCCCCGTACGGGTTTTCCCCGCCCCGACTCTTAGATGGGGCGGGGACGGGGAAAAAAACCATACCCCGAATCCGGGGTGGGGCGGGGATGGGTATGGCTCTTGCCCCGCCCCGCCCTGCTACCCCGCCCCGTAACCCGCCCCGAAATACCACCCCATGCCCCGCCCCGAAATACCGCCCCATAACCCGCCCCGAAATTAATAATCCTCTAAAATATAAATATATATTAGATTTCTTTTATAATAAATAAACATATTTATATGTAAATGTATATATTGATTTTATGTTGTTATTAAGGGTTAAGTAGATTGATTGAAGACTTTTTTTAAAGTTAAACATGTAATTGAATGAGACATTATAAAAGCATATAATATAATTCAAATTTAATGAGGTTAAAGTTGTTAAAAAATCTATCTAAGCTTATTTTACTTTAATCATATATAATGTTAAATTGTGACAAGATAAATCATATTAAATAAAATGAATATAAATATATAATAGAATGATGGATCATGCTTTAATAGCAAAGTAAATTATAGTAACTTATAATAGCAAAGTAAATTATAGTTAGTAACTTAATATGATTCTAATCATACTAACAACACTATAAATTATACTAATTTTAATTATATGTAATCAACCTCTTTATTAGTAAGTGGAGTTCATTGGTCTTAAAGTGAGGTTCCTGCCAAATCAATGAGATTTAATGATATTTGACTATCAACTATTAATAATTTTGACTCGACTTGATTCTCGTTAAGATCTTCCAATCTTTTTCTTACCTGTGGTTGGTATGCATATGGTTGGGGCCCACACCATGGAAAGTTGGGTAAGCTTGTTGAGGGAAAATTGGAACATATATTATGTAGTCAGTTCAATACCAGAAATGGAGTGAAACCATGTATTGATGGAGTTCATGATATTTTAGAGAGATATTGTCTTTTTTATAAAGAATGTCTCAAAGCATATATGATATTTTCAAGTGTATGTTAGTGGCCTTCAAGGGCTTAGAGAAAATCTTATAAGAATAAAATCTCACTTTAAATAGGTAAAATTTCAGGAAAAGGAAAATTTATATTATTAATTTTAGATAATTTTAAAAAATTTAAATAATCTAACAGTGCCCCACACTTATAAAATATTTATGCGGGGAGATCTTTTTATTCTATTTTGGGAGATTTTTTTTAATATTATTAAAGGCATAGAGACAACATAGATGAATCATTCATGTGCTTTTTACCATGTAAAATAAATTAATTTACCTTTTTTTTATAGTCAATTCAAAATTTATTTATTATATTTATTATTAAACCACATCGGGGCGGGGGGCCCCGCGGGGCATGTCGGGGCGAGGACGGGGTATGTAACATACCCCGAATTGCGGGGCGGGGCGGGGAAAGGGAGATTCGGGGCGGGGACGGGGCAGCCCAATTCCGGCCCCGCCCCGCCCCGTTGCCATCCCTAGTAAAATTGTCTTTTATGCACAAATCTGGACATAATTTTTGAGATCCCAAAACCATGTCAAAAATATACTTTTTGGAAACTAGATATTTCAAGCATCGTTTTATCCTTCTTCGTCGAAGTCATTCAAGGCCCACAAGATCAGGTTTTCGTCGTTTCAAAGTTAAAGCTAATTGGGGCCCATTAGCATCACTTAAGCCCCATCTCCCTCCCTTTTCATTCATTTCCCCCAAATCTCTGCAATCTTCCTTGACCTAGGGCTGGAAACCTTCTTCCCTTTTCATCTTCCTCACCTTGCATGATCTAGCAAGAAGACTCCAAAGAAGATTCTAAGACCATCATCTTCTTCCTCCCATCTCAAGCTTCCTATTGATACCTTCTTCTTGAAAGCTAAAGTTGGGAAAGCTCTCCATTGGTCTTTGTTAGACCCCGACCCAGACCAATTCGATTAGTGTGCGATTAGTATGTGTTTAGTCCTAAGTGGGTTTAGTTATCGTTGGGTTAGAAGTAATTAGTTTTAGTCTTGGACATAGCTTTGGGAATTTTGAGAACGTTTAGTATTAGTCAGACACACTCAAGAAGGCCTGAGTGCCCGTGTAAGCTTGGGCAGGTCGTATCGGTTTCCGTGTGATTGCGATTTTGATTTCATTTGAATGATTTTTCTATGTGTTACAACTTTCGTTTTAAGCCCATTCATGTTTGAAGCCCAAAAACCCATGTTTTGGCCCAAATAGGGTAAAATTGTCTTTCTTGCACAAATCTGGACACAATTTTCGAGATCTCAAAACCATGGCAAAAATATACTTTTTGGAAACTAGATAATTCGAGGATCGTTTTATCCTTCTTCGTCGAAGTCATCCGAGGCCCACAAGATCGTGTTTTGGTCACTTCAAGGTTCATGTTAATTGGGGTCCATTGTCTTCACTTAATCACCCTCTCCCTCTCTTTTCATTCATTTCCCCCATATTTCCTACAACTCTCTTGACCTAGGGCTGGAAAATTCCTCTTTCCTTTCCATCTTCCTCACTTTGCATGATCTAGCTATAAGACTCCAAAGAAGATTCCAAGGCTACCATCTTCTTCCTCTCATCCTAAGCTCTCCATTGATGCAAGTTTCTTGAGTTTCCAAGTTGGGAAAAGAACCTTTTTTCTTCTTTTTCTCTTGTTTGGCCATTTCTAGGTAAGAGCTTCAACCCATATTCTTCATTGAGTCATTTTGGTTTCTTAAAGATCTTGTTTTTCATTTGGAAAACCCTTTTTGTTAAAATGGGTTCTTTGTTTCCATTTTGAGTGAGTTTTGAATGGATTTCTCTTGGCTTCTTGTAGTGTTGGAATAGCTTGAGTGAAGTGCTTGAGAGGAGTATTTAGCTTTGGTCAAGGCAAGTAATCTCTCTAGGAAATGATGCATGTGTATTTTGATTTCATTGTATTTTAGAAATTGTGCATTAAATTTGTTTACAAGCTTCATGGTTATGTTTTATTGGATTTAGATGTGTGAAATGGTGATAAATGAACCCTTGGTGAGCATGAAGGCTCAAGGGATTGTATGTGATTGAGGGATGAGAAGAAGGAGAAAAATGTAGTGGAGGTTGTACAAGAGAAAGGCAGTTTCTGCACTCTGCGAGCTCAGGCAGAAGCTGATTCGCTCGAGCGACCCTTGGGTCCGCTCGAGCGACCAAGCCTCTGTTTGGTCCGAGCGCAGACAGAGAGTTGTCCGTTCAAGCGCACTTATTATCCGCTCGAGCGAAGTGTCATCACCTTATAGAGTTCGCTCGAGCGAACCTGCCAGATTCAGGATGAAGAATTATTTCATTTTCTGTATTTTCTCGAAGGTTGAAAAACTAGACTATGTTAAGGGTTTTGACTTGACATTGTGTAAATGGAACTTCGAAATGCAACCCAACTTTGGGGACACCAATTCTTGTATATCCCGACATTTGGGGTCCCAATTACACAAAGGTCAATTAGCAGCCTTAACACATGCTTGTCAGATTTCGTGTTTGAATTCTGTTTTGGTACGATAAGTACCATCGTGTACTAGTTTTGGAATTTCAAGTATAAGCTTGTTTTGAAGAATTGTTTCAAGAAAAAGGGGATCACTTCCTAAGCGTGTTATGCATATTTATTATGCCTTTTGCTAGTCTTGTTCGTCGTGTTTTGATAAGTGACTTCCCCCTTTTTATCTCGACAAGTTTTGATAGTGTTTCGCGTGTTTTGTGCATTCATGAATTAAGTAAACACCACTGAGCTTGGACTGCCCTTTCAGTTTGATCCACTGTCTGGGGGTCCTTAAACATGTGGACTGTCTGCAGACTGGTCGTGTATTTATTACACATCGTGCATGTCCGGTTCCACGGCCGGAATTCCCGTCTTTGTGGGAAATCGTGTCGTGATTATATTATGTATATCGTGCTTGTCGTGCGTGCTTGCTCTTTTCATTATATAAATGATAGAGAAAGGATGAGCTCTTTGTGGATGATGACTATTCATGATATATTATGTACTCATGCTAGTTTGTTTTAGTATCTCAGCTCAGTTAAATATTTCTACAAATGTATCTCAGTCATTATAGTATTTCAAATCAAGGATTTGCTTATATGTTTTCTTAAACGTTATTGGTTCATGCTTGCACCTAAATTGATTACCTGCCAAACCGTTGTGTTTGACTCTTGTTTGTTGGTGCCAAGGTGCAGGAGACGTTGCCTTTGAGGAGGAGCGTCAGGAGGAGGCTTGTGAGCGAACCCCTTTGAGAGAGTGGCAGCCCGACGATGTCATCTAGACGTCGGGCGGGTTCTTGAGTCTCGTCATCATTTTGTTTTGGGGTTTCCTTTGATTATTTTGGAGAAGTGTATTGGCCTCTGTTGGCCTCTTATGGGTTGTAACAAAACTTAACTTACTTTCGTGTTAGTCTTATAACTTGAACTATGTTGGGAATGCCATGTTAGCTTCTTTCTTTGATACTATGTCTTGTTACTATTTTTCATGACACTTAAATATTTTATTGGTGCTCATGTTGATGTGTTTTGCTACACGCTTCCGGAAAATTCATCGTGTGAGTCAGATTCCGCGTGTCTTTGGAATCCTCACCGCGGGAACTGTTAGGGTTTTTATAGATTGCAATTTGATGGATGCATTTCATTCTAGCATCATTTGATTTACACACTTGCATGGGTTTTAAGTAAACTTGAAATCTTGTTTTATTCATGCATTGCTTTTAGAGGTTTGTAAAAGTATTGATTTATGCATGATTTGTTTTTTAATCTTGGATGCATTTGATTTAGAAAAGAGTTTTCAAGAAATCAAGCAAGCCTTTGTTTTAAAAGTTTTGAATCTTTTTAGGCTTTTTATGTCATGTTTTAAAAACCATTAGAATCTTTAAAACATGTTTTCCAAGCTTGATTTAGTGGCCAAAAGGTCCCCCATAGAAAAACCTTCAAATATGCAAAAGTTGCAAAGGGAGGCTGTCCCGGCAGTGTCGCCGGTCGACCGAGAGGCAGGTCTCGGTCGACCGAGACAACTGGAGGTAAAACCTGCAGTTTTTGAACTGAAACCTCCAACGGTCAGAAATCTGACCGTTGTGCCTTCCCGGTCGACCGAGACCTCTTTGTCGGTCGACCGAGGACTAGCCGTTGGCAACTTTTTGCTATAAATATGAGTTCTTTCCTTTGCCAAAAGTAGGGAATTTTTAACCCCTCCTTGAGAGGATTTGAGGCATATCAAAAGGGAAAAGAACCAAGGGATGAAGGGGAAGATTAGGAAAGCTAAAGCTTGGATTAATGAAGTTAAACCACCAAGTAGGCTCTTCCTTCCTTAATCATATGTTTTCATGCTTTTGTTTTATTTTTGGTAAATCATTTCTAGCATGTTAAACTATGTTTGTGTTGTGTCCTTAACATGTGTTATGTTTTGAATTGATTTATTGTTTTGGATACAACACCATATGATTCAATCCAAGTAGTACTTAACTTTGGTAAATCTAAGTAGATCATGTTAATAGAAAAATCTTTGAAATCATATGTAACATGATCCATATACTTGGTTGAATCTTTGGTTGTTGTTTTCCATCATAAGAACATCTCTTTCAAAACTAACTTATGTTTTGGATTCAACTTCTTTACAAATCATATGTTTTCATGTTTTGTTTTATCATTGGTAAATCTTAGTAACATGTTAACCTATGATGTGTTGTATCCTTAGCATGTGTTATATTTTGAATAGATCTATTGTTTTGGATACATCACCATTGATTCATCAAAGTAGTACTTTATCTTTGGTAAATCTAAGTAGATCATGTTAATGAAATATGTAACATGATTCATATACTTTGTTGAATCATTGGTTGTTGTTTTTCCATCATAAGAAAATCTCTCTCAAATGTATCTTATGTTTTGGATCCAACATCATTACAAATCATATGTGTATTATTGTTTTAATGCTTCACAACTTGCCTTACTTTGATTGGTAAATCATTTTCAGGTTGTCCTTATAATTACATATGATTTGTCCCCTCTTTTCAATCAAATCTATTTTTATGTTTTGAGCTTCATTGATGATTTGATTGACATCCCTATGCATCACATGTTTAGAGCTAATCCATTTCATACAACTTGTGTAACTTTGATATCATTAACAAGTTGTTACTTTTAACATGTGATTGCACTCTATCCTCAATCATAAATGTTTTATGAGCTAAAATTTTCAAAAGCCTTAGGCATACATTTATGAGCTTTCATTTTCTAAATGATTGAGGACCACACACACACACACTTCATTTGTTTTCATCTTTGCATTCATAGTGTGAGTGTGTATTAGATTTTCACTTCCATATCCGCCTATTTAAGAGGCATTGTAATGAGCTTAATAGAATCTCCATCAAGTGTATTAAAGACACTAAATTAGAGAGATAACCAACCTTGTGGTTGAAGAGGTTATTGCTTAGCCTATAAAAGCATAATGTATAGGTTGATGTTAAGCCTTGAAAAACATCAATGTAAAGGTTATTGCTTAGCCTTGGAAAGCATATTGTAAAGGTTATTGCTTAGCCTATTGAAAAGCATAAATAGTGGAAATCCGGTGGGGTGTTGGATCACAAGCCGGTAGTGGATGTAGGCATTGAGGCCGAACCACTATAAATACTTGTGTGATGGTGCTTGCTTTGTGGTGATTGTTTTCTTTAAGCTTCCGCATTTTGTTTGATAATCATCACTTGTGACTAGTTTGTTTTAAAGAAGTTAAAATTGTTAAAATTGGTCATAAAAGAAGCTCACCCTATTCACCCCCCCTCTAGGGTTCGGATCCCCATGGAATTACAGGAACCTGTGGGAAAGTATATCTCCAATGCAAACAACAACACAACACACGTCGCGGGCCCGGGATCCGTTTCAGGGTCGCGACAGTCCTCATTCCTTTTGTTTGGGCATTTCTAGGTAAGAGCTTCAACCCATACTCTTCATTGAGTCATTTTGGTTTCTTAAAGATCGTGTTTTTCATTTGAAAACCCTTTTTGTGAAAATGGGTTCTTTGTTTTCATTTTTTTTAAGTTTTGAATGGATTTCTCTTGGGTTCTTGTAGTGTTGGAATAGCTTGAGTGAAGTGCTTGAGAGGAGTATTTAGCATTGGTCAAGGCAAGTAATCTTTCTAGGAAATGATGCATGTTTATTTTGATTTCATTGTATTTTAGAAATTGTGCATTAAATTTGTTTACAAGCTTCATGGTTATGTTTTATTGGATTTGGATGTGTGAAATGGTGATAAATGAACCCTTGGTGAGCATGAAGGCTCAAGGGATTGTATGTGATTGATGGATGAGAAGAAGGAGAAAAATGTAGTGAAGGTTGTACAAGAGAAAGGCAGTTTCTGCACTCTACGAGCTCAGGCAGAAGCTGGTCTGCTCGAGCAACCCTTGGGTCCGCTCGAGCGACCAAGCCTCCGTTTGGTGCGAGCGCAGACAGAGAGTTGTCCGCTCGAGTGACACTATGGTCCGCTCGAGCGAACTGCCCTCTGTATAATTTGGAGCAAGACAGAGAGTTGTCCGTTCGAGCGCACTTATTATCCGCTCGAGCGAACTGTCTCGCTCGAGCGAAGTGTCATCACCTTACAAGGTCCGCTCGAGCGAACCAGCCAGATTCAGGAAGAAGAATTATTCATTTTCTGTATTTTCTCGAAGGTTGAAAAACTAGACTATGTTAAGGGTTTTGACTTGACATTGTGTAAATGGAACTTCGAAATGCAACCCAACTTCGGGGACACCAATTCTTATATATTCCGACATTTGGGGTCCTAATTACACAAAGGTCAATTAGCAGCCTTAACACATGCTTGTCAGATTTCGTGTTTGAATTCCGTTTTGGTACGATAAGTACCATCGAGTACTAGTGTTGGATTTCAAGTATAAGCTTGTTTTGAAGAATTGTTTCATGAAAAAGGGGATCACTTCCTAAGTGTGTTATGCATATTCATTATGCCTTGCTAGTCGTGTTCCTCGTGTTTTGATAAGTGATTTCCCCCTTTTTTATCTCGACATGTTTTGATAGTGTTTCGCGTGTTTTGTGCATTCATGAATTAAGTAAACACCACTGAGCTTGGACTGCCCTTTCAGTTTGATCCACTGTCTGGGGGTCCTTAAACATGTGGACTGTCTGCAGACTGGTCGTGTATTTATTACACATCGTGCGTGGCCGGAATTCCCGTCTTTGTGGGAATTCGTGTCGTGATTATATTATGTATACCGTGCTTGTCGTGCGTGCTTGCTCTTTTCATTATATAAATGATAGGGAAAGGATGAGCTCTTTGTGGATGATGACTATTCATGATATATTATGTACTCATGCTAGTTTGTTTTAGTATCTCAGTCATTGTAGTATTTTAAATCAGGGATTTGCTTATATGTTTTCTAAAACGTTTATTGTTTCATGCTTGCACCTAAATTGATTACCTGCCAAACCGTTGTGTTTGACCCTTGTTCGTTGGTGCCCAGGTGCATGAGACGTTGCCTTTGAGGAGGAGCGTCAGGAGGAGGCTTGTGAGCCAACCCCTGTGAGAGAGTGGCAGCCCGACGATGTCATCTAGACGTCGGGCGGGTTCTTGAGTCTCGTCATCATTTTGTTTTGGGGTTTCCTTTGATTATTTGAGAAGTGTATTCGCCTCTGTTGGCCTCTTATGGGTTGTAACAAAAAACTTAACTTACTTTCGTGTTAGTCTTGTAACTTGAACTATGTTGGGAATGCCATGTTAGCTTCTTTCTTCGATACTATGTCTTGTTAAAAATTGTTATAGCACTTAAGATTTATTGGTGCTTATCT
Organism: Cinnamomum chago; assembly: GCA_038049695.1. Taxonomy (NCBI): domain Eukaryota; kingdom Viridiplantae; phylum Streptophyta; class Magnoliopsida; order Laurales; family Lauraceae; genus Cinnamomum; species Cinnamomum chago. The sequence continues at coordinate 50,725,415 of CP142455.1, read as the reverse complement.
TGATGTGTTTTGCTACACGCTTCCGCATACTTGATCGTGTGAGTCAGATTCCGCGTGTCTTTGGGAATCCTCACTGCGGGAACCTGTGGGAAAGTATATCTCCAATGCAAACAACAAAAACACCGACGTCGCGGGCCCGGGATCCGTTTTGGGGTCGCGACAAAGCTCAATCAAAACAAGAAGTCTCGGAAAAGGCAGAAACCTCTTCCACTGTTTCGCTGGGGGCAACGGAAGAATCCAAGGCTTCAAAAGTGGAAAGAAAATTCACCCTTGGTGATTTCATGCCACCTCAATTCAGAAATGAAACTGCGCAGGGGGCATCATACTCTTGCAATTCGGTAATTGGATTCTCCATGGATGGATACGAGTCCAGTGACATGGCTAGTGACACCAACGAGTGGGAGGAATCCCTTGAAACAGGAGAATACCTCTCCGATGAAGAATGGGTTCCCGAATCTCACCTTATGCCGGTAATCTGGTATAACCCATATAGGCGATAAGGATCCTGGTCTGATAATGAAGAAGACCAAGAGCCTGTTCAAGAAAATGTTGTTGACTCAGCACCCTTCAATGCTCCAGTGGAACCCAATCGTGTTGAACCACAAGGGGAAGATGAAGAAGAAGATTTGGCTCCTATGCCTGATCTTGAAGAGCATGCGAGGATCTTACAGTGCCTTGCCTTAGAACAAGAGCAAGATCTTCGCGATCAAAATCTGGAACCAGAAGTTCCTGAAAATCAACAGGTACCTCCTCCCTCAACTCCTGAAAATGTAGAAAACTGCTGGATAGATGATCCTCTCACATCAGATGATGAGTCCGATTCCCAACAGTCCACTCTGAGGGAATCTTCCATCAGGGCAACGTGCAATGCGATAGCTCAGGATGATAGTGCCTCTGAAGCATCATCTACCGAAGACACGTACTCTCCGGCTACACCTGATAGTAGATCTTCCGGAGCTACGTTTTCTCGGGTGACTTCCACTGAGATAACATCTTCTCAGCCTTCGTCCCCTGAAACTGTGACGTCGCAACTCACAGCTCTTCCGACCGATCATCTTGAAGAAACTTCAGCCAATGGAGACCTGGTCAGTTGGTCCCAGATACCTGACCTCATAGGAGATGTCTGGACTGACAAATTGCTCAATGAAGGAGAAAAGTTGCTGGATGTTGTTCAGGACTTGTTCCCAGAAAATGCTCCATGTAACGTAATCACTGAGGATGGTGCCACTGCAGCAGACACATCTTCAGCAAATGAGAAGGATCAACCCTTGGATCTCAAGGACGATCTTCCAAATGAAGACCCTTCTCAAGAAGCTCTTGAAGTTGGTTGAGGTACCCGTTCTGGCCGGGATTACCATAAAAATTACAACCAATCTTATTCTTCTTATGTAAATCCTTCGAGAAAAGATGTTGTAAACGCCCCAAGTGGCAACAATAATGAACATGCAAGCCAGAAGGAGGCTTCCAAGTACGACTTGATTGAGCACTTCAAACACATACCTGCATGACTGCACATCCTTGACTTATTACAAATGTCTCCACAAACTCGTGATAGTCTCATTTCATGACTACAAAGGCTGAATGCGGATGTCGACAAACATGCCCTACAAGTCCTACAAATTGAAATGGACTATAGGGTCAAAAAATTGAATACTCATTCAAAGGAAGAAAAGAAGAAAACCGAGGGATCAGGTATTGGATGCCTCTCGGTACAGAAAGCAGAAAGTGCAACTATCGCCTTTGGTAAGGACGACCTCCTGCTAGGCGAGACAAAGCACAACCGACCCCTGTACTTCACAGGGTATTTCAAAGAAATGTCGATGCACAGAGTCCAAATCGACCCAGGGTCTGCACTTAACCTCATCTCTTATTCGACGCTTAAAGAAATGGGCATCCCACCTAGTGAGCTGAGTCACACGTCTGTATCCATCTTTGGGTACGATGGGAGCGCTCAAAGGCCTATCGGCAAAATCAAGTTCAAGTTGCAAATCGGTGATCTTATCCCTGAAGTCACTGTGTATTCAATAAGAACTCCTTCTTGCTACAACATCCTCCTCGGACGCCCCTGGATACACGAGAATGGTGTCGTCCCTTCAACTCTACATCAATGCATCAAGTTCGTTGGCAACAACAGCTCGATACATCGAGTGTTTACAGACAAAAAGCCCTTCAATGGCAAAGAAGTCCATTTTGCAGATGCTCAAATGTACAAGGATGAAAAAGAAGAAAAGGAGGAAAAAATAACACCCTTTGCTGAAAATCTTCAGAAATGCAAGGCTCCTCATTGATCATCGGAAGAAAACAAACCTTCTGGTAAATCTGAAGAGAGAGACCCATCTCCCTTCGTTGTCTCCCTCAAACCTTCAAAACCTTTGGTCATAACAACCAAAGCAAAGAAGACAAAGCAAAAGTCTGGGGGCAAGCTTGCTGTCTTTTTCGTGTCTATCATGCAAGACACGGATTCAGAGTCAGAGCCAGAAGATGACACACCGTCAAGCCAAGCTGACACTCAACAAGTTTAATCTGCTTTACCCGCAATAGAGGCACTTACTAACGTAGAAGATCCGACATCTGTTTCCTTTCTTGTTCCGGCAACTTCAGCAGAAGAGAGGCCAATCTTCTCCCACAGATCAGAAGCTTATTCATCAAATTCCATACTTGAACCTTTCCAAAACGAAGGTATGCCTCAACTATTTGTATATAGTCCTGTGGCACATGCTATTATGAAGAAAATGGGTTATGACACTCAAAACCCAGTCAGTCTGGGGCAAGGTCGCGGTATTCTCACACCATTGGAGCCCACCTTGACCAAAAGTCAACTGGAAGATTGGAGACTCTACGGTCATATAGAAAGATCTTCACATGGGTTGGGGTATGATCTCGACGCTCCCATGAGACAGTTGACACAAATGCTGAGGAGTCGATTTGCCGACCAAGCCTCAACATCTCATGTCCTTGAAGACATCGATCTCCCTAGATATCTCTTTGAAGAGTCACCCGTCAAGGATCCAGGAAGCTCTACCAATTGGTACGATTTCTCTGATGATGAAGAGGAATTATCCAGTGATACAGACATGTGGCGTTCTGACCCAGAAAAGCCATCGTCTCCAAAGAAGTGCCCTACTTCGACCCAATGTCAACAAGTGATTGGGATCACCTCAAACAAGCCTTGAGAAGATCACCGATCCTGAAGACCCATGGCCAGAAACAAAGCCTTGGCCTGAAAAATGCCCTTGGAACTCCAGAAGGTTTCGTTGAGTTGGAAGCCTCTGAAAATATTGTGGAGGAACCACCTTCGAACCTTCCAACAGAAGATCCTGTTCAAAAGATAGACTTGGGAACACCTGAAGACCCACGTCATGTATTCATAAGCAAGAATATAAAGGATGATGAGTTACCCGAGTATATCTCTTTTCTTCGTGAGTTTGTTGATTGTTTTGCATGGTCTTACGCTAAAATGCCTGGCTTAGACCCCGAGATAGCTGTCCACAAACTCAATCTGCAAAAAGATATCAAGCTTGTCAAACATGGCCAAAGAAGATTCCATCCATACCTGATGAACAAAATTGAACAAGAAGTTCAAAAACTCAAAAGCGTCGGCTTCATCTGTGAGGAACAACATCCTAAATGGTTGGCCAATATTGTCCCAGTGACAAAGAAAAATGGGCAGATCAGGGTCTGTATCGATTATAGAGACCTAAATGGCGCTTACCCCAAAGATGAGTTCCCGTTCCCCATACCAGAGTTGATGATTGACAACACCTGCGGGTTTGAGCGAATGACATTCATGGATGGATTCTCTGGCTACAATCAAATAAAGATGCATCCTGAAGATGAAAAACACACATCATTTCGGACCCCATTTGGCGTGTATTGCTACACTGTCATGCCATTTGGTCTGAAAAATGATGGTGCCACATATCAGAGGGCTATGATGAAAATATTCTAAGACATGCAGCACAAGATGGTTGAATGTTACGTTGATGACCTCGCTGTAAAAAACAGAAGAAAAAAAGACCATCCGAAAGACCTTCGGGAAGTCTTCCTCCGAAAACACAAACTGCAACTACCTTCGCAAACACAAACTGCGAATGAATCCCCTGAAATGCTTCTTCGGCGTCTCATCGGGTAAGTTTCTCAGATTCATAGTCCGGAAAGCTAGAATAGAACTTGACCCCATCAAAGTCAAGGCTATTCTAGAAATGCCTTCTCCAAGAACCTTAAGAGAACTAAAAGGACTTCAAGAAAGATTGGCATACATCAGACGGTTCATATCCAATCTGTCAGGAAAATGCCGTCCCTTTTCCTACCTAATGAAGAAAGGTGTGAACTTTGTTTGGGATGCTGAATGTGAAGCAACATTTCAAGATTTCAAGTCATACCTAACCAAACCACCAGTGTTGGCTGCCCCTACCACTGGAAAACCATTCATCTTGTACACAAGAGCTCTCGACCATTCCTTGGGTGCCCTGCTCACACAAGAGAATGACGAGGGAAAAGAAGCTGCTCTATACTACCTTAGCCGTATGCTGGTAGGTGCGGAGCATCGCTACTCTCCAGTAGAGAAAGAATGCCTTGCAGTGATGTTCGCCGAACAAAAGTTGCGTCACTATCTACTGTCCAACACAGTCTACCCGATTTTGAGGATCAACCTCTTAAAAGTCCTTGTCACAAAAGCCGGTTCTCTCAATGCCCGACTGGGAAAATGGTCCATCCTCCTATCACAATTTGACATCAGGTATGTACCACAAAAGACAATCAAAGGCCAAGCTCTAGCAGATTTCCTCGCAGAGCATCCGTTGCCTAAATATTCCCTACTCAGAGATGATCTCCCAGACGACCCTGTCTACAACGTGGAGACTTTATCACCAAATGCTTCCTGGGACATGTACTTTGATGGTGAAACCAGAACAAATGGAAAAAGAAAGATGATCTCGGGAGTTGGCATCCTCTTTGTTAGCCCCAACAAGCACATGATTCCACATGCTTTCTCGCTACTGGAACCATGCTCAAACAATGCAGTTGAGTACCAGGCCCTGATTGTAGGATTGGAACTAGCCCTCAAATCCGACATCACCATGCTGGAAGTCTTTGGGGACTCTCAACTGATCGTCAACCAGATGAATAAAAAATTTGAAGTCAAGAAGCCTGATCTGTTGCCCTACTACAACAAAAAGGATTCTCCCTCCTCTTAACACTCACCAAGTAGTTGTTGAACGCCCCCAATTGGCTGGAAGTCGGATCTCCATCCTCAAACCTCCGATCGACGACTGGAGAGATCCGTTCCTTGATTACACCATGTTCGGAATCCTCCCTGAAGATCCAAAAGAACGGGTAAGCATTCAAAGATGAGCCCCAAACTTTCATTTGGACACCTTTAAAAATGCTTTATTGAAAATCCTTCGACGGAGTACTTCTACGCTGCTTGTCACAACAAGAGGCCGAGGAAACCCTCAAAGAAGTTCATGCTGGTATTTGTGGAGCTCATCAGGATGGTCCCAAGTTCTATGATCAGATAAAAGGGTTGGGTTATTATTGGCCTACCATCGTAGCTGCCGCCAATGCCAAGTTCATAGAGACTATGTTCATATGCCTCCATAATGGCTACACCCCACAGCAATCTCATGGCCGTTTGAAGCCTAGGGTATGGACATCATAGGTCCTATCTCTCCCCCGTCAGGCAAAGGTCATCGCTTCATCTTCGCCGCTACGGATTATTTTTCCAAGTGGTCAGAAGCATTTGCACTCAGTGAAATGAAGACCTCATCAGTTCTTCAATTCTTGCACATCAACATTATTTGTCGCTTCGGCATACCTAAAAGATTCGTTCATGATAACGGACTGCAATTCCAGGATCACCGATTCTACAGGTTTTGTGAGAAATACAAAATCCAGAGTTGTCCTTCGACTCCATACAATCCGGCAGCAAACGGACTAGCAGAAGCCTTCAACAAGACACTCTGCAAAATTCTCGAGAAAATGGTCTCTAGTCACAAAAGAGATTGAGGAGACAAACTACCTGAAGCTTTGTGGGCTTATCGAACCACCGTTCGAGGACCAACCCGTAGCACACTGTTTTCTTTGGTCTATGGATGCGAAGCTGCTGTCCATTTGGAAGTACAAATTCCTTCCCTAAGGGTATCTTCACAAAATGACATGACGCAAGAAAGCAATGTCAAATTGGGACTCCAAGAACTGGACAATCTCAACGAAAGACGGCTCAAAGCCTTACAAATCATTGAGCTTTACCAAGCACGAATGGCAGGATCTTTCGACAAAAGGGTCCGGCAACGCGCCTATAAAAAGGGTGACTTGGTTCTTGCAGTAAAAAGGCCAATGGTTTTCGCCCACAAATCCAAAGGCAAAATCGAACCAAAATGGGAGGGACCCTTCGTCATTGACAAAAGTCTTCTCCAACGGTGCATACGCACTTCTAAACATGGAGGACGACAGATGTATGCTGCCCATCAATGACAAGTTCTTGAAGCGGTATTACCCTTGAAGACTTACGCAACTGGGTCAGAGCAGTGCCTGCACAGCCAAAGCCTTTCCTTAGGTACTCACTCGTCAAACCCGCCTCTTTTAGATTTTCATCCTTATGTTGAGATTTCTAAAATTTCAAAACAATGCTTACTTTCATAGTTTCATTGTTCAAAAAAAAATCCAAAAATCCAAGTTTAGGGGCCTCTTCCCGTACTTGACCAAATTTTCGATCCTTGAATCCAAAATTCATGGTTTGAAACAAAATCAGGACTCAGGAATTTCCACCCTAGTCCACCCTGAATTTTACAACCAAAAACAGTTTTAAGTCAAAATTTACGACCCTCGTGTCTTTAAACAAAAAAAGGTTTCTTTTTAGAAAACCGCGGAGAAGCGACGCTCAGTCGATACTCACAAAACCCAAAAATCGGAAGGATGCGAACCCCATTCGATACTTTCAAAATCTCAAAATCGCAAGGAAGTGACACTTTGTCGATACTTGCAAAATTTCAAAAATCGTGGAGACGTAACATTCCAGTTGATATCTACAAACCCAAAATTCAAACAAAAAACCGAGGTCCACAAAAAAAAAAAAAAAGAGACCACAAATTTCAAAAATCATGGGGAAGCAACATTCAATCGATACCCACAAATTTTTTTTTTGAAAAAAAGCAAGGAAGCGACGCTTAGTCAATACTTGCACCCAAATTTGCGAGGATGCGACATTCCATCGATACTCGCAACCGAATGAGCAAGGAGGCGACATTCCATCGATACTTGCAAGACCATTCAGCAGGGAGGCGACTTTTAGTCGATACTTGCACTTTTGAAAACCAAAAAACTCGGCTATAAACGCCACAAAAATCGGCTATAAATGCCAAAAACTCAGCTATAAACACCACAAAAATCGACTATAAATGCCAAAAACCCGGCTCCCACGCTAAAAATCAGTTAACAACGCCACAAAATCGGCTATAAATGCCACAAAACCTGGCTTTCACGCCAACAAAACAAAACTTGGTTTTCAAAAAAAGAAAAAAAAAGGGCTATAAACGCTACAAAATCAGCTATAAACGCCACAAAATTTCGGCTTCCATGCCAAAGACAAATTTCGGTTTCCATGCCAAAAAAAAAATTTCGGCATCCATGCCAAAAAAAAAAAAATTTCGGCTTCCATGCCAAAAACAAATTTCGGCTTCTATGCCAACAAAAAAAAAAATCCCAGCTATTAATGTCGCAAACAAAATTTTTGGCTCCTACGCCATCCCAAACTTCGGCTCCTATGCCACAAAATTCTGCTCTCATGCCATTTCAAAATTGGCTTTCACGCCATCTCAATATTTTGGCTCCCATGCCACAAACAAAACCTGGCTCTCACGCTATTTCAAAATTTTGCCTCTCATGCCATTCCAAAATTGGCTTTCACGCCATCTCAAAATTTTGGCTCCAATGCCACAAACAAAACCTGACTCTCATGCCATTTCAAAAATCGGCTTTCATGCCATTTCAAAAATTTGGCTCCCATGCCACAAACAAAACCAGCTTTCTTGCCATCCCAAATTTTGGCTTTTACACCTCAAAATTTCGGCTTCCATGCTGACCCATATTTCGGCTTCCATGCCATCTCAAAATTCGGCTTTCATGCCAAAAACAACCATTTGACAAAAGGTTTTCACAAAATGACAAACTTTTGATCAAATTTCCAAACAAACATTCACATTTAACTATTGCTTGAATTTTTCACAAAAGAATTTGAGTGAAAGGAGGGAATACAAAAAAAAATGTGCTAAAAAAAATGTGTCCACAAGCACTACAAGAAAAAGGGTACCAAAAAATATGTGTGTATACACGGGTACCAAAAAAAAGAAGAAAAAAAGGTTTGTTACAAGAATCAGGAGCTCAGTCTCACATGGTCTTCAACCAAAGGCTCAACTCCTCAAGCAGACTTTTGGCCTTAGCCTCTAAAGCTTCTGTTAGGGTTTTTGTAAATTGCAATTTGATGGATGCATAATCATTCTAGCATCATTTGATTCACACACATATGCATTGATTTAAGAAATCTTGAAATCTTATTTTATTCATGCATTGCTTTTAAGAATTGTAAAAGTTTAAATTTATGCATGATATGCTTTTAAAACTTGGATGCATTTGTTTTTGAAAAGAGTTTTAGAAATCAAGCAAGCCTTTGGTTTTAATCTTTTGAATCAGCTTAGGCTTTTTATGTTTCATGTTTTAAAACCCTTAGAATGATTTAAAACATGTTTTCAAGCTTGATTTAATGGCCCAAAAATTTCCAACCAAAATTACTTTAAAAAATACATTTTTGGAAAAACAGGACTTTTACCGGCCGCCAAAACCACTTTTACCGGCGGTCTCTGGCCGCCGCTAAAAGCAGTTTTTCAAACCGTCATATTTTTTACCGTTGTGTGTTCCCGGTCGACCGAGACTTGTTTCCAGGTCGACCGGGGACTAGCCGTTGGGCAATTTTGGGCTATAAAATGAGTTCTTTCCTTTGCCAAAAGTTGGGAATTTTAAGGCCCTCCGTGAGGGGTTTTGAGGCAAATACAAGGGAAATGAACTAAGGGATGAAGGGGATCATTAGGAAAGCTAAAGCTTGGATTAATGAAGTTAAATCACCAAGTAGGCTCTACTTTCCTTAATCATATGTTTTCATGCTTTGTTTTATTTTTGGTAAATCATTTGTAACATGATAAACTATGTATGAAGTGTTGTGTCCTTAACATGTTTTATGTTTTGAGTTGATTTATTGTTTTGGATACATCACCATTTGATTCAATCCAAGTAGTACTTTATTTGGTAAATCTAAGTAGATCATGTTAATGAAAGAACCTTTGAAATTATATGTAACATGATTCCTATACTTGGTTGAATCTATTTAGTTGTTTTTCAATATAAGAAAATCACTTTCAAAACTATCTTATGTTTTGAATTCAACATCTTTTCATATCATATGTTTTCATGTTATTGTTTTATCTTTGGTAAATCTTTAGTAACATGATAAACTATGATTTGTTGTGTCCTTAACATGTTTTATGTTTTGAATTGATCTATTGTTTTGGCTGCACAACCATTTGATTCAATCCAAGTAGTATTTTATCTTTGGTAAATCTAAGTAGATCATGTTAATGGAAACATCTTTGAAATTATATGTAACATGATTCATATACTTGATTGAATCTTTGGTTGTTGTTTTCCATCATAAGAAAATCTCTTTCAAATGTATCTTATGTTTTGGATCCAACAAACTTTCCAAATCATATGTATTTTGTTTTAAAGTTTCACAACTTGCTTTGCATTGATTGGTATATCTTATTCAAGTTGTATTTATAATCACATATGATTTGTCCCCTTATTTCAATCAAATCTATTTTTATGTTTTGAGCTACATTGTTGATTTGATTGACATCCCTATGCATCACATGTTTAGAGCTAATCAATTACATACAACTTGTGAATCTTTGACATCATTAACAAGTTGTTACTTTTAACATGTGATTTGCATTACCTCCTCAATCATAAATGTTTTTATGAGCTAAACTTTCAAAAGCCTTAGGCATACATTTATGAGCTTTCATTTTCAAAATGATTGAGGACATCACACACACACATCATATACTTTCATCTTTGCATTCATAGTGTGTGTGTGTATTAGATTTTCATTTTCATATCCGCCTATTTTAGAGGCAAATGTAATGAGCTTAATTGAATCTCCATCAAGTGTATGTTAGACACTACTTAGAGAGATAACCAACCTTTTGGTTGAAGAGGTTATTGCTTAGCCTATAAAAGCATAATGTAGAGGTTATTGCTTAGCCTTGAAAAGCATAATGTAAAGGTTATTGCTTAGCCTTGAAAAGCATATTGTAAAGGTTATTGCTTAGCCTATTGAAAAGCATAACTAGTGGAAATCCGGTGGGGTGTTGGATCACAAGTCGGTAGTGGATGTAGGCATTGAGGCCGAACCACTATAAATCCTTGTGTGATGGTGCTTGCTTTGTGGTGATTGTTTTCATTAAGCTTCCGCATTTTGTTTGATAATCATCACTTGTGACTAGTTTGCTTTAAGAAGTTAAAATTGATTAAAATTGGTCATAAATGAAGCTCACCCTATTCACCCCCCCTCTAGGGTTCGGACCCCCAGGACTTTCAGCTTCCAGGCCACGCTTCTTCAAGATCTTCCCATAGAATGCGGCAGAACACCGCAATCCGTCTGCAGCACAGGGAAGCTCTTCCCAAAGAATATCTCATTGCTCGTACTCTTGAGTCTTCCTTTGGAGATTGCTTTCAGCCTCCTCGACTTGGCGAATCAGAGTCCTTTCTCTGGCACGAACTTCCATAATGGCAGCCCATTTTGCAGTAGCTTGTTCCTCCAATAACTCAAGACGCTGCCTGGTCTCAACGACCTCTCTCTCAACACGGCGCAGATCTTCTATCAGCCCAATGATAGCCAACTCGGTAACGTTCCTCTCCCGAACGAATTGCTTCCAAGTCCGCGAGATTTCGTCCAACTCCGACATGACCTCGCCAGAAGGCTTCAATAACATCTCATTGAAGAAGTCACCACCTGGGAAGCTCTTGGTTTCATTCCACTTGTTCCTTAGAGCTATGACTTCATCAACGAAAGCCTTTGCATCTGCAATGTCCAGGCCGACCTCTTCGCTATCAACAAGGATGTCATGTACATGCTTAACCATGCCAAAGCCAGCTTCCAAATGGCTAGACGAAAGAGTTTTGATCCATGAGCTCAAAATGCTCTTCAACACTTTCTTCTCAAACTCAATAGATGGCCCGGATGAAGGCTCGCCCTTCTCCATTGGTCGACTACCCGTGTCATGTCCTGCTAGAGGAGTGATCATTAAGTTCTTTCTAACCGGAGACACTGGCGAAGGAATCTGCTTAGAAGATTTTGACTCTGCCGCATTAAAATTGGAAGAAGAAGTCCCTGGTTCTGGTTCAACAGCAGGCATCCCCTACTCTGGCACTGAGAAAGACGGAGGAACTTCTTCTGTCGCCTCACAATATGCCAGCAATACAAAACAAAACGAGGTATGAATATGATCCTTTTGAAAAAATCAATATCATCAGGGTTATTGCTACATTGCTACAAATACCTTCTTCAATGATCGGCGGAATACTTTCTGCCTCCATGAGTTCATCTGAAGCGCCGTCAAAGGCCGCATCCATGGATGGCTCGAAATCGTCGGAATCCTGTGGCATGTCAGCTGACAAGAAAACAAGCAACATGTTGGCATATGACAACATAGACAAAAAAAAGAAAAATACAAAGAAGTTGTACCGGGTGAAGATTCGGGAATCACTCCAGAGTCCCTCGGTTCTTCTTCAGATGCTGCAACCGGATCCGTCATTGCCTCATTGGCTGGAACCTCAGGCATCATCAAGTCCTCATCTTCCACTGAAAAATGGAGAGAAGGCAAATCAAAAAAAGAAAATCTCAAAGAAAGAAATGGAAAGAGAAAGAAGAGGAATCATACCTTCATCAACGGTTTCTTCCTCTCGACTCCTCTTTTTCGTGAGGCTCATCAGTATCCCTTGACATCTCTTCAGTAGTGGTGAGAGGGACTTCTAAATCAAGAGAGTCATCATGTCACCTCTTATTGTGATGCTGCCCTCTCTTCCTTTTGCTTCTATGGGTTGGTTTACTTGAAGTACCCGGCCCACTGTCAAAGTCAGGAGCTTCGCTTGATTCCTCACCAGATGGTCTGCTCTTCCCAGTGGACTCCATGGAAGCCTTTGTTAGTTCCGCTTGCATCCAAGCGTCGATCTCGGCTTCCTCCTCTTCGAGCTAATCCAAGACCTCACTAGGTATCTCTTGTACAGCTCCTGGTCTGATGATGTCCTGCTCATTGAGAAAGCCGATCTTATGCTTCTCTCCGGAAAGGAAAGCCAGGACTTCCTCTCGACGGACTCCATCCGATCTGCCAAGACCCTTCCCAGGAGATTGCTTGACATCAAGCTCCTTTTTGGAAAGCCCACGGTACACAGAAAAGCTTTCCACGAACCATTTCGTGAAGCCAGCAGTCCGGAAAGTGGGAAACTCAGGATAGGAAATCATGGCGGTTGTGTCCTCCGCACTGTAAAAGGCCTATCATTCCTCCAATCCGGTAAACCTCCAAAGCGCTTCACCATGCTCGAAGGCACTCCAACAACGCCTTAAGAGAAGCCCAACTACAGCGCGAAACGTGAGGGAACATACGGCTGGATATCGACAAAAATATGTCTCTGGTACACCATCGTACCAACACGTATGTTAAAAAGCCATCCCTTTTCTACATTGGTCAAGGAGTAATGTCTTCCCAGCCCCGCCCTGGTGGAATCATGGGAGGCTCCAAAATCAAAGGCCTTCTTCCGCAAACCTGGGGAAAGCTTCACTGAAGATTGCCCGATCTCGACGTCCCTGAACCGTCGGATCCTCAAATGGGCAGACAAAAGAGATTCGTTAACGGCTGTCCCTCTAGCCAACCGAATCATGAAAGGTCATCATCCTGTGCAACTCCTAAGCGGTGGAAGCCGGGATAGTGGTACACATACCACGAATAGAAAATATGAGTTGAAAATACCCTGTTCATAGGGAGCCCAAGCCGAACCAAGAAAGCAGCAGCCTGCAGTTCGGTGCACAAGTAGGAGTAAAGAGCTGGCACCAAAGTCAACCGCTCTCCAAAAGCCATCTGACAAGCCGGAAAAATACAATGCGGCCTGATGTCTGTTCCATCTCCTCCAGCAAAAACAGCCTCACCGAACCAATAAGTGAGGTAAACAACGAGATCTCTTCGCAATGCAATGTCAGGACAAATGGCGTTTGTACTCCCCCAAAGAACTTCTTCAAGTCAACTTGCATAACGGAGATCTTCTTCGAACCTGGGTTCTTGGCCCTAGCATCTTGGGCCATACCATCAGAAGACTCACCGCGTCAAAGAAGTTGGAGCTACAATTCTTCCAACTGCTACACCGGACTTTCGAGCCCTCCTTCTCCTTTAAAAGATCATAGAAGGTAACAAGCCAAAAGTATAGGAGCCTGAACTCCTCAAACTGCTCCTCAAGAATGTTGTTGATAGGCATAAACTCCTCATAGAGTTTGCCAATGATAGGCAGCCCGGTGATGACGCTTAATTCCTTCAAAGTAAAACCAATCTCACCGTTCGTCACAACAAAGGTGTTGGTTTGTGGAAGGAATGACTCTAGCATGGCCATGAAGGCCTCATCGGAGAAAACCACAGTCTTCCAAAAAGTGTGAACCGCATCGAAGATCCCGGCCTCCTTCAAAATGGCTCCGCCAACATGTAGGGTGTGATTAGTCCATGATTCCCAGCTCGAATCAGCACCGAAACGGCCACGGAGTCGAAAAGGCTTCACCCAACTGCTGCCGTCACCCTGAAAAATGCCAAGGCCAACCGGTCTCAAATTGACCAACTGATGGTCAGAGCCTTGGTAGCCACTAGAGGGCATCAACAAGTCCATACAGATAGGTGACTTCTCTGCATATCCGGAAGGACAACCAACAAAAACCCCGGTCTTTATCACATTGGTCCTCTTCACCCAGCTTGGAGGATCCTCCCTCTTAGGACACGTGGGAGAAAGATTCATGATCGAGACAGTCCGATCAGAAGTCGACCGGGTAGAAATAGTTCTCTCCTCACCATCAGTTGTGTAAGAGAACTGAAAATCATCTTCTTTGGTACGCAAGTCGTCAAGGACTGCATTGCCAAAGAAAAAGGTAGGCTTGGGCACAACGCTCTGATCGTCCAGGACCTAAGGACGGTTGCTTACCATAATTCTGTAAAACTCCTCATCCTTGAGAGCGATCAATCTTTGTCTCATCTCATCGCGGTTGAGGGAGTCACACTCCTCCTAGTTTCTCTCCACAAACTGGACCTTCTCCCAGGCTTGTTGTACGACCACATTAGGAGACCTGGTAGACCGACGAGGTGCATCAGTAGTAGGTTCTTTGCCCTTTTTCGTTCTGGAGGAACTACCTGCAAAAGGATGGAAAAGGAAAAAGCAATCATCAAAGTGACAAAATTTTGGTAAAAAAAAGAAAATTCTAGCGAAATTTTGGCATGATTCTGGGACAATTCCGAAGAAAAGAGAAACATCCTGACAAAGATAGGAAGCTTGAAGATGAGTTCAACACCGCTACAAGCTCAACGAAGCATCCTCAAAGAAGGTTTGAACTCAAACATTGCTGCGAGATCAAACCAATTTTATCGAATCTCAGCAAGTTTGAAGAAGGGCTCAACATTGCTGCGAGCTCCGAACTTCAAAACTTGTAAAGCACCTCTAAATCCAGCAAGGTCAAGAAAGGGCTCAACATTGCTGCAAGCTCCAAATCCCAAAACTTGCAAAATATTTCCAGGTATGCATCATCATGCTCCCAATCAATTTACTAAATGCATGCATCCAAAAAATCATCATGTATTATATGCTAGGAAGACTTTAACCAAAGTTTGATCAATTCCAACCCAACTTGGTCAAAACCAATCAAACTTTGTCAAAGTCAAAATTCATGTTGACTTGAGCTAGAGATTCTAGCCTTTTATCTTGATGCATCAAAAAAACAAAAAGAGAAAGAAAAAAAATATGCATGAACATCTTGAAATGCATAAACCTCATGGTGCATAAACCTCCTAATCTTGGTGAGCAAAAAACAATTAATTTTGGGCAGCAGGCCGTAGCCCACTGCCACGTGGCAGTACGGCCAAGTCCGTACGGCCAAGGAAAAAAAAGTGCAAAAGGAAGAAAAAAAAAAGTCAGCAAAAAAAAAAACAAAAAAAAACAGCATGTGAAAGGAAAAAAAAAGACAGAAAAAGAAAACACGTGAAAAAAAAAAGAAAAAAAAGGAGGAAGAAAAGAAAAAGGAAAGAATTCTACTTCTACATGGAGTATCTTGTGAAGGAAGAAAACTTACTTGAAGCCATTGATGGGGAAGAAGAAGAACAGCTTGAAGATCTTTAAAGAAGAAGAAGAAGAATTATTGATCTTGGAGCACTTTTGAAGACTCTTGCAAAGAAAGAAAGCAATGAAGCAAAGATCCAATCTCCTCTTGCTTTTATAGAAGAGAGTAAACCAAAAGAGGAAACAAGGAGAAAAGGAAAGGAGGTAAGTGCTAAAAATTAGCAACCTTCCAAAAAAAAAGGGAGATTTGAGATATTCTCTCCCAAAGAGAAGATTCTTTGAGAAATTTTCTCCAAAAAAAAAGGGAATGAGAAATATCCTCGCCCAAAGAGAGATACTTTGAGAAAATCTCTCCCAGAAGAAAGGAAACTTGAGAGATTCTCTCCAAGTAAGAATATTTTTGAATATTCTCTATCCAAAAGAGATATTTTTAGATATTCTTTATAAAATGACACCACATGAGATCTAAGCCATCTTTTAAAGCTTAAGGTCCCATGGGCTAGCCCACATGAGTCAGGTTTCACCACATAGGCATTAAAAGTGGCTTCCTTTCAAAAAAAAATTCCTCTTACCAAGAGCATACAAAATGGTTCCATGCCACTTTTGAGTCGATTGAACCATTCAAAAAAAAAAGGAGGAAGCCTCATGAGTTCCCAAAAAACCAAACCATCCAACCTCATACACAAAATTGAGCCAAATTCTTGAAATTGACAACCCACAAAAAACCACACTCTGGTCCCCTAACTTGCCACATAAAGCTTGTTAGGTCACAAGGCCAAAACCAAAAAAAAATTCCCTAACCCCCTGGCTTGCCACATACAGCTTGTTAGGTCACAAGGTCAAAACCAAATCTGACCCCTCAACTTGCCACATACAGCTCGTTGGGTCACAAGGTCAAAATCCAAAAATCAAACCCTGGCCCCTAACCTGCCACATACACCTTCTAGGTCACAAGGTCAAAAACCAAAAAATCCCACTTGATCACCTGATGTGCCACATAAAGCCCTTAGGTTCACAAGGTCAAAAGGAAAACCCAAATCCAACTCCCTCATGTCATTTCCAAAACTTTGCATTAAATTGGTACGTGATCCCTCTCACTACCATAAACTCCCCTTGGGAACTTAAAAGGCTATTAAAAAAAATGCTCAAAGACTCTCGGTCAAATCGAAAGCTCTCCTTCAAGTTTCTCTTCGAGGCACATCGACTCCAAAAGCTACTCGTCGTTGTACCTCGAGGGGGCATTTATTGACACCAAAAATGTCACTTTGCCTCTTCAACATCATGAAGCCACATGAAGCCGCATCTTACTACAAACAGGCAATGCCGCTTCAAGCATCAGATCTTTTCAGAATCACTTAAAAACTGATAGATCCTTCAAGACAACCAAAAGAGTTCACATAAAGTTTCGGGCCATTCTAACATCATTTGGCCTAACTTCACTCCTCCGGCTGCCAAACAGGCGCTCCTAGCGGCGGTGGGGTCGAAGACATCAAAACTTCGATCAGAGCCTACGGACGGTCTAAAAATACATCCAAAAGGCTCCACGTCAAATTTCAGGTCATTCCGACAACGTTTGACCCGACTTTCGACGCTCAGAAAGAAAATCAAGCCCCTCGGCGGCGAGAACCACTGGGACCATTACTCATCAAACAGAGCACATGGGCAGCTTCAACATACTTCAAAAGGGTTGCACGTCAAATTTCAGGTTATTCCGACAACGTTTGACCCAACTTTGATGCTCCGAAAGAAAATCAAGGCTACCGGTGGCGGAGCACCCCGGAAACATGACATCCAAATTGGAGCTAATGGATCATCTCATAATGACTCCAATAGGCTCCCTGCCAAATTTCAAGTCAATCGGATATCGAATGACCGCACATCAAAGCGCGACATCTTCCTCGCGACGAGATCGGGCCTAGCAGCGACGGGACCCCAAACGGCTTCAAAACTCAAACAAAAGCCCATGGCTGGTCCTATCTACTGCTCAGGAGGCTTCATGTCAAATCTCAGGTCATTCCGACATCGTTTGACCTAGTTTCGACACTTGACAAAAAATGACAACTCTGCGCGGCAAAGTCTTCGGCTTTCCCAAAAAAAGGAAACTTTGCGCTTTGATTTGCACGACCTCTCGTCAAGTTTTCTTCAGGAGAATCAAGCCAAAAAATGAGGAAAGATGTCAAGAAAAATACAGGAGAAAAAAAGAATAAAAAAGCTCGAAAAACGGCCGACAAAGAGGCGACCAAATGGGAGAAATTCCCCATGGTCGCCGGCGACCATGGCCCATGGTCTGCCCGGATTTCCGCCGGAAGGCCCTTTTTCCAATTATTTTCGCGTTTCGGGGGTTCTAGCCCCTATGATTTCCTGAAAATCTAATTTTCGATGATAAGAAATGACTGATCTTCGTCAACATCACGAATCCGCCATTAAAAGCATGGAATCATCATTGATCACTCCAAGATCGCCAACCAGTTGACCAAAAAAGTGCACTTTCTATCCGACCGATCTAGAAATCGACAAGACAGATGTCACCAGCCTGCTGGTATCAACCAATGTTTGAAATTGCATGATCGTCCGACATCGATCAACATGAAGATCCATGTTCGATCATCGCGAGAAGAATTCCAAAAGACGTGGCACGGACCGCGACTCTTCAAATCCCCGGCGACCACTTAATGTTGTTAATTGACCCAACTAAATGCAGTCATTAACTCATTATTTTGGACGGCCCAATCAGAAGCAAGGAAATGGAAGTTACAAGTCAAAGCCATCACGACATTAAAGCCATGAAACTTCTCTCATCATGGAGATTGAAGGCGATTAAATGTCCATTATCTCCACCGGCCGATCAGAAGCCAAGAAAAAGGTGTTACAAAATAAAGGAATTAAAACCTATAACTCCTCCCATTATTATGTGATTTTAAATGCATTAAAGCCCATAAAGTCACCTAAATGCTACCAAATGCCTATAAAAGGAGGTGATTTCAAGAAGAAACAAGCCCGAATCCCGGAATCTCGAACTCAAGATCCAGAAATCCATCCAGAAGCTCTGCTACTCTGAAGAAACTCTGCTGCAACAAACACCAAAAAGGTGATTGAAGTCCCTTGGGGGGCACTCCCCCTCAAGAAAAAGCCTTCTCTTCTTCTATTCAACAAGGCCAAGACACGGCTCTTCTGCCCGTCTCTTCGTTTTTCATTGGATATAGGACCTTCCCTTGGTCCTCATCCTTTAAAAAATTGAAGTCCAAGCCGAGCCACAGAATCAAAGCATCAAGCGTTCTCATCTGAAGGACGATGGCGAAGTCCACGCATGACTTGCGACCGTCGATCTGAACTGGTCCCCACAATCTTCTGAGAAGTCAAATTCCCTTGCTTACTTTTGTATTGTACTTTGTATTTTCTTTAAGAGACAAAAAAATCACAATTCTTGTCTTTCATTTTGATGAGTTTTGTAAATCGTCTTTCACGGCAAACAAAATCGCCTCTAACGGCATTAAAAAAAACTGTCTCTTTTCTTAAATATATGTGCAATAAGTTAGAAAAAAGATTGATTTCCTTTCTACTTGCGAAGGTGGATCTCCGGACCACCATTTCTAAATTCCATGTAAAATAGAAACTCTGGCATACTCGTACAAAAATGTAGATGCCCTTTTTTCTCCCCTTTTCTGCCCTCCATTCGGATCCTCTCGGTGACCCCGGGGACTGATGGGAGAGGAGAGGAAGGAAAAATCGGGTCCATCATAGATGAAGTTTAGAACTCATCATTTGGTGTAGCAAAGGGGCTAAAAGGGAGATTGTAGAAGGAGGAGAAATAAAGGAGAAGAACTATCTCGGAATCAGTTTCTGGACAGTTTGCTCGAGCAAAGTGTCCAGAAAAGGTTTCTAGTCATTCTAAAGGACACTTCGCTCGAGCGGACCCCTTTGTCGCTCGAGCGAACCCTCCCAGAACTCGTTCCAGAGAGTGGTTAGTTTGAGTGAACTGAACCTTCGCTCGAGCCAACTTGATACTGGATGAGTTTGCTCGAGCGACCTCAACTTCACTCGAGTGAACCCACCCAGATAACCATTCCAGAGAGCTCACCGCTCGAGCGAACCTCTAGTCCGCTCGAGCGATGGGTACTGTTCACCTGGGACTATTTTGGGCGCATAAATTAAATGTTTATATGATTGTGAGAGGTTTGTTGGGAGCCATATTGTAATGAGAAGAACCATTGATATGATTTTACATCCGTTTGAGAAAGAAACCACAACACAAAGATTTCATTTGAAGTTTTGAGAATCCTAAGGTTCATAAGTGAAAGTCCAAGACCGAATCCTAGAGGGGGGGGTGAATAGGATGAGCTCTAAGAACCTAGACCAATTTGAATTCTTTTAACTTTTAAGTCAATTAAGATTTGGTGAAGATTAATTATCTTGTGATAGAAAGAAATCTCTAAGATGAGCATACACAAGTAATCACAACTACAATCTTCATTTAACCAAAAGTAAAACATTCATGTAAAAAGAGAGCAAAAGAGCAACCACCATGACAAGCACATTTATAGTGGTTCGGCCAAATTGCCTACATCCACTCCCGATACACTTATCGGTATTCACTAACTTCAATTAAGGTTTAGGATCACCTCAAACCTTACAATCAACACTATGCTTTTCAAGGCTAAGCATGAACCTTTACACCATATGCTTTTCAAGGCTAAGCATAAACCTTTACAACATACAATTTTTCTCTTAAGAAATATGCCTAAGAATGCATGGATTAAGAGAACTATATGAGTGCAAAAGAGTGCCTCTAAATAGGCTCAATAGAAAGTGAAAATCTCAAGTTCTAGAAAAATGCATGTGAATGACAAAGTTTATGTAAAATGCATTTTCTAGAAATTACTCTTTCTCTTTTTGAAAAGATACAATCTTAAATGATTCAAAGATGATAAACATATGTTTGAGAAAGAGTGATTTTGTCTAACACATGAATTTAACAAGGTAAACTAACTTGATTTCAAAGAAAACAAATTCAAGTCTAACATGTTTATATTGAAACAAGAAAACAACTTCATGTGAAACAATGACAACATGTTGTATTCATAGCATATGAGATTACTAAGATATTAGGCATGTTATGAAAGACAACATTTTAAAAGAAAAGCAACTTGTTAATCATGTTTAGAAAGAGATCAAAGATTTGAAACAAAACATGATTTAAAAAGACTAGGATTAAAGAAAGCACACCCATTTGAAGATCAAAGGTTGGTTTAATGGAATGGCTTCATAATCCCCTTAGAAATGTTCTTGAGAAGTTGCAAACAATTGGCCTCAAAAGTCCCTCCAAGATCAGCAACTTTCTTCAACCAAAAGGTCACTTTTTATAAAGAAAAAGTTGCCAACGGCTAGTCCTCGGTCGACCAGGAAACAGGCCTCGGTCGACCGAGAAAGCACAATGGTCATATTTCTGACCGTTGGCAAGTTACAGTTCAGAAACTGCTGACTCGACCGACAGTGGTCCCGGTCGACCGGCGACACTGGCAAAAACAACCCAGATTTTAGAAACTTGAACTTTTGAGGGCACCTTCAAGGGGGACTTTGAGACACATATCCAAGCAATAAATCATGACTGAAAGAAGATGAAAACTGAGATTTTAAAACCATGAAAACTCCAAATCAAAATAATGATTTTAAAGATAGAAACTTTGGAAAGCTTGGATGGATTTTGAAATCAAAAACTCTAAGATCTTAAGAGATAAATCTGAAATGAAAACCATGCATATCAAATGATAAAAACAAAGATTCAAGAAGTAGAAATATGCATGATGATCCTATGAATAAAACCATGAAAGAATGAGAGGACAAGCTTTAAGAAAGTGAATGCATCCTATCAAATTGCAACAAAACAAAAACTCTAACAATAAGGAGCCCGGAATGTCCCCAAAGTCAAAGAGTACCAAGTTGTCATTAAATCGACATACGGGACTGAAAGTCCTTGGGATCCTAACCCTAGAGGGGGGGGGGGTGAATAGGGTGTGCTACAATAATGACCAATTTAAACCAAAATTAACTTCTTAACAAAAACTAGTCACATGTGATGATAAATCAAATAATATGCGGAAGCTAATATAAATAATCACCACAAAAGCAAGCACCACAACACCAAGGTTTATAGTGGTTCGGCCTCAATGCCTACGTCCACTACCGGCTTGTGATCCAATCACCCCACCGGATTTCCACTATTTATGCTTTTTACTAGGCTAAGCAATAACCCTTACAATGTTGTTTTAGGCTAAACAACAACCTCTCAATGTGCTTTTCTAGGCTAAGCAATAACCTTTACAAGATGCTTTTCTTAGGCTAAGCAATAACCTTTACAAAATGCTTTTCTTAGGCTAAGCAATAACCTTTACAAATGAAGATTTCTCTAAGAAAGTGTCTTCACAAAAGATCACTCTAAGAGATACAATTAAAGCTCAATGAAATTACCTCTTAAATAGGCTAATATGAAAGTGAATAACAAACTCACACAAACACTAAATGAAAGCAAATGTGTATGCTCATGATGTGTGTGTGTGATAACTTCAATCAAGTTTAAAAAGAAAGCTCAATCAAATATATGCTTAAAGCATTTCAAAGTTTAAAGCTCATGAAAGATTTGATTGAAGTCTAATGCAAATCACATGTATGAAAATCAACTTGTTAATGACATGAAAATCAAAGACTCACAAGTTGTATGAAAATGACTAACTTAGAACATGTGATGCATGTGCAATGTTGTTTTCAAAAACCAAATAGATTTAACTAAAGTTCAAATGAATGAAAACAACAAATTAGGTTTCAACCAAGACAAAGAATCATGCTTTAAAGGAAATCAAAGACTTTGGCTAAGCATGATTAAGAAAGGTTTAAAAACAACTTGGATTGAAACCAAGGTGAAGAATCCAATCTTAATTAGATCAAAGATTAGGAGAAGAATGGATTCAACACATCATAGTTATTATGCCAAATATCATTTACCAAGAATTTAAACAAAGCACATAACTATGATTAAGAGAGGTAGAGCTTACTTAGAGATTTAACTTCATTAGTCCAAGCTTTAGCTCACCAAATGACTCTTTGGTCTCTCTTAGTTCATCCCCTTTGTCTTGTCTCAAAGCTCCTCAAAAGAGTCTTCAAAATCTCCAACCATTGACAAAGGAAAGAACTCATTTTTATAGCAAAAAGTGCCCAACGGCTAGTCCTCGGTCGACCTGCAAACAGGTCTCGGTCGACCGGGATCACATAACGGTCAAATTTCTGACCGTTGGAGCTCCCAGGCACTTTCTGCCTGCAGTGTTCCCGGTCGACCGGGACCTCTGCGCCGGTCGACCGGCGACACTGCCGGGACCCCAAAATCTACTTTTGCAAGTTTCAAAGATTTTCTTTGTGGAATTATTTGGGCCACTAAACCAAGCTTGAATACATGTTTTAAATCATTCTAAGGGGTTTAAAAACATGTAACAACACAAAGCCTAAAAAGATTGAAAACTTTTAAAACCAAAGGCTAGCTTGATTTATAAAACTCTTTTCACATAAAAATGCATACAAAGATGATTCTGAAAGAGATGAATGCATGCAAGGCACAAACCTAAATTCCCAATATGATTTCACAAAAGTAATGCACAAAGAATTAGGTTTTCAAAAGAGTTTGAAATCTAAAATCAATGCATCCAAGTTTAGAAACAAAACATGCATAAAACAAGATTTCAAGTCTAAAACCAATGCATGTAAAAATCAAGATTTCAAGATATTTTAAATCAATGCAAGTGTGTGTAAATCAAATGACGCTAAAGTGAACATGCATCCATCAAATTGCAAATACAAAATTCCTAACAGGGACCCCTATTCACCTTAAACAAATGTTGAACCCCGATACTTGCCTTGAGATTTCGAAAGTTCATTTGTATTTCATTATTCCTGAATTTCTTATACATTCCCGAAAATATTGAAATTGAAATTGTAGCATTTTGCTAGTCCCGATAAGCATGCCCCGATTGATATGACAGTTGTGCCTTTGAGCACCCCCGTCCTATTTATTCAGGTACTTCCACTTGATGTATTTACACATGTCTTGATTTCTGTTATTTGACCTATGAGTCGGCACCACTAAGCTTGGATAACCCTGTTGGTCTGATCCACCGACTTGGAGATCCCCCTCTTGTCCCGTTAGCTGTTGTTTGGATCCCACTACCCGGTTATTACCATGGTCTTGTCCCGATACCGTGGATTGCTACCGTGGTTCCCGATGCCCAACTCGCTACCGTGGTCATATCTCGTATATTATATGTATATGTATATATTTCGTTGTTTCTCCTCACCTCGTGTAACTGAGATCAACGCCTTGATATTGCTCTGTCACTTCGGTGATAGAGGACTTAGCTTCGTGTGGTTGCCATCTTGCTTGTTTCCCGTTTCCTTGGTTACCTTTACATGTTTTACAACGTATACTTGTATTTGAATGAATGATTTATTTCTTTTATGGAAATTGTTATTTAAACAGGCTTAAATGCCTTTGAAGGTAAATTCATTTATTATTATATTGTCATGTCTTTTCACCCATTTGCCAAACTGTCGTGTTTGACCCACTCTTTGGTGCTCAGGTCCGGACATTGCCTATCCTGAGGCGGAGCTTGAGGACGCGGTCGGTGAACCGCAACGCCTAGTTGAGTGGCATGCTGATGATGTTGTTTAGACATTTGACTGCTTAGAGAGACGTAACATTTTGGGAACATTTAACCATTCTTTTGGGGATTGGTATTTTGTTTATATTCGCCTTTGTTGGCCTCTATTTTTTTGAATGTACTAAATGATCATTTGTATAAACTTTAACTTTTCTTTTGGAAAGCACTAATGATCATTGCTCATTCTGATACTTGGTTTACATATATGATTTTATCTTGTCACTTGAATCACCAATTTGATTTGCTACGTGCTTCCGCATTGAAAGAAATATTTATGTTGTTGTGATATCCTCACCGCGGACACCTGTGGGAAATTAAATAAACGTACACACACCATCAATCATAAGTCCCGATCCCGGATTAGGACCTCGTTGGACCCGGTCCGGGGTCTTGATAGATTGGTATCAGAGCAAGACATGTTTTAAGCAATTAAAAGAAACTAGAAATCCTAAGGATGTGGCGAGGATTCGTTAGACTTTTCGATTAGCTAGTATCATGTGAGCAATGTGTGACCCTTTACGTGATTATTATGTGCTAACAACTTGTTTTGCAGCATCATGCCACCTCGTAAAAGACCAATAAACGGCAACCCCTCCACAAGTAATAGTGATCACACATGGCCAGTTGAAGAGGATAGGGTTGATAACAACATGCCAAATCAATTCCAACAGATGAAGCAAGCAATGCTTGACCAACAACGTCAGGCCAATGAGAACCAGGCTAGATTGCATGAACAAATGCTGAAGAGAGGAAGATCATGCTAGGGAATTGGCAGAAATGCAGAGACAATTGTTAGAGGTGTTACAGAGAAGGCCTGAACCGGTTAAAGCTCAAGCCGCCATCGTCATCAATCAAAGGCAAAATGACCCAAACACTTTGTTTGAGTGGTTTCGGAAGAGAGCTCCAAAGGACTTTCTAGGCATAGAGGATCCATTAGTTGTAGATGACTGGCTAGAGCACATTGAGAACATCTTTGAGATCTTCCAATGCACTGGAGTAGATAGAGTGAGACTTGCATCATCTCTCTTTAACGGTGCAACAGACATTTGGTGGAAAACAGTTAGGGATGAATATAGGACCACGGTAGATACAGTGGCTTGGGCAAATTTCAAGAGGCAGTTTCATGATAAATATGTACCCACCACATCAAAAGACAGAAGGCAGTGGAATTCCAGCAGCTTGTCCAAGGGAACATGACAATCCTCGAATACCTCACAAAATTTGAGAGATTGTTTAGATATGCTCCGGAGTTAGTGGACATGGTCGAGAAGAAGATTGCAAAGTTCCTAGAGGGACTTAACCCCATCATTGAGAGAGATACTATGGGAGTAGTACCACTTATCACTTTCGAGGAAGCGTCAAGAGAGCCTACAAGTTTGAGAACTTTCACAACAAGATCCTTAGAGTTCCAGGTAAAGGACAAGCTCATCAGCAGAACTACTAGCAGAAGAATCATCAGAACAAGAAGTAGCGGACAGAACAGAATACTCAGAATCCATTGGTCTCACTGTGGAAAGAACCATGAGAGTGCACAGTGAAAGTCCTTGGGATCCTAACCCTAGAGGGGGGGGGGTGAATAGGGTGAGCTACAACTATGACCAATTTAGACCAATTTTAATATCTTAACAAAAACTAGTCACATGTGATGATTAACCATACAATATGCGGAAGCTAAAATAAACAATCACCACAAAAGCAACACCACAACACAAAGGTTTATAGTGGTTCGACCTCAATGCCTACGTCCACTACCGGCTTGTGATCCAATCACCCCACCGGATTTCCACTAAGTATGCTTTTTACTAGGCTAAGTAATAACCCTTACAATGTTGTTTTTCTAGGCTAAACAACAACCTCTCAATGTGCTTTTATAGGCTAAGCAATAACCTTTACAAGATGCTTTTCTTAGGCTAAGCAATAACCTTTACACAATGCTTTTCTTAGGCTAAGCAATAACCTTTACAAATGAGAGATTTCTCAAAGAAGGTGTCTTCACAAAAGATCACTCTAAGAGATACAATTTAAGCACAATGTATTTGCCTCTAAAATAGGCGGATATGAAAGTGAATAACAAACTCACACAAACACTAAATGAATGCAAATGTGAATGCTCATGATGTGTGTGTGTGTGTGATAACTTCAATCAAGTTTAAAAAGAAAGCTTAATCAAATATATGCTTAAAGCATTTCAAAGTTTAAAGCTCATGAAAGATTTGATTGAAGTCTAATGCAACTCACATGTATGAAAATCAACTTGTTAATGACATGAAAATCAAAGACTCACAAGTTGTATGAAAATGACTAACTTAGAACATGTGATGCATGTGCAATGTTGTTTTCAAAATCAAATTAATTTTACTAATGTTTAAATGAATGAAAACAACAAGTAATGTTTCAACCAAGTAAAAGACTCATGCTATGAAAGAAAAACAAAGATTTTGTCTAAGCATGATTAAGAAAGTTTTTACAACAACTTGGATTGAAAACAAAGTGAGGAATCCAATCTTAATTAGATCAAAGATTAAGAGAAGAATGGATTCAACACATCATAGTTATCATGCTAAAATCATTTACCAAAAATTAGAACAAAGCATATAACCTATGATTAAGAGAGGTAGAGCTTACTTAGAGATTTAACTTCATTAATCCAAGCTTTAGCTCTCCAAAAGACTCTTTGGTCTCTCTTAGTTCATCCCCTTTGTCTTGTCTCCAAATGCCTCAAAGAAGGCTTCAAAATCTCCAACCTTTGACAAAGGAAAGAACTCATTTTATAGCCAAAAAGTGCCCAACGGCTAGTCCTCGGTCGACCGGCAAACAGGTCTCGGTCGACCGGGATCACACAACGGTCAAATTTCTGACCGTTGGAGCTCCCAGGCACTCTCTGCCTGCAGTGTTCCCGGTCGACCAGGACCTTTGCGCCGGTCGACCGGCGACACTGCTGGGGCCACCAAAAATTCCAACTTATGCATTTTCAAAGATTTTCTTGGTGGAACTTTGTAAGACCCCGACCCGAGTGAACCCGATTAGTACTAATTAAGTTGCGTGTTAGTGCTAAGCTTGATTAGTGATTTTTGGTTAAGATGGGTTTGGAATAGCTTCTGGTATAGTTTTGGGGATTTTGATTGGCTTTGTGCTAGTAGGGCCCTTTGGGGGTTCCTTTTCATGTCATTGCATATGATTGATGATTTATCGGAGATTTTTACACGTATGATTTTAATCCCGTTTTACTCGTCTTAATGATCCCGATAACTTTGATGTTGATCCCGTGTTCGTTTGAGATCCCGAAACCCGAATTCTTGGCCTTGAGGGCAAAATAGTCATTGCACACAAAATCTGTACCCAAAACTTGATATTCCCGAAACCCGCAAAACATAGACTTTCTGGAAACTAGATATTTCGACGATCATTTCTTCCTTCTTCGTCGAATTCATCCGAGGACCCGAGGGAGATGATTTCAACCTATTTAGCTCCTTAAGTTGTGGGACCCAATCCATTGTTAACATAAGGGAACCCATTTCCCCATTCCCTTCATCCTCCCATCTTCATTTTCCAGCACAAAAGAGAGGGAAGCTAGGGTTTTCCCTTTTCTTCTCCTTCTTCATTCTCCATCACTCAATCCACTCTCAAGCTTGCACCTAGGAGAGATTGGAGATCATCATCTTCCTCACCTCATTGAGAGCTTTCTTTCAATAGTCCTTGTGGAGCAAATCATCCATTCCAAGATTTCCTTAGAGCTTGTCATTGCCATTAGAGAACCTTGCAAGTAAGTATTTCCCTCTATCTTCTAGAATTGTATTCCTTGGACCCTTGAGAAGCTTCACCCTTATTATTGGAAGATTTCTTTGTGATTCCATTGTTTGACCATTTTAGGGTTTTATTTGGGGTTTTTGCCTTGTAGCTTGGATTCATTGTCTTTGGAGATTGTTAGAGCTTGATTCCACTGTTAGAAGACTTAAGGCAAGTGAATGATTGATTTACCTAAGCTTTCATGGATTTTTGGCTACTTCCCATTAATGCATATTTATGGTTTGTTTTGAAATGAGTACTCATGATAGAGTATTGATGGCATATTTATGAGCATAGAAGAATGGTAGTTCATAGCATTGATTGTCTCATTATTTTGTTCAAATGTATATATATATGGTGAAGTGATTTCCTTCTCCTTTTTCCTTGTGTTGGATGTATGGTTGATGGAGGAGAATGTGATTGATTAAATGGAGGATTGGTTGTAGTTTGGAGGGGGAAAAAGGCTCCTCATTTGATGTGTAAGAAGGGCTAAAAGAATGTTGTAAAAAGGAAGGAAAGAGGGCAGCTGAACTGGTCCGGAATGCATTTCTGGACCGTTCGCTCGAGCGACCGTGACCGTTCGCTCGAGCGACCAGTCCAGAAACGCATTCGAGAATTCCAGTAGCTAGTTCGCTCGACCACATTTAAATATTCGCTCGAACGATGAGTTCGCTCGAGCGAACTGTCAGGTTCGCTCGAGCGAAGCGGTCTGCCGGAACTGTTTCAAATGCACTGGGCCAAAAATTTTGGCCGATCGATCGGACCGATCGGGGGACTCAGTTTGAGTCCAGTGGATTTTGAGATTTTTATTTTTCTTGGACTCATTTGACCATGTGTGAGGATGTCTTGAGCCGATGCTCCTCACGGTTGGTTCGGTGACATCGATGTTCACTTCATTTCAATCTTGAACGGGACAGAATGACACGATATCTTCTTTCTATCTAAATATGAAACTTTTGGTTAGTTATCGCGAATTCTATTCCTTTCGATGACTGAGTAGGTTGCTCGATGTCTCCGAATTAACATCATACTTAGGATGGACCGTTTATAGCATTGATTTTCTACCATGACATCTAGTTGTAACCCTAAGCTCATTGTAAGTTTTGAAAATCGTAAGAGTGCATAAGGAGCCCGGAATGTCTTCAAACTCAAGGAGTACCAAGTCATATCTATAATCGACATACGGGACCCCTATTCACTCAAATAGATCTTTAAGTCATTATCTTTCCCGAATTGGTGTAGTTTAATCATATTTCTCCATTTCCAAGCATTACTTTACATGTCATGAGTTGTTTTCCCGAAAGCATGATAGTAGCATTGACTTGTCTCGAAATGTATTGCCCGACATGAAATGGCAGTGTGCCCTTGAGCACCCCCGTTTTACCCGTTTATTTACTGTACTTGATTTACTTGTATATGTCTCGATTGGTTTTATCCTATGTGTCGGCATCACTAAGCTTGGATACCTTGTCAGTCTGATCCACTGACTTGAATATCCCTCTCCCGTCCCGCCAGCTGCAGTTTGGATCCCGATGCCCGGTTTATTACCGTGGTCCCGTCCCGATACCCGGTTCGCTACCGTGGTCCCGTTCCCGTATAATTATATTGTATATATGTATACGTTGTTTCTCCTCACCTTGCGTGACTGAGATCGACGTCCCGTGATACTGTTGTCACTTTACTGACAGAGGACTTAGCTTTATGTGATTGCCACCCTGTTGTTCCCGATCCCTTGGTTACCTCATATGTTTTGTCTTGTTTACTTGTTTTATAGCAAATGATTTACCGGTTTTATGAGAGTTCTTGTTTAAACAGATTTCTATGCTTTTCGAGAGATTTCATCTATTATATATTGTTGCATCTTTTCATTCTCTTGCCAGACCGTCGTGTCTGACCCATTTGCTTTGGTACTCAGGTCCCGTTGCCGGTTTCCTTGAGGAGGAGCCGGAGGAGGCAGTAGGTGAGCTGCAACCTCTAGTTGAGTGGCGTGCTGACGATGTCATGTAGACATCGGGTTGCCAAGAGGCGTAACATTTTGGGGAGAACTTATTAACTATTCTTTTGGGTTATTCTTTTGTAGTATTGGCCTTTGTTGGCCTCTATTGTGGGAATGTAATTAACTGATATTTTGTTTAACTTTGACAACTTGGGGAAACTTGCTATATATATCATTGCTCATTCTGATACAGTAATTACACTTATTGTTATGGTCTTCATGACTAATGATAGTTGGACTATTTGATTTACTACATGCTTCCGCACTCAAGAAGAAATATTCATTGATTGTTGTGATATCCTCACCGCGGACACCTGTGGGAAATTGAATACAAATGTGCATGTTATCATTCCTTATTTATCATTATCGTCCCGATCCCGGATTAGTCCTACGGGCCGGTCCGGGGTCGCGACAAACTTTGGGCCATTTAATCAAGCTTAAAAACATGTTTTAAATCATTCTAAGGGTTTTAAAACATGAACCATAAAAAGCCTAAAACATTTTGAAATATTTAAAACTCATAGGCTAGCTTGATTTTCTAAAACTCTTTTCAAATCAAATGCATCCAAGATTTAAAAACAAATCATGCATAAATCAATACTTTAAAAACAATGCATGAATAAAACAAGATTTCAAGTTTATCTAAATCAATGAAAATGTGTAAATCAAATGATGCTAGAATGATTATGTATCCATCAAATTGCAACCTACAAAATTCCTAACAATCTCCCCCTTTGCAATTTGATGGCAAACACACTCACCACTGAGATTACACACTAAGTCTTCAGCTCCCCCTCAGCTGGACATGTCTTGAAATCTTCTTGGATGCTTCTCTTAGCTTGGGCTCTTTTCTTCATTCTTCATGATGCTTGGTGCTTGATCATTCTTCAATCTTTCTTTCTTTATGGCCAAGCATCTTCTTTAGCTCCAAGCTTTCTTTCTTCTATTTGCTCTCCCCCTTTGACCATGCCTCTCTCTCCCTTTGGCAAGGTATGTATTCTCTCCCCTTGTAGAAGATCATACAAAACCTCCCCTTAGGAAGCTTGCAAATTCTCTTCACCCTTTTGAGAACTTGCATACTTTCTCCCCCTTTGCCATTAAATTGCAAAGGTACCTGCACACATGAAACAAGGAAAATACCTTTAGTAGCACCTGTTAACAAAAGAAATCGAAAGTGAAATACATAACAGGCTATCATGTATGGAAGTTATTTCTAAGGTCTCAAAGGCAATCCAAGGGTGAATTTGATCAAAACTAATTCTTCCTATGAAGGTTTACACTCCCCCTGTCACGCCCCCGAACCGAAACCTCAGGGGCGGGAAATGGGATTAAGCATAAATGTATTTTTACTTCTCCCAAGATCCGCGTGTGTGAAGACAACACATTCTGAATATTTTGCGGAAGCATTTGTGGCATTGCGACCCGAAGTCCGTGGCCATCGGATTCCGCGTCGCACTCAACCTTTAGCATATCGCTATTATATCAGGAGTCATATCAGACTGGAGTAACCATCACTATAAATTACAGAGCTGACAGTAACAGGATATTACATTCCCAAATATGTTCAAGTTACAATTATCAATGTACATTAATTAAGAATCCCTAGAAAAGGCTAATAAAAGCCATACAACAATAAGCTATAAACTACTACCCAAATGTGACGTAGCTCCGATGTCAGGCTCAATGTCTACATGACATAGCCGACAAAACAACCTGCAAGGCATGGCTCCAAAGCCAACAAAACACTCAACTCGAGGCGAAGAAATCTGAACCTGAGTACCAAAAGTAGTGGGTCAGACACGACGGTCTGGCAGGTGGATGAAAAGATAACAAATATACTGAAGAATAAAACATATGATAAATCATACTAATCGATCAAATGCTGCATATAATTACACGGGTGCAAAAGTCGGGAATCTCGGGGAAAACCTGTATTCGTTTCGAGCATGGGTAAAACATGAAGATCTAATAAAACATGTATTCATTTACATAATCTATAATCATAGATATTTGACAATCGGGTATTCGACTAAAACATGTATAAATATAGTGGTTTGACAAAACAAACGTTCATTTGAAACTTAAGTAAAAACATAAGTATACAACAACCCAGGTATTCATAGCAGTCTGGCTAAACCAAAGTCCATTTGGAAGATATGTGAAAATACAGATATTTAACAAAACCGGGCGTTCATTTAAAACCGGTGTAACCAAAGCAATCTGACAAACCAAATGTCCTTTAAAACAAGGCACGGGTATTTAACAATTCGGGTATTCCATTAAAACACGCGTAATCATATAAATCTAGCAAAATCATTGATCGTATGGAACATATGTAAAAGCATGATTATTCACCCAACCGGCATTCATTTAAAACATGTGCGGGTACAAAGGACAGAAAACAATATAATAATAACTGAATTTACATTGGAGAATATTAGCACTTGTTTAAATAACAACTTTCATAAAGGAAACGAATCATTTATCGGAAAGCAAGTAAACAATATAAAACATGTCGGGTATCCAAGGAAATCGGGAACTGGCAAGATGGCAATCACAAGAAGCTAAGTCCTCTATCACCGAAGTGACAAGAGTATAACGGGACGTTGGTCTCAGTCACACGAGGTGAGGAGACTCAACGTAAATCATATATACAATATAAATATACGGGAACGGGACCACGGTAGCGAACCGGGTATCGGGACGGGACCACGGCAATAACCGGGTATCGGGATCCAAACTGCAGCTGGCGGGACGGGAGAGGGATTTCCAAGTCGGTGGATCAAACCGACAAGGTATCCAAGCTTAGTGATGCCGACTCATAGGTCAAAACCAATCGAGACATATGCAAGTAAATCAAGTGCAGTAAATAAGCGGGTAAAACGGGGGTGCTCAAGGGCACACTGTCACTTCATATCGGGCAATACATTTCGGGACAAATAACTGTTACTAGAGTAACTCCAATGCTTTCGGGAAAACAAGTCATGTAATGCAAATCTCGGGAAAAGAGGTGAAACAATGAACTATAACAATTTCGGGAAAAGTATTAATTTCAAGATCCATTTAAGTGAATAGGGGTCCCGTATGTCGATTATAATCATTACTTGGTACTCCTTAAGTTTGAAGACATTCCGGGCTCCTTATGCACTTTTACTATTTTAAAATCTTAACATGAGCTTATGGGTAGTACTAGATGTTACAATAGCAAGAATCAAGATTATAAACGGTCCATCCTAGGCATGACATTAATCCGGAAACATCGAGCAACCGATTCAGTCATCGAAAGGAATAGAATTAGCGATAACTAAGGAAATAGACTTGTGTTTAGATATAAAGAAGATATTGCGTCGTTCCATCCCGTTCAAGATTGAAATGGATTAACTCCGATGCCACCGAACCAACCGTGAGGCGTGTCGGCTCAAGACATTCTCACACATGGTCCAAACAGATCCAAAGAGGGTAGCCAGGGTCCCACCTAAAACCAAGAATTAGTGTCTAGATCAACACCATTCTTTCTTTCAGTTCCCTAGTCTTAGAGACCTTAGATTAGGGTACAATTGGTCTTAACACTAAGGTATATACCCCTAGGACTCATAGAAAGCCCAAAGGTTTCCAAAAAAACACAATATCAAATTTCACTTCGGACCGATCGATCGGTCGAAATTTCTGTACCAGAAATGTACAGGGTCCGATCGATCGGCCCAAAAAGCCTCTCAGTTAAAGACAGGCCGATTGATCGGCCTGTAGGTCCGATCGATCGGACCTGGGCGTGCAGCAGGTCCAGGACACTGATTTTTCTTCCCTTTTCCTTTCCTTTCCAACACTTAAACCACTAGCATTTCTCTTCCATAATCACTTCAAAACCTCATTAAAAATCCAATGAACAATTAAATTCAAACACCTCTTTAAACGGGTATCAATTTCAAGTCAATGTAACTTATAAACATAACCATGAATAGCCAATCCAACCTCATTCCTTTTAAAACCATATGAACAAACTTGACCAAATGAAAGCACATTTTTCCAAGAGATTAACAAGAGAGAAACCACCATTAATATGCAATTTCGAAATCAATAGAAATATGACAAGAAGCATGTGTAGAAACATATATCACATTATCAAGAACAAGTAATAAAACTTAGGATTTTCTCATAAAACTTAATAACATTCAAACCATCCATTCATCCACTTGCCTTTGACTCTAATCAAGCAAATCAAGCTCCTAATCACCTCTCAAGCTCAAGATCCACAATCTCCACAAAAACCCCCAAAACAACCCTAAAATGGGTTAAATAATGAAATGACCATGAAACCTTTCAATAATCAAGGTGGAGCTTCTCTAAGGCTAGAAGATTACAAATCTAGAAGATGAAGAAGAACACTTACTTGCAAGGTCCTCTAAAGGACAAGGTAAGCTCAAAGGAAGTCTTGTGATGGAGGGTTCTCTTCACAAATGGTATCAATGGAAAGCTTGCAAGATGAGGAAGAAGAAGGTGGTCTCCATTTCTTGATTGGTGAACTATTGGTGTGGCTTGGAGATGAAGAAGCAAGAAGAAGAAGAAGTTGCATAAGGGAAAACCCTAGGTTCAGCTGGAACAATGGTGAATGAAATGAATGAAGGAGATGGGTTCCCCTTATAAACAAGTGAGGTTTGGGTCCCACAACTTAAAGAACTTTGGTGGCTGAAATCATCTAATTCGGGACCTCGGATGGATTCGACGAAGAAGGAAGAAATGATCGTCGAAATATCTAGTTTCCAAAAAGTGTATGTTTCACAGATTTTGAGAATATCGAGTTTTGGGTACAGATTTGGTGTGCAATGACTGTTTTGCCCTCAAGGCCAAGAAATCGGGTTTCGGGTTCTCAAATGGATATGGGATCAACATGAAAGTTGTAGGATTCCTCAAGATGAATGCAACGGGCCAAAAACACAATACGAAACAAATCGGGAAAATCTCACAAGTAAATGCAAAGCCGAAAAGTGAACCCCCAAAGGGCCCCACAAGCTACCAAAGCACTCAAAAGCCCAAAACTAGAAGAAAAATCATTCTAGCTCACAAACTCAACCCAACAAATACTAATCCCACTAAAAGAACTAATCCACAAATAAAACAACACTAATCCAAGAGATTAGGGGGTCGGGTTCTCACACCCCCTCAATCCATTCTCTTCTTTTGTCAAACATTTGACAAAGATTTAACTATTAGGTGCAAGAAGAAGATGGTTCAACCAAATGAGGGTCAACTTCAAGGAAAGGATTAGATTCATTTAATTATAAATCTCAATATGATCAAATTACCAAAAGAAAGCAAGGTCAATGAGAAAAGCAATCATGGATATCAATTGGAAAAACAAAGAATACCAATTGAGATTTAAGGATAAATCTATTAAAGCAATCACTCTAAAATGGATTTAAAAATATAACTATTAGGAAAAATCCAAATTAGAGCTATCCATGATGAAATGGGGTTTACTAAACATAGCATCAATCAATATAACTATGAAAATCATATGCTATGTAAGTTTTGAAATCATTTCATTCAAACAATAAATATGACTATTAATGTGCAAGAATGAGTGAAATGAAATTCAATCATGAAGCCAACCTCAACTATTAACCAACCACTATTATGAACACATAAATATGGAGGTCATGAGATATACCTATATGAGCAAGAGAGGTGGCAAACATGAACATTATGATGCTAATGGTGTGTGACATGGAACAAATGTATAACTATCAAGTTCAATCCAATGTACACAAGGTCTATCACATTCATAAGAAATCAAATCAATTGAAAATTATACCAAATGAAACCAATTGAATTTGACAACATGATTAAGAGCAAGAGTGTGACAAACACAAAATTCCATCAAGCATCATAAATGCATATTCATCACTTTTAAAGATATGACTATTGAGCATAGTGATGAACAAGAGAAATTGCAATGCAAAATGATATAACTTGGTAAAGCATGCAATTTCCAAAGTGTCAAAATCATATGAATTCAACATCTAAGCTATCCATCAAACATATAGAAATATGAGAAATAGATTTCAAAGAGTTTCATATGATCAAGAACACTACTATGAAGTTGAAACATGTACAAGGATGACATCATTTAGAGAATAAACATGAATCAACATCATAACCATCCAAAAAGAAATGACTAGAAGGCATAGAGGATGGATTTGGGTTCTAGTATGGTTTCTACAAATATAACTAAGAACACAACCATACATTGAACCAATAGTCATTTGCATATAAAAAGAATAACTAAATAAGCAAGGATGCAAAGAACATTCATTTCCATTTCTAAGAAGATGAAACCAAAAGAACAAGGAAATGAGAACATGGAACATGCTTAGATGAATATACTAATGATGTTATAGAGCATTTCCATTCAAACAATCTTCAAATCATTTTGAAAAACAAAATCCAACAATGAGCATAAAAAGAATGATTTTGAAGATCAATTTTCAACATTGTATTTTAAAAGATATAACTTAAAAGAAACACATACAAGTTGATTTTTCAAAACAATGATTTTCCATATAAAAGTATAACTTAGAAATCCATGGAAAAACTTGAATTGATCCAAATCATTTGTTCAAATAATCTTACTATGACATCTACACAAATGATTCAACAACAATTGATCATGAATAAATTAGCTATGAAAGCTTTTAGAAACACAATCAATTAATCATGTAAAGAAATGCAATGCAAGACATATGTGTGCAAAAAGCAAATCAAACATGATGAAATTATAATCAAAAGATTTTGAAAACCATGATATGTAACTAGAATGGTGCATGAAGACAAAATCAATTGATCACAAATAAACATTGCATTTAAATAGATGTAACTATATAGAAGCAAAATGCAAATGCAACATGACCAACAATAGAGATTTAACTATAAAGAATAGGTTGGTCAAGGAGGTTCAAGGCCTTAAGGTTTGTCTAAGTGAATAACTTTAGGAATCCACCTAAGGTCTTGAGAGGGTTGAACTTTGAGGTCTATTTTGGACTTCTCACCAACTAAAGGAGATTTGACTTGATAAATTTTCAATTTAAACTTATCACCATGATATTTAGTTTTTACTAAATTTAGCTTAGATTGGTGATTAGTCTTTTGATGTTGGTGAGTTTGTTTCTTTGGGGATTTGTTCATTTTTCTCTTCTTCTTATATTCTCCCTTTATTTGACTTTTGAATTTTAGATTTAACTTTGTTACCTTATTCAAAAGTTCTTTCATGGGTTTATATAAGGGAGATAGGTTGAGAAACTTTTTGTTCATAGATTCTTTTAAGCTAGGTTTAACTTGTTTAGACGTTTTAGAATCTATCTTAGGAGACTCCATTTTAAATGATTTAACTTGTTTAGTCTTTTTGGAGTCTTCTTTGTTTCTTAGTGTCTTACCCTTCATAGATTTAGATTCTACCTTCTTGAGTTCAAAGATGGGTTTAGACACATGGCTTCTTTTTCTTAGTTTGCACTCAAACGAAAAATGCCCTTCTTTACCACAATAATGACATTTAGTTTTGGACATGGGAGAAAGAGTGCTAGAGAATGAGGGCTCACCTTTCACAAAAGTGTTGGTGAATTTAGGGTCATATGACATATTCCTATTAAATCCAAGACCCGTCCTATCTCCATGAGATTTACCCAATTTAAATAATTTTTCAAGTCTTTCTTCACTTTGGGTAAACTTGCACTCATACTTTTGTTTATACCCTTCAAGTTGAGTGACTTTGGTTATAAGGATTGAATTTTCATTTTTGACTTTTGAAAGTTCATTTTCAATTTCCTTATATTTTCTTAGCTCTTCATTAGCAAGTTTTAATTCAAGTTTTAGTTCATCATTAGATCCAAGTTCTTTCGTTTTTAACTTACTTTTAATCAACTTGGCTTCTAAATTGATAAAGTCTTTGTCTTGCCTTTTTATTTGATCTCTTAGATTTAAATTTTCCTTATTGACATTATCATAATCCATCTTTAATTCTTTTAGTTCATCTTGAATGTTAGATAGATTATTTAAAGAGATCATGAACTTAGAGTTTAGACATTGTATAACTTCTTCTTTCTCTCTAAGCTCGTCTTTTGAAGAGACTAATTCTTTGTTTAGTCTTTTAGATTCTTCTCTTAACTTTTTGTTTCTCTTTTCAGTCTTTAAGGATAATTCATATAATTCCTCAAAGGCTTGTTGAAAATCTTCTTGATTGTAATCATTTTCTTCCCCTTTTATGTCACATTGAGATTCATTAGTTTGAGGGTTTGAATCTCCAATAGAAGGAAGAATGAGGGGTCTAGAAGAATCTACAAGATCTAACATAGTGGAGTCCAATCTAATGATTTTCATATAAGGACAACTCTAGGGTTTTTGACTCTAGGTTTTTACACCTAATCAAGAGTTCCAAACACTTGATCCTATAAGATAGAGCACTTGGCTCTGATACCAATTGAAAGTCCTTGGGATCCTAACCCTAGAGGGGGGGGGGTGAATAGGGTGAGCTACAACTATGACCAATTTAGACCAATTTTAATATCTTAACAAAAACTAGTCACATGTGATGAGTAACCATACAATATGCGGAAGCTAAAATAAACAATCACCACAAAAGCATCACCACAACAAAGGTTTATAGTGGTTCGGCCTCAATGCCTACGTCCACTACCGGCTTGTGATCCAATCACCCCACCGGATTTCCACTAAGTATGCTTTTTACTAGGCTAAGCAATAACCCTTACAATGTTGTTTTTCTAGGCTAAACAACAACCTCTCAATGTGCTTTTATAGGCTAAGCAATAACCTTTACAAGATGCTTTTCTTAAGCTAAGCAATAACCTTTACACAATGCTTTTCTTAGGCTAAGCAATAACCTTTACAAATGAGAGATTTCTCAAAGAAGGTGTCTTCACAAAAGATCACTCTAAGAGATACAATTTAAGCACAATGTATTTGCCTCTAAAATAGGCGGATATGAAAGTGAATAACAAACTCACACAAACACTAAATGAATGCAAATGTGAATGCTCATGATGTGTGTGTGTGTGTGATAACTTCAATCAAGTTTAAAAAGAAAGCTTAACCAAATATATGCTTAAAGCATTTCAAAGTTTAAAGCTCATGAAAGATTTGATTGAAGTCTAATGCAACTCACATGTATGAAAATCAACTTGTTAATGACATGAAAATCAAAGACTCACAAGTTGTATGAAAATGACTAACTTAGAACATGTGATGCATGTGCATTGTTGTTTTCAAAATCAAATTAATTTTAGTAATGTTTAAATGAATGAAAAAAACAAGTAATGTTTCAACCAAGTAAAAGACTCATGCTATGAAAGAAAAACAAAGATTTTGACTAAGCATGATTAAGAAAGTTTTTACAACAACTTGGATTGAAAACAAAGTGAGGAATCCAATCTTAATTAGATCAAAGATTAAGAGAAGAATGGATTCAACACATCATAGTTATCATGCTAAAATCATTTACCAAAAATTAGAACAAAGCATATAACCTATGATTAAGAGAGGTAGAGCTTACTTAGAGATTTAACTTCATTAATCCAAGCTTTAGCTCTCCAAAAGACTCTTTGGTCTCTCTTAGTTCATCCCCTTTGTCTTGTCTCCAAATGCCTCAAAGAAGGCTTCAAAATCTCCAACCTTTGACAAAGGAAAGAACTCATTTTATAGCCAAAAAGTGCCCAACGGCTAGTCCTCGGTCGACCGGCAAACAGGTCTCGGTCGACCGGGATCACACAACGGTCAAATTTCTGACCGTTGGAGCTCCCAGACACTTTCTGCCTGCAGTGTTCCCGGTCGACCGGGACCTTTGCGCCGGTCGACCGGCGACACTGCTGGGGCCACCAAAAATTCCAACTTATGCATTTTCAAAGATTTTCTTGGTGGAACTTTGGGCCATTTAATCAAGAATAAAAACATGTTTTAAATCATTCTAAGGGTTTTAAAACATGAACCATAAAAAGCCTAAAACATTTTGAAATATTTAAAACTCATAGGCTAGCTTGATTTTCTAAAACTCTTTTCAAATCAAATGCATCCAAGATTTAAAAACAAATCATGCATAAATCAATACTTTAAAAACAATGCATGAATAAAACAAGATTTCAAGTTTATCTAAATCAATGCAAATGTGTAAATCAAATGATGCTAGAATGATTATGTATCCATCAAATTGCAACCTACAAAATTCCTAACAATGCCGTACACTGACAGGAGCGTGCTTCAGATGTGGTTCCATGAACCATCAGATGAGAGGTTGTCCAAGGTAGAATAGACAGAATCAGCAGCAGCAGGGAGCACAGTGTCCAGCACTGCCACGGAATGCAATGGTTGTCCAAAATCAGGCAAGGCCACTTCAGCAACAGGCACCACAACAACATCATAGACCACAACAGCAACAATAGGCCCGTCAACAGGGACAGAACTAGAATCAGCGTGCACTGTAACAGAATAGAAACGACCAACAAGGCAGGCCACAGTAGGCTCAGAATAGGCCACAGCATCGAGGGCAAATTTATGCGGTTAATAGAGCTGATGCAGAGGCAGTAGGCATTGTAGTGGAAGGAAGGTACACTTCTTATTTGTGGGATAAAAGTTAGGGTTTTATTTGACCCTGGCTCTACACATTCATTTGTATCTCATGAATTTTCAGGGTTGATTGATATGCATGCTAAAGAACTTGAGATCATTTTGACTGTGGCAACCCCAGTAGGTAAACAAGTTATTTGTAGAACCTTTTACCCTAGTTGTGCAGTCCAGATAGGAGAAGTGGTTTTAACCGCAAATCTCATTTTATTGGAGATGCATGATTATGATGTCATCCTAGGGATGGATTGGCTAGCAGGGTACCATGCCATAATTGATTGTTTCCATAAGACCCTTACCTTCAAGTTAGTAGAGACACCAGCAGGAGTGTTTGTTTCAGGGAGAGAGGAGAAATCCTCGTACAGGGTTTGTCTCAGCGTTGAAGGCTGATAGACTATTGAAAAGTGGATGTGAAGCATATTTGGCATTTATCACGGAGGATAAACGGTCCTAAAGGGTGGAGGAGATCCCAATTGTCTAGGAGTTCCCGGATGTTTTTCCGGACGAGATTCCAGGATTACCACCCATCAGAGAGATTGATTTCACTATTGAGTTGTTACTAGGGACCGCTCTGATATCTATTGCACCATATCGTATGGCTCCAACATAATTGGGAGAGTTGAAGATTGAGTTGCAAGAATTGTTAGACAAAGGTTTTGTGAGACCGAGCATTTCACCATGGGGAGCTCCAGTCTTGTTTGTCAAGAAGAAAGATGGTTCCATGAGAATGTGTATAGATTACAGAAGATTGAATCAAGTGATCATCAAGCACAAATACCCATTGCCAAGGATAGATGAATTATTTGACCAATTACAAGGTGCTTCATACTTTTCAAAGATTGATTTGAGATCCGGTTACCATCAGCTGAGAGTCAGAGAATCTGATGTGTTGAAAACAGCTTTTCGGACAAGATATGGCCACTATGAGTTCCTAGTGATGCCATTTGGGTTGACCAATGCACCGGCAGTGTTCATGGCATTGATTGTCGCGACCCCGGACCGGGAATCCCAATCCGGGATCGGGACATTAGTGTGTAATGATTATTCAAGATGATTACCTACATCCACAATATACCATTTATTTAATTTCCCACAGGTGTCCGCGGTGAGGATATCACAACCTTGCATGAATGTTTCTTTTTAATGCGGAAGCGTGTAGCAAATCAAATAGTTAGACTATATCTAGTCATGCAAGCATTAACATCAATATCAAACTGTATCAGAAAGAGCAATGATCTATAGCATGTTTCCCAAAGGTTGTTAAAGTTAGACAAAATATCATTTAGTTACATTCCCCAAAATTAGAGGCCAACAAAGGCCAATATTACAAAATAATAACCCAAAGAATAGTTAACAAGTTCTCCCCAAAATGTTACGCCTCTTGGCAACCCGATGTCTACATGACATCGTCAGCACGCCACTCAACTAGAGGCTGCAGCTCACCTACCGCCTCCTCCGGCTCCTCCTCAAGGAAACCGGCAACGGGACCTGAGTACCAAAGCAAAGGATCAGACAC
Source organism: Cinnamomum chago (assembly GCA_038049695.1). Taxonomy (NCBI): domain Eukaryota; kingdom Viridiplantae; phylum Streptophyta; class Magnoliopsida; order Laurales; family Lauraceae; genus Cinnamomum; species Cinnamomum chago. The sequence continues at coordinate 50,683,387 of CP142455.1, read as the reverse complement.
GACGGTCTGGCAAGAGAAAACAAGGATACAACAACATATAATAGAGGAAAATACCTTGAAAAGCATATAAATTTGTTTAAGCAAGAACTCTTATAAAACAGATAAATCATTTGCTATAAAACAAGTAAACAAGATGAAACATAAGAGGTAACCAAGGAAATCGGGAATAACAAGGTGGCAATCACATAAAGCTAAGTCCTCTATCACTAAAGTGACAACAGTATCACGGGACGTTGATCTCAGTCACACAAGGTGAGGAGAAGCAACGTAAACATATATACAATATAAATATACGGGAACGGGACCACGGTAGCGAACCGGGTATCGGGACGGGACCACGGTAATAACCGGGTATCGGGATCCAAACTGCAGCTGGCGGGACGGGAGAGGGATATCCAAGTCAGTGGCTCAGACTGACAAGGTATCCAAGCTTAGTGATGCCGACTCATAGGATAAAACCAATCAAGACATATACAAGTAAATCAAGTACAGTAAATAAACGGGGAAAACGGGGGTGCTCAAGGCACACTGTCATTTCATGTCGGGCAATACATATCTGGACAAGTCAATGCTATTATCATGCTTTCGGGAAAACAATTCATGTAAAGCAAGTCTTGGAAATAGAGCAATATAATGAACTATACTAAATCAGGAAGGACAATGACTTTAAGATCTAATTGAGTGAATAGGGGTCCCGTATGTCGATTATGGAAAAGACTTGGTACTCCTTGAGTTTGAAGACATTCCGGGCTCCTTATGCACTTTTACGATTTTCAAACTTAAAATGAGCTTATGGTTATAATTAGGTGTTATACTAGGAGAATCAAGACTAGGAACGGTCCATCCTAGGCATGACATTAATTCGGAAACATCGACCAACCTATTCAGTCATCGAAAGGAATAGAATTCGCGATAACCAAGGCAAAAGACTTATATTTGGATATAAAGAAGTTATCGCGTCATTCTATCCCGTTCAAGATTGAAACGGTTTGAACTTCGATGCCACCAAACTAACCGTGAGAAGTGTCGGCTCAAGACATCTCACCCATAGTTCAATTAGTCCAAAAAGGGTAGCCAAGGTCCCACCTAGCACTAAGGAAAAAAATAAAAATCTCAAAATCCACCAGGATCCGATCGATCGGCCGAAATTTCTACACAGGGCCCGATCGATCGGCCCAAAAACCCTTACAGTTACTGACAGTCCGATCGATCGGACCTGGGCGCAGTGCAGGTCCGGGACTTAGATTTTTCTCCTTTTTGTTCCTTTCTTTCCAACACCTCAACCACCACATAGAACTATGATCAAGATGACTTAATTACATGCTTCCAAGACATTAAATGAGGCTATCAAGAGGTATAAATACCATTTATTGCAATCATGGAAAATCAATAAATGAAATCAATGAAAGCATAAAAATCCATCAATGCTACACTAAATCATTTGAAACTTAAAAAACCTCCAAACATTCACTTGCATCAAGTCTTCAATTAATGATGTTAAGCTCTATCAAGTCCTCCAAGAAAATGGCCCAAGCTACAAGGCAAAATCCCCAAATAAAACCCTAAAATGGTTTACACAAAGAATGAAAATGAAAGAGCTTTCAATAATGCAAATGTAGCTTCCCTAAGGCTAGATGAACACTAATCTAGGAGATGGGAAGAATCACTTACTTGGAAAGTCCTCTAATGGCAAGAGTAAGCTTAATGGAAGTCTTGTGATGGAGGGTTCTCTTCACAAATGGTAGCAATGGAATGCTTGCAAGATGAGGAAGAAGAAGATGATCTCCACTTTGAGTTTGGTGCAAGATTTGTGGGGATTTGAGATGGAGAAGCAAGAAGAAGAAGAGAAAACCAAGGGAAACCCTAGACTCTTCTCTTGTGCTGGAAAATGATAAATGAAGTGAATGGCTAATGGCTTCTCTTGTTAGCTAAAGAGTTGGGTTGGATTGGGTCCCACAACTAATGAAACTAAATGGGCTGATATCATCTCTCTCGGGTCCTCGGATGAATTCGACGAAGAAGGAAGAATTGTTCGTTGAAATATCTAGTTTCCAAAAAGTGTATGTTTCGCGGGTTTCGAGAATATTAAGTTTTGGGTACAGATTTGGTGTGAAATGACTGTTTTACCCTCAAGGCTATGAAATCGGGTTTCGGGGCCTCGAATGGACACGGGATCAACATGAAAGTTGTAAGAATCCACAAGATGAATGCAATGGGCCAAAAACACAATTCACAACCAATCGGGAAAATCTCGCAAGAAAACGCAAAGCCGAAAAGGGAAACCCCCAAAGGGCCCCACAAGCTACCAATCACTCTAAAAAGCCCAAAACTAGAATCAAGGCTATTCCAAACCCATCTAGACCAAAACACTAATCAAGCTTAGCACTAAAACGCAACTTAATTAGCACTAAACGGGTTCACTCGGGTTGGGGTCTTACATTGATGAACAAGATATTCGCACAGTACTTGGATCAGTTTGTGGTAGTATTCATAGATGACATTTTGGTGTACTCCAAAGACCAAAGAAGAGCATGAAGAGCACTTAAGGATAGCACTTGAGACCTTTTAAGGCCAGGCTTGTTATGAGGAAACCTTCTTCCCGTAGCCATGCTCAAGTCCATCCAAATACTTTTATCCATTGCTACTCATCTCGATTACGAGATTTGGCAAATGGATGTCAAGACAGTGTTTCTCAACGGCCATCTTGAGGAAGACGTCTATTGTTAGATTATATGGTATCAATCCAGTGGATGATGTAATAAATTAATTCATTTATTTATTTATCAATATAATCATGCTTTCTTATCATGAGATGAATGATGTTTTATTATTTACTTGCACACAACCAATACATACGAATGACATAATGGTTCATGAGATGAACCGGAATATACAAGTATATTAAATGTAATAATGTGTGTGGATGAGATCCACTTTGGGAGACGTGTCACAAATCTTATATTTAAATTTATTCACAACCAGTGATGAGATTGGGCATCTCATTTGACAAGGTTGCATCATTATGATCACTATGCAATGGTGTGATTTGTCTCGATCATCAAAGTGTAAGACTCTGGATCATTGTGCTGGTACATTGGATGTATTGAAGGACCATGAGAAGCACCTTATAAAACACTCTCTAAACTTTAAGGTCTGCTCACAATAGGCTTTCAATCCTAAGACATTAACGAACTAAAGTTTATATCTATTCATTTGCTTGAGTCACCAATGAGTAAGGCCAACTGTAGGCCAACGCCTCGGTGTCTTAGGTATATGGTAGTATGATTGTGGGAACATTTAATGGTCAAGATGGAATCTATCTTAATGTCACCACCAAAAATGTCACCTTGCCTCTTCAACATTAAGAAGCTACATGAAGCTGCATCCTACCACAAACAGGCAATGCTACTTCACGCATCAAATCTTGTCAAAATAAAACAAAAACTGCAAGATTCTTCAAAACAGCAAAAGAGAGGGGTACACCTGAAGTTTCAAGCCATTTCTGTAAGACTCCGACCCGAGTGAACCCGTTTAGTGCTAAGTAAGTTGCGTGTTAGTTCTAAGCTTGATTAGTGATTTTGGCTAAGTTGAGTTTGGAATAGCTTTTGTACTAGTTTTGGGGAATTTTGATTACTTTGTGTTAGTAGGGCCCTTTGGGGGTTCCTTTTTATGTCATTGTATGTGTTTGGGGATTTATCAGAGATTTTGCATTCATGGTTTTAATCTTGTTTTATTGGTATTGTTACGCTCTTCAACTTTCATGTTGATCCCGTTCCCGTTTGAGATCCCTGTGAGAACCCGACCCCTAATCTCTTGGATTAGTTTCTTTTAGTGGGATTAGTATTTGTTGGGTTGAGTTTGTGAGCTAGAATGGTTTTTCTCTAGTTTTGGGGACTTTCGAGTGCCTTTGTGATTAGTGGGACCCTTTGGGGGTTCTTTTAGTAACTTTGCGCGTGATTGGGAGGTTATTCTAAATTCCTGATAATTCTTGTTTTAGCCTCATTTGACTCGTTTTGTTACTCTCTACAACTTTCGTGTTCACTCCGTACCCGTTCGAAGCTCCGAAAATCAGTTTTTCCAGCCCGGAGGGCAAAACAGTCTTTTCACACCAAAATCTGTACCCAAAACTTGATATTCCCGAAACCCGCGAAACATACACTTTTTGGAAACTAGATATTTCGACGATCATTTCTTCCTTCTTCGTCGAATCCATCCGAGGTCCCGAATTAGATGATTTCAGCCAAACTAGTCCCTTAAGTTGTGGGACCCAAACCTCACTTGTTAACAAAAGAGAATCCACCTCCTTCATTCATTTCATTCTCCATTTTTCCAGCACAGCCAGCTGAACCTAGGGTTCCTTGTGCTTCTCTTCTTCTTCTTGCTTCTTCATCTCCAAGCCACACCAATAGTTCATCAATCAAGAAATGGAGACCATCTTCTTCTTCCTTTTCACCATGGCTCCCTATTGATACCATTTTTGGAGAAATCTCCCAACCTAGAGACCTCCCTTGAGCTAGCTCTCTTCATTTGAAGGTCATCCAAGTAAGTGTTCTTCTTCATCTTCTAGATTTGTAGTCTTCTAGCCTTAGAGAAGCTCCACCTTTATTATTGAAAGGTTTCCTTGTCATTTCATGGTTTAACCCATTTTAGGGTTTGTTTTGGGGGTTTTTGTAGAGATTGTGGATCTTGAGCTTGAGAGGTGATTAGGAGCTTGATTTGCTTGATTAGAGTCAAAGGCAAGTGGATGATTGGATTATTTTGATTATTAACATGTTTTGTGAGAAAAATCTTGTTTCATTAAGGGTTTTGGTGATTTTAGTAGTTGTCTTCACTATGATTAATATTGATTTCGAAATGTGCTTATTGATGAGTTTATTTCCCTCTTGTTCATGCTTGGAAAATGTATGCATCATATTGTCAAGGTTTCAAATGGATTCACATGAATGAGTTTTCTCCACCTTGAGATTTGTTGTGAATGGAAAGAATGGAAAGGGAGAAATTTGAAATGAGGAGCTCTTTAGCTCATATTATTGTCTTGGAAACATGTATTTTAGTCCTCTTGTTTATAGTTCTATGTGATTGTTTAAGTGTTGGAAAGGAAAGGAAAAGGGAAGGAAGGATCAAGTGTTTCCCAGACCTGCACGCCCAGGTCCGATCGATCGGACTGTCTTTAACTGGGAGGCTTTTCAGTTCGGTCCGATCGATCGGAGGACTTAGTTTGAGTCCAGTGAAATTTGATATTGTTTTTTTTTGGAAACCTTGGGCTTTCTATGAGTCCTAGGAGTATATACCTTAGTGTTAAGACCAATTATACCCTAATCTAAGGTCTCTAAGACTAGGAAACTAAAAGGAAAGAATGGTGATGATCTAGGCACTAATTCTCGGTTTTAGGTGGGACACTGGCTACCCTTTTTGGACTGATTGGACCATATGTGAGAATGTCTTGAGCCGACACACGTCACGGTTGGTTCGGTGGCATCGAAGTTCAATCCATTTCAATCTTGAACGGGATGGAACGACGCGATATCTTCTTTATATCTAAACACAAGTCTTTCCCTTGGTTATCGCGAATTCTATTCCTTTCGGTGACTGAATAGGTTGCTCGATGTTTCCGGATTAATGTCATGCCTAGGATGGACCGTTTATAATCTTGATTTTCGCTATTGTAACATCTAGTACTACCCATAAGCTCATTTTAAGTTTTGAAAATAGTAAAAGTGCATTAGGAGTCCGGAATCTCTTCAAACTCAAGGAGTACCAAGTAATGACTATAATCGACATACGGGACCCCTATTCACTTAAATAGACCTTGAAATTAATACTTTTCTTGAAATTGTTATAGTTTATTGTTTCACCTCATCTCCAAGAGTTGCATTACATGACTTGTTTCCCCGAAAACATGAAGTTACTCTAGTAACAGTTATTTCTCCCAAAGTGCATTGCACCACATGATATGTCAGTGTGCCCTTGAGCACCCCCGTCTTGCCCGTTTGATTATGTATTTGTACTTGGTTTACTTGCATATGTCTCGATTGTATTTGACCTATGAGTCGGCACCACTACGCTTGGATAACCCTGTTGGTCTGATCCACCGACTTGGAGATCCCCCTCTTGTCCCGCCAGCTACAGTTTGGATCCCGCTACCCGGTTATTACCGTGGTCTTGTCCCGATACCGCAGATTGCTACTGTGGTCCCCGATGCCCGGCTCGCTACCGTGGTCATGTATAGTATATGTATATGCATTCATGAGATCCACTGTTTCTCCTCACCTCGAGTGACTGAGATCAGTGCCTAGTATATGTATATGTATTTATATGAGATCCCCTGTTTCTCCTCACCTCGGGTGACTGAGATCAGGGCCTAGTTATTGCTCTATCACTTTAGTAATAGAGGACTTAGCTTCGTGTGGTTGCCATCTTGCCAGTTCCCGATTCCTTGGATACCCGACATGTTTTATATTGTTTACTTGCTTTCCGATAAATGATTCGTTCCTTTATGAAAGTTGTTATTTAAATAAGTGTTCATATTCTCCAATGTAAATTCAGTTATTATTATATTGTTTTCTGTTCTTTGTACACGCACATGTTTTAAATGAATGCCGGTTGGGTGGATGCCCATGCTTTTACATATGTTTCAATCAATCCATGATTTTACTAGATTTACATGATTACACATGTTTTTAAAGGAATACCCGAGTTGTTAAATATCCGTGCTTTGTTTTAAATGACATTTGGTTTGTCAGATCCCTAGGTTTACCCACGTTTTAAATGATTACCCGATTCGTTAAATATCCATGCTTTGAAATATGTTTCAAATAACACTTGTTTGCCAGATCCCTACGTTTATACCTGTTTTAAACGATACCCGGTTTGTTAAATATCCATGCGTTGAAATATGTTTAAATGAATACTAGTTTTGTCAGATTTCTTTGGTTACACCTGTTTAAATGAACACCCGGTTTGTTAAATATTCGTATTTCTACATAGGTTTCAAATGGACATTGGTTTTGCCAGACTGCTATGAATACCTGGTTTGTTGTATACTTATGTTTTTACCTAAGTCTCAAATGAATGTTTGTTTTGTCAAACCACTATATTTATACATGTTTTAGACGAACACCCGATTGTCAAATATCTATGATTATAGATGATGTAGATGAACACATGTTTTATTAGATATTCATGTCTTACCCATGCTTGAAATGAATACAGGTTTTCCCCGAGATTCCCGACTTTGCACCCGCTTAATTATATGCAGCATTTGATCGAATAGCATGATTTATCTTATGTTTTATTCTTCAGTATATTTGTTATCTTTTCATCCACCTGCCAGACCGTCGTGTCTGACCCACTACTTTTGGTACTCAGGTTCAGATTTCTTCGTCCCGAGTTGAGTTCTTGAGTTGGCTGTGGAGCCATGTTTTGCAGGTTGTTTTGTCGGCTATGTCATGTAGACATTGAGCTTGACATCGGAGCTACGTCATATTTGGGGTAGTGGTTATAGCTTATTGTGGTATGGCTTTTATTAGCCTTTTCTTGGGATTCTTAATTAATGTACATTGATAATTGTAACTTGAACATATATGGGAATGTAATATCCTGTTACTGTCAGCTCTGTAATTTATTGTGATGGTTTACTCCAGTCTGATATGATTCTTGATATGATAGCTATATGCCAAAGGTTGAGTGCGACGCGGAATCCGATGGCCACGGACTTCGGGTCGCAATGCCACAAATGCTTCCGCAAAATATTCAGAATGTGTTGGGATGTGTTGTCTTCACACACGCGGATCTTGGGAGAAAAATATAATTGATGCTTAATCCCCATTTCCCGCCCCCGAGGTTTCGGTTCGGGGGCGTGACAATCCCGAAACCCGATTTCATAGCCTTGAGGGCAAAAAAGTCATTGCACACAAAATCTGTACCCAAAACTTGATATTCCCGAAACCCGCGAAACATACACTTTTTGGAAACTAGATATTTCGACGATCATTTCTTCCTTCTTCGTCGAATTCATTAGAAGCCCCGAAAACCATGATTTCAGCCCAATTAGATTTCTAGTGGTGGAGTCCACTCCCCATTTGTGTATAAGGAGACCCTTTTTCCTTCCATTTCCTTTTTCCAGCTCAAGAGAGAGAACCTAGGGTTGTCATTTGCCTTCTTCTTCTTGCTCTTGCTTGCAATCACCAAACTCACCGCCAACCTTGCACAACTTGAGAAGTGGAGATCATCATCTTCTTCCTCATCACCCTAGCTCTCCATTGACACCATTGCTAGAGAAAATCATTCATTACAAGACTTTCTTTGAGCTCACCATTGTCATTAGAGGACCTTGCAAGTAATTGACCATTCTCTTCTTCTAGATTTGTGTTCTCCTACCTTAAGGGAATCTCCATCCTTGTTATTGAAGCTTCTTTCCTCCTATTCTATGTTTTGACTTTTTAGGGTTTTATTTTGGGACTTTCCTTGTAGCTTGGGCCTTTGATTGGAAGGACTTGTTAGAGCTTGATTTACTTAAATAGAAGACTTAAGGCAAGTGGATGATTTGAATTTTATAAGTTTTCAATGGTTTTGGTATTTCCACTCATGCCTATGTTTTGCCTATTTATTACCTTGTTTTGAAATAAATGTGCATGGAAGTATTAATGGTGCATTTATGGTCCAAGAGATGTTTTAGTTCATAGCATTTAATTCCTCTTATTTGTCTCAAATATATATATATATATCTTGTGAAGTGGTTTCCTTCTTTATTTCCTTGTATGGAATGTGATATGGATGGAGGAGAATGGGATGGATGTGGTTGGAGATTTGAGGTCTTTTGAATGGAGATTTATACTCCTCACTTAGTGTAGAAAAGTGGCTAAAAAGGGGTTGTAAAAGGAAGAGTTGTTGTGGAACTGAACTGGTCCGAATTCAGTTTCTGGACAGTTCGCTCGAGCGACCTGTCCAGGAAAGGGTTCGGAGCATTCCAGTAGCTTGGTCGCTCGAGCGGACCCCTGGTCGCTCCAGCGGACATCCCAGAACTCTTTCCAGAGAGTTGTCCGTTCGAACGCATTTCAATATTCGCTCGACCCAATGAGTTCGCTCAAGCGACCTCAACTTCGCTCGAGCGAACCCACCCAGACAACCATTCCAGAGAACGACTCGCTCAAGCGAACCCTCTAGTCCGCTCGAGCGTTGGGCCCCGTTGGGGCAGGGCTATGTTGGGACAATGATGAACTATTTCAATGGTTTGGGACTATTCTTTGGGAGCTTCTCTACGTCAAGAGGATTGTTAAGCATTGTATGAGGCCATTTGAGGAAGAAACCATATCACAAAGATTTCAATTGAAGTTTTGAAAATTCAAAGTCTATAAGGAGCCCGGAATGTCCCCAAACTCAAAGAGTACCAAATGGTCATTAGACTGACATACGGGGTCCCTATCCACTTTAAACGAATTTTGAACCCGATACTTTACCGAAATTCCAATTGTTTATTGTACCTTATCAATCCCGAGATTTATACTACATGTCTTGTTTTCCCGAAAGCATTGATGTACACTTGAAATGGTTACTTGACCCGAAATGCATCGCACCACATGAAAGGATAGTGTGCCCTTGAGCACCCCCGTCTTGCCCGTTTATTTATTGTACTTGATTGAAGTGCATATGTCTCGATTGTATTTGACCTATGAGTCGGCACCACTAACCTTGGATAACCCTGTTGGTCTGATCCACCGACTTGGAGATCCCCCTCTTGTTCTGCCAGCTGCAGTTTGGATCCCGCTACCCAGTCATTACCGTGGTCTTGTCCCGATGCCGCAGATTGCTACTATGGTCCCCGATGCCCGGCTCGCTACCGTGGTCATGTTTAGTATATGTATATGTATATGTATTTATACGAGATCCACTGTTTCTCCTCACCTAGACTGACTGAGATCGGTGCCTAGTACTACTCTATCACCTTAGTGATAGAGGACTTAGCTTCGTGTGGTTGCCATCTTGCTTGTTTCCCTTTTCCTTGGTCACCTTACATGTTTTACATTGCATTCTCGAAATTGAATAAATGTTTTATTTCGTTCATAGAAATTGTTATTTGGACAGGTTTACATGTTTTGAAGGTAAATTCATGCATTATCGTATTGTCGTTGTATTTTTCCTCCATTTACCAAACCGTCGTGTTTGACCTACTATTTGGTACTCAGGTCCCGTTGTTGGATATCCCGAGGAGGAGCTTGAGGAGGCGGTCGTAGAACCGCAGCAGTTGGTTGAGTGGCGTGCCGATGACGTCATGTAGACGTTCGGTTGCTTTGAGAGACTTTACATTTTGGGAAACTTTTAACCATTCTTTGGATTGGTATTTTGTTATATTGGCCTGGTTGGCCTCTATTTTTGGGGAAATGTAATCAAATGATAATTGTATAAACTTTAACTTACTTTGGGTAACATGCTAATGGTCATTGCTCATTCTGATACAGTATATTAGACTTGTGTTATTGTCTTGATGACCAAGGATGGTCTGACTATTTGACTTGCTACACGCTTTCGCACTTAATAGAAATATTCATTTATGGTTGTGATATCCTCACCGCGGACACCTGTGGGAAATTAAATAAACGTATGGTATTATTAAATAGTTGTGGATCATCACTTAGTCCCGATCCCGGATTAGTCCTTCGGGCCCGGTCCGGGGTCGCGACAATTTCAAACATCTTTTGGCCTAACTTCCTTCCTCCAGCAGCCGGGCAAGACATCCCAGTGGTGGCGAAGCCAGAGACACTGACACACAAAATAGAGCACACAGTTGGCCTCAAAATGCCACTAGGAGGCTCTACATCAAGTTTCGGTCCATCTCAACATCATTTGGCCTAACTTCACTCCTCCAACAGCCAAACAGGGGCCCCTGGCGGCGGCGGCATCGAAGACGTCACATCTTCGATCTGAACGTATGGATGGTCTCAAAATACCTCCAAAAGGCTCTAATTCAAGTTTTAAATCAAACCGACAACGTTTGACCCCACATCAACCCTTGAATAGAAAAATCAAGCCTCTCGGCGGCGAGAACCACCGAGGCCATCACACATCAAACAGAGCACATGGGTGACTTCAAAAGGCTTCCAAAGGGCTACATGTCAAATCTGTAAGACCCCGACCCGAGTGAACCCGATTAGTGCTAATTAAGTTGCGTGTTAGTGCTAAGCTTGATTAGTGGTTTTGGCTAAGTTGGGTTCGGAATAGCTTTCATTCTAGTTTGGGCTACTTTGAATGCTTTGGTAACTAGTAGGGCCCTTTGGGGGTTCCTTTTCATGACATTACATTTGCTTGAGGATTTATCGGAGATTTTTACATTCATGGTTTTAATCTCGTCTTATTGGTACTGTTATTCCCTACAACTTTCATGTTGATCCCGTGTCCATCTGAGATCCCGAAACCCGATTTCATAGCCTTGAGGGGCAAAACAGTCATTGCACACAAAATCTGTACCCAAAACTTGATATTCCCGAAACCCGCGAAACATATACTTTTTAGAAACTAGATATTTCGACGATCAATTCTTCCTTCTTCGTCGAATCCATCCGAGGCCCCGAAAGAGAGGATTTCAGCCAAATTAGCTTCCTTAGTTGTGGGACCCAATCCCATTTGTTAGCAAAGGGAAGCCACTCTTCATCTTCATTTCATTCTTCATTTGTTCCAGCACAAGAGAGTGAGAACTAGGGCTTCCATTGTTTTCTTCTTCTCCTTACTTCTTCATCCTCAATCCACTCCAATCCTGCACCAAGAGGAGATTAGAGGCCATCATCTTCTTCACCTCATTGGGAGCTTTCTTTCAATAGCTTTTGTGGGGAAGCCTCCATTTCCAAGACCTTCTTTGAGGTTATCATTATCATTAGAGGACTTTGCGAGTAAGTTATCCCCTTTATCTTCTAGATTTGTATTCCTTTGGCCATAGAGAAGCTCTACCTTCATTATTGGAAGGTTTCCTTGTTATTTCATTGTTTGATCATTTTAGGGTTTTATTTTGGGATCTTCCTTGTAGCTTGGACCTTTACTTTGAGAGACTTGTTAGAGCTTGATCTACTTGATTTGAAGACCTAAGGCAAGTGAATGATTGGGTGTTTTAAGTTTTAAATGGTTGGTGAAGCATTTATAGATTTTCATGTTTTCATTAATGTGCTTTGGTTGAAATAAATGTTCTTGATGGAGAGCCTTATGAATGCATTTATGATCATATGGATGTGTTAGATTTTCATGTTTTCATTAATGTGCTTTGCTTGCCTTGAATAAGTATATTGTGTGAAATGGTTTCCTTCTCCTCTTTGCTTATATGGAATGTGATATGGATGGAGGGAAATGTGATGGATGTGGTTGGAGATTTGAGGTTATTTGAATGGAGATTTATACTCCTCATTTAATGTATGAAAGTGGTTAAGAAGGGGTTGTAAAAAGGAAGAGTTGTTGTGGAGCTGAACTGGTCCGAACCTAGGTTCTGGACAGTTCGCTCGAGCTACCGTGACACTTCGCTCGAGCGACCTGTCCTGGAAAGGCTTCGGAGCATTCCCGTAGCTTGTTCGCTCGAACGGACCCCTGGTCGCTCGAGCGGACATCCCAGAACTCATTCCAGAGAGTTGTTCGAGCGCATTTAAATATTCGCTCGACCCAATGAGTTCGTTCGAGCGATTTCCACTTCGCTCGAGCGAACCCACCCAGACCACCATTCCAGCGAGCGACTCGCTCGAGCGAACCCTCCAGTCCGCTCGAGCGATGCGGTTCGTCTGGCATAGGCTATGTTTGGGACAATGTTCAACTGTTTCAATGGTTGGGTCTATTCTCTGGGAACCTCTCTATGCCAAGGAGATTTATTAAGCATTGTAAGAGGCCATTTGAGGAAGAAACCATGTCATAAAGATTTCATTCTAAGTTTTGAAACTTCAAGGTGCATAAGGAGCCCGGAATGTCTTAAAACTCGAAGAGTACCAAGTCTTTATTATAATTGATATACGGGACCCCTATTCACTTAAACAGATCTTGAAACCAGTATTTTACCCGAGATTGTTATAGTTTAGTGTTTCACTTCATTCCAAGATTATACTATATGATTTGTTTTCCCGAAAACATGATAGTGACACTAGTAACAATTATTTGATCCGAAATGTATTGCCCGACATGAAATGATAGTGTGCCTTGAGCACCCCTGTCTTGCTCGTTTATTTATTGTACTTGATTTACTTGCATATGTCTCGATTTGCTATTTGACCTATGAGTCGGCATCACTAAGCTTGGATACCTTGTCGGTTTGATCCACCGACTTGGAGATCCCCTTCCCGTCCCACCAGCTGCAGTTTGGATCCCGATACCCAGTCTACTACCGTGGTCCCATCCCGATACCCGGTTCGCTACCGTGGTCCCGTCCCGTATATTTTTATTGTATATATGATTGCGTTGAATCTCCTCACCTTGAGTGACTGAGATCAACATCCCGTTATACTGTTGTCACTCTAGTGACAGAGGACTTAGCTTTATGTGATTGTCATCTTGTTAGTTCCCGATTCCTTGGTTACCTGATATGTTTTACCTTATTTACTTGTTTTCTAGCAAATGATTTATTTATTTTATGAGAGTTCTTGTTTAATCAGATTTCTATGCTTTTCAAGATATTTCATCTATTACATGTTGTTGCATCTTTTCACTCTCTTGCCAGACCGTCGTGTCTGACCCATTTGCTTTGGTACTCAGGTCCCGTTGCCGATTTCCTTGAGGACGAGCCGGAGGAAGCGGTAGGTGAGCCGCAACCTCTTGTCGAGTGGAGTGCTAACGATGTCATGTAGACATCGGGTTGCTACGAGAGGCGTACATTTTGAGGAGAACTATTTAACCATTCTTTTGGGTTATTGTTTTGTCTATATTGGCCTTTGTTGGCCTCTCTTTTTGGGAATGTAATTAAATGATCTTTTGCTAAACTTTAACTACTTTTGGGAAACATATTATTGATCATTGCTCATTCTGATACAGTTTTTCATACTTATGATATTGTCTTCATGACTAAGGATGGATGGACTATTTGATTTGCTACACGCTTCCACACTTAAGAGAAATATTCATTGATGGTTGTGATATCCTCACTGCGGACACCTGTGGGAAATTAGATAAATGTGTGTTAATCATTTTTATAGATGTTGTGGTTTTATGACACTAATGTCCCGACTCCGGATCCGTCCCTTCGGAATTCCCGGTCCGGGGTCGCGACAAAATGGTATCAGAGCGAGACGTGTTTCAAGCAATTAAAAGAAACTAGAAATCCTAAGGACGTGGCGAGGATTCGTTAGATGTTTCGTTAGCTAGTTTCGTGTGAGCAATGTGTGACCCTTTATATTATTATGTGCTAACAATTTGTTTTGCAGCATCATGCCTCCCCGTAAGAGACCAGTGAATGGTATTCCTGCTGGCAGTAACAGTGATCACACCAGGCCAGTAGAAGAGGATATAGTTGAGAACAACCCACCAAACCAGTTTCAGGAAATGATGCAAGCAATGCTTAACCAGCAACGTCAAGCTAACGAGAACCAAGCTAGACTACAAGAACATATGCTCAAGAGGGAAGAAGATCATGCTAGAGAGATGGCAGAAATGCAAAGGCAGTTGCTCGAGGTCCTACAAAGAAGACCAAATCCGGTTCAACCTCAACCAGCTATAGTCATAAACCAAAGGCAACATGATCCTAATGCCTTGTTTGAACGATTTCGGAAGAGAGCTCCGAAGGAATTTCTTGGGGAAGAAGACCCATTGGCTGCAGATGACTGGTTAGAACACACAGAGAACATCTTTGAGATTTTTCAGTGTACAGGAGCAGATAGGGTAAACCTAGCATCATCCCTTTTCGTAGGTACAGCAGACAGATGGTGGAAAACGGTCAAGGAAGAATACAGGAACATGGCTGATGCAGAGGTGTGGGCAAACTTCAAGAGACAATTCCATGATAAATATGTACCTACCAATATCAAGAAGCAAAAGGCCATAGAGTTTCAATAGCTGGTACAGGAGAGTATGACAGTCTTAGAATATCTCCCCAAGTTCGAGAGATTGTCTAGATACGCTCCGGAATTGGTAGATACGGTGGAGAAGAAAATTGCTAAGTTCTTTGAGGGACTCAATCCCTTCATTGAGAGAGATGCCACCGGAGTAGTACCACCTGCTACTTTTGATGAAGCAGTGAAGAGAGCTTACAAGTTCGAGAACTTCCACAACAAGATCCTCAGAGTGGAAGGCAAGAGCCCAGCTCAGCAGCAGAATTTTCAGCATCAGAGGAACTATCAGAATAAGAGGCAGAGGACAGGGCCAAATGTGCAGAATCCAGTGCTTTGCATCCACTGTGGGAAGAACCATGCTAGTGCTGAATGTCGTACCATCACGGGAGCGTGCTTCAGGTGTGGTAAGATGGACCATAGGATGAGGGATTGCCCTAGGCCAAACAGACAGAATCAGCAACAGCAGCAAGGGCCACAACGTCCACCACCACCACAGAATGCATTGGTTGTCCAAAACTAGGCAAGGCCACTTCAGCAACAAGCACCACAGCAACAACAGTTTAGACAGCAGCAGCCACAGCAGCAGGCCCGTCAGCAGCAAGGACATCAGCGTACACCGCAGCAGAACAGGAATGAACCACATGCCAGACCACAACAAGCTCAGAACAGACCACAGCTTCGGGGGCAAGTTTACGGGGTCAATAGAGTGGATGCAGAAGCAGCGGGTAATGTAGTGGAAGGTACACTTCTTATTTGTGGGATTAAAGCTATGATTTTATTTGACCCTGGCTCTACACATTCTTTCGTGTCCTATAAATTTTCTAAGTTGATTGATATGCATGCTAGAGAACTTGAGTTCATTTTGACTGTGGCAACCCCAGTAGGCAAACAAGTTATTTGTAGAACCTTTTACCCTAGTTGCACAGTTCAGATAGGAGAAGTGGTTTTAACCGCAGATCTCATTTCTTTGGAGATGTTTGATTATGATGTCATCCTAGGGATGGATTGGCTGGCAGGGTACCATGCCACAATGGATTGTTTCCATAAGACCCTCACTTTCAAGTTGGTTGAGACACCAGCAGGAGTGTCGTTTCAATGTGAGAGGAGGAATCCTCGTGCAGGGTTTGTCTCAGCGTTGAAGGCTGATAGACTTTTGAGAAGTGGTTGTGAAGCTTATTTAGCGTTTATCACGGAGGATAAACGGTCCCAAGGGGTGGAGGAGATCCCAATTGTTTGGGAATTCCCGGATGTTTTTCCGGAGGAGATTCCAGGTTTGCCACCCATGAGAGAGATTGATTTCACTATTGAGTTGCTACCGGGGACCGCTCCGATATCTATTGCACCTTATAGAATGGCACCAGCAGAGTTGGGAGAGTTGAAGACTCAGTTGCAAGAGTTATTGGACAAAGGTTTCGTGAGACCAAGTGTTTCACCATGGGGAGCTCCAGTTTTGTTCGTCAAGAAGAAGGATGGTTCGATGAGAATGTGTATAGATTACAGAAGATTGAATCAAGTGACCATCAAGAACAAGTACCCATTACCAAGAATAGATGAATTGCTTGATCAGTTGCAAGGTGCATCATACTTTTACAAGATTGACCTGAGATCCGGTTACCATCAGCTGAGAGTCAGAGAATCAGATGCGCTGAAAACAACGTTCTGGACAAGATATGGCCACTATGAGTTCCTAGTGATGCCATTTAGATTAACAAATGCACCGACAGTTTTCATGGCATTGATGAACAAGATATTTGCAGAATATTTGGATCAGTTTGTTGTAGTGTTCATAGATGACATTTTGGTGTACTCCAAGACCAAGGAAGAGCATGAAGAGCATTTGAGGATTGCATTGCAACTCTTGAGAGAGAATCAGCTGTATGCGAAGCTCAACAAGTGTGAATTTTGGTTGGAACAAGTAGCATTTTTGGGGCACATTATCTCAAGAGAAGGATTATCAGTGGATCCGTCCAAGATTGAAGCGGTAGTGAATTGGGAAAGACCGAAGAATGTGACAGAAATTAGAAGTTTTTTGTGATTGGCAGGCTATTACAGGAGGTTTGTGCATGGATTTTCTCGATTGTGTCACCGTTGACGAAGTTGACAAGGAAAAATGCACCATATGTATGGACAGAGCAGTGTGAAGAGAGTTTTCAAGAGCTAAATAAGAGATTGACTACAGCACCAATCCTTACTTTGCCATCCGGGAGCGGCGGCGTTACCATTTTTACCGACGCTTCGAATGTTGGACTTGGTTGTGTGTTGATGCAAGAAGGAAAAGTGATAGCATATGGATCTCGACAGTTGAAAGATCACGAGAAGAACTATGCCACCCATGATTTGGAGTTAGCAGCGGTGGTGTTCGCGTTGAAAATGTGGAGACATTACCACTATGGAGAGCAGTTCGAAGTCCACTCTGACCACCGCAGCTTACAGTATCTATTTTCACAGAAGGATTTGAACTTGAGGCAGAGAAGATGGATGGAATACATCAAGGATTATGATTTTCCAATCAAGTACCACCCGGGGAAAGCAAATGTAGTTGCAGATGCCTTGAGCAGAAAGTCAGTAGGCTTGGCTAATCTTAGTGGCACTTGTATTTTTTAGCAATTTGAAGAGTTGAGTTTGGATCTTCAGCCACTGAGGAAGGGTGTTTTGTTTGCTAACATGACAGTGTCAGAACCTTCTTTCATTCAGAAGATCAAGGATAGTCAGTTGCAAGATCCAGAGTTGGCCAAGATTTCAGAGCATATAGCAGAACGTCCTGATTTTCGTATCGTTGATGGAGTTTTGTACTACCGTGACCGGCTATGCGTGCCTAACATTGAAGATTTGAGAAATGATATCATGACTGAGGCTCATAGCATGAAGTACTCTATGCATCCAGGTAGCACCAAGATGTATCAGAACTTGAAGGGTAGATTTTGGTGGAACAATATGAAGAGAGAGATTGCAGCGTTTGTCTCCCGTTGCATGACTTGTCAGTTGATTAAAGCAGAACATCAGAGGCCTCCAGGGTTGTTACAACCGTTGGAGATCTCGGAATGGAAATGGGAGCTCATTACCATGGACTTTATTTCGGGATTACCAAGGACTAGCAGGGGCAACGATGTGATTTGGATCATTGTGGACCGACTCACAAAGTCAGCGCATTTCCTTGCTATGAAGACAGGGAAGAAGATGCACATGCTACCTTTGGCAGAGTTGTTTGTCAGCGAGATTGTCAGTCGACATGGGCAGCCAGTTTCTATCACATCCGACAGAGACAGCAGATTCGTCTTGAGGTTCTGGAAGACATTGCACGAGTCTATGGGTACGAAACTACAATTTAGCACAACTTATCACCCTCAGACTGATGGCCAGTCAGAGAGGACGATTCAGACCCTAGAGGATATGCTCCGTGCTTGTGTGTTAGATTTCAAGACTCAGTGGGATGAGACTCTACCGTTGTGTGAGTTCGCTTACAACAACAGCTACCATTCGAGCATTGGAATGGCTCCTTTTGAGGCCTTGTATGGCAGAAGGTGTAGGACACCTGTTTGTTGGGAAGAAGTTGGCACTCGCAGTTTCCATGGACCGACTATTGTTAGTGAGACCAGCGACAAGATCAAGTTGATTCAAGAGCGTCTGAAAGTGTCCCGGAGTAGACAGAAGAGCTATGCAGACTCCCACTACAGATATCTACAGTTCAAAGAAGGAGATAAGGTTTTCTTGAAAGTGTCACCTACAAGGGGAACATTGAGGTTCGGACAGAAGGGCAAGCTATCACGGAGATACATTGGACCATACGACATTGTGAGCAAGATTGGCTTATAGGTTGGCCTTACCACCTGAGCTATCTGGTGTACACAACGTCTTCCATGTGTCTATGTTGAAGAAATATGTACCCGATCCGTCTCATGTGCTCCAGCATGAGGCATTGGAGATCAGAGAAGACGCTACCTATGTTGAGAAGCCCGTTGAGATCATCGATACAAAGGAACAAGAGTTGAGGACTCGGACTATTCAGTGGGTGAAGGTATTGTGGGAGAACCATGGACCGGAGGAGGCCACATGGGAATTACGAGACCAAGTTCAAAAGAAGTATCCGCATCTTCTACCTGAGGTGAGTTTTATATTCCATTTGGAGGACCAAATGCCCTAAGGGGTGGAAGATGTAAGACCCCGACCCGAGTGAACCCGATTAGTGCTAATTAAGTTGCGTGTTAGTGCTAAGCTTGATTAGTGATTTTGGCTAAGTTGGGTTCGGAATAGCTTTGATTCTAGTTTGGGCTACTTTGAATGCTTTGGTAACTAGTAGGGCCCTTTGGAGGTTCCTTTTCATGACATTACATTTTCTTGAGGATTTATCGGAGATTTTACATTCATGGTTTTAATCTCGTCTTATTGGTATTGTTATTCCCTACAACTTTCATGTTGATCCCGTGTCCATCTGAGATCCCGAAACCCGATTTCATAGCCTTGAGGGGCAAAACAGTCATTGCACACAAAATCTGTACCCAAAACTTGATATTCCCGAAACCCGCGAAACATATACTTTTTAGAAACTAGATATTTCGACGATCAATTCTTCCTTCTTCGTCGAACCCATCCGAGGCCCCAAAAGAGAGGATTTCAGCCAAATTAGCTTCCTTAGTTGTGGGACCCAATCCCATTTGTTAGCAAAGGGAAGCCACTCTTCATCTTCATTTCATTCTTCATTTGTTCCAGCACAAGAGAGTGAGAACTAGGGCTTCCATTGTTTTCTTCTTCTCCTTACTTCTTCATCCTCAATCCATCCCAATCCTGCACCAAGAGGAGATTAGAGGCCATCATCTTCTTCACCTCATTGGGAGCTTTCTTTCAATAGCTTTTGTGGGGAAGCCTCCATTTCCAAGACCTTCTTTGAGCTTATCATTGTCATTAGAGGACTTTACAAGTAAGTTATCCCCTTCATCTTCTAGATTTGTATTCCTTTGGCCATAGAGAACCTCTACCTTCATTATTGGAAGGTTTCCTTGTTATTTCATTGCACTACAAAAAAAAATGTCTTAATGAGTCACTTTTAAAGTGTCTTAAAAAGTGGTTTGTGTCGCTTTTCTGATGACTATGCAAGCGTCTTATCTGCCAGCGTCACTAAAAGTTCGTAAAAGCGTCTCAAGAAATACCTTTGTTGTGTCAGTTTCTGTTATCAAAGTGACACAAAATAATGGTTACTCGTGTCACTTTAAACCCAAAAGTGACACTGAAATAACTTAAAAGCGTCACAAGAAAGATAACTTTGTTGTCTCCCTTTTCAAAAGCAGTGATCAATATGATGTTTTCGGACCAAAAGTGACACAAATAGTCATCAGTTGTGACAGTTTCCGTAAAAGCGAGATACCATCCATTTTTTTTTAAAATAAAAATGCAATATATACATTACTAATAACATGTTGCAGTATGGATACACTTTCAAATCACTAAACCTGCCTTACAAAAGATGCAAAAAAATATAGATAGCAACATTCAATAAGAACCATTTCATTAATTGGAAATTAATCACCATTCACATTAAGGAACGTACTTGCTCGTCCACGTACTAAATCAAATAAATTATTCAAAACATAGCCAATTTGAATCCATCATCCAAACTATTTACATTAACCTTCGAATTCGTAACCAAAGCGTCACGACATAACCTCAACCACGGTTTCTTCAGCAGGCCTTTCCAACTTTACTCCCACATCTTCAGAGTAATCTCCATGAACCTGCATAGCCCCCAACAATAATTATATATTTCAAGCAAATAATGATGATTACTGTATTTTGTATACAACACCAGTTTTGTAAATACATAAATAATTCAGTTTCTCTTTGTTCTTTTTTCAAGTAGTAGCACAACTTATAATAGAATTGACAGGATGATATGTTTGTCACTAATTAACTAGGAATGCTCCTCTTCATTCTTGTTCAAGAACAGAGGGATGAAGAGAGTAGCCATTATTCACTTGATGGAGTCTATTTTATTTTATATTGATAAATATATGGCTCATTGTCACCAGAAATATAAAAGGGCAACAATATCAGAAATAGATGGCAGGCAAAGGAACATACCTCCAGCAGCTTGCCAAGATCAAACTTGGGGGCCTTGAGGATCTTGACTTTCCGGATGAAGACATTCTGTAGAGGATAAATACTGGATGTCGCTTTTTCAATCTCCTTTCCTATCACCTCAGGGATGAACTTTGCCACCAACTCTTTCAGATTGCAAGATGTTGCTTGGCTAACCATAATTTCTCTCATTTTCCTGCGAATCTGACACTACAAAATATCCAAAAGAAAATCACAAATGGATTATACATACGCTTACGTGTATCTAACAAATAAATAGTGGTAATATTGCTACGCATCTGATGTGCACGGACTTACCATGCATACCAGCTGCTGGGACCCACCTGGTGCTAGTGGATATGGTTGTTGCAACTGACATGGTGCTAGTGGTTATTGTAGTTATAGTGGAGTCGTGGATGCAATGGTAATCATGACAGATATAGAGCAATATATCCTGTACCTTTGTGCTTTTCCATACATGAATAATGACTACTAACTATGCTTGCACAACATAAAACCGTTCGTAGAACTAGCTAATCAAAACAAGTTAATCCTGCCATCAATAGAACAGATAACTGCAATAAACCCATTCATCATTAAAAGTTGAAAAAAAAAATTAGGACCTTATGTAAGGAAAATACTCTGGCAAGCATATTAATACCCAACATTAGACTTCTTTTCTTTCACAAGGCAAGGTGATTTGCTACCCATACACAAAATCCACTAGTTAACATGCTATCATCTTAAAAAAAAACCTTCATCAACATCACAAAACCACAACCAACTTTGCAAGTATGTCAAAAAGACAAACCATGTGAACTACTTAGAACAATAACTTTTCCAAATTGATATAATCAAGAACACACTCAAATGATATCATAAGAATGTATTGAAATGTACAAACTATCTATGGATGCACTTCAATTCAGGGACATGGGTATATCCCTCTTAAGTCATCTGGGGTGACAAAAAAACAAGAAAAAAAAAAGCAGTTCAAACCCAATCAATAGGAGTTAATTATAGTAATAGATATATGGATACTCACATCATAAGCTTCATTGATCCTATGAAATTGAACCCCACAGTTGCTCCCCTTGCAGACATCTGGGTGACACCGAAACATATACAAAAACAACCCAAAATACCATCATCAATCAAAAGCCCATCAAAACACCATTCAAAGTAAAAACAGAATCCCAATATCAAAAACTCCCAACAAGACATGAAAAAAATAAATGGCATCAGGAAAAAAAAAAAAAAAACCCCACCTGCAATGCAATAAAATGGAGTCAAGTGGATTGGACAATAATATAGATTATAATGCACCGTTTGAAAAAAGTATATCTTGGTTAAAAGTAATACCATAAAAGACTCCTTTCTTGTGGACTTGTAATCCACATTGATGCACTCAATGTAGTTCATATGGTGCCCTTCAAATAACTGTTGGATAGTACCGTCCACGACAGTTCCCTGAGCCATTGGAAATCAGATAGTAGGACCATGATAAACTCAACAACTTATACAAACTAGTAAAGTCTAAAACATGAGTCTGAAACTTTGGCCATAATACCTTCATTTTATCTTCCAATTTTTCACAGAGAACCCTATTAAGTTCTTGCACATCGTGTTGCATGAATGAATCATATGTATCCCATCCAAATGATTTAGTCAGCTCTTTTGTAGCGACACTATTGTCACTATACTGAAGCTTAAAGAACAAGCTCTGTAGAGCTAAAGGGATGCTTCCTGCTGGCATATCATTCTCTGTAGTTGGCATATGGTACACAGCCTGGAATACAACAAACAAAATAGTGACTCCTTTGGCAATAGAACAGAAACAGAGAAGAAGTTATACAGAAAGATGAGTGGGCACAAGATTCCATATTTATGGTGCTCTCTTTCCAAATGAAGAGAGATTGAAGAAGGAAAAAAAAAAGAGGAAGTTATCTGCTCATCTAAACTCTAAAGGTATGAATTCACATTTCAGACAGCCTAGTTTTTCTAACTGTCTTTCTCATAAACAAGGCCTGTTTAGAGTTTAGACCCCAAAGCTCCTTTGCTCTCTACTTCTGATTATAAATCTAATTACCTACAACCCTTAACTGGAACATCCAAACAGGCCTAGGATTGGATATCATCACCCTACATCTTTATTCTGCAGTCCATTGGAACTCTCTGCAAACACAGAAAAACATTTTAAAAAAATAAAAAAATAAAAAACGAAAAGATGAGCCCACAATTTCTGGGCCAGGAAAGGTGTGTAATATTGGAATTCATTTCCATGTGTAGCATGTGCTGCATGCCTGATCAACACAAAAGAAGGAAAAATCAAAACCCTTCATAAGCAACCAACCATTACTATACATGTTAGGGAAGCTCCAGTGTACTTCCTATCCATATGAAAATTGCAAGCTTTTCTTCATTGCGAACCATCCAAACATGATTTTCAACTCTTTTTTTTTAACAGGTTGAGATATTACTTATGCATTGTCCATACTCCATATTAAAGGAATCTCTGGTTGGATCAATAGTCATGAGGATCCAAAATAGAAAAAGTGGCACACTAAAAATAAGCCAACAAGCCTTAGAGAAGATTCATGGGAAGTTGCAATTACTCATACATTGGATTTCAGCTTCTCTGAAAACTAATAGCCAATCGATACAAGGTTTTTAGATAGCTGAAACAGAAATCCATTGTACATAATAAAGAATAGCACAAGATAATTTCATTATCTTGTTACATGTAGCAGCAAAACTCTCTATTCATCTTTGATTTCCAAAACAGGATATTGATTATTCCATATCCATTACACTCTTTTGCCCTAGTTGAAAGCAGAGCAGCGCTTTCGAATCTCGCCATCAGTGCCTGTTTTGACACCAATAAGAAACCAAAGGCCTTAGAACCTCTGGGTCTCTGCATGAAATGGCCCAACAACAAACACAAAATAAATAGCAAGGAAAAACCAATTAAAAATGAAACAAATTACATTAGCCCTTTCAAATCAAATCCAAAGATCAAATACCTTCTTAGAACTCTTCTTCCTGACTTTGTATCTCATGCTAAAGTTCAGAAAGCCATCTACCCAGGCATACCAACTGCAATGGAAAATGTAATTTAACAAGATTCTTAAAATCTTTTCTAAAAATTTACAAGAAATTTCTTTGATTAAGAGGTCAGTTGTTAAACTTGATTTACTTTTGCCCTGCATTGGAAAGCTGTAGCACTAGCTCCTTGCTGTGCTTCAGCTCTTTGTTTTTTTTGCATTTCAGATTCCCTTAATGGGGAGGCTTGATCCCTACTGAATATATCAGTATCAGTGGATAGATATATTTGAATTGTCACATGATCTACAACTTTGGTGTTAGTGTTAATTTTCAGAAGAAAACAAAAGGAGATAGGAAATGTTGCATTGTCTATGCACATTAATAGAGAGATTTACTTGGATAAAGCAGTCGTTTCTTATTCCCAGTTCTTTTTGGTTGGATCTAATCAGTAACTTGTATTAATTACACATCATTGGTAGAACTTACTTCACTGAAAAATCTGTAGACTGTATTGCCAGGGAACAACAGGATTTGGGATCCTACAGATTTGACATCTCTCTCTCTCTCTCTCTCTCTGTGCATAGATTTGGCCTTAATGCTTGAGATATTTAGTTGAACTCAGGATTAAGAGTCACGTTAATTGAGAGGCCTTCAAGATCTATTTCTCTAAAAAGAAGTCATATGATAGCATCAAGCATAAGGTCCGGTTCCTGATGCAAACCAAGAGGATGGTTGGCCCAAGATTGATTAAGTCAGCCAGATCAATCTCACCCAAAGTAAAATATTTCAACACCAATGGTTCTGTTCAAGCAAGTTCCTGCAATTAATGAAAATATCTCGCAAGGACGGAACCCCACAGTAATATCAATAGAAGAAATTCAGCACATAACCTTCCAAATATTCAGATCACGTACATATAGTAGCAGAATTCTATTTATTGATTACCAATATGGCTAGATGAACAGATACAGAACCTTATCTTAATACTTCAACTAACTTAGCCTACTCAACATAATATTACTTCCAATAACATCTTAGTCTATCAATAATGATATAAAGAATCAAGCAAACTTCAAAGACCCCTTCCATCTCTACTATTTCCGTATCCATGTTTAGAGGAGCAAAATCCTCTACAAAAAAAAATAATAATAATAATAACTGTGAGGGGAAACAAGTAGTAGTTGGAGACGTAGTTAATAAAGATGATGATGTGAGTGGGAGGGCATGCATATGTTAGGTTTGATGGTGGGAGGAATGCGGGTCCCTGTAGAAAGCAAATAGGGTGCAATCTCATAAAGAAAAGGCTGCAATTAATAGAAATGGAAATCACAGTCGACCCTGCCCCCCTTTTATCGTCTTATCACTGTCCACCTCTACCTTTTCTCCTCCCCACAACATCTTTACTTCTTTTTCTCTCTCACACAATAGAAACAACACAACAAAACAACTGCAAAACCACCTTCCAAAATGATGTTTTCTTTGCCTTTTCCCATGAAAAATCGTTTTTCCTGCCCATTTCAAGCTAGAGAAACATGGGCACTAAAGTAATCTCCACTAATTTAGAACTACATAACCAAGTGAAGAAATAACTTCCATCTTTTTTCTACCAGAGAACGAAACCAACTTCATTTTTTGTCTTGTTGCTTTTAGAAGATCTTGAAGAGCAGGCCTCCATGCCTGGCAAAGAAAGGTGCAAACATGAGGGATTCCACAGCCATGAGCTTGATGAGAATGTTAAGTGACGGCCCAGAGGTGTCCCAAGTGTTGCAATTGCAGTACAAAAAAGACAATCCAAGAAACCCCCTGATTTCCCAAACTCTCAAGTTGACTTCATATGGTTCTTTTTCTTTGATTTGCATACGTTTGATCTTTTGAGAGATGGTTGAGCAGCTCCCTGTTCATTTTTTATTTACATGATTTTCTACCCAGAATCATGAGTTTTAACATGGTTTTTTTTTTTTCCTTTTAAGTTTCAAAAGGCACGTTTGAAATCTCTTTGATGGGTTGAACTTTTGAAGATGCTTTCCCTAGTTACTTAAGTTGATTCACCTCATTTACATAAAAAAATGGACTATAGT
Organism: Cinnamomum chago; assembly: GCA_038049695.1. Lineage (NCBI taxonomy): Eukaryota > Viridiplantae > Streptophyta > Magnoliopsida > Laurales > Lauraceae > Cinnamomum > Cinnamomum chago. Next base: position 50,657,193 of record CP142455.1, on the reverse strand, counting down.
ATAGAATGGGATCGATAGAGCAGAAAGGAAGAAAAGAAAAAAAGTTAGGGTTCCGTCCCTTTTTTTAACAACAGTGGAATCCATGGTTGTATCAATACACACATTAGACTGGATGTTCTATATACAAAGAAAAACAAGAAGAAAAAAAATGAGAAGAACTGTACAGATGCTTACCATTCTCTGTGTCGTCTTCTCCCCTTCCAAAATGTGTTTTTTGTTCCCACTCAATACGAATAGGCTTTCGTCCGGTGCAGAGCTCCGATGGCGGCTCCGGCGCAAGGAGGGAGGGAGAGAGAACCCCTGGCGGAAGGGTGAGAGGGAGAGGGAGAGGGAGGGAGGGCGAGAGAGAGAGAAATAGAGCAGCGAGAGAGAGAGAGAGATCCGAGGGTGGGTTTGGTGTAGGGCACAGTGCAGAGAGAAAGAGAGGGAGAGGGAGAGGGAGAGGGAGGGAGAGAGAGAGAGATCCGGGGGCGAGTCTGGTGCAGGCGAGCTCCAACGGGATGGGGAAACTGGGAAAGGGGAAAGGAAAAGGGGAGGAAAGAAATGGGGGGAAGCAGAGCGCGGGAGGGAGAAAGGGAAAAGGAAAAGGGGAGGAAAGAAATGGGGGGAAGCAGGGCGCGGGAGGGAAAAGGGTAAAAGGGCAAAAGGCCTTTTGCGACCGCTCTTCGGCTGCCCGCCTTTTCCAGCGCCAAAACGCAATTTTCTAGTAGTGTGATGCAGGGGAGGATTGGAGGGATGGACTGCTGAGGTGGGTGAGGATTGGAGGGGGGTTGCAGAGATGATGTGCACCTGTCGATCGCCTCAGACACTCCTCAAGGGGATCGCTCTGATCGTTGGGGTATTTGGGCGCCAAGGGAATGAGGTATGGAGGGAACGAAGGGATGGGATATACGATGGAGGGAACTCAAATTATCACTTGCCCAAATTCATGTGTCGCTTTTCTTTCCTATTTCATGAAAGAAAATAACAATCAAACTTCTTGTGTCACTTTTGTTTAGTGGGGGAAAACTATAGATTTGTTTTGTGTGTCGCGTTATAGAAAAGTGATCCAACAAACCACCTCCTCGTTTACTCCTCCTCTAAAGTGACACATCAGACCATACTGTGTCACTTTATTGTAAAAGCGACACAAAAGCTCATTTCAAAAGCGAGACTAAAAGTCCTTTTTTTTGTAGTGTTGTTTGATCATTTTAGGGTTTTATTTTGGGATCTTCCTTGTAGCTTGGACCTTTACTTTGAGAGACTTGTTAGAGCTTGATCTACTTGATTTGAAGACCTAAGGCAAGTGAATGATTGGGTGTTTTAAGTTTTAAATGGTTGGTGAAGCATTTATAGATTTTCATGTTTTCATTAATGTGCTTTGGTTGAAATAAATGTTCTTGATGGAGAGCCTTATGAATGCATTTATGATCATATGGATGTGTTAGCTCATAGCAATTAATGCTTCTTGCTTGCCTTGAATATGTATATTGTGTGAAATGGTTTCCTTCTCCTCTTTGCTTATATGGAATGTGATATGGATGGAGGAAATTGTGATTGATGTGGTTGGAGATTTGAGGTTAATTGAATGGAGATTTATACTCCTCATTTAATGTATGAAAGTGGTTAAGAAGGGGTTGTACAAAGGAAGAGTTGTTGTGGAGCTGAACTGGTTCGAACCCAGGTTCTGACCGTGACACTTCGCTCGAGCGACCTGTCCAGGAAAGGCTTCGGAGCATTCCAGTAGCTTGTTCGCTCAAACGGACCCCTGGTCGCTCGAGCGGACATCCCAGAACTCATTCCAGAGAGTTGTTCGTTCGAACACATTTAAATATTCGCTCGACCCAATGAGTTCGTTCAAGCGATTTCCACTTCGCTCGAGCGAACCCACCCAGACCACCATTCCAGCGAGCGACTCGCTCGAGCGAACCCTCCAGTCCGCTCGAGCGATGCGGTTCGTCTGGCATAGGCTATGTTTGGGACAATGTTCAACTGTTTCAATGGTTGGGTCTATTCTCTGGGAACCTCTCTATGCCAAGGAGATTTATTAAGCATTGTAAGAGGCCATTTGAGGAAGAAACCATGTCACAAAGATTTCATTCTAAGTTTTTAAACTTCAAGGTGCATAAGGAGCCCGGAATGTCTTAAAACTCGAAGAGTACCAAGTCTTTATTATAATTGACATACGGGACCCCTATTCACTTAAACAGATCTTGAAACCAGAATTTTACCCGAGATTGTTATAGTTTAGTGTTTCACTTCATTCCAAGATTATACTATATGATTTGTTTTCCCGAAAACATGATAGTTACACTAGTAACAGTTATTTGATCCGAAATGTATTGCCCGACATGAAATGACAGTGTGCCTTGAGCACCCCCGTCTTGCTCGTTTATTTATTGTACTTGATTTACTTGCATATGTCTCGATTTGCTATTTGACCTATGAGTCAGCATCACTAAGCTTGGATACCTTTGTTGGGATTGGTGTATGCCCTAAAGCCCACTGACTGCACTCACATCTCTGTTACTGGATATTTATTGGTTATTTAATAGAATGACATCTTTCTCTTGTTACTTGTGTATATGTATGGTTGTGTAAGGCCCATTGTTTTCTAGTAATGACTTAGGTGTGTAGTGGCTACACACAGTAAGGTCTGAGTCATGGACACTTGAAACAATAAACTTGTTCATAACTGAGAGATGGAGTTGGGCACTTCATCTTGGTATAAGTTATAATGAGATACTCTCCTGTATTCAGGGTGACTTACCTAAGTCACGGGAGGCTTTTCCGGATTTATCTCATTAGTGCATATGTCATGCATTGAACAGGACCACTTGTAGGTGTGATCTCTAAAATAGTACTATCACAGAGAGAGATCAAGTCACCTCTTGCTACTGAGTGACCAGTGCTCTTAATCTCGAGCATTTGTGGATGAACTGACGAAGTCGAGTTCTTGTACTTTAATTCACTATGGGTGAGATCCTGTTCATAGGTCAATAGCTCTGTGTTTTGGGTACTCGGGCTTGATTAGTTGGGACGTGCAAATGCAATATGGAATCTATGCCATCGTGTGATGGAATGATCGTCCCCTTAGAATTATCCGATTAATCATCAGAATCTAAGATCTTAGTATATGGATGTTCCATATGGATATTGAACTTGTGGGTCGCTCCCTGGATCAAGAGAATGATATCCGGATGATGATTAAGTCAAGGGTATGAAGTTCTAAGGTTGAGATGTAATCAAGAAGGTAGATAGTACATCGGTTAACCTACTTGATTATGGATGTTACATAGAGGGGCATTGTGGTCATTGTACTTGGTAGGTCAAAGACAATCGTCAGTTTATGATGAGCTTTATTTGCAATTTAATATTTGTCCCTGGAGTGCAACCATAACTCTTTAGTGGAATGAGTTAGGGTTAAAATGATCTTAATGTTGCTATGGGGTTAGCATGGACATTTTGGTCATTTTGGGAGCCAAGGGCAAATATGTCTTTTGGTCCCTCTTCTAGCCATCTTCCTATATTGGCATGATTTCCTAATTTAATTAAATGGTATGAGGTTGAATTAATTTTGTGGAAGAATAATTTTGATTTTAAATTCAAATAGGCTTTTGATGGCATACATGAATTTAACTCTAGCTAAATTATTAACTAGTGGGCCATGGTGTGTTTATCTATCTTGTGGGCCAGCCATAAGGGGAGCCCCTTGGGTGAGGTTTCCAAGTTTAACTAGGTGTCTTTACTTGGAAGGAAGAACTCCTTTTTGGGTAAGAATTCCTATAATTAAAGCTTACTAATTTTTAGTATCTTTAATTAGAAAGTGTTGCACAACTAAGGGGGCTGGTTGCTTATTTTATGGGATTGTCATTCCTATTAGAAAGAGGGCTCTCTTAAAAGGAATGTGATCTTTATAAATAGAGAGGAACTACCCTTGGGCGTGCAATATAGAAAACAAGGAATAAACAAGGCTGGAAAAAAACCCTAGGGCGTGAAACACATTGGAGCTTCTTTGGCCGCCCAAGACAAGAAGAAGCACGCCCAGCCCTTGCTGCCTTCTTCTTCTTCATTGGAGAGAGTAGATCAGGTCCTGGGCTTTTTCCACAAATTGTAGATTCAGAAAACCCTTCTTGGAATCCATATTTTGATCCCACAATCAACACCAATCAGATTGGGTTGTGGAATAAAAGAGAAGATCAAAAGGAAAGCTGCTGCAGTAAATTCCTGCAACATATATAGCTGATTGCAGGCGTGTGATCAGCAGTTTGCAAGTTCAGTTTCAGAGACTTGAAGCATTCATATCATCAAGGTATTCGTCCTCTATCATCTCCTTGCTTTATACACATGTTGATCATGATTTCATGGACTTTTTATGCATGTTTCATGGCTGGAAATCAGATCTGTGTTCTTGTTTTAAAAACTTGAAAAACCAAATCAGCCATGGAAGTCCACATTCAGATCTGTAATGCATGAACTTTCAACCTTGTCGGTTTGATCCACCGACTTGGAGATCCCCTTCCCGTCCCGCCAGCTGCAGTTTGGATCCCGATACCCGGTCTACTACCGTGGTTCCGTCCCGATACCCGGTTTGCTACCGTGGTCCCGTCCCGTATATTTATATTGTATATATGATTGCGTTGAATCTCCTCACCTTGAGTGACTGAGATCAACATCCCGTTATACTGTTGTCACTCTAGTGACAGAGGACTTAGCTTTATGTGATTGTCATCTTGTTAGTTCCCGATTCCTTGGTTACCTGATATGTTTTACCTTATTTACCTGTTTTCTAGCAAATGATTTATCTATTTTATGAGAGTTCTTGTTTAATCAGATTTCTATGCTTTTCAAGATATTTCATCTATTACATGTTGTTGCATCTTTTCACTCTCTTTCCAGACCGTCGTGTCTGACCCATTTGCTTTGGTACTCAGGTCCCGTTGCCGATTTCCTTGAGGAGGAGCCGGAGGAAGCGGTAGGTGAGCCGCAACCTCTAGTCGAGTGGCGTGCTGACGATGTCATGTAGACATCGGGTTGCTACGAGAGGCGTACATTTTGAGGAGAACTATTTAACCATTCTTTTGGATTATTGTTTTGTCTATATTGGCCTTTGTTGGCCTCTCTTTTTGGGAATGTAATTCAATGATCTTTTGCTAAACTTTAACTACTTTTGGGAAACATATTATTGATCATTTCTCATTCTGATACAGTTTTTCATACTTATGATATTGTCTTCATGACTATGGATGGATGGACTATTTGATTTGCTACACGCTTCCGCACTTAAGAGAAATATTCATTGATGGTTGTGATATCCTCACCGCGGACACCTGTGGGAAATTAGATAAATGTGTGTTAATCATTTTTATAGATGTTGTGGTTTTATGACACTAATGTCCCGACTCCGGATCTGTCCCTTCGGAATTCCCGGTCCGGGGTCGCGACAAAATCTCAGGTCATTTCGACAACATTTGACTAGACTTTGACTCTCGAAAGCCAAATAAGGCCTCCCGGCGGCGGAGCTCCCAGGGACCATGACTACCAAATCGGAGCTAATGGATTGTCTCAAAATGACTCCAATAGGCTTCCTGTCAAATTTCAAGTCGATCGGACATCGGTTGACCAAACATCAAAGCACGACATCTTCCTCGCGACAAAATCAAGTCTACTGGAAACGGGACCCCACACGGATTTAAAACTCAAACAAAAGCCTATGGTTCGTCTCATCTATTGCTCAGCAGGCTACACGTCAAATTTCAGGTCATTCCAACATCGTTTGACCTAGGTTTGACTTTTGGCGGAAAATCGGTGACAAAGTCTTCAGCCTTTCCAGAAAATAAGAAACTTTGTGCTCCAATTTGGACGGCATCTCGTTAGGTTTTCTTTAGGAGAACCAAGTCAATAAATCAGGAAAAATGTCAAGAAATATACTAAAGAAGAAAATGATCAAAAAAATCGGAGAAACGGCCGAAAGAAAGCGACCAAAGGGGGAAAAATCCCCAATGGTCGCCGGCGACCATCCAACAACCTTGCCCCATGGTCGCCCGCAACCCTGGGTGCATGGTTGCCGGCAACCCTAGAAATTCGGGTCCCCGGATTCCAGCCCAAAGGGCCATTTTCCGACCCTTTTTGCGTCTCGAGAATTCCGGCCCCTGTGGTTTTCCGACAATTTGACTTTAGGTACTCAAAATCAGCTAATCTTCACCGACATCTCAGATCTACCATCAAGAGCATCTGATCAACATCTCACGCTTCAAAATCGCCATACTGACCAACCAAGAAATCACACTTTCTGCTCGATCAATCGAGAAATCGACAGGACAGATGCTACCGGCCCATTGATAGCAATCATTGTCTGAAGTTGCATGGTCATCCGATGTTGATCAGCATGAAGATCAATCGACGACCATCACAAGAAGAATTCCAAAAGACACGGTACGGCTCGCGACTCTTCAAGCGCCCTGGAGACCACTTAATGCAGTTAAATGACCTGTTTTATGAAAAGTCATTGCAGTCATTAACTAATTATTTTGGACGGCCCAATCAGAAGCGAGTAAAAATGACTTACAAGTCCAAGCAATCATGACAATAAATCATGAAACTTCTCTCATCATGGAGTTTAAAGGCGATTAAATGCCCATCATTCTCCATCAACCAATCAAGAGCCAAGAAAAAGGAGTTACAAAATCATGAAATAAAAACTTGTAACTCCTCCCATCATGGAGCATCAATGGGATCAATGCTCATAAACCCACCTAATGGCTACCAAAAGCCTATAAAAGGGGGGTCATTCCAAGAAGAATAGGGACATATACAAAGCTGGATCCAGATCCACACACACACAGAGAAGGGAGAGAGAAGTCCAAGAAGAAAGCTCTACTACCATGAAGAAACTATGCTGTAACAAACACCACAAGGTGATTGAAGTCCCTTGGGGGGGCACCACCCCAAGGCCCTCTCTTTCTATCCGACATGGCCTAGATGCGGCTTTTCAGCCTGTCTACTCGATTGTTTATTGGATATAGAACCTCCCCTTGGTATTTATCCTCTAAAAATTTGAAGTCCAAGCCAAGCCAAAAGAATCAAAGCATCATATGTTCTCATCCGAAGGACGATGGCGGAGTCCATACATGACTTGCAACCGTTGATCTGAATGAGTCCCTGCAATCTCCTGAGAAGTCAAAATTCCTTTTCTTACTTTTCTATTGTATTTTGTATTTTTTTCTAAAGGGACAAAAAAAATTCACAATTCTTGTCTTTCATTATTGATGAGATTTGTATGTCGCCTTTTACCGCAAAATCGCCTTTCACAGCAAACATCGCCTTTTACTGCAAAACCGCCTTTCCCGACAAACAAAGAAAAATTGCCTCTTACGGCATTCAAAAACCTTGTCTCTTTTCTTAAATATATGTGAATGGGAAGTTAAAAAAAAGTTGATTTCCTTTTCTACTTGTGAATGATGGGGGCTCCGACCTTTCATCCTCTCCTTCCCACCCCTGGGGCTGCCGGGAGTATGGCAGAGGAGGAAAAGTGAGTCATCAACATTTTTGTACGGGTATGCCAGATTTTCTGTTCCACTTGGAATATGAAGTGGTGATCCGGAGATTCACCTTCACAAGTAGAAAGGATATCAATTCTTCTTTCTAACTTTTCGTTGCACTTATATTTTAAGAAAGAGACACAATTTTTTAAATGCTGTGAAAGGCGATTTTGTGCCGTAGGAGGCGGTTTGTGCCGTAGAAGGCGATTTATGCCGTGAAAGGAGATTTACAAATCTTATCAATGAAGAAAGACAAGAAATGTGATTTTTTTGTCTCTTTACAAATAATACAAAATACAAAGAAAAGTAAGAAAATGTATCTAACTTCTTAGGAGATTGTGGGGACTCGTTCACATCGACAATCCCAAGTCATGTATGGACTTCGCCATCGTCCTTCAGATGAGAACGCTTGATGCTTTGATTCTTTGGCTTGGCTTGGACCTCAGTTTTTTAGAGGAAAAAGACCAAGGAGAGGTCCTATATCCAATGAAAATCCGAGTAAACAGGCTGAATAGCCACGTTTAGGCCATGTTGGATAGAAGGAGAGAAGAGACCTTGAGGGGGGGTGGCCCCCCAAAGAACTTCGATCACCTTGTGGTGTCTCTTCCGCAGTAGAGTAGCAGAGTTTTTCTTAGAACTCTTCGGGATTTTCTTGAAATTTTCTGGACCTTTTCTTCTTGGAATGACCCCCTTTTATAGGCTTTTGGTAGCCATGGGGTGATGTCGCGACCCCGGACCGGGAAATCCCCAATCCGGGATCGGGACTAATGAGTGGATGATGATTGGTGATGATTATCTACATCCACAATATAGAACTTATTCAATTTCCCACAGGTGTCCGCGGTGAGGATATCACAACCTTGCATGAACATTTCTTTTGAGTACGGAAGCGTGTAGCAAATCAAATAGTAGACTATCTCTAATCATGCAAGCATTAATATCAAATATCAAATTGTATCAGAATGAACAATGATCTAAAGCAAGTTTTCCAAAAAGTTGTTAAAGTTAGACAAAATATCATTTAGTTACATTCCCCAAAATTAGAGGCCAACAAAGGCCAATACTACAAAAGAATAACCCAAAGGAATGGTTAAAAAGTTCTCCCCAAAATGTTACGCCTCTTGGCAACCCGATGTCTACATGACATCGTCAGCACGCCACTCAACTAGAGGTTGCAGCTCACCTACCACCTCCTCCGGCTCCTCCTCAAGGAAACCGGCAACGGGACCTTAGTACCAAAGCAAAGGGTCAGCCACGACGGTCTGGCAAGAGAGTGAGAAGATGCAACAACATAAAATATATGAAATATCTCGAAAAGCATGGAAATCTGTTTAAGCAAAAACTCTCATAAATAGATAAATCATTTGCTAGAAAACATGTAAACAAGATAAAACTCATAGGGTATCCAAGGAATCAGGAACAAGCAAGATGGCGACCACACGAAGCTAAGTCCTCTATCACTAAGGTGATAGAGCAATAACTAGGCCCTGATCTCAGTCACTCAAGGTGAGGAGAAACAGGGGATCTCATATAAATACATATACTATACATGACCACGGTAGCGAGCCGGGCATCGAGGACCACAGTAGCAATCTGCGGTATCGGGACAAGACCACGGTAATGACCGGGCATCGGGATCCAAACTGCAGCTGGCGGGACAAGAGGGGGATCTCCAAGTCGGTGGATCAAACCAACGAGGTTATCCAAGCTTAGTGGTGCCGACTCATAGGTCAAATACAATCGAGACAATGCAAGTAAATCAAGTACAAGTATATAATCAAACGGGCAAGACGGGGGTGCTCAAGGGCACACTGACATATCAAGTGGTGCAATGCACTTCGGGTCAAGTAACCATTTCAAGTGTACACAATGCTTTCGGGGAAAACAAGTCATGTAATGTAAGTCTTGGAAATGAAGAATAAAATGAACTATTACAATTCCGGGAAAATATTGATTTCAAGATCTAATTAAGTGAATAGGGGTCCCGTATGTCAATTATTGAAATGATTTGGTACTCTTTGCGTTTGAAGACATTCCGGGCTCCTTATGCACTTTTACTATTTTTAAAACCTTAAATGAGCTCATGGATAGTACTAGATGCTATGATAGAAAAATCAAGACTATAAACGGTCCATCCTAAGTATGATGTCAACTCGGAACCATCGAGCAACCTACTCAGTCACCGAAAGGAATAGAATTCACGATACCCAAGGAAATAGACTTTGCATTTAGATATGAAGAAGATATCGTGTCGTTCCATCCCGTTCAAGATTGAAATAGATTGAACTTCGATGCATCTGAACCAACCGTGAAGAGCATCGGCTCAAGACGCTCTCAGATATGGTCAAGTGAGTCCAAGGAGGGTAGCCGCGGTCCACAAAAAAAATAAATCTCAAAACCCACTGGACTCAAACTGAAATTCTGTCCCAGTTATGAACAGAGTCCGATCGAAATTTCTGTACCAACATGGCCTATGCCAGGCAGACCGCATCGCTCGAGCGAATCGAAGAGTTCGCTCGAGCGAACCCATCGGTCGAGCGGTTATTAAAATGCGTTCGAGCGACCAAGTTACTGGAAAACCCGTATCCTCTTCTGGACAGGTCGCTCGAGCGAACTGTCCAGAGACTGAATTCCGGGCAGTTCAGTTCCTCTCTTTCTCTTCCTTTTTACAACCTTCTTTTAGCCATTCTTACACATCAAATGAGGAGTCTATTTCTCCCTTCAAACTACAACAAATCCTCCATCAAATCAACCATATTCTCCTTCATCAACCATGCATTCAACACAAGGAAAAAGGAGAAGGGAACCATTTCACAATCTATATAAACCTTTGCAACAAAACAAGGAGACATTCAATGCCATAAACCACTACTTCTCCAAGATTATAAATGTGTCATTAATACTTATCATGAGCATTCATTTCAAAACAAAGCAATAAATGCACATTAATGGAAAATGTCCAAAAATCAATAAAAGCTTAGGAAAATTATTTATTCACTTGCCTTAGGTCTTCTAACAAAGAAATCAAGCTCTATCAAGTCCTCCAAGACAATGATCCAACTACAAGGCAAAAACCCCAAATACAACAAACCCTAAAAGAGTCAAAACAATGAAATAGCAAGGAAATCTCCCAAGGATGATAGGGAAGCTTCTCAAGAGCTAGGAGATAACACATCTAGAAGATGGAGGGAAATACTTACTTGCAAGGTTCTCTAATGGCAATGACAAGCTCTAAGGAAATCTTGTAAGGGTTGGTGTGTTCCACAAAAGCTATGTAAAGGAAGCTCTCAAGGAGATGAAGAAGATGGTGGCCTCCAATCTCCTCTTGGTGCAAGCTTGGAAGTGGATTGAGTGATGGGAAGCAAGAAGAAGAAGAAGTTGCTCAACAAGCCCTAGTTCTCTCTCTTGTGCTGGAAAATGAAAATGGAAGGGAAGGGTCTCCTATTGTAGCAAGTGAGGAGTGGGCTCCACTACTAACAATCTACTTAGGCTGAAATCATCTCTCTCGAGACCTCGGATGAATTCGACGAAGAAGGAAGAAATGACCGTCGAAATATCTAGTTTCCAAAAAGTATATGTTTCGCGGGTTTCGGGAATATCAAGTTTTGGGTACAGATTTGGTGTGCAATGATTGTTTTGCCCTCAAGGCCAAGAATTCGGGTTTCGGGATCTCAAACGAAAACGGGATCATCAAAGCGGCTAAAACAGGAATAAAATCATGAATGTAAAAACCTCCGATAAATCCTCAAACAAATGAAATGTCATAAAGAGGAACCCCCAAAGGGCCCCACTAACACAAAGCAAATCCAGACATTCAAATTAGCCCAAAACTATAATCAAAGCTAATCCAAACTCAACTTAGTCAAAATCACTAATCGAGCTTAGTACTAACACGCAACTTAATTAGCACTAATCGGGTTCACTCGGGTCGGGGTCTTACAGGTGATTTATGGGATTGATGACCCATGATGAGAGGAGTTATAAGTTTTAATTCTTTGATTTTGTAACTCCTTTTTCTTGCCTTGTGATTGGCCTATGGAGAATGATGGGCATTTAATTGCCCTTAATCGCCATGATGAGGGGAGTTTCATGGTTTTAATGCCATGATTACTTGAATTTGTAACTCCCATTTGCTTGATTTTGATTGGGCCGTCCAAAATAATGAGTTAATGACCGCATTAAGTTGTCCTAAAACGTGTCAATTAACGACATTAAGTGGTCGCCAGGGCATTTGAAGAGTAGTTGGTCGCGCCGCGTCTTTTGGAATTCTTCTTGTGATGATCGCCGATGGATCTGCATGTTGTTTGATGCCAGATGGCGATGCAGCTTCAGACGTTGGTTGTTACCAGCGGGCCGGTGACATCTGTCTTGTCGATTTCTCGATCAGTCGGACAGAAAAGTGTACTTTCTTGGTCAGCCGATTGACGATCTTGGAGCGATCAATGTTTATTTCATGCTCTTGACGGCGGATCCGAGATGTTGATGAAGATCAGTCGATTTCGAGCATAAAAAATCAGATTCTCAAGAAACCACAGGGGCTGGAACTCCCGAAATGTGAAAAGGGCGGAAAATGGGCCACCCAGTGACAAATGCGGCGACCCGGATTTCCGTGGTCGCTGGGCGACCATGGGCTGGGATCGCCACCGAGGATTGTCCCCTTTTCGGTCGTCGTTTCTCAGCCGTTTTCTCCTGCATTTTTCTTAACATTTCTCCTCATTTATTGGCTTGATTCTCCTGAAGAAAACCTGACGAGAAGCTGCACAAATCGGAGCACAAAGTTTCCTAGTTTTTGGAAAACCCGAAGACTTTGTAGCCGATTTTCCATCAAGAGTCAAAACTAGGCCAAACAATGTCGGAATGACCTGAAACTTGAGGTGAAGCCTCCTGAGTAGTAGATAGGACCAACCATGATCTTTTGTTTGAGTTTTGAAGCCGTTTGGGGTCTCATTGCTAGTAGGCTTGATTTTACATCAAGGAAGATGCCGCGCTTTGATGTGTGGTCAACTGATGTCCGATTGACTTGAAATTTGACAGGGAGCCTATTGGAATCATTTTGAGACGATCCGTTGGCTCCAATTTGGATGTCATGGTTCCAGGGTGCTCCGCCGCCGGTAGCCTTGATTTTGTTTCGGAGAGTCAAAGTCTGGTCAAACATTATCGGAATGACCTGAAATTTGACATGGAACGCTTTTGAAGCATGTTGAAGCCACCCATGTGCTCCGTTTGATGAGTGATGGACTCGGTGATCCTCGCCGCCGAGAGGCTTGATTTTACTACTCGAGGGTTGATGGATGGTTAAACGTTGTCCTTTTGACTTAAAATTTGACATGGGGCCATTTGGAGGTATTTTGAGAGCATCCGTAGGCTCTAATCGAAGTTTTGATGTTTTCGACGCCGTCGCCGCCAGGAGCGCCTATTCATCTGCTGATGGAGTGAAGTTAGGTCAAATAATGTTGGAATGACCTGAAACTTCATGTGAACCCCTCTTTTGGCAGTCTTGAAGGATCTTGCAGTTTTTGTTTGATTCTGACAAGATTTGATGCTTGAAGCAGCTTTTGCCTGTTTTGTAGTAGGATGTGGCTTCATGTGGCTTCTTGATGTTGAAGAGGCAAAGTGACATTTTTGGTGTCAACAATGAAAGTGGATCTCCAGATCATCATTTCTAAATTCCATGTAGAATAGAAAATCTGGCATACCCATACAAAAATATTGATGCTCGCTTCTTTTTCCCTCCGCAGGCCTTTCGGTAGCCCCAGGATGGAAGAGTGAGAAAAAAATGTCGGGTCCATCAAGTTGGCATACCCAGTGGGACCCATTCATTTGAGAACGTGATGCTTAGATTCTTAGGCTCCTTTCTAGTTGGTGGCTTATGTTGGATCTTGCATTTTTTTAAAAAAAAAAAACATGAGATGGGATTTTTTAGAAATTTCTATCTTTGAATTTATTTCCATTCTTTCTCATTTCAAAAAAAAATCTAGTTTCTCTTTCTTGGATTCAATTTTAAAAAACTTTGATCCTTTCCTCACCGAATTTGATACCTCACAAAAATGTTTGTAGCTGTTGTTCATTTCGGGGAATGGGTCTTTTTTTTGTTTTGATGAGTCCAATAGGGATTTTCAGAAAAAAAAAGATTCTAATTTTAAACTCTTAAAAAAAAATTTCTCTCATTTGGATTAAAATTAGAGAAACTTTTGTTTTTTCCTTTTTGGACAATGGCTCGCAGAAATCGTTTGTGGCCAGCGTTTGGATTGGGAGGAGGGGCCATTCGCTTTCTTTGATGGGTCTGTTAGTGATCTTTCAAAAAAAAACATTCAAAATTTCTCTTGTTTAGATTTAAATTAGAGAAACTTTGGTTTTTTCCTTTTCGGACAATGGCTCGCGGAAATCGTTTGTAACCAGCGTTTGGATTGGGAGGGGCCATTCACTCTCTTTGATGGGTCCATTAGAGATCTTCCAAGAAAAGTTTTTTAAAAAAAAAGCCACATGGTTACACCAATTGCGTTCTTTGACCAAAGTGGATCTAAGAAAAGCCTTGTCCAGAGTGTGGAGGCAACTAGTATGTTCAAGGCAAGGTTCCTCCAAATGGGTTCATTAAGTAATCCTACCCTTAACTGGGGGCCGATCTATCTACTGAGGTTTCATAAGACTGAATTGGAGACCTATATGTACTCTTCAAAAAAATTTCCAAAAAAAATCTCTTCGAAAAAAAAAAAAGAACCCAAAAGAAAGAAAAACCTTTTCAAAACCCAAAAAAAAATCAATAACTTCTGTCATTTTTGAATTCAGATTTAAGAAATCTTGGTTCATTCCATTTCGGATGAAAGCTTGCGGAAATTGCTTGTAGCTTGCGTTCGGACTGGAATACCACTTGCTTTATTTGATGAATTCAATTTTGACCTTTCAAAAAAAAAAAAAAAAAGAAGAAACTTCCGTCATCTCGGGTACAAATTTGAGAAATCATGGTTCATTCCCTTTCGGATGATAGCTCGCAAAAATCGATTGTTGATGGACCCGATTTCTTCCTTTCCTCCCCCATCCGTCCCCGGGGTCACCGAAAAGGCCGAATGGAGGTAACGAGGGGAGAAAGGCGGGTATCAACATTTTTGTACGGGCATGCCAGATTTTCTATTCTACTTGGAATTATAAATGGTGATTCGAAGATCCACCTTCGCAAGTAGAAAGGAAATCAATCTTGTTTCTAACTTTCCATTGCACATATATTTAAGAAAAGAGACAAGGTTTTTTTTATTGTCGTGAGAGGCAATTTTGTTTGCCATGAAAGGCGATTTACAAATCTCATCAAAATGAAAGACAAGAATTGTGATTTTTTGTCTCTTAAAGAAAGTACAAAATACAACAGAAAAGTAAGAAAAGGGATCTGACTTCTCAGGAGATTGCGGAGACTCGTTCACATCGACGGTCGCAAGTCATGTTTGGACTTCGCCATCATCCTTTAGATGAGAACATGTGATGCTTTGATTCTTTTGGCTTGTCTTGGACTTCATTTTTTTTTAAAGGATAAAGACCAAGGGAAGGTCCTATATCCAATAAAAAAAATGAAGAGACGGGCTGAAAAGACATGTCTAGGCCATGTTGAATAGGAGAAGAGAGAGAGAGAGCTTTGCCTTGGGGGAGTGCTTCCGAAGGGACTTCAATCACCTTGTGCTGTTTGTTGCAGCAGAATTTCTTCAAAGTAATAGAGCTTCTGGGAATTCTGGACGATTTTTCTTGATTTCTAGGTCTTGGGTTCGGGGATCTTTCTAACTGATTTTTCTTATCCCTCTTCTTGGAATGCTCTCCTATTTATAGGCCTTTGGTAGCCATTTAGGAGGGTTTAGGAGCATTGATGGCTTTCAAGCTTCATGATGGGAGGAGTTACAAGTTTTTATTTCTTGATTTTGTAACTCCTTTTTCCTTGAATCTAATTGGCCGATGGAGAATGATGGGCATTTAATCGCCTTTAATCTCCATCATGAGAGGAGTTTCATGACTTTAATGCCATGATGACTTTCACTTGTAACTCCCATTCTCTTGAATCTGATTGGGTCATCCAAAATAAGGAGTTAATGTCCGTATTTAGTTGCGTCAATTAACAACATTAAGTGGTCGCCAGGGATTTGAAGAGTCGCGGGTCGTGCCGCGTCTTTTGGAATTCTTCTTGTGATGATCGACGATGGATCTTCATGTTGATCGATGTCGGATGATCATGCAACTTCAGACATAGATTGCTAACAGCGGACCGGTACCATCTGTCTGTTGGGATTGGTGTATGCCCTAAAGCCCACTGACTACACCTACATCTCTGTTACTGGATATTTATTGGTTATTTAATAGAATGACATCTTTCTCTTATTACTTGTTATATGTATGGTTGTGTAAGGCCCATTGTTTTCTAGTAATGACTTGGGTGTGTAGTGGCTACACACAGTAAGGTCTGAGTCATGGACACTTGAATCAATAAACTTGTTCATAACTGAGAGATGGAGTTGGGCACTTCATCTTGGTATAAGTTATAATGAGATACTCTCCTGTATTCAGGGTGACTTACCTAAGTCACGGGAGGCTTTTCCGGATTTATCTCATTAGTGCATATGTCATGCATTGAACATGACCACTTGTAGGTGTGATCTCTAAAATAGTACTATCACAGAGAGAGATCAAGTCACCTCTTGCTACTGAGTGACCAGTGCTCTTAATCTCGAGCATTTGTGGATGAACTGACGAAGTCGAGTTCTTGTACTTTAATTCACTATGGGTGAGATCCTGTTCATAGGTCAATAGCTCTGTGTTTTGGGTACTCGGGCTTGATTAGTTGGGACGTGCAAATGCAATATGGAATCTATGCCATCGTGTGATGGAATGATCGTCCCCTTAGAATTATCCGATTAATCATCAGAATCTAAGATCTTAGTATATGGATGTTCCATATGGATATTGAACTTGTGGGTCGCTCCCTGGATCAAGAGAATGATATCCGGATGATGATTAAGTCAAGGGTATGAAGTTCTAAGGTTGAGATGTAATCAAGAAGGTAGATAGTACATCGGTTAACCTACTTGATTATGGATGTTACATAGAGGGGCATTGTGGTCATTGTACTTGGTAGGTCAAAGACAATCGTCAGTTTATGATGAGCTTTATTTGCAATTTAATATTTGTCCCTGGAGTGCAACCATAACTCTTTAGTGGAATGAGTTAGGGTTAAAATGATCTTAATGTTGCTATGGGGTTAGCATGGACATTTTGGTCATTTTGGGAGCCAAGGGCAAATATGTCTTTTGGTCCCTCTTCTCGCCACTTTCCTATATTGGCATGGTTTCCTAATTTTATTATATGATATGTGGTTGAATTAATTTTGTGGAAGAATAATTTTGAGTTTAAATTCAAATAGGCTTTTGATGGCATACATGAATTTAACTCTAGCTAAATTATTAACTAGTGGGCCATGGTGTGTTTATCTATCTTGTGGGCTAGCCATAAGTGGAACCCCTTGTGTGAGGTTTCCAAGTTTGACTAGGTATCTTTACTTGGAAGGAACAACTCATTTTTGGGTAAGAATTCCTATAATTAAAGCTTACTAATTTTTAGTATCTTTAATTAGAAAGTGTTGCACAACTAAGGGGGCTGGTTGCTTATTTTATGGGATTGTCATTCCTATTAGAAAGAGGGCTCTCTTAAAAGGAATGTGATCTTTATAAATAGAGAGGAACTACCCTTGGGCGTGCAATATAGAAAACAAGGAATAAACAAGGCTGGAATAAAAACCCTAGGCGTGAAACACATTGGAGCTTCTTTTGGCCGCCGAAGACAAGAAGAAGCACATTCACGCCCAGCCCTTGCTGCCTTCTTCTTCTTCATTGGAGAGAGTAGATCAGGTCCTGGGCTTTTTCCACAAATTGTAGATTCAGAAAACCCTTCTTGGAATCCATATTTTGATCCCACAATCAACACCAATCAGATTGGGTTGTGGAATGGAAGAGAAGATCAAAAGGAAAGTTGCTGCAGTAAATTCCTGCAACATATATAGCTGATTGCAGGTGTGTGATCAGCAGTTTGCAAGTTCAGTTTCAGAGATTTGAAGACTTCATATCAGCAAGGTATCAGTCCTCTATATCTCCTTTCATTCTACACATGTTGATCATGATTTCATGGAGTTTTTATGCATGTTTCATGGCTGGAAATCAGATCTGTGTTCTTTTTTTTAAAAACTTGAAAAACCAAATTAGCCATGGAAGTCCACATTCAGATCTGTAATGCATGAACTTTCAGTGGTATCAGAGCCTCTCCATGTGAAATCATGATCCCATGTTGTGTGGATATCAATCCTAGATTAATCAAGGGCATGGTGGCGCCCTTTAGGATGTTTTTTACTGCATAAATAGTGTGCTTGAAGTTTTTCCAGGCTGCTGGAATAATTCCAGAATGTTGTTTGCTGTATAAATAGTGTGCTGGAATTTTTTCCAGGCTGCTGGTATAATTTCAGAATGCTGTTTACTGCATAAAGAGTGTGCAGAAATTTTTTCCAGACTGCTGGAATAATTTCAGCATGCTGTGTAGTGCTGTACAAAACACTTTGAATGCACTTGTTAGGTATTTTGTTTTTGCAATTTGGTGGATGCATTTGCATATTGGCATCATTTGAATTCACACACATGCATTGATTTAAAATATCTTGAAATCTAGTTTTATACATGCATTAGTTTTTAGTTTTGGAAAAGTTTTTGGTTTATGCATGTTTTGGTTCGAATCTTGGATGCATTGGTTTTAGAACCCAAAACTCTTTTGAAAACCAAATTCCTTGTGCATTAGATTTGGAAAATCTTCTTGTGAATTTAGGTTTGAGCTTTGCATACATTCAGCACCTTTAGAATCAGTTTTGTATGCAATTTGATTTGAAAAGAGTTTTTACTAATCAAGCTTGCCTTTGGTTTTAAACCTTTGAATCATTTTAGGCTTTGTGTGTTTCATGTTTTTAAATGTTTTAAAACATGTTTTTAAGCTTGTTTTAGTGACCCACAAAATTCCACAAAGAAAATCTTCAAAATGCAAAAGTTGGAATTTTTGGGGGTGTCCCGGCAGTGTCGCCGGTCGACCGAGACCTGGGTCTCGGTCGACCGAGAACACTGCAGGGAAAATTTACAGTTTCTGAACTGAAACCTCCAACGGTCAAAAATCCGACCGTTATGCCTTCCCGGTCGACCGAGACCTCTAGGTCGACCGAGACAACTAGCCCGTGGACTGTTTTTTGCCTATAAAGTCCATTCATTTCCAACTTCTCAAAGAGTTGAACAAATGAGCCTTTGAGAGCATTTTGGAGCCAAACAAAGGGGAAGAAGTTGGAAAGGCTAGGAGGTCATTAGGAGAGCTAAAGCTTGGATTAATGAGTTAAACCACCAAGTAAGCTTTACCTTTTGTTAATCATAGTTTTCATGTCTTGTTTAAGTAATTGGTAAATGTTTTTGTACATGATAACTATGAAGTGATGAATCCATTCTTCTCTTAATCTTTGATGTAATTAAGATTGGATTCTTTACTTTGTTTCAATCCAAGTTGTTTCTTTAAAACCTTCTTAATCATGCCTAGGTTAAATCTTTGATTTTCTTTACATGCATGATTCTTTGTCTTGGTTGAAACTTGCTTGTTGTTTTCATTCATTTAAACATTAGTAAAATCTATTTGTTTTTGAAAACAACATTGCACATGCATCACATGTTCTAAGTTAGTCTTTTACATACAACTTGTGATTCTTGATTTTCATATCATAAACAAGTTATTAAAACATACATGTGATTTGCATTAGACTTCATTCAAATCTTTTATATGTCTTAAACTTTGAATTGCTTTGAGCATACATATGAATGAGCCTTCATTTTAAACTTGATTGAAGTCATCACACACACACCTCATAAGCATACATCTTTGCATTCATAGAGTGTTTGTGTGAGTTTAGTTTTCACTTTCATATTAGCCTATTCAAGAGGCAATTCCATTGAGCTTAAATTGTAATCTCTTAGAGTGTTCTTTTGTTAAGACACTTTCTTTGAGAAAACTATATTTGTAAAGGTTATTGCTAAGCCTAAGAAAAGCAACTTGTAAGGTTATTGCTTAGCCTTTGAAAAGCATCTTGTAAGGTTATTGCTTAGCCTTTGAAAAGCATCTTGTAAGGTTATTGCTTAGCCTAGAAAAGCACATTGTAAGGGTTATTGCTTAGCCTAGTAAAAAGCATACTTAGTGGAATCCGGTGGGGTGTTGGAGACACAAGCCGGTAGTGGATGTAGGCACGTTGGCCGAACCACTATAAACATTGGTGTTGTGGTGCATGCTATGTGGTGATTGTATTTGTATTAGCTTCCGCATTTTGTTTGTTAATCATCACATGTGACTAGTTTATGCTAAGAAGTTAAAATTGGTCATAATTAGTCACAATTGTAGCTCACCCTATTCACCCCCCCTCTAGGGTTAGGATCCAGGTGGACTTTCAATTGGTATCAGAGACAAGTGCTCTATCCCTTAGGATCAAGTGTTTGGAACTCTTGATTAGGTGTAAAAACCTAGAGTAAAAACCCTAGAGTTGTGCTTATTTGAAAATCATTAAAATGGACTCCACTATGCTAGACTTTGTAGATTCTTCTAGACCCCTCATTCTTCCTTCTATTGGAGATTCAAACCCTCACTTAAATGAATATCAATTTGACTCAAAAGAGGAAGAAAATGAGTATGATGAAGATGATCTTCAACAAGCCTATAATGAATTATATACATTATCTTCAAAGCTTGATAAAAGAAATAGAAGTTTAAAAGAAGAATCTAATAAACTAAACAAAGAGCTAGCCTCTTCAAAAGATGAACTTAGAGAGAAAGAAGAAGTTATAAAATGTCTAGACTCTAAGTTCATGATCTCTTTAAATAACCTATCCAACATTCAAGATGAACTAAAAGAATTAAAGATGGGTTATGAAAATGTCAATAAGGAAAATCTAAATCTAAGAGATCAATTACAAAGGCAAGGTAAAGACAACAATCTTGAATCTAAATTGACTATCTCTAAGGAAAATTTATCTAATACTCAAAATGAATTAAATGAGATTAAGATAAATTGTGATGAGCTTACAAATGAAAATTTGAACCTAAGAGATACAATTAAAAAACAAGATAAAGACTTTAACAACTTAGAAGCCAAGTTGATTAAAAGTAAGTTAAAATCACAAGAACTTGGATCTAATATTATTAATGAACTTAAACATGAATTAAAACTTGCCAATGAAGAGCTAAGCAAATATAAGGAAATTGAATATGAACTTTCAAAAGTTAAAAATGAAAATTCAATCCTTATAACCAAAGTCACTCAACTTGAAAACAATAAACAAAAGTATGAGTGCAAGTTTACCCAAAGTGAAGAGAAACTTGAAAAATTATTCAAATTGGGTAAATCTCATGGAGATAGGACGGGTCTTGGTTTTAATAGGAATATGACATATGACCCTAAATTCACCAACACTTTTGTGAAAGGTGAGTCCTCATTCTCTAGCACTCTTTCTCCTTTGCCCAAAACCAAATGTAATTTTTGTGGCATTGAAGGACATTTTAGGTTTGAGTGCAAACTAAGGAAAAGAAGCCATGTGTCTAAACCCATCTTTGAACTCAAGAAAGTAAAATCAAACTTGAAGGGTAAGACACTAAAAATCAAGGAAAACTCCAAAAAGACTAAACAAGTTAAATCCTTTAAAATGGAGTCTCCTAAAATAGATTCTAAAAAGCTTAAACAAGTTAAATCAAGCTTGAAAGAATCTAAGAACAAAAAGCTTCTCAATCTATCTCCCTTATATGAACCAATGAAAGAACTTTTGAAGAAAGTTGCTAAGTTAAATCTAAAATTCAAAAGTCAAGTAAAGGGAGAAAGTAAGAAGAAAAGAAAAGTGAAACAATCCCCAAAGAAACAAACTCACCAACATCAAAAGACTATTCACCATTCTAAGCCAAATTTAGTAAAATCTAAATATCATGGTGATAAGTTTAAATTGAAAATTTATCAAGTTAAATCTCCTATAGTTGGTGAGAAGTCCAAAATAGACCTCAAAGTTCAACCCTCCCAAGACCTTAGGTGGATTCCAAAAGTCCTTTTCTTAGACAAACCTTAAGGCCTTGACCCTACTTGACCAACCTATTCTCTAATAGTTAAATCATTTTGTTGGTCATGTTGCATTTGCATCTTGTTTTCTTTTAGGTACATTTCTTAAGATGCATTGCCTATTTATGATCATTTGATTTTGTTTTCATGCACCATTCTAGTTACATATCATGGTTTTCAAAATCATTTGGTTATAATCTCATCATGTTTGATTTGCTTGTTGCACTCATATGTTTTGCATTGCATTTCTACATGATTAATTGATTGTGTCTTTAAAAGCTTTCATAGCTAATTTTTTCATGATCAATTGTTGTTGAATCATTTGTGTAGATGTCATAGTAATATTTTTTTTGAACAAATGATTTGAATCAATTCAAGTTTTTCCATAGATTTCTAAGTTATACTTTTATATGGAGAACATTGTTTTGAAAAATCAACTTGTATGTGTTTCATTTAAGTTATATCTTTTAAAATACAATGTTGAAAATTGATCTTCAAATTCATTCTTTTTATGCTCATTGTTGGATTTTGTTTTTCAAAATGATTTGAAGATTGTTTGAATGGAAATGCCTATAACATCATTAGTTATATTCTTCTAAAGCATGTTCCATGTTTTCATTTCCTTTTCTTTTGGTTTCATTATATTAGAATTGGAAATGAATGTTGTTTGCATCTTTGCTTTTTTAGTTATTCTTTTTTTTATGCAAATGACTATTGGTTCCATGTATGGTTGTGTTCTTAGTTACATTTGTAGAATCCATACTAGAACCCAAATCCATCCTCTATGCCTAATAGTCATTTCTTTATGGATGGTTATGATGTTGATTCATGTAGATTCTCTTGGAGTCATCCTTATACATGTTTCAACTTCATAGTAGTGTTCTTGATCATATGAACCTATTTGAAATCCATTTCTTGTATTTCATAGTTATATCTCTTGTTTGATGGATTTCTTAGTGTTGAATTCATATGATCTAGACACTTTGGAAATTGCATGCATTACAAAGCATTATCCTTTTGCATTGCAATTTGCCTTGTTCATCACTATGCTCTTTAGGAATATCATTAAAAGTGATGAATATGCATTTATGATGCTTGATGGAAGTGTATCACATCCTTGCTTTTACTCATGTTATCATATTCAATTGGTTTCATTTGGTATAATGTTCCATTGATTTCATATCCAATTGATATCTTATCTTGTGTATGTGATAGACCTTGTGTGCTTTGGACTAATCTTCATAGTTATATAATTGTTCCACGTCACACACCATTAGCATCATAATGCTCATGATTGCCACCTCTTTTTGCTCTCATAGGTAAATCTCATGACCACCATGTTTATGTGTTAATAATATTGGTTGGTTATTATTTGAGGTTGGCTTCATGATTGAATTTCATTTCACTCTTTCATGCACTTTAATAGTCATATTTATTGATTGAATGAAATGAGTTCAAAACTTACATAGCATATGTTTTTCATAAGTAATATTGATTGATGCTATGTTTGAGTAAACCCCATATCATGGATAGCTCTAATTTGGATTTTTCCTAATAAGTAACATTCTTGAATCCATTTTAGAGTGATTATGTTAATAGTCATATCCTTTAATCTCAATTGATATGTTTGTTTCAATTGATATCCATGATTGCTTCTCTTTTTTGTCCTAGCTCTCTTTTGGTAAATTGATCATATTGTGCTCAATAGTTAATTGAATCTAATCCTTTCCTTGAAGTTAACCCTCACTTGGTTAAACCATCTTCTTCTTGCACCTAATAGTTAAATCTTTGTCAAAAGTTTGACAAAAGAAGAGAATGGATTGAGGGGGAGTGTAAACCTTCATAGGAAGTATTAGTTATGATCAAATTGACCATTGGAATGCCTTTGAGCCCTTAGAGACTACTACCTCACATGATAGCCTGTTATGTATTTCATTTTCGATTTCATTTGTTAACAGGTGCTACTAAAGGTATTTTCCTTGTCTCATGTGTGTAGGTACCTTTGCAATTTAATGTCAAAGGGGGAGAGAGAGTTCAAGTGTGACTCAAAGATCTCCTACTCATCAAAGGGGGAGAGAGTTCGAGAGTTCAAGTACTCGAAGATCTCCTATCCATCAAAGGGGGAGAAAGCTTTCAAGTTCTCAAAAGGAGAAAGAAGCATGGTCAAAGGGGGAGAGCAAATAGAAGAAAGAAAGCTTGGAGCTAAAGAAGATGCTTGGCCATAGAGAGGAAGATGATAAGAAAGCTTGAAGAATGATCAAGCACCAAGCATCAAGAAGATTGAAGAAAAGAGCCCAAGAGCCCAAGCTAAGAGAAGGAGCATCCAAGAAGAAGATTTCAAGACTTGTCCAGCTGAGGGGGAGCTGAAGACAGAGTGTGTAATTTCAATGATGAGTAAGTTGCCATCAAATTGCAAAG
Source organism: Cinnamomum chago (assembly GCA_038049695.1). Taxonomy (NCBI): domain Eukaryota; kingdom Viridiplantae; phylum Streptophyta; class Magnoliopsida; order Laurales; family Lauraceae; genus Cinnamomum; species Cinnamomum chago. Next base: position 50,633,127 of record CP142455.1, on the reverse strand, counting down.
GGGGAGATTGTTAGGTATTTTGTTTTTGCAATTTGGTGGATGCATTTGCATATTGGCATCATTTGAATTCACACACATGCATTGATTTAAAATATCTTGAAATCTAGTTTTATACATGCATTAGTTTTTAGTTTTGGATAAGTTTTTGGTTTATGCATGTTTTGGTTCGAATCTTGGATGCATTGGTTTTAGAACCCAAAACTCTTTTGAAAACCAAATTCCTTGTGCATTAGATTTGGAAAATCTTCTTGTGAATTTAGGTTTGAGCTTTGCATACATTCAGCACCTTTAGAATCAGTTTTGTATGCAATTTGATTTGAAAAGAGTTTTTACTAATCAAGCTTGCCTTTGGTTTTAAACCTTTGAATCATTTTAGGCTTTGTGTGTTTCATGTTTTTAAATGTTTTAAAACATGTTTTTAAGCTTGTTTTAGTGACCCACAAAATTCCACAAAGAAAATCTTCAAAATGCAAAAGTTGGAATTTTTGGGGGTGTCCCGGCAGTGTCGCCGGTCGACCGAGACCTGGGTCTCGGTCGACCGAGAACACTGCAGGGAAAATTTACAGTTTCTGAACTGAAACCTCCAACGGTCAAAAATCCGACCGTTATGCCTTCCCGGTCGACCGAGACCTCTAGGTCGACCGAGACAACTAGCCCGTGGACTGTTTTTTGCCTATAAAGTCCATTCATTTCCAACTTCTCAAAGAGTTGAACAAATGAGCCTTTGAGAGCATTTTGGAGCCAAACAAAGGGGAAGAAGTTGGAAAGGCTAGGAGGTCATTAGGAGAGCTAAAGCTTGGATTAATGAGTTAAACCACCAAGTAAGCTTTACCTTTTGTTAATCATAGTTTTCATGTCTTGTTTAAGTAATTGGTAAATGTTTTTGTACATGATAACTATGAAGTGATGAATCCATTCTTCTCTTAATCTTTGATGTAATTAAGATTGGATTCTTTACTTTGTTTCAATCCAAGTTGTTTCTTTAAAACCTTCTTAATCATGCCTAGGTTAAATCTTTGATTTTCTTTACATGCATGATTCTTTGTCTTGGTTGAAACTTGCTTGTTGTTTTCATTCATTTAAACATTAGTAAAATCTATTTGTTTTTGAAAACAACATTGCACATGCGTCACATGTTCTAAGTTAGTCTTTTACATACAACTTGTGATTCTTGATTTTCATATCATAAACAAGTTATTAAAACATACATGTGATTTGCATTAGACTTCATTCAAATCTTTTATATGTCTTAAACTTTGAATTGCTTTGAGCATACATATGAATGAGCCTTCATTTTAAACTTGATTGAAGTCATCACACACACACCTCATAAGCATACATCTTTGCATTCATAGAGTGTTTGTGTGAGTTTAGTTTTCACTTTCATATTAGCCTATTCAAGAGGCAATTCCATTGAGCTTAAATTGTAATCTCTTAGAGTGTTCTTTTGTTAAGACACTTTCTTTGAGAAAACTATATTTGTAAAGGTTATTGCTAAGCCTAAGAAAAGCAACTTGTAAGGTTATTGCTTAGCCTTTGAAAAGCATCTTGTAAGGTTATTGCTTAGCCTTTGAAAAGCATCTTGTAAGGTTATTGCTTAGCCTAGAAAAGCACATTGTAAGGGTTATTGCTTAGCCTAGTAAAAAGCATACTTAGTGGAATCCGGTGGGGTGTTGGAGACACAAGCCGGTAGTGGATGTAGGCACGTTGGCCGAACCACTATAAACATTGGTGTTGTGGTGCATGCTATGTGGTGATTGTATTTGTATTAGCTTCCGCATTTTGTTTGTTAATCATCACATGTGACTAGTTTATGCTAAGAAGTTAAAATTGGTCATAATTAGTCACAATTGTAGCTCACCCTATTCACCCCCCCTCTAGGGTTAGGATCCAGGTGGACTTTCAGCACTAACCTCTTTGTTTGCAGCCATATAATTGCATCCTTGATGGTTCGCATGTATGTGTGTGGATTTGGATGTTTTTTAATTAGTTGGAAAGTGTACGATTGCGCGTTTAGCAATCATAGGAGGTTGTAATTTTTTCCTTGTTTTTATTCCAACTAGTCTTAATGTAAGCTTTCTTGAAAAGCATAGGGATCTCCAATGTAATTTTTGGTTTTTGCTTTTCATGGGTTTGCTTGTATAAATTTATTTATTGTAACAAGCAAGGAGAAGAAAGCTTCAAAGATTGCATGGTTGCAAGTAGAAGAGGATTCCATGGTGGTGGAGGCAACGAAAGTTTCCTAGTGCGAAAAGGACTCTTAACCAAGTATCCTAGTTGGATTAGGATTCCTAGTTGGATAAGGATTCCTAATTGGATAAAGATTTGAAGTCCGAAGAGCAGGGAGCCATCAAGGATTGCATTCTTTTATTTGCTTTTATATATGGAATGCATGGTTGAATGCTTTATATAATTGCTATGTTTATCACCTAGTAACATGGCCACCACTAGGTTCTTAAAATTGGCATCTTTCTATATTGGATTGTTTTTAGTTTGGCAAATTGTTTCAAACGGATCTTAGACCAGCACCTTCTATTTGTCTAAGGTTTAAAAATTGGATAGGGTTTAGTTTATCTTGGTACCCTAAGTTTCCAAAAGAGGCCAAACTAAAATCTAATATGTTGCTACCTTAGTGGGCCCATAACCCATTGGTCCCAAGTTAGGAAATTTGACCCTTTAAAGTGATTTGCTCAAATATTTTAAAGCAAAAGTTATTTGTGTTCAAGATGACTTAAGTCATTGAGTCATGAATTTAATTAACTAAGTTTGCTAGATTTAAAAAGATTTTTTGAGTAACCAATGTAAAGGTCAAAAGAGTTTTTCAAAAACCCTAGTGTTAAATAATCAAGTGGGGGAGGGGTTTGGAAAAAACCCCACGGCCTTCCATTTTCAGTTCATGCTATCTCATTGGAGTGTTAGTGGGAGCGGCCATCCTTTTGGTGGAGTTCTTTACTAAAGATCGCTTCGATGGGTTAGTGGGTGAACTAATGTGAATATTCGTAATGAGGTGTTAGTGGGAGCGACCATCCCTTCGGTGGAGTTCTTTACTAAAGATCACTTCTATAGAATGTCAATGAAGTGTTGGTGGGAGCGGCCATCCCTTCGGTGGAGCTCTTTACTAAAGTTCACTTCAAGATTGGATTAAAGTCACTTCCCTCCGGAGGACTTGAGTCATAGACATTCTGGGAACGTTCATAAGAGATGGTAATACACTTGACATAAGACGGTAATAACCTCTCCCTAGGAGTTAGTGTTATTTGTCATATGAGGCCAAACCAATCAGTGATTGGACAATCACTGGGTATGCGTATCCAGACAGTGATGATCCAAATAAGCAGACCTTAACTCAACGTGACTATAGGCTCGGCCATCCTTTCGATGGAGGGTCTATGAGGAGGTTGAGACACTGATACATTATAATTAGGGTTAATAATGTAAAAAGTCTTGTGCATGTTTTTCCTTTTATTATAAGCACCATATACATGTTACATATATACTGCCTGTCTAATTATAACCTGTTATATATATCCAGAGAGATGGGGAAGGATTCTTTTAGCCCGTTGATGAGTATTCTGCGTGAGAACAAATTGACTGACCCAAATTACGTAGACTGGAAAAGAAACCTTAACACAGTACTCACCGCTGAGGAGTACAAGTATGTTTTGTCGGAACCCTGTCCTACGATTGATGATTATTCTACAGATGACCAGCTAGAGGCTGAAAGGAAATGGAAAAAGGCGAATAGATGGCCAAATGCTACATGCTTGCTTCCATGTCCAACGTGTTGCAAACGCAGCATGAGCAAATGGACACAGCTTCTGATATCATGTTGTCCTTGTCTGAGATGTTCGCATACAAAAGCAGGCCAGCGAGGCAAGCTGCTTTAAGGACAATCATGAATTCTAGGATGGCTGAGGGAACACCTGTCAGAGAGCACATGCTCAAAATGATGGATTGTTTCAATGAAGCTGAGATCCTAGGGGCTGAGATTGATGCAGGGAGTCAGACTGATATGATTCTCGAAACTCTGCCGGAGTCTTTCAATCAGTTCAAGCTCAACTTCAACATGAGCAAGATGGAAATGACTCTCTCTGAGTTAATGAAAGAACTCCAGGGGGCAGAGGCCATCATGAAGCCTAAAGGCCAAGTTCACTTTTCCCAGTCTTCCTCTAAACTAAACCCGAAAGGGAAAAAGTTCAAGAAGAAGCAAGGTAAGGGAAAAGGACAGAAAAAGGGCAATGCTGGAAAGAAGAACAAAGGTACAGGTGAAAAGCCCAAAGGGAAATGCTTCAAGTGCGGCCTCAAAGGTCACTGGAAGAAAGATTGTCCCAAGCTCCTAGGCTCAGATAAGAAAGGTATATCTCTTTCCTACTACATTGAAACCTGTCATGTGGTTGATTCTACTGATTCATGGATAGTAGACTCTGGAGCCACTAATCATATCTGCAATTCATTGCAGGGGTTTCAGATAATGAAAAAGCTTGAGAAAGGGGAGTTTGACCTTAGAGTTGGAAATGGAGCAAAGATTTGGGCTGTTGCAGTGGGAGCTGTTACTTTACATTTTCCGCATGATAGGATATTAGTTTTAAATAATGTTATCTATGTTCCGGACATAAGGAAGAATTTAATTTCAGTTTCCAGACTTATAGAATTTCATTATTCAGTTTCTTTCCATTCTGGTGTTGACATCAGTAGAAATGGAAATATTCTATGTTCCGGTAGAATGCATGACAACTTATTTTATATATATCCTATTGCTCCCACACTGCATAATGTACAACTAGAAAGCTCATCTTCCCTTAAGAGGAAGGTTTCTTCGACCAATGACACTTATCTTTGGCACTTACGTTTGGGTCATATTAACCTAAAACGGATTCAGAGGTTGGTAGAGGATGGGCTTTTGAGCTCATTAGATCTCGAACCTTTACCTCAGTGTGAATCTTGTCTCATGGGAAAGATGACCAAAAGGTCATTCTCTGGAAAGGGACTGAGGTCAAAGGAGTTGTTAGAATTGGTTCACACTGATGTGTGTGGTCCTATGAACAAACTAGCTCGAGGAGGTTATGAGTATTTCATCACCTTCACTGATGATTACTCTAGGTATGGATGTGTGTACCTGATGCGACGCAAGTCTGAAGCGTTTGATAAGTTCAAACAATTCAAGGCTGAGGTGGAGTTACAACTAGGGAAACATATCAAAGCTCTTCGATCTGATCGAGGTGGCGAGTACCTCCTGGGTGAGTTCAAGGAGTACCTCACACAACATGGGATTGTGTCTCAGTTGTCTGCACCGGGTACACCCCAGCAAAATGGTGTAGCAGAGAGAAGAAACCGTACCCTTCTTGATATGGTAAGGTCCATGATGAGTCATGCAACCCTACCCATATCTTTTTGGGGATATGCCCTAGAAGCAGCAGTATACATTTTGAATCTGGTACCTTCTAAATCAGTACCTTGGACACCTCAAGAAATGTGGACAGGACGAAAACCCAGTTTAAGACATATCCACATTTGGGGTTGTCCAGCCTATGTACTGAATGATAAAGCTACCAAGCTAGAACCCAGATCGGAAATGTGCTACTTCATTGGGTATCCTAAGGGTACGAGAGGAGGCATCTTTTATCATCCGAAGGAGCAAAAGGTGCTTATCAGCACTCATGCTAGATACTTGGAGGATGATTGCATGATTCACCAAGAGCTTGGTTGTAAAGAAACACTTGAGGAGATTCTTTTAAAAACTCCTACAACATCTGTGCCAGATCCTGAGAGTGTAGAAAATCAAGACATTCCTTTTAACACTTCGGAGCCTTGTCGTAGTGGGAGAATTTCTAGACCACCAGATAGATACCTAGGAGTGTCTTTTATGACAGACTCCGAGGATCTGGTTGAGGATCCTACTAGTTACGATGAAGCAGTAACGGATATAGATGCTGACATGTGGCAGCAAGCGATGAAATCTGAATTGGTTTCTCTGTATTCCAATCAAGTCTGGGAACTTGTGGATGCACCTGAAGGGATCAAACCCATAGGGTGCAAGTGGATCTACAAGAGAAAGAGAGGAGTGGATGGGAAGGTTGAAACCTTCAAAGCAAGACTGGTGGCGAAAGGATATACTCAGAAAGAGGGTATCGATTATGAGGAAACCTTCTCGCCAGTAGCCATGCTTAAGTCCATAAGGATTCTCTTAGCCATCGCATGTCATTATGACTACGAGATATGGCAGATGGATGTCAAGACAGCTTTTCTAAATGGAAGTCTTGACGAATGCATCTATATGATGCAACCAGAGGGATTCATTGCTGGTGGCCAAGAGAACATGGTCTGTAAACTTAAAACGTCCATTTATGGACTTAACCAAGCATCTAGGGCATGGAACATCAAGTTTAATCAGGCAGTCAAATCCTTTGGCTTTGATCAAAACATTGATGAACCATGTGTGTATAAGAAAGGGAGTGGAAACGCAGTTGCATTTTTAGTCCTATATGTGGATGACATATTACTCATTGGAAATGATGTTGGCATGTTGTCGTCTGCTAAGGTTTGGTTATCATCTCGATTTCAGATGAAGGATTTGGGTGAGGCGAGCTATGTCTTACGGATCAAGCTTTTGCGAGATCGCAAGAACAAGATGTTAGCCTTATCCCAATCTTCGTATATTGAGAAGATATTGGTCAAGTATAACATGCATGACTCCAAGAAGGGCTTGCTACCTTCTAGACATGGAGTACCACTATCTCGGAATCATTGTCCGAAGACATCTGAGGAGATAGAAAGCATGAGGAAAGTACCATATGCATCAGCAGGTTGAAGCCTCATGTATGCAATGTTGTGTACTAGACCAGATATCTGCTTTGCCGTTGGCATGGTTAGTAGATATCAATCAAACCCTGGACCTATGCACTGGACAGCTGTTAAGCATATATTCAAGTATCTTCGGAGAACGAAAGATTATATGCTAACCTACCGAGCAGATGATCTAACGCCACTGGCGTATACAGACTCTGATTTCCAGTCGGATGTAGATGGCAGAAAGTCTACCTCGGGATACGTCTTTACTCTATCAGGAGGGGCTATATCATGGAGAAGTGTCAAGCAAGATTGAACTGCTGATTCTACCATGGAAGCAGAGTATGTGGCGGCATCGGAAGCTGCGAAGGAAGCAGTATGGCTCAGAAAATTCCTATTGGAATTGGGAGTAGTTCCTGCAGTGCAAAAACTGATTGTCATGTACTGCGACAATACTGGCTCAGTAGCTAACTGCAAAGAGCCCAGGAATCACAAAAAAGGCAAGCATATTCAGAGAAAGTACCACTTGATCCGGGAATTCATCCAGGATGGAGAAATAGTGGTAGAGCAGATTGCCTCAGCAAATAACTTAGCTGACCCATTTACTAAGACTCTTACTGAGAAAGTGTTTACTTCACATGTTGAGTCTAAGGGAGTTAGGTTAGGTCGTTGTGATCTTTAGTGCAAGTGGGAGATTGTTGGGATTGGTGTATGCCCTAAAGCCCACTGACTACACTTACATCTTTGTTACTGGATATTTATTGGTTATTTAATAGAATGACTTCTTTCTCTTATTACTTGTGTATATGTATGATTGTGTAAGGCCCAATGTTTTCTAGTAATGACTTGGGTGTGTAGTGGCTACACACAGTAAGGTCTGAGTCATGGACACTTGAAACAATAAACTTGTTCATAACTGAGAGATGGAGTTGGGCACTTCATCTTGGTATAAGTTATAATGAGATACTCTCCTGTATTCAGGGTGACTTACCTAAGTCACGGGAGGCTTTTCCGGGTTTATCTCATTATTGCATGTGTCATGCATTGAACATGACCACTTGTAGGTGTGATCTCTAAAATAGTACTATCACAAAGAGAGATCAAGTCACCTCTTGCTACTGAGTGACCAGTGCTCTTAATCTCGAGCATTTGTGGATGAACTGACGAAGTCGAGTTCTTGTACTTTAATTCACTATGGGTGAGATCCTGTTCATGGGTCAATAGCTCTGTGTTTTGGGTACTCGGGCTTGATTAGTTGGGACGTGCAAATGCAATATGGAATCTATGCCATCGTGTGATGGAATGATTGTCCCCTTAGAATTATCCGATTAATCATCAGAATCTAAGATCTTAGTATATGGATATTCCATATGGATATTGAACTTGTGGGTCGCTCCCTGGATCAAGAGAATGATATCCGGATGATGATTAAGTCAAGGGTATGAAGTTCTAAGGTTGAGATGCAATCAAGAAGGTAGATAGTACATCGGTTAACCTACTTGATTATGGATGTTACATAGAGGGGCATTGTGGTCATTGTACTTGGTAGGTCAAAGACAATCGTCAGTTTATGATGAGCTTTATTTGCAATTTAATATTTGTCCCTGGAGTGCAACCATATCTTTAGTGGAATGAGTTAGGGTTAAAATGATCTTAATGTTGCTATGGGGTTAGCATGGACATTTTGGTCATTTTGGGAGCCAAGGGCAAATATGTCTTTTGGTCCCTCTTCTAGCCACTTTCCTATATTGGCATGGTTTCCTAATTTTATTATATGATATGTGGTTGAATTAATTTTGTGGAAGAATAATTTTGAGTTTAAATTCAAATAGGCTTTTGATGGCATACATGAATTTAACTCTAGCTAAATTATTAACTAGTGGGCCATGGTGTGTTTATCTATCTTGTGGGCCAGCCATAAGTGGAGCCCCTTGTGTGAGGTTTCCAAGTTTGACTAGGTATCTTTACTTGGAAGGAACAACTCCTTTTTGGGTAAGAATTCCTATAATTAAAGCTTACTAATTTTTAGTATCTTTAATTAGAAAGTGTTACACAACTAAGGGGGCTGGTTGCTTATTTTATGGGATTGTCATTCCTATTAGAAAGAGGGTTCTCTTAAAAGGAATGTGATCTTTATAAATAGAGAGGAACTACCCTTGGGCGTGCAATATAGAAAACAAGGAATAAACAAGGCTGGAATAAAAACCCTAGGGCGTGAAACACATTGGAGCTTCTTTTGGCCGCCCAAGACAAGAAGAAGCACATTCACGCCCAGCCCTTGCTGCCTTCTTCTTCTTCATTGGAGAGAGTAGATCGGATCCTGGGCTTTTTCCACAAATTGTAGATTCAGAAAACCCTTCTTGGAATTCATATTTTGATCCCACAATCAACACCAATCAGATTGGGTTGTGGAATAGAAGAGAAGATCAAAAGGAAAGTTACTGCAGTAAATTCCTACAACATATATAGCTGATTGCAGGTGTGTGATCAGCAGTTTGCAAGTTCGGTTTCCGAGATTTGAAGACTTCATATCAGCAAGGTATTAGTCCTCTATATCTCCTTTCATTCTACACATGTTGATCATGATTTCATGGAGTTTTTATGCATGTTTCATGGTTGGAAATCAGATCTGTGTTCTTGTTTTTAAAAACTTGAAAAACGAAATCAGCCATGGAAGTCCACATTCAGATCTGTAATGCATGAACTTTCACTGTCTTGTCGATTTCTCGATCGATCGGACATAAAGTGTACTTTCTTGGTCAGTCGGTTGGCGATCTTGGAGCGATCAATGACGATTTCATGCTCTTGACGGCGGATCCGAGATGTTGGCGAAGATCGGTCGATTTCGAGCATAAAAAATCTGATTTTTGAAAAACTATAGGGACTGGAATTCCCGAAACGCGAAAAGGATCGGAAAACGGGCATTTCGGCTGAAATCCGGCGACCCGAACTTCCAGGGTCACCAGTGACCATGGGGTTTGGTCGCCTTTTCTTCAATCGTTTTTCGAGCTTTTTCAGTCCCTTTTTCTCCTGTGTTTCTCTTGACATTTTTCCTCATTTTTTGGCTTGAATCGCCTGAAGAAAACCAGACTAGAAGTCATGCAAAACCGGAGCACAAAGTTTTCTATTTTTTGGAAAAGCCGAAGACCTTGCCGCGCAGAGTTGCCGATTTTCGGTCAAGAGTTGAAACTAGGTCAAACGATTTCGGAATGACCCAAGATTTGAGGTGAAGCCTCCTGAGCAGTAAAGAGGACCAACCATGGACTTTTGTTTGAGTTTTGAAGCCGTTTGGGGTCCCGTTGCTGCTAGGCTTGATTTCGCCACGAGGAATATGTCGCACTTTGACGTGCGGTCAACTAATGTCCGATTGACCTAAAATTTGATAGAGAGCCTATTGGAGTCATTTTGAGATGATCCATTGGCTCCGATATGGATGTCATGGTCCCGGGGTGCCCCACCGCCGGTAGCCTTGATTTTGTTTCGGAGGGTCAAAGTCGGGTCAAACGTTGTCGAAATGACCTGAAATTTGACTTGCAACCCTTTTGAAGCATGTTGAAGCCGCCCATGTACTCCATTTGATGAGTGATGGCCTTGGTGGTTCTCGCCGCCGAGAGGCTTGATTTTGTTGTTTAAGGGTTGATGGAGGGTCAAACATTGTTGGTTTGACTTTAAACTTGAACTGGAGCCCTTTGGAGGTATTTTGAGACCATATGTATGTTAGGGATTTTGTGTTATTGCAATTTGATGGATGCATTATCATATTAGCACCATTTGAATTTTCACACATGCATTGATTTTGAAAATCTTGAAATCTTGATTTACACATGCATTGTTTTTAAGATTTGTAAAACTATTGATTTATGCATGTTTTGTTTTTATACTTGGATGCAATTCTTTTTGAGAAATAATTTTATCAAATCAGTTATGTCTCTTGAGTTACATGAAGGTTTGAGCTCATTGTTTCTTTCTCTCATATGTTTTAACCTTAAGCACAAATCTATTCAAGCTTTCCAAAGGTTCTTTCTTTAAAATCTTTATTTTGATTTGGAGTTTTCATGACTTTAGAATTTCAGTTTTCATCATCTTTCAGTCATGAATTCTTTCTTGATAAAAGTGTCCCAAAGTCCCCTGGAAGATGCCCTCAAAAGTTACAAGTTTCAATTAATTCAAAAATTCTGGGCAGTTGCAGGTCGACCTGCCTGTGTGGCCGGTCGACCGGGCACATTACGGGTCGACAGGGCCTATGCGCACCAACGGTCATTTTTCTAGCCATTGTGTGTACCAGGTCGACCCGGGGGTCATGGGGTCGACTAGGCCAACTAGCCGTTGGACTGTTTTTTACTTTAAAGTCCATTCTTTTCTCCTCTTTTGAGAGGTTTGTTGGATGAACTTTTGGAACCATTTTGGAGCCTAAGAAAGGGGAATGAGGTGTTAAGGCTAGAAGACTTTTTGGAAATCAAATGCTTGAGTTTTTAAAAGGTACATCCTACTAGTTATTTTGATTTCCATTCAAATTGAAATCTATGCATGTTTAATTCTTTGTATTTTCATAAATGCATGATTTCTAGCTTTTAAAGGGATGTTTAGAAAACTCAATATCATCTTTGGTAAATTAGATTGGTTTGCAAACTCTCTTGTCTAAATCAAATGTGTTCTTAGTCTTTAATCTTCGTACAACTTGTTTAGTTCATTTCTTTATGTTGTTTGAATCTTTCATGTGATTAGCATTTATCTTCAATCACCATTTTGTGAACTTAGATTTTAAAATGCATTAGGCATTCATTTAAGAGCTTCATTTTAGAAATTGATTGAAGTAAAACACTCATACACTTTGTGCACACACTTTAGCTTAATTTAGTGTATGTTTGTACTTTGAATTTCACTTTCATATCAGCCTATTTAGAGGCGATTCAATTGTGCTTTAATTGTATCTCTTAGAGTGTTCTTGAAGAGACACCTTCTTAGAGAAATCCTACATTTGTAAAGGTTATTGCTTAGCCTTAGAAAAGCACATTGTAAAGGTTATTTCTTAGCCTTGGAAAAGCATTTTGTAAAGGTTGTTGTTGAGACTAGAAAAGCAACATTGTAAAGGTTATTGCTTAGCCGAGTAAAAAGCATAATTAGTGGAAATCCGGTGGGGTGATTGGATCACAAGCCGGTAGTGGACGTAGGCATTGAGGCCGAACCACTATAAACCTTTGTGTTGTGGTGTATGCTTGTGGTGATTGTTTATATTAGCTTTCGCATCTTGTTTGATTAATCATCACTTGTGACTAATTTATGTTAAGAAGTTAAAATTTGTCTAAATTGGTCATAATTGTAGCTCACCCTATTCACCCCCCCCCCCCCTCTAGGGTTAGATCCCAGAACTTTCAATGTAGGCTCTGATCGAAGTTTTGATGTCCTCGACGCCGTCGCCGCCAAGAGCGCTTGTTCAGCGGCCGGAGGAGTAAAGTTAGGCCAAATGATGTTGGAATGGACCGAAACTTTATGTGAACCTCTCTTTTGGTTGTCTTGGAGGATCTTGCAGTTTTTGTTTGATTTTGACAAATCTGATGCTTAAAGTAGCATTGCCCGTTTGTAGTAGGATGAGGCTTCATGTGGCTTCTTGATGTTGAATAGGCAAAGTGACATTTTTAGTGTCAACAAATGCCCACTCGAGGTACAGCGACGAGTAGCTTCTGGAGTCGATGTGCCTCGAAGAGAAACTTGAAGGAGAGCTTTTGACTTGACCAAGAATCGTTGAGAAATTTTTTTTTTTAATTGCCTTTTGAGTTTCCAAGGGGATTTTATGGTAGTGAGAGAGATCACGTACCATCTAAAGGCAAAGTTTTGAAAATGACACGAGGGAGTTGGATTTGGGTTTTGGATTTTGGGTTTTCCTTTTGACCTTGTGAACGTAAGGGCTTTATGTGGCGCCTCAGGCGGTCAAGAAGGATTTTTTTGGTTTTTTGACCTTGTGACCTAATAAGCTGTATGTGGCAGGTTAGGGGGTCGGGGTTTTATTATTACTATTTTTTTTGGATTTTGACCTTGTGACCCAACAAGCTGTATGTGGCAAATTGGGGGGTCATATTTGGTTTTGACCTTGTGACCTAACAAGCTATATGTGGCAAACTAGGGGGTCATGTTTGGATTTTGTGGAGTGTCAATTTCAAGATTTTGGCTCAATTTGGTATATGAGGTGGGATGGTTTGGTTTTTTAGAAACTCATGAGGCTTTTTTTTAAATGGTTCAATCGACTCAAGAGAGGCATGGAACCATTTTGTACGCTCTTGGTAAGAGGAATTTTGAAAGGAAGCCCCTTTTAGTGCCTAGGTGGTGAAACCTGACTCATGTGGGCTAAAGAATGGGACCTTAAGCTTTAAAGATGGCTTAGATCTCTCATGGTGTCATTTTGTAAAGAATATCTAAAAATATATCTTTTGGATAGAGAATATCTAAAAATATTCATACTTGGAGAGAATCTCTCAAATTTCCCTTCTTTTTGGAGAGATTTTCTCACAGTATCTCTCTTTGGGAGAGAATATTTCTCATTCCCTTTCATTTTGGAGAGAATTCCTCAAAGAATCTTCTCTTTGGGAGAGAATATCTCAAATCTCCTTTCTTTTGGGAAGGTTGCTAATTTTTAGCTCTTACCTCCTTTCTTTTCTCCTTGTTTCCTCTTTTGATTTGCTCTCTTCTATAAAAGCAAAGGAGGTTGGATCTCTTGCAAAAAGTCTCCAAGAGTACTCCAAGATCAAGAACTCCTCTTCTTCTTCAAGAATCTTCAAGTTCTTTCTTCTTCTTCTCCATCCATGGCTTCAAGTAAGGTTTCTTCCTTCACAAGAAATTCCATGTAAAAGTAGAATTTTTCCTTTTCTTTTCTTTCCTTTTTGTTTTCTTTCTCTTTTTTTTTTCTTCATGTGTTTTCTCCTCTCTTTTTTTCACGTGCCACCCCTTTTTTTTTTTTTGGCCTTTTTTTCTTGGCACGTTTTTTGTTTGTTTTCCTTTGGCTGTACTGACAGGTCCGTACAGGACTGGCCGTACTGCCACGTGGCAGTGGGCCACGGCCTGCTGGCCAAATTTATTTATTTATTTATTTTTTGAAGAAATTTCTCTCTCCTTTTTTTTGGTTCTCTTTTTTTGCTCACCAAGATAATGAGGTTTATGCACCATGATAATGAGGTTTATCCATTCCAAGATGTTCATGCATATTTCTTTCTTTCTTTGTTTTTTTTTTTTTTATGCATCTAGATAGAAGGCTAGAATCTCTAGGTCAAGTCAACATGAATTTTGACTTTGACAAAGTTTGATTGGTTTTGACCAAGTTGGGTTGGAATTGATCAAACTTTGGTTAAAGTTTTCCTAGCATCTAATGCATGATGATTTTTTTTATGCATGGTTTTTAGTAAATTGTTTGAGAGCATGATGATGCATACCTGGAAATCTTTTGCAAGTTTTGTGATTTGGAGCTCGCAACAATGTTGAGCCCTTTCTTGATCTTGCTGGAGCTTTGTAAGTTTTGAAGTTTGGAGCTCGCAGCAATGTTGAGACCTTCTTCAAGCTTGCGGAGATTTGATGAGATTGGTTTGATCTCGCAGCAATATTTGAGTTCAGACCTTCTTTGAGGATGCTTCAATGAGCTTGCAGCGGTGTTGAACTTATTTTCAAGCTTCCTATCTTCCTCGGGATGTTTCCCTTTTCTTCGGAATTATCCCGGAATCATGCCAAAGTTTTGCTAGAATTTTTCTTTAGCAAAATTCTGTCATTTTGATGGTTGATTTTTTTTCCATCCTTCGTAGGTAGTTCCTCCAGAACGAACAAGGGCAAAGAGCCTGTTACTGATGCACCTCGTCGGTCTACCAGGTCTCCTAATGTGGCCGTACAGCAGGCTTGGGAGAAGGTCCAGTTTGTGGAGAGAAACTTAGAAGAGTATGACTCCCTCAACCGCGATGAGATGAGACAGCGATTGATCGTTCTCAAGGATGAGGAGTTTTACAGGATTATGGTAAGTAACTGTCCATGGTGTTAGTTTTATGGTCTCAATACCAGTATATGATGTAATAAATTGATTAATTTCTTTATTTATCAATATATATTACTGCTTTCCTTTTATGAGATGAATGGTGTTTTATTACTTGTTTGCACATAACTAATACGAATGACATAATGGTTCATGAGATGAACCGGAGTCCACAAGTATACTAGATGTAATACATGTGTATGGATGAGATCCACATACAAGGGACATGTATTGCAAATCTTATACTTAAATATCTTCACAACCAGTGATGAGATTGGACATCTCATCTGACAAGGTTGCAGCACTTTGATCACTATAAGATAGTGTGATTTGTCTCGATCATTAGAATGTAAGATTCTGGATCATGGTGCTGGTACATTGGATGTATTGAAGGACCATGAGAAGCAACTTATGTACATTGTATTTACTTTAAGGTCTGCTCTCATAATTCCCTAGCAATAGGCTCATAATCCTGAGACATTAATGAACTCAAGTTTCTATCTATTCATTTGCTTTGAGTCACCAATGAGTGAGGCCAATTGTAGGTCAACACCTCGGTGATTTGGGTATGTGGTAGTAGAGATGTGGGAACATTCAATGGTCAAGATGGAATCTATCTTTAATATCCCCTTGTGCCAATTAATGGATTTATCATTGGTAAGTGCGCACCCATTCCAATTAAGAGTTAATTGGACCGGTACCAAATGATCACTATAAGTAATTGGGGCTCAAGGATAATAAGATATGGATCTAATTAGGTGGACAGGTCCAATTGATCCTTGGATATGGACGGAGGGGCCTACTTGTGGTAATTGGGAAGTTTAGGGTCTTCATTGTAATATATTCCTACGACCGGAGTTCAATTGCATTTATATAGTGGAGTTATTTGCAATTAACTATGGGCCCGGATTGCACATGAGATGTGGGGTCGCGTGTCCCAGTTGAGCCAACTTTATAAGGAATCCCTAGTGGTCCCCACGCTAGCCCAAGATATTAGAAAGATACTAATTATAGTAGAACTCTAAAAGGAAATAGAAAGTTACTATTTCTATTTGAAGTGAGACTTCTAATAGTGGTAATAGTAAGCTACTAATTATTAATGGAAGTGAGACTTCTATTTTAATTAGAAAAGGAGAAAGTTACTAATCATATTTGAAGTGAGACTTCTAATTGTGATTTAGAAAGTTACTAATTATTATAGAAGTAAGACTTCTATTTCAATTAGTAAGAGGAGGTTGCTTAAGTGCTATAAAAGATGAGAGAAGTGGCTTGGACGACCACCATAACATAGAGGAGATTCATGCCCATCCCATTGAGTGCAAGTGTTGCACACGCCCATCTCTCTCTTTCCCTCTTCTAGTTCTCTTCTAATTTCCTTTACGGTTTTCTCTTGGAGATTCCACCATCTTCTGGAGAAAAGAGAATCTAATACGGGTCATAATGTGAAAGATCAAAAGGTATTGGAGATTCTGATTTGATTAGTGAAAATATTTCATCATAAAAGAAAGTCACAACTTCTCCATTAGAGCACTACTAAGCTCCAAAGGTATAATCTACATCCTTGTATGTTGTAGATTTCGTGGTTGCATATTTAGGTGTTGTTTTCTATCTTCTAGAAAGGTTATATTGATGTACATGATTTATGAGTTGGAGGGAATGCATCCTGGATTGGGTTTGTTGCCTTCTAGCTAGTTGATCCCTGCATCAAGTGGGTCAAAAGTTTTTGAAACCTACGTGAAAGGCCCACCTACTTCCAACAATTGGTATCAAAGCTATACCTCATCTCTAATCATGTTTGATCAGTAAGCTTGTTCTAATCTTTGCATGAGATAAGCTTGTTCTAATCTTTGCATGAGATGCGAAGAAGATAGAGCAAGGGCTATATAAGGATCAATTTTGATGAATTTACTTTGTTTGATAGTAGATTCATGTTTGGATAGTCACAAAAGGGTTTAGTAATGATGGAAGGATGGTAGGAAGCCATTGGAACACTTTGGAAGTGATTTGGTGAAGAATGGACACGAAACATAAAACCCAAGTTGCAGGTTTTCGTTAGTCCGGTCGACTTGGCACCAAGCTCGGTCGGCCGAGTGACTTGCAGGTCAGTCGACCGAGCCCTCTGGCCGGTCGACCGAGCATACTGCACAGCATGTTGCAGAAACTGGATTTTTCAGTTTCAGATCTTCTTTTACTTCCTATTTTTCCAGCATTATTTGGCAGCCTATTTTTGTGATTTGTATGGTTGTATAAGATACTAACTTGTAGATGATCATGTCCTCTCCATATGGCCCACAAGTCTTTTGCTTTCTATTTATTGTTATTGGTTTATTTAAGGCTAAGTGTAAAGGGCATTATGGTTTCCTTGGTTTCCCGTGAAAGGGCAAGGCATGATGAATTTCCCTATAGCCCTTTTATTTCCATGTTTAGATTACCATGTAAGTCTCATAATCGAGGCATAGGAATTTATGTAAATTTTTTTCTAAATTCTTTAAATTCTGGCGATGTCTGAGACGAAGAAGGAAAGCGATGTTGGACTCCTAATCAAAGAGCTTGAAGATTACCAAAAGTGTTTTGGAGTTGCCCAAAGAGTTTGAGGAATTCCAAAGTTTTGGAAAGTCTAGAAGTCCAAGAAGTCTATTCCGCTAGGGCCATGTGGAGGAGAGGACTAGTTTCTAATTTTAGCACTTTCTATTTATGGATGAATGCTTAATTTAGAATGTTTCCAAATCTGATCCAAACATAGCAAGTTACTAAAATTTGTCAAATCAAATTAATTTTTGGAAAGAGTTCTAATTAGTGTTGATGACCCATGAGATGGACACATTGGTAACACTAATTTAAGAAACTGGACTTTCCTGAAAATAACTTGACTTGGAACCAATCTTTGATCACATCATGAGATGATTTGATGTTCATATTTATGTGTGGACCCTAATACCTTACAAGGAAATCCTCAATTATAAAATATTAAGTGGGAGCGGGGCATTTAAATTGAGAAATCCCCATGGTTTTCCACCATAAGTCCATTGTAAGGAAATTATTAGCCTCGCCCCATCTTGAGAATGGTCGTTCCCCACGGAGGACTTTTATTTCTCCGGTAACTAGATATGGATCTCCTTAGGATAGTGTTGGTGAGAAGGGGCGGGGGCCCACTCCCCAAGGAGGAGCTGCTCGCAACGGTTGTCATGCAATGCTAGTTGGTGGGTCACACTTAACTAAAATAATGATGTAGTATCCCCAAGGATTTGCCTCATATATTTTAGAAACCAAAGTTAATCGGGAATCATTAGTTATTTGGTATGAGATTGTGAGAACCCGACCCCTGATCTCTTGGATTAGTGGTTGTTGGGTTGAATTTGTGAGCTAGAATGGTTTTCTTCTAGTTTTGGGCTTTTGAGTGCTTTGGTAGCTTGTGGGGCCCTTTGGGGGTTCCCTTTTCGGCTTTGTATTTACTTGTGAGATTTTCCCGATTCGTTTTGTATTGTGTTTTTGGCCAGTTGCATTCATCTTGAGGAATCCTACAACTTTCATGTTGATCTCGTATCCATTTGAGAACCCGAAAACCGATTTCTTGGCCTTGAGGGCAAAACAGTCTTTTCACACCAAATCTGTACCCAAAACTTGATATTCTCGAAATCCGTGAAACATATACTTTTTGGAAACTAGATATTTCGACGATCATTTCTTCCTTCTTCGTCGAATCCATCCGAGGTCCCGAATTAGATGATTTCAGCCACCCAAGTTAATTAAGTTGTGGGACCCTTTCTCACTTGCTTATAAAAGGAGACCCTTCTCCTTCATTCACTCCATTCACCATTGTTCCAGCTGAGCCTAGGGTTTTCCATTGTGTTCTTCTTCTTCTCCTTGCTTCTTCATCTCCAAGCCACTCCAAGAG
This sequence comes from Cinnamomum chago, assembly GCA_038049695.1. Lineage (NCBI taxonomy): Eukaryota > Viridiplantae > Streptophyta > Magnoliopsida > Laurales > Lauraceae > Cinnamomum > Cinnamomum chago. Next base: position 50,614,441 of record CP142455.1, on the reverse strand, counting down.
ATCATCACTCAAGAAATGGAGATCACCATTCTCTTCTCCACCTTGCAAGCTTTACATAGATGCCATTAGAAGAGAAATCCACCAACATTGAAACCCTCCTTGAGCTTGTCCTTCTCATTTGAAAGTCATCCAAGTAAGTGATTCTTCCCATCTTCTAGATTTGTAATCTTCTAGCCTTAGAGAAGCTCCACCTTGATTATTGAAAGGTTTCATTGTCATTTCATTGTTTAACCCATTTTTGGGTTGTTTTGGGGGTTTTTGTAGAGATTGTGGATCTTGAGCCTAAGAGGTGATTAGGAGCTTGATTTGCTTGATTAGAGTCAAAGGCAAGTGGATGAATGGATTGTTTTGATTATTAACATGTTTTGTGAGAAAATCTTGATTCATTAATGGTTTTGGTGATTTTAATAGTTGTCTTTAATATGATTAATATTGATTTCAAGATGTGCTTATTGATGAGTTATTTCTCCCTTGTTAATCTCTTGGAAATGTATGTATCATAGTGTCAAGATTTCAAATGATTTCACATGAATGAGTTTTCTCCACCTTGTGATTAATTGTGAATGGAAAGAATGGAAAGAATGGAAAGAGAGGAATTGGAAATGAGGAGCTCTTTAGCTCATGTTATTGTCTTGGAAACATGCATTTAAACCATCTTGTTTATGGTTCTTTGTGGTTGATCATGTGTTGGAAGGAAAGGAAACAAAAAGGAAGGAAAAATCAGCTTTCTCGGACCTGCTGTACCCAGGTCCGATCGATCGGACCTACAGGCCGATCGATCGGACTGTCAGTAACTGTAAGCCTTTTTGGGCCGATCGATCGGACCCTGTACATTCTGGTACAGAAATTTCGACCGATCGATCGGCCCTTCGGCCGATCGATCGGAGGACTCAGTTTGAGTCCAGTGAAATTTGATATTGTGTTTTTTTGGAAACCTTTGGGCCTCCTATGAGTCCTAGAGGTATATACCTCAGTGTTAAGACCAATTGTACCCTAATCTAAGGTCTTTAAGACTAGGGAACAAAAAAGAAAAGAATGGTGATGATCTAGACACTAATCCTTGGTTTTAGGTGGGACCCTTACCCTTTTTGGACTGTTTGGCCTATGAGTGAGGATGTCTTGAGCCGACACTCCTCCCGGTGGGTTTGGTGACATCGAAGTTAATCCATTTCAATCTTGAACGGGATGGAACGACGCGATATCTTCTTTATATCTAAACACAAGTCTATTTCCTTGGTTATCGCTAATTCTATTCCTTTCGAGGACTGAGTAGGTTGCTCGATGTTTCCGGATTAATGTCATGCCTAGGATGGACCATTTAAAATCTTGATTCTTGCTATTGTAACATCTAGTACTACCCATAAGCTCATTTTAAGTTTTGAAAGTAGTAAAAGTGCATAAGGAGCCCGGAATGTCTTCAAACTCAAGGAGTACCAAGTAATTGTTATAATCGACATACGGGACCCCTATTCACTTAAATAGATCTTGAAATTAATGCTTTTCCCAAAATTATTATAGTTCATTGTTTCACCTCTTTTCCCGAGATTTGCATTACATGACTTGTTTTCCCGAAAGCATTGGAGTTACTCTAGTAACAGTCATTTGTCCCGAAGTGCATTGCATCACATGATACGACAGTGTGCCCTTGAGCACCCCGTTTTACCCGTTTATTTATTGTACTTGATTGACTTGTTTCCCGAAAGCATTGAAGTTACTTTAGTAACAGTTATTTGTCCCGAGATGTATTCCCGATATGAAGTGACAGTGTGCCCTTGAGCACCCCCGTTTTACCCGCTTATTTACTGTACTTGATTTACTTGCATATGTCTCGATTGGTTTTGACCTATGAGTCGGCATCACTAAGCTTGGATACCTTGTCGGTTTGATCCACCGACTTGGAAATCCCTCTCCCGTCCCGCCAGCTGCAGTTTGGATCCCGATACCCGGTTATTGCCGTGGTCCCGTCCCGATACCCGGTTCGCTACCGTGGTCCCGTTTCCCGTATATTTATTATTGTATAGATGATTTACGTTGAGTCTCCTCACCTTGTGTGACTGAGACCAACGTCCCGCTCTTGTCACTTCGGTGATAGAGGACTTAGCTTCTTGTGATTGCCATCTTGCCAGTTCCCGATTCCTTGGACACCCGACATGGTTTATATTGCTTACTTGTTTTCAGATAAATGATTCATTGCTTTTATGAAAGTTGTTATTTAGATAAGTGTTAATGCTCTCTATTGTAAATTCAGTCACTATTATATTGTTTTATGTCCTTTGCACACGTACATGTTTTACATGAATGCCGGTTGGGTGAATACCCGTACTTTTACACATGTTCCATACGATCAATGATTTTGCTAGATTTATATGATTACACGTGTTTTAAAGGAATACTCGAATTGTTAAATATCTGTGCCTTGTTTTAAAGGACATTTGGTTTGTCAGATATCTATGTTTATACCTGTTTTTAAATGAATACCCGAATTGTTAAATTATCCATACTTTGGAATAGGTTTAAATGAACATTAGTCTTGTTGGATTTCTTTGGTTACACCTGTTTTAAACGATAGCCGATTTATTAAATATCCATACTTCTACATAGGTTTCAAATGGACATTGGTTTTGCTAGACTGCTATGAATACCTGGTTTGTTGTATACTTGTGTTTTTACTTAAGTTTCAAATGAACGTTGTTTTGCCATACCGCTATATTTATACATGTTTTAGACGAATACCCGATTGTCAAATATCTATGATTATAGATGATGTAAATGAATACATGTTTTATTAGATGTTCATGTTTTACCCGTGCTTGAAATGAATACAAGTTTTCCCCGAGATTCCCGACTTTGCACCCGTATAATTATATGCAGCATTTTGAGCAAATAGCATGATTTATCATTGGTATTATTATTCGCTATATTGTGTTCTTTTCATCCACCTGCCAGACCGTCGTGTCTGACCCACTACTTTTGGTACTCAGGTTCAGATTTCTTCGCCCCGAGTTGAGTGTTTTTATTGGCTATGGAGCCATGCCTTGCAGGTTGGTTTGTCGGCTATGTCATGCAGACATTGAGCTTGACATCGGAGTTACGTCACATTTGGGTAGTAGTTAATAGCTTCTTGTTGTATGGCTTTTGTTAGCCTTTTTCTTGGGATTCTTAATTAATGTACATTGATAATTGTAACTTGAATATATTTGGGAATGTAATATCCTGTTACTGTCAGCTCTGTAAATTATTGTGATGGTTACTCCAGTCTGGTATGATTCTTGAGATAATAGCTATGGGCTAAAGGTTGAGTGCGACACGGAATCCGATGGCCACGGACTTCGGGTCGCAACTCCACAAATGCTTCCGCAAAATATTCAGAATGTGTCGTCTTCACACACGCGGATCCTGGGAGAAGTAAAATACATTTATTCTTAATCCCATCTCCCGCCCCCGAGGTTCTGGTTCGGGGGCGTGACAGAGATACCTAGATAATAATGAATGAAGGGGGTCATGGATAGTTAGTCTTAATCCTAATTTTGACCAACTTTGATCCGCACCAATCTAGGTGGTATTCGCACTCGCCAAGGAGGCATACCCCGGGGATTGGGATTCCGATGTAATCTAAATTTAGTGGTTATGAGGATTCCCACATAAAGTTGGTAGAATACTTAACCCTAATGTCATTTAAATTCATTAATTGAATGTATGGTTATGTGCTACAGTTTTTCAAGCATGAATTTGATTACTTTCAATCCACTTACAACCATCCTCAACCAGAATAAGTTGGTGGGATTCAACTATGTAGACTGAAAACATAACCAAGATATAGTCCTGACAGCTTCAGGATATAAATATGTCCTTATCAAACCCCCCCCCCTTTGATGAGCCAGTGCCGGACGCATCACAGGAAGAAAAGGAACTTTACACCAAGTGGGTCAAAGACGATGAGAAGGCCAGATGTTACATCTAGGCATCCATGTCTAGTGTTTTGCAACACCAACATCAATCCTATAAGACTGCATATGATATTATATCAAACTTAAAGGAGATGTTTGTGGAACAGGGCAGGCCTGTTAGACAGGCTGCTATGAGGGTGCTTATAAGCACCAAGATGGCTGAAGGCACACCAGTACAGGACCACATGGTGAAAATGATGGACTCATTGAATGAGTTAGATGTACTGGGGGCTGCAATTGATGTAGAATCGCAGATTGACATAATCCTTGAGTCACTACCAGAGTCATTCAACAATTTCAAGGTCAATTATAATATGAATAAGATGAATTTGACTCTAGCTGAGCTTTTTAGCTAGTTGGTGGTGACTGAAGGGTTTATGAAGAAGAAGCCAACTGCCCTGATGACAGAAAAGTCATTTGCCAAGTCCAAACTGAAAGGCAAAGGGCGGAAAGGCAAGAAGAAATCAGTTTCGAAGGGTCCTAAGGTGGAGAATGGTCCTAATGGTGGTGTTGGCAAGGCTAAGGGGTCGGGGACAAAAGGAAAGTGTTTCCATTGTTGTATGACGAGACATTGGAAAAGGAATTGCCCAGATTTTCTGTCTAAGAAGACCTCAGGTATGATTCAGTCACTTATTTCTGAAGTTAGTTTTGCAACTGGTACTTCAGAATCTTGGTGTATGGACTCCAGGGCAACTGATCACATATGTAATTCGTTGCAGGGGTTCAGGGAAACCAGGAGGTTCAGTGACGGAGAAATCATTGTAAACCTAGGATCTGATGGTAAGGCAAAGGTTATTTCAGTGGGAGTTATTACATTATGTTTTTTAAATAATAAATTGGTTTTGTCAGACACGTTATATGTACCGTCTTTACGGCAGAATTCAATTTCAGTTTCTAGTATGGTGAATAAGAGTTATTCTATTACTCTTGGTACTAAAATTGTCATAAAGAGATATGGTACTTTTATGTATTCTGACAAGGTAATCAATGAAATTTATTTATTAATCCCACAACGTATGAGATACATGATACTGAAACAATTAATAGACCATCATTAAAGAGGAAATCACCTTCATCTAATCCAGCAAAACTTTGGCACTTGAGGCTAGGTCATATAAACCTAAATAGGATTGATAAGTTAGTGAAAGATGGTATCTTGCCTTCATTGGTGGTAGAACCAATGCCTGTCTGCGAGTCCTGTCTGGAAGGAAAATGACCAAAAAACCCTTTTTCTCAAAGGGCAGGTGGGCCAAAGATTTATTGGAATTAGTGTATTCTAATGTGTATGGACCCATAAATATTAGAGCGAGAAATTGATATGAGTACTTAATCACTTTCACCGATGATGACTCAAGACATGAATACATATATCTTATGCACCGCAAGTCTGAGACTTTTGAAAAGTTCAAAGGGTTTCGAGCGGAAGCGGAAAAGCATTTAGGTAAAAGTAGCAATACTCTTCGACGAGATCAAGGAGGAGAATATCTCTCCACTGATTTTATGGGATACTTATCAAAAAATGGGATTGTATCCCAGTTGTCTTCTCCTGGTATGCCTCAACAAAATGAAGTGGCAGAAAGAAGGAACCAGACTCTTTTAGATATGATCAGATCTATGTTGATTTTCTCAAGGTTTCCTGTAGGGATATGTTTTGGAAACTGCAAAGTATATACCAAACCTCGTTCCATTTAAGTCTGTACCTAAGATTCCCCGGGAATTGTGGTCCGGGCGAAAGCCTAGTCTATAACATAAGGGTTGTCCGGCACTCGTACTAAAGGTTAAGACGGATAAATTGGAATCAAAGTCGGAAGTATACACTTTTTATATCCCAAAGGAACTAAAGGTTGGTTATTCTATAATCCCAGAGAGAGTAGAAAGTGCGTATTAGCTCCAATGCGGTTTTTCTGGAGGAAGATTATATGATTGACTGGAAATCTTTAGAAAAAGTTATCTTGGAAGAAATTCAGAAAGAGATCAATTCCAAATCCAAATATGACCAAACTTGAAGAAAATTCACCCATACCTAACCCAGTAATTACACCAGTGCCTTGTCGTAGTGGGAGCATTGTCAGGACCCCTGACAAGTTCTTGTTCTTGGGAGAGTCTTACGAGGTAATCCCAGAAGAATTGGAACAAGATCCCTGTAACTATGATGAAGCGATTAATGACATAGATACGGGACGTTGGTTAGATGCTATGAAAGCTGAGTTGGAGTCTATGTACTCCAATCAGGTCTGTACACCTGTGAACTTGCCTGCCAATATTAAACATATTGGGTGCAAGTGAGTCTACAAGAGAAAGAGATGACCGGATGGAAGAGTTGAGACCTTTACGGTCAGGCTTGTTGCAAAAGGATATACTTAGAAAGAAGATATCGATTATGAGGAAACCTTATTGCCGGTAGCCATACTTAAGTCCATCCGGATACTCTTATCCATTGCGGCTCATCTCGATATACTTAGGTTCATTGGGCCCCATTGGCATCACTTAAGCTTTATCTTCATCTCTTTTCATTCACTTTCCCAAAATCTTGCAACTTTCTTAACTTAGGGTTGAAAACCCCTTTTTCCCTTCCACTTTATTCCTCTTGCATGCTCTAGCTAGAGATCTTCAAATAGAATTCCAAGACCATCACCTTCTTCCTCTCCTTACAAGCTTTCTATTGGTACAAATTTCTTGGAGTTTATAGTGGGTCAAGCTCTTCATTTTCTTCATCTCTTCTTGTTTGGCCATTTCTAGGTAAGAGCTTCAACACATATTTTTCATGGAGTCTTTTTAGCTCCTAAAGATCTTGTTTTCCATGTTTGTTAATCCTTTTGTGAAAATGGGTTCTTTGTTTTCATTTTTGTTGAGTTTTGAATGGATTTCCTTGGGATTCTTGTAGTGTTGGCTTAGCTCTTGAGTAAGAGTGCTTGAAGAGGAGTGTTTAGCATTTGGGCAAAGGCAAGTAATCTCTATAGGTTCAATGTTGCATGTGTATTTTAGATTACATTGCTATTCTAGAAATTTTGCATATAAACTTGTTTATAAGCTTCATGATCATGTTTTCATTGGATTGAATGTTTGAAATTGTGAAAAATGAACCCTTGGTGGGCATGAAGGCTCAAGGGATTGTATGTGGCTCAAGGATGAGAAGAAGGAGAGAAATGTATTGGAAGTTGTACAAGAGAAAGGTTGTTTCTGCACTCAGCGAGCACAGGCAGAAGCCTGTTCGCTCGAGCGACCATTGGGTCCGCTCGAACGAACTGCCCACTGTCTAGTCTGGAGCAAGACAGAGAGTTGTTCGCCCAAGCGACCTTATGGTCCGCTCGAGCGAACTGTATCGCCCGAGCGAAGTGTCAATGCCACTCGAGCGAACCTGCCAAATTCAGGAAAAAGAATTGTTCCATTTATGTATTTTCTTGAAGGTTGAAAAACTAGACTATGTTAAGGGTTTTGACATGAGATTGTGTAAATGCAACTTCGAAATGCAATTCAACTTCGGGGACACCAATTCTTGTACATTCCGACATTTGGGGTCCCAATTACACAAAGGTCAATTAATAGCCTTAACACATGCTTGACAGACTTCGTATTTGAATTCCCGTCTTGGTACAATAAGAACCATCGTGCACTCGTTTTGGATTTTAAGTATAAGCTCATTTTGAAGATTTGTTTCAAGAAAAAAGGGTCACTTCCTAAGTGTGTTATGTATATTAAATATGCCTTTTGCTAGTCGTGTTTGTCGTGTTTTGATAAGTGATTCTTTCCTTTTTCCTCGACATGTTTAGACCATGTTTCGCGTGTTTTGTGCATTCATGAATTTAAGTGAACACCACTGAGCTTGGACTGCCCTTTCAGTTTGATCCACTGTCTGGGGCTCCTTATGTTGGAATATAGGTGGGCCTTCCAGACAGGTTTCAAAAACTTTTGACCCACTTAATGCAGGGATCAATTGTCTAGAATGCAACAAACCCAATCCAGGATGCAATTTCCTCAATCTCATAGCCATGTACAGCAACAACTACTATCTAGAAGATAGAAAACAGAACATAAACATGCTTCCACGAAATACACAACATACAAGGATGTAGATATACCTTTAGAGCTTTGTTGTGCTCTAATGGAGGATTTGATTTCTTTACTTTGGTGATGAACAACTTCACAATCCAAATCAGAATCTTCAACTCCTTTTGATCTTCCAACGCTATGTCCCGTATTAGATCCTTTTTCTCAAGAAGATGGTGGAATCCTCAAGAGAAAACCCTACTAGTAACTCTATGGAACCACAGGTGAAAGGGAAGGGAACTTTGAGAAGAAGATGACTTGTACAACTCTTGCACAAGGGGCTGAAAAGTGCTCTATTAATTATGCACGAATTTGAGAGGAGTATTCCTCTATTTATAGCTCTCCATAACTCCTCTTTTCCTATTTGAAATAGAAGTTTAACTCCCATTCCAAATTAGTAAACATCTCCTTTACTAATTGCCATAGAAGTCTTACTTCCACAACTATTAGTAACTTTCTCCTTTCTAATTAAAATAGAAGTCCTACTTACATTATTAATTAGTAGCTTACCATTACCACTATTAGAAGTCTCACTTCAAATAGAAATAGTAACCTTCCTTTTTAGAGTTTAAGTAGAATTAGTATCTTTCTAATATATTGGGCTAGCGTGGGGACCACTAGGGATTCCTTAGAAAGCTGGCTCCAACTGGGACACGCGACCCCACATCTCATGTGCAATCCGGGCCCACAGTTAATTGCAAATAACTCCACTATATAAATGCAATTGCACTCCAGTCTTAGGAATATATTTCAATGAAGACCCTAAACTTCCACAGTACCTCAAGCGGGCCCCTCCATCTATATCCATGGATCCAATGGACCTGTCTACCAAATTAGATCCATATCTTATTATCCTTGAGCTCCAATTAATTATAATGATCATATGGTACCGATCCAATTAACTCTTAATCGGAATAGGTGCGCACTTACCAATGATAAATCCATTAATTGACACAAGGGGATATTAAAGGCAGATTCCATCTTGACTATTGAATGTTCCCACAGCTCTTCTTTCAAGTACCCAAATCACCGAGGTGTTGACCTACAATTGGCCTCACTCATTGGTGACTCAAAGCAAATGAATAGATAGAAACTTGAGTTCATTAATGTCTCAGGATTATGAGCCTATTGCTAGGGAATTATGAGAGCAGACCTTAAATAAAGACAGTGTATATAAGGTGCTTCTCATGGTCCTTCAATACATCCAATGTACCAGCATCATGATCCAGAATCTCACATTCTGATGATCAAGATAAATCACACTATCTCATAGTGATTAAAATACTGTAACCTTGTCAGATGAGGTGTCTAATCTCATCACTGGTTGTGAAGATATTTAAGTATAAGATTTGTAATACATATCTCCTATATATGAATCTCATCCATACACATGTATTACATCTAGTATACTTGTGGACTCCGGTTCATCTCATGAACCATTATGTCAATTGTATTAGTTATGTGCAAGTATATAAAACACCATTCATCTCATGAAAGGAAAAACATGAATTGTATTGATAAATAAAGAAGTTAATCAATTTATTACATCATATACCCTTGGTATTGAGACCATAAACTAACAATCTCTCACTTGGGCTCAATGCCAATTGTTAGGGATTTTATAGATTGCAATTTGATGGATGCATTTCATTCAAGCATCATTTGATTTACACACTTGCATTGTTTTTGATAAACTTGAAATCTTATTTTATACATGGATGGTTTTTAAGAGTTGTAAAAGTTTTGATTTATGCATGTTTTGTTTTTAATCTTGGATGCATTTGTTTTAGAAAAGAGTTTTAGAAATCAAGCAAGCCTTTTGTTTTAAAGTTTCGAATCATTTTAGGCTTTTTTGTGTTTCATGTTTTTAAACATCTTAGATTTGATTTAAAACATGTTTCCAAGCTTGATTTAGTGGCCCAAAAATCCTCTCCAAGAAATACCTTCACTATGCAAAAAATTGGATTTTTTAGGTCCTAGGTGGTCAACCTGCAGTGAGGTAGGTCGACCTACCCAGGGGCAGGTCGACCTACCTCTCTGGAGGTCGACTGGGCCCAGAATGCTCCAACGGTCAGTTTTTTGACCGTTGTGTGTGGTAGGTCGACCTACCCCTGTAGGTAGGTCGACCTGCTACTAGCCGTTGGGCATTTTTCTCTATAAAAATGAGTTCTTTCCTTTGCCAAAAGTTGGGAAATTTAAGCCCCTCCTTGAGAGGTTTTGAGGCATATTCAAGGGAAAAGAACCAAGGGATGAAGGGGAGCATTAGGAAAGCTAAAGCTTGGGTTAATGAAGTTAAATCTCCAAGTAGGCTCTACTTTCCTTAATCATATGTTTTCATGCTTTGTTTTATTTTTGGTAAATCATTTCTAGCATGTTAAACTATGTTTGTGCTGTGTCCTTAACATGTTTTATGTTTTGAGTTGATTTATTGTTTTGGATACAACACCATATGATTCAATCCAAGTAGTACTTGAATTGGTAAATCTAAGTAGATCATGTTAATGAAAGAACCTTTGAAATTATATGTAACATGATTCCTATACTTGGTTGAATCTTTGTTTGTTGTTTTCCATCATAAGAAAATCACTTTCAAAACTATCTTATGTTTTGGACTCAACTTCTTTACAAATCATATGTTTTCATGTTTTGTTTTATCATTGGTAAATCTTTAGTAACATGTTAACTTATGATGTGTTGTATCCTTAGCATGTCTTATATTTTGAATAGATCTATTGTTTTGGATGCATCACCATTTGATTCAATCCAAGTAGTACTTTATCCTTGGTAAATCTAAGTAGATCATGTTAATGAAATATGTAGCATGATTCATATACTTGGTTGAATATTTGGTTGTTGTTTTTCCATCATAAGAAAATCTCTTTCAAATGTATCTTATGTTTTGGATTCAACATCTTTACAAATCATATGTGTATTATTGTTTTAAAGTTTCACAACTTGCCTTACTTTGATAGGTATATCATTTTCAAGTTGTCTTTATAATTACATATGATTTGTCCCCTTACTTCAATCGAATCTATTTTTATGTTTTGAGCTTCATTGTTGATTTGATTGACATCCCTATGCATCACATGTTTAGAGCTAATTAATTTCATACAACTTGTGTAACTTTGATATCATTAACAAGTTGTTACTTTTAACATGTGATTGCATTACATCCTCAATCATAAATGTTTTATGAGCTAAAACTTTCAAAAGCCTTAGGCATACATTTATGAGCTTTCATTTTCAAAATGATTGAGGACCACACACACACACTTCATGTACTTTCATCTTTGCATTCATAGTGTGAGTGTGTATTAGATTTTCACTTCCATATCCGCCTATTTAAGAGGCATTGTAATGAGCTTAATTGAATCTCCATCAAGTGTTTATAGACACTAATTAGAGAGATAACCAACCTTGTGGTTGAAGAGGTTATTGCTTAGCCTATAAAAGCATAATGTATAGGTTGATGTTAAGCCTTGAAAAACATCAATGTAAGGTTATTGCTAAGCCTTGGAAAGCATATTGTAAAGGTTATTGCTTAGCCTATTGAAAAGCATAAATAGTGGAAATCCGGTGGGGTGTTGGTTCACAAGCCGGTAGTGGATGTAGGCATTGAGGCCGAACCACTATAAATACTTGTGTGATGGTGATTGCTTTGTGGTGATTGTTGTTATTAAGCTTCCGCATTTTATTTGTAATCACCACTTGTGACTAGTTTGTTTTTAAGAAGTTAAATTTGTTAAAATTGGTCATAATTGGAGCTCACCCTATTCACCCCCCCCCCTCTAGGGTTCGGATCCCCATGGACTTACACCAATCAGGATTGCATCTCATGCCCATCCCGTCTACATGCTGCTCAAAAACCTTGGTGGTCAAAGGCTTAGTAAACGGATCTGCCAGATTGTCCGCAGAGGCTATCTTGGTAATTACAATATCACCTCTCTGCACAATCTCTCTGACCAGATGATACTTCCTCTGTACGTGTTTTTGGCTTTTATGGCTCCTTGGTTCCTTGGACTGAGCGACTGCTCCGCTGCTGTCACAGTAAACTGTGAGCGGCTGTCGTGCCAAAGGTACCACTCCAAGTTCCAAAAGGAATCTTTTGAGCCATACTGCTTCCTTAGCTGCTTCACAAGCCGCTACATATTCATGTTCGGATTGGTGTATGCCCTAAAGCCCACTGACTGCACTCACATCTCTGTTACTGGATATTTATTGGTATATTTATTGGTTATTTAATGGAATGACATCTTTCTCTTAATACTTGTGTATATGTATGGTTGTGTAAGGCCCATTGTTTTCGAGTAAATGACTTAGGTGTGTAGTGGCTACACACAGTAAGGTCTGAGTCATGGATACTTGAAACAATAAACTTGTTCATAACTGAGAGATGGAGTTGGGCACTTCATCTTGGGATAAGTTAAAATGAGATACTCTCCTGTATTCAGGGTGACTTACCTTAGTCACGGAGGCCTTTCCGGATTTATCTCATTAGTGCATGTGTCATGCATTGAACCCACTTGTAGGTGTGATCTCTAAAATAGTACTATCACAGAGAGAGATCAATTCACCTCTTGCTACTGAGTGACCAGTGCTCTTAATCTTGAGCATTTGTGGATGAACTGACGAAGTCGAGTTCTTGTACTTTAACTCACTATGGGTGAGATCCTGTTCATGGGTCAACAACTCTGTGTTTTGGGTGCTCGGGCTTGATTAGTTAGGACGTGCAAATGCAATATGGAATCTATGCCATCGTGTGATGGAATGATCGTCCCCTTATAATTATCCAATTAATCATCAGAATCTAAGATCTTAGTATATGGATGTTCCATATGGGTATTGAACTTGTGGGTCGCTCCCTGGATCAAGAGAATGATATCCTGATGATGATTAAGTCCAGGGTATGAAGTTCTAAGGATAAGATGTGATCAAGAAGGTAGATAGTACATCGGTTAACCTACTTGATTATGGATGTTACATAGAGGGGCATTGTGGTCATTGTACTTGGTAGGTCAAAGACAATCGTCAGTTTATGATGAGCTTAATTTGCAATTTAATATTTGTCCCTGGAGTGCAACCATTACTCTTTAGTGGAATGAGTTAGGGTTAAAATGATCTTAATGTTGCTATGGGGTTAGCATGGACATTTTGGTCATTTTAGGAGCAAAGGGCAAATATGTCTTTTGGTCCCTCTTCTAGCCACTTTCCTATATTGGCATGGTTTCCAAATTTAATTAGATGATATGTGGTTGAATTAATTTTGTGGAAGAATAATTTTGAGTTTAAATTCAAATAGGCTTTTGATGGCATAAATGAATTTAACTCTAGCTAAATTATTAACTTGTGGGCCATGGTGTGTTTATCTATCTTGTGGGCCAGCCATAAGTGGAGCCCCTTGTGTGAGGTTTCCAAGTTTGACTAGGTATCTTTACTTGGAAGGAACAACTCCTCTTTGGGTAAGAATTCCTATGATTAAAGCTTACTAATTTTTAGTATCTTTAATTAGAAAGTGTTGCACAACTAAAGGGGCTGATTGCTTTATTTTAGGGATTGTCATTCCTATTAGAGATAGAACTCTTTAAAGGAATGTGATCTTTATAAAATAAGAGGGACTGCCCTGGGCGTAAAACACATGAAAAAAAAGATAGAAAACAAGGAAGAAACAAGGCTGGAATAAAACCCTAGGGCGTGAAACACATCATATACCTATTGGCCGCCCAAGACCAAGAGGAAGCACACTCACGCCCAGCCCTTGCTGCCTTCTTCTTCTTCATTGGAGAGAGTAGATCAGGTCCTGGGCTTTTTCCACAAATTGTAGATTCAGAAAACCCTTCTTGGAATCCATATTTTGATCCCACAATCAACACCAATCAGATTGGGTTGTGGAATAGAAGAGAAGATCAAAAGGAAAGTTGCTGCAGAAAATTCCTGCAACCTGTATAGCTGATTGCAGGCTTGTGATCAGCAGTTTGCAAGTTCAGTTTCAGAGATTTGAAGACTTCATATCAGCAAGGTATTAGTCCTCTATCATCTCCTTTCATTCTACACATGTTGATCATGATTTCATGGAGTTTTTATGCATGTTTCATGGCTGGAAATCAGATCTGTGTTCTTGTTTTAAAAACCTGAAAAACCAAATCAGCCATGGAAGTCCAAGTTCAGATCTGTAATGCATGAACTATCAATTCAGCTTCGGGATGCCTGCTTTAGTCCATAAATGGATTTCTGCAGCTTGCAAACTCTTTGCTTTTGGTTACTTGCTATAAAACCGTCTGGCTGCATCATATAGATGTCTTCATCAAGATGGCCGTTGAGAAACGCCGTCTTGACATCCATTTGCCAAATCTCGTAATCGAGATGAGCCGCAATGGATAAGAGTATCCGGATGGACTTGAGCATGGCTACCGGCGAGAAGGTTTCCTCATAATCGATACCTTCTTTCTGAGTATACCCTTTCGCAACAAGCCTGGCCTTAAAAGTCTCAACTCTTCCATCTGGTCCTCTTTTTCTCTTGTAGACCCACTTGCACCCAATAGGTTTGATATTGGCAGGCAAGTCCACAAGTGTCCAGACCTGATTGGAGTACATAGACTCCATCTCAGCTTTCATAGCATCTTGCCAATGTCCCGAATCTATGTCATTAATTGCTTCATCATAGTTACAGGGATCTTGTTCCAGTTCTTTCGGGATTGCCTCGTAAGACTCTCCCAAGAACGAGAACCTATCAGGGGGCCTGATTATTCTCCCACTACGACGCGACACTGGTGTAACTACTGGGTCTGGTAGGGGCGGTTCTTCCTCAAGTTCGATCATATTTGGATTTGGAATTGATTGTTCTTGAATCTCTTCCAAGATCACCTTTTATAAAGATTTCCAGTCCATCATATAATCTTCCTCCAGAAAAACCGCATTGGTGCTTACCAGCACTTTCTGCTCTCTGGGATTATAGAATGACCAACCTTTAGTTCCTTTGGGATATCCTATAAATGTGCATACTTCCGACTTCGTTTCCAACTTATCCGTCTTTACCTTCAGCACATGTGCCGGACAACCCCAAATGTGTAAATGTTGTAGACTAGGCTTTCGCCCAGACCACAACTCCCGGGGATCTTAGGTACAGACTTAGATGGTACGAGGTTTAGTATGTACATCGCAGTTTCCAAGGCATGTCCCCAAAAGGATATAGGTAATCCTGAGAAACTCAACATAGACCTAATCATATCTTAAAGAGTCCGGTTCCTTCTTTCCACTACTCCATTGTGTTGAGGCATACCAGGAGCAGGCAACTGAGATAAAATCCCATTTTCTGATAAGTGTGCCATAAAATCTCCAGATAGATATTCTCCTCCTCGATCTGATCGAATAGTCTTGATACTTTTACCTAATTGTTTTTCCACTTCCGCTCGAAACTCTTTGAACTTTTCAAAAGCCTCGGACTTGCGGTGCATAAGGTATATGTATCCATATCTTGAGTAATCATCTGTGAAAGTGATGAAGTACTCATATCCTCCTCTGGCTCTTACATTAATGGGCCCACACACATCAGTATGTACTAATTCCAATAAATCTTTGGCCCTATTGCCCTTTGATGAAAAGGGTCTTTTGGTCATTTTGCCTTCCAGACAGGACTCACAGACAGGCATTGGTTCTACCACCAATGAAGGCAAGATACCATCTTTCACTAGCCTGTCAATCCTATTTAGGTTTATATGACCTAGCCTCAAGTGCCAAAGTTTTGTTGGATTAGATGAAGGTGACTTTCTCTTTAATGATGGTCTATTAATTATTTCGGTATCATGTATCTCATACATCGTAGGAGTTAATAGATAAAGCCCATTGGTTACCTTGCCAGAACATATAAAAGTACCATTCCTCTTTATGACAACTTCAGTACCAAAAGTAATAGAATAACTTTTATTCACCAAACTAGAAACTGAAATTAAATTCCGCCTTAAAGACGGTACATATAGAGTATCTGACAAAACCAACTTATTATCTAGAAAACATAAAGTAATAACTCCTACTGAAACCGCATCTGCCTTAGCATCAGATCCTAGGTTGACAATGATTTCGCCGTCACTGAGTCTCCTGGTTTCCCGGAACCCCTGCAACGAATTACATATGTGATTAG
Organism: Cinnamomum chago; assembly: GCA_038049695.1. Taxonomy (NCBI): domain Eukaryota; kingdom Viridiplantae; phylum Streptophyta; class Magnoliopsida; order Laurales; family Lauraceae; genus Cinnamomum; species Cinnamomum chago. The sequence continues at coordinate 50,598,310 of CP142455.1, read as the reverse complement.
TTGCCCCGGAGTCCACACACTAAGATTCTGAAGTACCAGTTGCAAAACTAACTTCAGTAACAAGTGACTCAATCATACCTGAGGTTTTCTTCTTAGACAGATATTCTGGACAATTCCTCTTCCAATGTCCTGTCATACCACAATGGAAACACTTTCCTTTTGTCCCTGCTCCCTTAGCCTTGCCAACACCACCATTAGGACCATTCTCCGCCTTAGGACCCTTCGGAACTGATTTCTTCTTGCCTTTCCGCCCTTTGCCCTTCGGTTTGGACTTGGCAAATGACTTTTCTGTCATCAGGGCAGTTGGCTTTTTCTTCATAATCCCTTCAGTCACCACCAGCTGGCTAGACAGCTCAGCCAGAGTCAGATTCATTTTATTCATGTTGTAATTAACCTTGAAATTGTTGAATGACTCTAGTAGTGACTCAAGTATTATGTCAATCTGCGATTCTGCATCAATCGCAGCCCCCAGTACATCTAACTCATTCAATGAGTCCATCATTTTCAACATATGGTCCTGTACTGGTGTGCCTTCAGCCATCTTGGTGCTTATAAGCACCCTCATAGCAGCCTGTCTAGCAGGCCTACCCTGTTCCGCAAACATCTCCTTTAAGTTTGATATAATATCATATGCAGTCTTAAAGGATTGATGTTGGTGTTGTAAAACACTAGACATAGATGCCTGTATGTAACATCTGGCCATCTCATCGTCTTTGGCTCACTTGGTGTAAAGTTCATTTTCTTCCTGTGATGCTTCTGGCAATGGCTCATCAAGGGGGGGGGGGTTTGGTAAGGACATATTTGTATCCTGAAGCTGTCAGGACAATATCCAGGTTCCGTTTCCAGTCTACATAGTTTGATCCCACTAACTTATTTTGGTTGAGGATGGTCGCAAGTGGATTGAAAGTGTTTCAATTCATGCTGAAAATACTGTAGCACATAACCATACATTCAATTAATAAATTTAAATGACATTAGGGTTTAGTATTCTACCAAATTTATATGGAATCCTCATAACCATTAAATTTAGAATACATCGGAATCCCAATCCCCGGGGTATGCCTCCTTGGGGAGTACGAATACCACCTAGATTGGTGCGGATCAAAGTTGGTCAAAATTAGGATTAAGACTAACTTTCCATGATCCCCTTCATTCATTATTATCTAGGTATCTCATACCAAATAATCAATGACTCCCGATTAACTTTGGTTTCTAAAATAAATAAGGCAAATCCTTGGGGATACTACATCATTATTTTAGTTAAGTGTGACCCACCAACTAGCATTGCATGACAACCATTGCGAGCAGCTCCTCCTTGGGGAGTGGGCCCCGCCCCGTCTCACCAACACTATCCATAGGAGATCCATATCTAGTAGCCAGACAAGTAAAAGCCCTCCGTGGGGAACGGCCATACTCGAGATGGCGCGAGGCTAATACTTTCCTTACAATGGACCTATGGTGGAAAACCATGGGGATTTCTAAATTATAAATGCCCCGCTCCCACTTAATATTTTAGAATTGAGGATTTCTTTGTAAGGTATTAGGGCCCACATGTATACATCAAATCATCTTATGATATGATCTAAGATTGGTTCCAAGTCAAGTTATTTTAAGGAAAGTTCAGTTTCTAAATTCGTGTTACCAATGTGTCCATCTCATGGGTCATCAACACTAATTAGAACTCTTTCCAAAAATTAATTTGATTTGACCAATTTTAGTAACTTGCTATGTTTGGATCAGATTTGGAAAAATTCTAATTTAAGCATGCATCCATAAATAGAAATTGCAAAAATAGAAACTAGTCCTCTCCTCCACATGGCCCAAGCGGAATAGACTTCTTGGACTTCTAGACTTTCCAAAAAATTTTGAATTCCTCAAACTCTTTGGGAAACTCCAGAACCCTTTTGGTAATCTTCAAACTCTTTGATTAGGAGTCCAACATCGCTTTCCTTCTTCGTCTCAGACATCGCCAGAATTTACAAATTTAGAAAAATTACATAAATTCCTATGCCTCAAATATGAGACTTACATGGTAATCTAAAACTGGAATTAAAAGGGCTATAGGGAAATTCATCATGCCTTGCCCATTCACGGGAAACCAAGGAAACCATGACGCCCTTTACATTTAGCCTTAAATAAACCAATCACCATAAAAGAAAGCAAAAGACTTGTGGGTCATATGGAGAGGACATGATCATCTGCAAGTTAGTATTGTTAGGAATTTTGTAGGTTGCAATTTGATGGATACATAATCATTGTAGCATCATTTGATTTACACATTTGCATTGATTTAGATAAACTTGAAATCTTGTTTTATTCATGCATTGTTTTTAAAGTATTGATTTATGCATGATTTGTTTTTAAATCTTGGATGCATTTGATTTGAAAAGAGTTTTAGAAAATCAAGCTAGCCTATGAGTTTTAAATCTTTCAAAATATTTTAGGCTTTTTATGGTTCATGTTTTAAAACCCTTAGAATGATTTAAAACATGTTTTTAAGCTTGATTAAATGGCCCAAAGTTCCACCAAGAAAATCTTTGAAAAATGCAAAAGTTGGAATTTTTGGTGGCCCCAGCAGTGTCGCCGATCGACCGGCGCAGAGGTCCCGGTCAACCGGGAACATTGCAAGGCACAAATGGCCTGGCGCACCAACGGTCAGAAATCCGACCATTGTGTGATCCCGGTCGACCGAGGCCTGTGTGCAGGTCGACCGAGGACTAGCCGTTGGGCACTTTTTGCTATAAATATGAGTTCTTTCCTTTGCCAAAAGTTGGGAATTTTAAGGCCCTCCTTGAGAGGTTTTGAGGCATATTCAAGGGAAAAGAACCAAGGGATGAAGGGGAGCATTAGGAAAGCTAAAGCTTGGATTAATTAAGTTAAATCACCAAGTAGGCTTTACTTTCCTTAATCATATGTTTTCATGCTTTGTTTTATTTTTGGTAAATCATTTCTAGCATGTTAAACTATGTTTGTGCTGTGTCCTTAACATGTTTTATGTTTTGAGTTGATTTATTGTTTTGGATACAACACCATTTGATTCAATCCAAGTAGTACTTGAATTGGTAAATCTAAGTAGATCATGTTAATGAAAGAACCTTTGAAATTATATGTAACATGATTCCTATACTTGGTTGAATCTTTGGTTGTTGTTTTCCATCATAAGAAAATCACTTTCAAAACTATCTTATGTTTTGGACTCAACTTCTTTACAAATCATATGTTTTCATGTTTTGTTTTATCTTAGGTAAATCTTTAGTAACATGATAAACTATGATGTGTTGTATCCTTAGCATGTTCTATATTTTGAATTGATCTATTGTTTTGGATGCATCACCATTGATTCAACCCAAGTAGTACTTTAACCTTGGTAAATCTAAGTAGATCATGTTAATGGAAACATCTTTGAAATTAGATGTAACATGATCTATATACTTGGTTGAATCTTTGGTTGTTGTTTTTCCATCATAAGAAAATCTCTTTCAAATGTATCTTATGTTTAGGATTCAACATCTTTACAAATCATATGTGTATTATTGTTTTAAAGTTTCACAACTTGCCTTACTTTGATAGGTATATCACTTTCAAGTTGTATTTATAATTACATATGATTTGTCCCCTTTTTTCAATCAAATCTATTTTTATGTTTTGAGCTACATGTTGATTTGATTGACATCCCTATGCATCACATGTTTAGAGCTAATTAATTTCATACAACTTGTGTAACTTTGATATCATTAACAAGTTGTTACTTTTAACATGTGATTGCATTCTATCCTCAATCATAAATGTTTTTATGAGCTAAAACTTTCAAAAGCCTTAGGCATACATTTATGAGCTTTCATTTTCAAAATGATTGAGGACCACACACACACACTTCATGTACTTTCATCTTTGCATTCATAGTGTGAGTGTGTATTAGATTTTCACTTCCATATCCGCCTAATTAAGAGGCATTGTAATGAGCTTAATTGAATCTCCATCAAGTGTATGATAGACACTAAATTAGAGAGATAACCAACCTTGTGGTTGAAGAGGTTATTGCTTAGCCTATAAAAGCATAATGGATAGGTTGATGTTAAGCCTTGAAAAACATCAATGTAAAGGTTATTGCTTAGCCTTGGAAAGCATATTGTAAAGGTTATTGCTTAGCCTATTGAAAAGCATAAATAGTGGAAATCCGGTGGGGTGTTGGATCACAAGCCGGTAGTGGATGTAGGCATTGAGGCCGAACCACTATAAATACTTGTGTGATGGTGATTGCTTTGTGGTGATTCTTTTGTTAGCTTCCGCATCTTGTATGATAAATCATCACATGTGACTAGTTTGTTTTAAAGAAGTTAAAATTGATTAAAATTGGTCATAATTGAAGCTCACCCTATTCACCCCCCTCTAGGGTTCGGATCCCCATGGACTTAAGAGTATCTCATACAACCATACAAATCACAAAAATAGGCTGCCAAACAATGCTGGAAAAATAGGAAGAATAAATAGACCCGAAACATGAAAAACTAAATTCTGCAGAATTCTGCACAGAAGGGTGGGTCGACCTGCCAGGAGGGGCAGGTCGACCTGCCTGCAGGTCAGCAGGTCGACCTACCACGGGGGGGTCGACCTGCCTGACGAATTTCTGCATGTTGAGTTTTCTGTTTCGTGTCTGTTCTTCTCCAAATCACTTCCAAAGTGTCCCAATGGCTTCCTATGATCCTTCCATCATTATTAAACCCTTTTGTGACTATCCAAACATGAATTTACTATCAAACCAAGCAAATCTATTAAAATTGATCCTTACATAGCCCTTGCTTCATCTTCTTCACATCTCATGCAAAGATCAGAGCAAGCTTGCTGGTCTAACATGATTAGAGATGAGGTTAGGCTCCAATTGTTGGAATATAGGTGGGCCTTCCAGACAGGTTTCAAAAACTTTTGACCCACTTAATGCAGGGATCAATTGTCTAGAATGCAACAAACCCAATCTAGGATGCAATTTCCTCAATCTCGTAGCCATGTACAGCAACAACTACTATCTAGAAGATAGAAAACAGAACATAAACATGTTTCCACGAAATACACAACATACAAGGATGTAGATATACCTTTGGAGCTTTGTTGTGCTCTAATGGAGGATTTGATTTCTTTACTTTGGTGATGAACAACTTCACAATCCAAATCAGAATCTTCAACTCCTTTTGATCTTCCAACGCTATGTCCCGTATTAGATCCTTTTTCTCAAGAAGATGGTGGAATCCTCAAGAGAAAACCCTACTAGTAACTCTATGGAACCACAAGTGAAAGGGAAGGGAACTTTGAGAAGAAGATGACTTGTACAACTCTTGCACAAGGGGCTGAAAAGTGCTCTATTAATTATGCACGAATTTGAGAGGAGTATTCCTCTATTTATAGCCCTCCATAACTCCTCTTTTCCTATTTGAAATAGAAGTTTAACTCCCATTCCAAATTAGTAAACATCTCCTTTACTAATTGCCATAGAAGTCTTACTTCCACAACTATTAGTAACTTTCTCCTTTCTAATTAAAATAGAAGTCCTACTTCCATTATTAATTAGTAGCTTACCATTACCACTATTAGAAGTCTCACTTCAAATAGAAATAGTAACCTTCCTTTTTAGAGTTTAAGTAGAATTAGTATCTTTCTAATATATTGGGCTAGCGTGGGGACCACTAGGGATTCCTTAGAAAGCTGGCTCCAACTGGGACACGTGACCCCACATCTCATGTGCAATCCGGGCCCACAGTTAATTGCAAATAACTCCACTATATAAATGCAATTGCACTCCAGTCTTAGGAATATATTTCAATGAAGACCCTAAACTTCCATAGTACCTCAAGCAGGCCCCTCCATCTATATCCATGGATCAAATGGACATGTCTACCAAATTAGATCCATATCTTATTATCCTTGAGCCCCAATTAATTATAATGATCATATGGTACCGATCCAATTAACTCTTAATCGGAATGGGTGCGCACTTACCAATGATAAATCCATTAATTGGAACAAGGGGATATTAAAGACTTACACAGGGTCCGATCGATCGGCCGATTGATCGGCCCAAAAAGCCTTACAGTTAAAAGACAGAACGATCGATCGGCCTGTAGGTCCGATCGATCGGACCTGGGCGTGTAGCAGGTCCGGGACACTGATTTTTTTCTCCTCTTTTCCTTTCCTTTCCAACACTTAAACAATCACATAGAACTATAAACAAGACGATTTAAACACATGATTCCAAGACATTAAAATGAGCTAAAGAGCTCCTCATTTCAAGTTTCTCCCTTTCCATTCTTTCCATTCACAATAAATCTCAAGGTGGAGAAAACTCATTCATGTGAAACCATTTGAAACCTTGACAATATGATGCATACATTTTCCAAGCATGAACAAGAGGGAAATAACTCATCAATAAGCACATTTCGAAATCAATATTAATCATAGTGAAGACAACTACTAAAATCACCAAAACCCTTAATGAAACAAGATTTTTCTCACAAAACATGTTAATAATCAAAACAATCCATTCATCCACTTGCCTTTGACTCTAATCAGGCAAATCAAGCTCCTAATCACCTCTCAAGCTCAAGATCCACAATCTCTACAAAAACCCCCAAAACAAACCCTAAAATGGGTTAAACAATGAAATGACAAGGAAACTATTCAATAATCAAGGTGGAGCTTCTCTAAGGCTAGAAGATTACAAATCTAGAAGATGAAGGAGAACACTTACTTGGATAACCCTCAAATGAGAAGAACAAGCTCAAGGGAGGTCTCTAGGTTGGGAGATTTCTCCAAAAATGGTATCAATAGGGAGCCATGGTGAAGAGGAAGAAGAAGATGGTCTCCATTTCTTGATTGATGAACTCTTGGTGTGGCTTGGAGATGGAGAAGCAAGAAGAAGAAGAGAAGCACAAGGGAAAACCCTAGGCTGCTTGTTTGTGCTGGAAAATGAGGAATGGAATGGAATGAAAGGGGATGGGTTCCTCTTATAAGCAAGTGAGGTTTGGGTCCCACAACTTAAAGAACTTGGGTGGCTGAAATCATCTGATTCGGGACCTCGGATGGATTCGACGAAGAAGGAAGAAATGATCGTCGAAATATCTAGTTTCCAAAACGTATATGTTTCACGGATTTCGAGAATATCGAGTTTTGGGTACATATTTGGTGTGCAATGATTGTTTTGCCCTCAAGGCCAAGAAATCGGGTTTCGGGTTCTCAAATGGATACGAGATCAACATGAAAGTTGTAGGATTCCTCAAGATGAATGCAACGGGCCAAAAACACAATACGAAACAAATCAGGAAAATCTCACAAGTAAATGCAAAGCCGAAAAGGGAACCCCCAAAGGGCCCCACTAGCTACTAAAGCACTCAAAAGCCCAAAACTAGAAGAAAGACCATTCTAGCTCACAAACTCAACCCAACAACTACTAATCCCACTAAAAGAACTAATCCACAAATAAAACAACACTAATCCAAGAGATTAGGGGTCGGGTTCTCACAAATCCCATAATCATGAGAGATGCCATAGGAGTAGTTCCACCAGCTACATATGATGAGGCAGTCAAGCTGGCATATATGTTTGATAATATTAACAACATGATCGTTCAGGACAGGAAGCAACACTATCAGCAGCAGAATTAGAGGCAACAGCAGAACAAGAAGCCAAGGCAAGAACAAGGTCAAGTGAGACAGGGTTGTGAACATTGTGGCAAGAATCACGAAACTCATGAATGTCGTAAGTCCATGGGTGCCTGTTTCAAATGCGGAGCTATGAACCATGAAATCAAGGATTGCCCACAACTTCAGAATCAAGGGAACAGAAACCAACAGCAGAGACAAGCAGCCCCTCAGAATCAAGCACCAGTTCAGAATCAGGTTAGACCACCTCAGCAGCAGCAACAGGCTAGGCCACCAGCACAGAATCAGAATGCTCGTCCTCCACAACAGAACAGACATGGCCAAGGAAGGCAGAATCAAGCACCAAATAGACTACAGATGCATGGACGTTTATATTATCTCAATCGTGCAGATGCTGAAGCTGCAGGAGACGTGGTAGAAGGTAAACTTCTTGTTTGTGGGGTAGAAGCCCATATTTTATTTGATCCTGGATCCACACATTCCTTTTCATCCCCTAGTTTTGCTAAGATGATTGATGCACCATATAGTGAATTGGATTATATTCTAGTAGTAACCACACCAGTAGGGAAACAAGTTGTGTGTATAACCTATTACCCTAGTTGTACAGTTTTGTTAGGAGATGTTAATTTACCGGCCAACCTCATCATTTTGGACATGCATGATTTTAATGTCATTTTAGGCATGGATTGGTTAGAAGCATATCATGCCACCATGGATTGTTTTAGTAAAACCATAACGTTCAGATTCCAAGGACCACAGGCATAATTGATATTTTAGGGGAACAGGAGAAAAACTCAGGCAGTGTTTATTTCAGTTTTGAAGGCAAGTAGATTAATGCAGAGTGGATGTCAGGCATTTATTGCGTTTATCACGGAGGATAAATAGTCCCAAGGGGTGGAGGATATCCCCATTCTGTGTGAATTTCCGGATGTTTTTCCAGAAGAAATCCCGGGTTTACCACCAGTCAGAGAAGTTGAGTTCACAATTGAGCTCCTACCAGGGACGGCTCCGATCTCGATTGCACCATACAGAATGGCTCCAGCAGAAAATGGATGAACTAAAACTCCAATTGCAGGATTTGTTGAGCAAAGGCTTTATTAGGCCAAGTGTTTCACCTTGGGGTCCACCAGTGTTGTTTGTGAAAAAGAAGGATGGAAGTTTGATAATGTGCATCGACTACAGGAAGTTGAATCATGTGACCGTGAAGAACAAGTATCCATTGCCAAGGATAGACGAATTATTTGATCAATTACAAGGAGCGGCCTATTTTTCCAAGATAAACTTGAGGTCAGGGTACCATCAGTTGAGAGTTAGAGACTAAGATGTTCAGAGAACAGCCTTTAGAACAAGATATGGGCACTATGAGTTCTTAGTGATGCCCTTTGGTTTGACAAATGCACCCGCAGTCTTTATGGCTCTTATGAACAAAGTCTTTGCACCCTATCTGGAGCACTCTATGGTAGTATTTATTGATGATGTCCTTGTGTATTCCAAGAGTAAGAAGGAGCATGAAGAACATTTGAGGACGGCGTTGCAACTTTTGAGGGACAACCAGCTTTATGCAAAACTCAGTAAGTGCGAATTCTGGTTAGAGCAAGTTGCTTTTCTAGGCCACATCATGTCCAGAGAAGGTTTAGCAGTTGACCCAGCTAAGATAGAGGCAGTTGTTAATTGGGTGAGACCAAGCAGTGTGATTGAAATTAGAAGCTTTTTAGGGTTAGCAGGCTATTACAGGAGATTTGTCCAAGGTTTTTCGTCCATTGCAGCACCGTTGACAAAATTGACTAGGAAGAATGTCCCATTTGTTTGGACCGAACAGTGTGAAACAAGTTTTCAAGAGTTGAAATGAAGGTTAACCACTGCCCCAATCCTTACATTACCCTCGGACAACGGCGGATTTATTGTTTATACAGATGCTTCGAATGTGGGATTGGGTTGTGTATTGATGCAAGATGGCAAGGTGATTGCTTATGGCTCGAGATAGTTGAAGGACCATGAGAAGAACTATGCAACTCATGACTTGGAATTGGCAGTGTTGCGACCCCGGACCAGGCCCCCACGTGACTAATCCGGGATCGGGACATTTATTAATGATGATGATACTACAATATTTAATGATTTCATATATTTATTTAATTTCCCACAGGTGTCCGCGGTGAGGATATCACAACCACAAGTGAATATTTCTTTTAAGTGCGGAAGCGTGTAGCAAATCAAATATTCAATCCATCTCAAATTATAAAGATAATAGCATGAGTGTAAACCGTATCAGAATTAGCAATGATCATTAGCATGTTACCCAAAGTAAGTTAAAGTTTATACAATTATCATTTAATTACATTTCACCAAAAATAGAGGCCCACTTTAAGTGCTATAACAATTAATAACAAGACATAGTATCAAAGAAAGAAGCTAACATGGCATTCCCAACATAGTTCAAGTTATAAGACTAACACGAAAGTAAGTTAAGTTTTTGTTACAACCCATAAGAGGCCAACAGAGGCCAATACACTTCTCAAATAATCAAAGGAAACCCCAAAACAAAATGATGACGAGTCTCAAGAACCCGCCCGACGTCTAGATGACATCGTCGGGCTGCCACTCTCTCACAGGGGTTGGCTCGCAAGCCTCCTCCTGACGCTCCTCCTCAAAGGCAATGTCTCCTGCACCTGGGCACCAACAAACAAGGGTCAAACACAACGGTTTGGCAGGTAATCAATTTAGGCATGAGTACAAAATAGAAAAGGTATAAGAAACCATATAAAGACCTTTTATTGAACTATAAGCAGTTACAAGACTAGGGTGCATTTAAAAATACGAGCAAAGATAACATGCATACTTATAATATCATGAATAGTTATGTTCCACAAGAGCCCATCATTTCTCTATCATTTATATAATGAAAAGAGAAAGCACGCACGATAAGCACAATATACATAATATAATCACGACATGATTTCCCATAAATACGGGAATTCCGGCCGCGGAATCAGACACGCACGATGTGTAATAAATACACGATCAGTCTGCAGACAGTCCAAATGTTTAAGGACCTGTAAGACCCCGACCCGAGAGAACCCAATTAGTGCTAATTAAGTTGCGTGTTAGTGCTAAGTTTGATTAGTGTTTTTGGCTAAGTTGGGTTTGGAATAGCTTTTGATATAGTTTTGGGGATTTTGATTTGCTTTGTGTTAGTAGGGCCCTTTGGGGGTTCCTTTTCATGTCATTGCTATTGTTTGAGGATTTATCGGAGGTTTTTACATTCATGATTTTTAATCCCGTTTTACTCGTTTTGATGATCCTTACAACTTTCATGTTGATCCCGATTCCGTTTGAGGTCCCGAAACCCGATTTCATAGCCTTGAGGGCAAAACAGTCATTGCACACAAAATCTGTACCCAAAACTTGATATTCCCGAAACCCGCGAAACATATACTTTTTGAAAACTAGATATTTCGACGAACGTTTCTTCCTTCTTCGTCGAAATCATCCGAGGTCCCGAGAGAGATGATTTCAGCCAAACTAGTTCCTTAAGTTGTGGGACCCAACCCCTCATTGTTAACAAAGGAGACCCTTCCCCTTCCTTTTCCATTTTCATTTTCCAGCACAAGAGAGAGAACTAGGGTTTTGGTGAGCAACTCTTTCTTCTTCTTGCTTCTCCCTCTCCAATCCTCACCAATCTTGCACCAAACTCGAAATGGAGATCATCAACCTCTTCCTCATCTAGCAAGCTTCATTTTGATACCTTTTGTAGAGGAATCCATCAACCTTGAGACCTCCCTTGAGCTAGCCCTCTTCATTTGAAGGTCATCCAAGTAAGTGTTCTTCTTCATCTTCTATATTTGTGGTCTTCTAGCCTTAGGGAAGCTACCTTTGCACTATTGAAAGTTCTTTCATCTTCATTCTTTGTGTAACCCATTTTAGGGTTTGTTTTGGGGGTTTTTGATTGTAGCTTGGCTTTGAGCTATAGAAGTGATTTGAGGATTGATTTCAGCTAGCTTGGACTTGAGGCAAGTGAATGATGAAGTGTTTTTAAGTTTCAAATGGTTTGGTGAAGCATTTATGGATTTTCATGCTTTCATTGATTTCCTTTTTATGGTTGAAATAAATGATCTTTATGCATCTTGATAGCCTCATTTAATGTCTTGGAAACATGTGTTTAAGTCATCTTGTTTATAGTTATTTGTGGTTGTTGATGTGTTGGAAGGAAAGGGAAAAGGGAAGAAAAATCAAGTGTCCCGGACCTGTTAAACGCCCGGGTCCGATCGATCGGACGTGCAGGCCGATCGATCAGACTGTCTTTAACTGTAAGGCTTTTTGAGCCGATCGATCGGACTGTAAGGCCGATCGATCGGACCTGTCCAGTGAAATTTGATGTTTTCTTTTGGTTCCTTGGCTACCCTTTTTGGACTATTTGGACCATGTATGAGGATATCTTGAGCCAACACTCCTCACGGTTGGTTCGGTGGCATCGAAGCTCAATCCATTCAATCTTGAACGGGATGGAACGACGCGATATCTTCTTTATATCTAAATACAAGTCTTTTTCCTTAGTTATCGCGAGTCCTATTCCTTTTGATGACTGAGTAGGTTGCTCGATGTTTCCGGACTAACGTCATGCCTAGGATGGACCGTTATTAGTCTTGATTTTTCTAACATAACATCTAGTTATAACCATAAGCTCAATTTAAGTTTTGAAAATCGTAAAAGTGGATAAGGAGCCCGGAATGTCTTCAAACTCAAGGAGTACCAAGTCATTTCCATAATCGACATACGAGACCCCTATTCACTCAAATAGATCTTAAAAATCATTATCTTTCTCGAATTAGTATAGTTTATTATATTCTTCATTTCCAAGATTTACATTACAGGAATTGTCTTCCCCAATAGCATTGTTGTACACTTGAAATGGTTAATTGTCCCGAAGTGCATTGCACCACATGTTATGTCGGTGTGCTCTTGAGCACCCCCGTCTTGCCCGTTTGATTATGTACTTGTACTTGACTTACTTGCATTGTCTCGATTGTATTTGACCTATGAGTCGGCACCACTAAGCTTGGATAACCTCGTTGGTTTGATCCACCGACTTGGAGATCCCCCTCTTGTCCCGCCAGCTGCAGTTTGGATCCCGCTACCCGGTCATTACCGTGGTCTTGTCCCGATGCCGCAGATTGCTACTGTGGTCCCCGGTGCCTGGCTCGCTACCGTGGTCATGTATAGTATATGTATATGTATTTATATGAGATGCCCTGTTTCTCCTCACCTCGAGTGACTGAGATCAGGGCCTAGTTATTGCTCTATCACCTTAGTGATAGAGGACTTAGCTTCGTGTGGTCGTCGTCTTGCTTGTTCCTGATTCCTTGGATACCCTATGAGTTTTATCTTGTTTTCATGTTTTCTAACAAATGATTTATCTATTTTATGAGAGTTCTTGCTTAAACAGATTTCCTTGCTTTTCGAGATATTTCATCTATTATATGTTGTTGTATCTTTTCACTCTCTTGCCAGACCGTCGTGTCTGATCCTTTGCTTTGGTACTCAGGTCCCGTTGTCGGTTTCCTTGAGGAGGAGCCAGAGGAGGCGGTAGGTGAGCCGCAACCTCTAGTCGAGTGGCGTGCTGACGATGTCATGTAGACATCGGGTTGCTACAAGAGGCGTAACATTTTGGGGAGAACTTATTAACCATTCTTTTGGGTTATTGTTTTGTTTATATTGGCCTTGTTGGCCTCTAATTTTGGAGAATGTAACTAAATGATATTTTTCCTAACTTTAACAACTTTTGGGAAACATGCTATAGATCATTGCTCATTCTGATACAGTTTTGATATTTGATGTTAATGCTTGCATGATTAGAGATAGTCTAACTATTTGATTTGCTACACGCTTCCGCACTCAAAAGAAATATTCATGCAAGGTGGTGATATCCTCACCGCGGACACCTGTGGGAAATTAAATAAGTTGTATATTGTTGATGTAGATAATCATCATTAATCATTGTTCACTAATGTCCCGGTCCGGGGTCGCGACAGACTGGTATCAGAGCGAGACGTGTTTCAAGCATTTAAAAGAAACTAGAAATCCTAAGGACGTGGCGAGGATCCGTTAGATCTTTCGTTAGCTAGTATCGTGTGAGCAATGTGTGACCCTTTATATTATCTTGTGCTAACAATTTGTTTTACAGCATCATGCCTCCTCGTAAGAGAACAGTGAATGGCATTCCTTTTGGCAGTAACAGTGATCACACCGGGCCAGTAGAAGAGGATATAGTTGAGAACCTCCCACCTAATCAGTTTCAGGAATTGATGCAAGCCATGCTTGACCAGCAACGTCAAGCTAATGAGAACCAGGCCAGATTGCAAGAGCAGATGCTCAAGAGGGAAGAAGACCATGCTAGAGAAATGACAGAAATGTAGAGACAGTTGCTTGAGGTCTTGCAGAGAAGGCCAGATCCGGTTCAACCTCAACCAGCTATAGTCATAAACCAAAGGCAACATGATCCTAATGCCTTGTTTGAACGATTTCGGAAGAGAGCACCGAAGGAATTTCTTGGAGAGGAAGATCCATTGGCTGCAGATGACTGGTTGGAACATACGGAGAACATCTTGTAGATTTTCTAGTGCACAAGAGCAGATAGGGTTAAGCTAGCATCATCCCTCTTTGTTGGTACAACAGACAGATGGTGGAAAACAGTGAGGGAAGAATACAGGAACATGGCTGATGCAGAGGTGTGGGCAAATTTCAAGAGGCAGTTTCATGACAAATATGTACCCGCCCATGTCAAGAGACAAAAGGCCATAGAGTTTCAACAGCTGGTCCAAGGAAGCATGACAGTCCTCGAATACCTTACCAAGTTCGAGAGATTGTCTAGATATGCCCCAGAGTTGGTGGATACGGTGGAGAGGAAAATTGTCAAATTCTTTGAGGGACTTAATCCCTTCATTGAGAGAGATGCCACCGGAGTGGTACCATCCGCTACCTTTGATGAGGCAGTCAAGAGGGCCTACAAGTTTGAAAACTTCCACAACAAGATTCTCAGAGTCCAAGGCAAGGGACAAGCTCAGCAACAACAGAACCACCAGCAAAGGAACCATCAGAACAAGAGACAGAGGACAGAACCAAATACTCAGGGTCCATTGGTTTGTACCCATTGTGGGAAGAACCATGAGAGTGCACAGTGCCGTACACTCACAGGAGCATGTTTCAAATGTGGATTGTCCAAGGCAGAATAGGCATAATCAGCAGCAAGGGGCATAGCATCCACCAGCACCACAGAATGCACATGCTGTTCAGAATCAGGCAAGGCCACTACAGCAACAAGCACCACAGCAGCAGGCCTGTCATCAGCAGGGACAGCAGCGGCCACCGCAACAGAACAGGAATGCACCACATGGCAGGCAACAACAAGCTCAGAACAGGCCACAACTTCGAGGGCAAATCTATGGGGTCAATAGAGTGGATGCAGAGGCAGCGAGAAATGTAGTGGAAGGTACACTTCTTATTTGTGGGATTAAAGCTATGATTTTGTTTGACCCTGGCTCCACACATTCTTTCGTGTCCCATAAATTTTCTAAGTTGATTGATATGCATGCTAGAGAACTTGAGTTCATTTTGACTGTGGCAACCTCAGTAGGTAAACAAGTTATTTGTAGAACCTTTTATCCTAGTTGCACAGTCCAGATAGGAGAAGTGGTCTTAACCGCAGATCTCATTTCTTTGGAGATGTTTGATTATGATGTCATCCTAGGGATGGATTGGCTGACAGGGTACCATGCCACAATGGATTGTTTCCATAAGACCCTCACTTTCAAGTTGGTTGAGACACCAGCAGGAGTGTCGTTTCAGGGAGAGAGGAGGAATCCTTGTGCAAGGTTTGTTTCAGCGTTGAAGGCTGACAGACTTTTGAGAAGTGGTTGTGAAGCTTATTTAGCATTTATCACGAAGGATAAACGGTCCCAAGGGGTGGAGGAGATCCCAATTGTTTGGGAATTCCCGGATGTTTTTCCGGAGGAGATTCCAGGTTTGCCACCCATGAGAGAGATTGATTTAACTATCGAGTTGCTACCAGGGACCGCTCCTATATCTATTGCACCTTATAGAATGGCTCCAACAGAGTTGGGAGAATTGAAGACCCAATTGCAAGAGTTGTTGGACAAAGGTTTTGTGAGACCGAGTGTTTCACCATGGGGAGCTCCAGTGTTGTTTCTCAAGAAGAAGGATGGTTCGATGAGGATGTGTATTGATTACAGGAGATTGAATCAAGTGACCATCAAGAACAAATACCCATTGCCAAGGATAGATCAATTGTTTGATCAATTGCAAGGTGCATCATACTTTTCGAAGATTGAGTTGAGATCCGGCTACCATCAGCTGAGAGTTAGAGAATCAAACGTGTTGAAGACAGCTTTCCGGACAAGATATGGCCACTATGAGTTCCTAGTGATGCCATTTGGGTTGACTAATGCACCGGCAGTGTTCATGGCATTGATGAACAAGATATTTGCAGAGTATCTAGATAAATTTGTTGTAGTATTCATTGATGATATTCTGGTGTACTCCAAGACCAAGGAAGAGTATGAAGAGCATTTGAGGATTGCATTGCAACTCTTGAGAGAGAATCAGCTGTATGCAAAACTTAACTAGTGTGAATTTTGGCTAGACCAAGTAGCATTTCTGGGGCACATTATCTCAAGGGAAGGATTGTCAGTACATCCGTCCAAGATTGAAGTTGTAGTAAACTGGGAAAGACTGAAGAATGTGACAGAAATCAGGAGTTTTCTGGGATTGGCAGGTTACTATCGTAGGTTTGTGCAAGGTTTTTCGTCGATTGCGTCACCTTTGACGAAGTTGACAAAGAAAAATGCACCAAACGTGTGGACAGAGCAGTGTGAAGAGAGTTTCCAAGAGCTAAAGAAGAGATTGACTACAGCACCAGTCCTTACTTTACCATCCAGAAGCGGCGGTTTTACCATTTTTACCGATGCTTCGAATATTGGACTTGGTTGCGTGTTGATGCAAGAAGGAAAAGTGATTGCTTATGGATCTCGGCAGTTGAAAGAGCACGGGAAGAACTATGCCACCCATGATCTGGAGTTAGCAGCGGTTGTGTTCGCGTTGAAAATGTGGAGACATTACCTCTATGGAGAGCAGTTCGAAGTCCACTCCGACCACCGCAGCTTACAGTATCTGTTTTTGCAGAAGGATTTGAACATGAGGCAGAGAAGATGGATGGAATATGTCAAGGACTATGATTTTCCAATCAAGTACCACCCAGGGAAAGCAAATGTTGTTGTAGATGCCTTGAGTAGGAAATCAGTAGGCTTGGCGAATCTTAGTGGCACTTGTATTTTCAAACAGTTTGAAGAATTGAGCTTAGACATGCAGCCCCTAAGGAAGGGTGTTTTGTTAGCTAACATGACGGTGTCAGAACCTTCTTTCATCCAGAAGATCAAGGACAGTCAGTTGCAAGATCTAGAGTTGGTTAACATTTCAGAGCATATAGCAGAACGTCCTAACTTTCGTGTTGTTGATGGAGTTTTATACTACCGTGACCGTCTGTGCGTGCCTAACATCGAAGATTTGAGGAACGACATCATGACCGAGGCTCATAGCACAAAGTACTCTATGCATCCAGGCAGCACAAAGATGTATCAAAACTTGAAGGGTAGATTTTGGTGGAACAATATGAAGAGAGAGATTGTAGCGTTTGTCTCCCATTGCATGACCTGTCAGTTGATTAAGGCAGAGCGTCAGAGGCCTCCAGGGTTGTTACAACCATTAGAGATCCCGTAATGGAAATGGGAGCACATTACCATGGATTTTATTTCGGGATTACCGAGGACTGGTAGAGGCAACGATGCGATTTGGGTCATTGTGGACCGTCTCACCAAGTCAGCACATTTCCTTGCTATGAAGACTGGGAAGAAGATGCACATGCTACCTTTGGCAGAGTTGTTTTTCAACGAGATTGTCAGTCGTCACGGGCTGCCAGTTTCTATCACATCTGACAAAGACAGCAGATTTGTCTCGAGGTTCTAGAAGACATTGCATGAGTCTATGGGTACGAGATTACAGTTCAGCACAGCTTATCATCCTCAGACAGATGGCTAGTCAGAGAGGACGATTCAGACTCTTGAGGATATGCTCCGTGCTTGTGTGTTAGGCTTCAAGACTCAGTGGGATGAGACTCTATCGTTGTGTGAGTTCGCTTACAACAACAGCTACCACTCGAGCATTGGAATGGCTCCTTTTGAGGCTTTGTATGGCAGAAGGTGTAGGACACCTGTTTGTTGGGAAGAAGTCGGCACTCGCAGTTTCCATGGACCGACTATGGTTAGTGAGACCAGCGACAAGATCAAGTTGATTCAAGAGCATCTGAAAGTGTCCCGGAGTAGACAGAAGAGCTATGCAGATTCCCACCGCAGAGATCTACAGTTCAAGGAAGGAGACAAGGTTTTCTTGAAAGTGTCACCTACAAGGGGAACATTGAGATTTGGACAAAAGGGCAAGCTATCTCGGAGATACATTGGACCATATGACATTGTGAGCAAGATCGGTGAGGTGGCTTATAGATTAGCCTTACCACCTGAGCTATCTAGTGTACACAACGTCTTCCATCTGTCTATGTTGAAGAAGTATGTCCCCGATCCGTTCCATGTGCTACGGCATGAACCATTGGAGATTCGAGAGGATGCTACCTATGTAGAGAAGCCCGTTGAGATCATTGACACAAAGGAACAAGAGTTGAGGACTCGGACTATTCAGTGGGTGAAAGTATTGTGGGAGAATCATGGACCGGAAGAGGCCACATGGGAATTACGAGATCAAGTGCAGAAGAAGTACCCACATCTTCTACCAGAGGTGAGTCTTATGTTTCATTTGGAGGACTAAATGCCCTAAGGGGTGGAGGATGTAAGACCCCAACCCGAGTGAACCCGATTAGTGCTAATTAAGTTGCGTGTTAGTGCTAAGCTTGATTAGTGTTTTTGGCTAAGTTGGGTTTGGAATAGCTTTTGATATAGTTTTGGGGATTTTGATTTGCTTTGTGTTAGTAGGGCCCTTTGGGGGTTCCTTTTCATGTCATTGCTATTGTTTGAGGATTTATCGGAGGTTTTTACATTCATGATTTTTAATCCAGTTTTACTCGTTTTGATGATCCCTACAACTTTCATGTTGATCCCGATTCCGTTTGAGGTCCCGAAACCCGATTTCATAGCTTTGAGGGCAAAACAATCATTGCACACAAAATCTGTACCCAAAACTTGATATTCCCGAAACCTGCGAAACATATACTTTTTGGAAACTAGATATTTCGACGAACGTTTCTTCCTTCTTCGTCGAATTCATCCGAGGTCCCGAGAGAGATGATTTCAGCCAAACTAGTTCCTTAAGTTGTGGGACCCAACCCCTCATTGTTAACAAAGGAGACCCTTCCCCTTCCTTTTCCATTTTCATTTTCCAGCACAAGAGAGAGAACTAGGGTTTTGGTGAGCAACTCTTTCTTCTTCTTGCTTCTCCTTCTCCAATCCTCACCAATCTTGCACCAAACTCGAAATGGAGATCATCAACCTCTTCCTCATCTAGCAAGCTTCATTTTGATACCTTTTGTAGAGGAATCCATCAACCTTGAGACCTCCCTTGAGCTAGCCCTCTTCATTTGAAGGTCATCCAAGTAAGTGTTCTTCTTCATCTTCTAGATTTGTGGTCTTCTAGCCTTAGGGAAGCTACCTTTGCACTATTGAAAGTTCTTTCATCTTCATTCTTTGTGTAACCCATTTTAGGGTTTGTTTTGGGGGTTTTTTTATTGTAGCTTGGCTTTGAGCTATAGAAGTGATTTGAGGCTTGATTTCAGCTAGCATGGACTTGAGGCAAGTGAATGATGAAGTGTTTTTAAGTTTCAAATGGTTTGGTGAAGCATTTATGGATTTTCATGCTTTCATTGATTTCCTTTTTATGGTTGAAATAAATGATCTTTATGCATCTTGATAGCCTCATTTAATGTCTTGGAAACATGTGTTTAAGTCATCTTGTTTATAGTTATTTGTGGTTGTTGATGTGTTGGAAGGAAAGGGAAAAGGGAAGAAAAGTCAAGTGTCCCGGACCTGTTACACGCCCGGGTCCGATCGATCGGACGTGCAGGCCAATCGATCGGACCTGTCCAGTGAAATTTGATGTTTTCTTTTGGTTCCTTGGCTACCCTTTTTGGACTATTTGGACCATGTATGAGGATATCTTGAGCCAACACTCCTCACGGTTGGTTCGGTGGCATCGAAGCTCAATCCATTCAATCTTGAACGGGATGGAACGACGTGATATCTTCTTTATATCTAAATACAAGTCTTTTTCCTTAGTTATCGCGAGTCCTATTCCTTTTGATGACTGAGTAGGTTGCTCTATGTTTCCGGACTAACGTCATGCCTAGGATGGACCGTTATTAGTCTTGATTTTTCTATCATAACATCTAGTTATAACCATAAGCTCAATTTAAGTTTTGAAAATCGCAAAAGTGGATAAGGAGCCCGGAATGTCTTCAAACTCAAGGAGTACCAAGTCATTTCCATAATCGACATACGGGACCCCTATTCACTCAAATAAATCTTAAAAATCATTATCTTTCCCGAATTAGTATAGTTTATTATATTCTTCATTTCCAAGATTTACATTACAGGAATTGTCTTCCCTGATAGCATTGTTGTACACTTGAAATGGTTAATTGTCCCGAAGTGCATTGCACCACATGTTATGTCGGT
The DNA here is from genome assembly GCA_038049695.1 of Cinnamomum chago. Classification (NCBI taxonomy): domain Eukaryota; kingdom Viridiplantae; phylum Streptophyta; class Magnoliopsida; order Laurales; family Lauraceae; genus Cinnamomum; species Cinnamomum chago. The sequence goes on along the minus strand of CP142455.1, from coordinate 50,577,915 downwards.
GTGCTCTTGAGCACCCCCGTCTTGCCCGTTTGATTATGTACTTGTACTTGATTTACTTGCATTGTCTCGATTGTATTTGACCTATGAGTCGGCACCACTAAGCTTGGATAACCTCGTTGGTTTGATCCACCGACTTGGAGATCCCCCTCTTGTCCCGCCAGCTGCAGTTTGGATCCCGCTACCCGGTCATTACCGTGGTCTTGTCCCGATGCCGCAGATTGCTACTGTGGTCCCCGATGCCCGGCTCGCTACCGTGGTCATGTATAGTATATGTATATGTATTTATATGAGATGCCCTGTTTCTCCTCACCTCGAGTGACTGAGATCAGGGCCTAGTTATTGCTCTATCACCTTAGTGATAGAGGACTTAGCTTCGTGTGGTCGCCCTCTTGCTTGTTCCTGATTCCTTGGATACCCTATGAGTTTTATCTTGTTTACATGTTTTCTAACAAATGATTTATCTATTTTATGAGAGTTCTTGCTTAAACAGATTTCCTTGCTTTTCGAGATATTTCATCTATTATATGTTGTTGTATCTTTTCACTCTTTCGCCAGACCGTCGTGTCTGATCCTTTGCTTTGGTACTCAGGTCCCGTTGTTGGTTTCCTTGAGGAGGAGCCGGAGGAGGCGGTAGGTGAGCCGCAACCTCTAGTCGAGTGGCGTGCTGACGATGTCATGTAGACATCGGGTTGCTACAAGAGGCGTAACATTTTGGGGAGAACTTATTAACCATTCTTTTGGGTTATTGTTTTGTTTATATTGGCCTTGTTGGCCTCTAATTTTGGGGAATGTAACTGAATGATATTTTGCCTAACTATAATAACTTTTGGGAAACATGCTATAGATCATTGCTCATTCTGATACAGTTTTGATAGTTGATGTTAATGCTTGCATGATTAGAGATAGTCTAACTATTTGATTTGCTACACGCTTCCGCACTCAAAAGAAATATTCATGCAAGGTTGTTATATCCTCACTGCGGATGTCGCGACCCCGGACCGGGAATCCCCAATCCGGGATCCGGACATTAGTGTGTAATGATAATTGGTGATGATTATTCAAGAGGATTACCTACATCCTCAAAATACAACTTATTTAATTTCCCACAGGTGTCCGCGGTGAGGATATCAAAACCTTGCATGAATGTTTCTTTTTAATGCGGAAGCGTGTAGCAAATCAAATAGTTAGACTATATCTAGTCATGCAAGCATTAACATCAATATCAAACTGTATCAGAAAGAGCAATGATCTATAGCATGTTTCCCAAAGGTTGTTAAAGTTAGACAAAATATCATTTAGTTACATTCCCCAAAATTAGAGGCCAACAAAGGCCAATATTACAAAATAATAACCCAAAGAATAGTTAACAAGTTCTCCCCAAAATGTTACGCCTCTTGGCAACCCGATGTCTACATGACATCGTCAGCACGCCACTCAACTAGAGGCTGCAGCTCACCTACCGCCTCCTCCGGCTCCTCCTCAAGGAAACCGGCAACGGGACCTGAGTACCAAAGCAAAGGATCAGACACGACGGTCTGGCAAGAGAATGACAAGATACAACAACAATAATATAGAGGAAATCTCTTGAAAAGCGTATAAATCTGTTTAAGCAAGAACTCTCATAAAGCAGGTAAATCATTTGCTATAAAACAATTAAACAAGATAAAACATATGAGGTAACCAAGGAATCGGGAAAACAAGGTGGCAATCACATAAAGCTAAGTCCTCTGTCACTAAAGTGACAACAGTATCACGGGACGTTGATCTCAGTCACACAAGGTGAGGAGAAACAACGTATACATATATACAATATAATTATACGGGGACGGGACCACGGTAGCGAACCGGGTATCGGGACGGGACCACGGTAATGACCGGGTATCGGGATCCAAACTGCAGCTGGCGGGACGGGAGAGGGATATCCAAGTCAGTGGATCAGACTGACAAGGTATCCAAGCTTAGTGATGCCGACTCATAGGATAAAACCAATCGAGACATATACAAGTAAATCAAGTACAGTAAATAAACAGGGAAAACGGGGGTGCTCAAGGGCACACTGTCATTTCATGTCGGGCAATACATATCATCGAAAGGAAAAATCAAGGTTATAAACGGTCCATCCTAGGCATGACATTAATTCGGAAACATCGACCAACCTATTCAGTCATCGAAAGGAATGGAATTCGCGATGACCAAGGCAAAAGACTTATATTTGGATATAAAGAAGTTATCGCGTCATTCCATCCCATTCAAGATTGAAATGGATTGAACTTCGATGCCACCAAACTAACCGTGAGAAGTGTCGGCTCAAGACATCTCACCCATAGTTCAATTAGTCCAAAAAGGGTAGCCAAGGTCCCACCTAGCACTAAGGAAAAAAATAAAAATCTCAAAATCCACCGGACTCAAATTGAGTCCTCCGATCGATCGGACCTTCGGTCCGATCGATCGGCCAAAATTTTCTGAACAGGATCCGATCGATCGGCCGAAATTTCCGCACAGGGCCCGATCGATCGGTCTAAAAACCCTTACAGTTACTGACAGTCCGATCGATCGGTCTGCACGTCCGATCGATCGGACCTGGGCGCAGTGCAGGTCCGGGACTTTGATTTTTCTCCTCTTTGTTCCTTTCTTTCCAACACTTCAACAACCACAATTAACTATAAACAAGATGACTAAAACCCATGCTTCCAAGACATTAAATGAGGCTATCAAGAGATATAAATATCATTTATTGCAACCATGAAAACTCAATAAAAGCAATCAATGAAAGCATAAAATCCATAAATGCTTTAACAAATCATTTGAAACTTAAAAACATCCAAGCATTCACTTGCCTCAAGTCTTCAATTAATGATATTAAGCTCTATCAAGTCCTCCAAGAAAATGGCCCAAGCTACAAGGCAAAATCCCCAAATAAAACCCTAAAATGGGTTACACCAAGAATGAAATTGAAAGAACTTTCAATAATGCAAATGTAGCTTCCCTAAGGCTAGATGAACACTAATCTAGGAGATGGGAAGAATCACTTACTTGGAAAGTCCTCTAATGGCAAGAGTAAGCTTAATGGAAGTCTTGTGATGGAGGGTTCTCTTCACAAATGGTAGCAATGGAATGCTTGCAAGATGAGGAAGAAGAAGATGATCTCCACATTGAGTTTGGTGCAAGATTTGTGGGGATTTGAGATGGAGAAGCAAGAAGAAGAAGAGAAAACCAAGGGAAACCCTAGACTCTTCTCTTGTGCTGGAAAATGATAAATGAAGTGAATGGCTAATGGCTTCTCTTGTTAGCTAAAGAGTTGGGTTGGATTGGGTCCCACAACTAATGAAACTAAATGGGCTGATATCATCTCTCTCGGGTCCTCGGATGAATTCGACGAAGAAGGAAGAATTGTTCGTTGAAATATCTAGTTTCCAAAAAGTCTATGTTTCGCGGTTTTCGAGAATATCAAGTTTTGGGTACAGATTTGGTGTGAAATGACTGTTTTACCCTCAAGGCTATGAAATCGGGTTTCGGGGCCTCGAATGGACACGGGATCAACATGAAAGTTGTAAGAATCCACAAGATGAATGCAACGGGCCAAAAGTACAATTTAAAACACGTCGGAAAATTTCACGAGAAAAGCAAAGCCGAAAAGGGAACCCCCAAAGGGCCCCACAAGCTATCAATCACTCCAAAAGGCCCAAAACTAGAATCAAGGCTATTCCAAACCCAACTAGACCAAAAACACTAATCAAGCTTAGCACTAAAACGCAACTTAATTAGCACTAATCGGGTTCACTCGGGTCGGGGTCTTACAGCGGACACTTGTGCGAAATTAAATAAGTTGTATATTGTTGATGTAGATAATCATCATTAATCATTGTTCACTAATGTCCCGATCCCGGATTCCCGGTCCGGGGTCGCGACAGGACCCCCAGACAGCGGATCAAACTGAAAGGACAATCCAAGCTCAGTGGTGTTTACTTAATTCATGAATGCACAAAACACGCGAAACACTATCAAACATGTCGAGATAAAAAGGGGAAAATCACTTATCAAAACACGATGAACACGACTAGCAAAGGCATAATTAATATGCATAACACGCTTAGGAAGTGATCCCCTTTTTCTTGAAACAAATCTTCAAAACAAGCTTATACTTGAAATCCAAAACTAGTACACGATGGTACTTATCGTACTAAAACGGAATTCAATTACGAAATCTGACAAGCATGTGTTAAGGCTACTAATTGACCTTTGTGTAATTGGGACCCCAATGTCGGAATATACAAGAATTGGTGTCCCCGAAGTTGGGTTGCATTTCGAAGTTTCATTTACACAAGGTCAAGTCAAAACCCTTAACATAGTCTAATTTTTTTTTTCAACCTTCAAGAAAATACACAACGAAATAATTCTTCTCCTGAATTTGGCATGTTCGCTCGAGCGGACTTTATAAGGTGATGACACTTCGCTCGAGCGAGACAGTTCGCTCGAGCGGATAATAAGTGCGCTCGAACGGACAGCTCTCTGTCTTACTCCAGATTATACAGAGGGAAGTTCGCTCGAGCGGACCATAAGGTCGCTCGAGCGGACAACTCTCTGTCTGCGTTCGGACCAAACAGAGGCTTGGTCGCTCGAGCGGACCCAAGGGTCGCTCGAGCGGACAAGCTTCTGCCTGTGCTCACAGAGTGCAGAAAATGCCTTTTTCTTGCACATCTTCCACTACATTTTTCTCCTCCTTCTCATCCATAAATCACATACAATCCCTTGAGCCTTCATGCTCACCAAGGGTTCATTTCCACCATGAGATGCCCATTTAATCCAATGAAAACAAGATCATGAAATTTATAAACAAATTCATATGCACAATTTCTAAGATAGCAATTTAATCAAAATACACATGCATCAATGAACCTATAAAGATTACTTGCCTTGCCCAATGCTAACAATCCTTCTCAAGCACTTCACTCAAGCTATTCCAACACTACAAGAAATCCCAAGAGAAAACCACTCAAAACTCAATCAAAATGGAAACAAAGAACTCATTTTAACAAAAAGGGTTTTCAAATGAAAAACAAGATCTTTAAGGAACCAAAAGACTTCATGAAAAGTATGGGTGGAAGTTCTTACCTAGAAATCCCAAAACAAAAGGGATGAAAACAAATGGAGAGCTTTCCCAACTTTAGCTTTTAAGAAGAAGACATCAATAGGAGGCTTAGGATGAGAGGAAGAAGATGGTAGCCTTGGAATCTTCTTTGGAGTCTTCTAGCTAGATCATGCATGGTGAGGAAGATGGAAAAGAAAAAGAGGGATTCCAGCCCTAGGTCAAGAGAGTTTCAGGAATTTTTGGTTTTAGAATGAAAGAGTAAAGGGGGGAAAGAGATGGGTTGACTTAAGACACTTGCAAGTGGGGCCCAAATGGCCAAATCTTGTATCAATAAAAACATGCTCTTGCGGGCCTCGAATGAACTCGACGAAGAAGGATGAAATGATCATCGAAATATCTAGTTTCCAAAAAGTATATTTTTGACATGGTTTTGAGATCTCGAAAATTGTGTCCAGATTTGTGCATAAAAGACAATTTTACCCTCTTTGGGCCAAAACATGGGTTTTTGGGCTTCAAACATGAATGGGCTTAAGAAGAAAGTTGTAACGCATAGAAAAATCATTCAAATGAAATCAAAATGACAATCACACGGAAACCGATACGATCTTCCCAGGCTTACACGGGCGCTTAGGCCTTCCTGAGTGTGTCTGACTAATACTAAACGTCATCAAAATTCCCAAAGCTATGTCCACGACTAGAACTAATTACTTTTAATCCAACGACAACTAAACCCACTTAGAACTAAACACATACTAATCGCACACAAATCGAATTGGTCTGGGTCGGGGTCTAACATCCTCCACCCCTTAGGATATTTGGTCCACCAAATAAATCAAACAATTACCTCTGGTAAAAGTGTTGGGATTGGTGTATGCCCTAAAGCCCACTGACTGCACTCACATCTCTGTTACTGGATATTTATTGGTTATTTAATAGAATGACATTTTTCTCTTATTACTTGTGTATATGTATGGTTGTGTAAGGCCCATTGTTTTCTAGTAAATGACTTGGGTGTGTAGTGGCTACACACAGAAAGGTCTGAGTCATGGACACTTGAAACAATAAACTTGTTCATAACTGAGAGATGGAGTTGGGCACTTTATCTTGGTATAAGTTATAGTGAGAAACTCTCCTGTGTTCAGGGTGACTTACCTTGGTCACGGGAGGTCTTTCCCGGATATATCTCACTAGTGCATGTGTCATGCATTGAACATGACCATTAAAGGTGTGATCTCTAAAATAGTACTATCACAGAGAGAGATCAAGTCACCTCTTGCTACTGAGTGACCAGTGGTCTTAATCTTGAGCATTTGTGGATGAACTGACGAAGTCAAGTTCTTGTGCTTTAATTCACTATGGGTGAGATCCTGTTCATGGGTCAACAGCTCTGTGTTTTGGGTGCTCGGGCTTGATCAGTTGGGACGTGCAAATGCAATATGGAATCTATGCCATCGTGTGATGGAATGATCGTCCCCTTAGAATTATCCGATTAATCATCAGAATCTAAGATCTTAGTATATGGATCTTCCATATGGATATTGAACTTGTGGGTCGCTCCCTGGATCAAGAGAATGATATCCGGATGATGATTAAGTCAAGGGTATGAAGTTCTAAGGATGAGATGTAATCAAGAAGGTAGATAGTACATCGGTTAACCTACTTGATTATGGATGTTACATAGAGGGGCATTGTGGTCATTGTACTTGGTAGGTCAAAGACAATCGTTAGTTTATGATGAGCTTAATTTGCAATTTAATATTTGTCCCTGGAGTGCAACCATAACTCTTTAGTGGAATGAGTTAGGGTTAAAATGATCTTAATGTTGCATGGGGTTAGCATGGACATTTTGGTCATTTTGGGAGCCAAGGGCAAATATTTCTTTTGGTCCCTCTTCTAGCCATCTTCCTATATTGGCATGGTTTCCTAATTTAATTAAATGATATGTGGTTGAATTAATTTTGTGGAAGAATAATTTTGAGTTTAAATTCAAATAGGCTTTTGATGGCATACATGAATTTAACTCTAGCTAAATTATTAACTTGTGGGCCATGGTGTGTTTATCTATCTTGTGGGCCAGCCATAAGGGGAGCCCCTTGTGTGAGGTTTCCAAGTTTAACTAGGTATCTTTACTTGGAAGGAAGAACTCCTCTTTGGGTAAGAATTCCTATAATTAAAGTTTAATAATTTTTGGTATCTTTAATTAGAAAGTGTTGCACAACTAAGGTGGCTGGTTGCTTATTTTATGGGATTGTTATTCCTATTAGAGAGAGGACTCATAAAGGAATGTGAACTTTATAAATATATGAGACACTACCCTGGGCGTGCAACACATGAAAAAAGAGAGAGGAATTAACCCTAGGCGTGGATTAATAGGAGCTCCATTGGCTGCCCAAGTCAAGAAGAAAAACTCACGCCCAGCCCATTGCTCTCTTCTTCTTCATTGGAGAGAGGAGATCAGGTCCTGGTCAGGTCCTGGACTTTTTCCACAAAGTGTAGTTCAGAAAACCCTTCTTGGAATCCATATTTTGATCCCACAATCAGAGCCAATCAGATTGGGTTGTGGAATAGAAGAGAAGATCAAAGGAAAAATCTGCTGCAGAAATTCCTGCAACTTACATTGCCGATTGCAGGCTGAGATCAGACCTTTGTAGCTTTCTTTTCAGAGATTTGAGGCATTCATATCATCAAGGTATTAGTCCTCTATCATCTCCTTGCTTTATACACATGTTGATCATGATTTCATGGAGTTTTTATGCATGTTTCATGGCTGAATAATCAGATTTGGTTTAGTTTTAAAAACAAGAAAAATCATATCAGCCATGGACGTCCAAGTTCAGATCTCTATAGCATGAACTTTCAAAAAGTTGGGGATACTTCCTCTGCACTTGCTCTCTCAATTCCCAGGTGGCTTCCTCTGGCTCGTGATTTTTCCAAAGTACCTTGACCCAATGAATAGTCCGGTTTCTCAATTCCTGCTCCTTGGTGTCAATGATCTTGATCGGCCTTTCCACATACGAGGCATCTTCCCGAATCTCCAAAGGCTCATGCTGTAGAATGTGTGCAGGACTAGAGACATATTTCTTGAGCATAGAAACATGAAAAACATGTGCACCCCGGAGAGTTTCGGCGGTAACGCAAGCCTATAAGCAACATCTCCAATCTTGCTCAAAATCTCATACGGACCAATAAACCTTCAAGACAATTTGCCCTTCTGTCCAAACCTCAAAGTCCCTCTAACTGGTGAGATCTTCAAGTACACTTTGTCACCCACTTGAAACTGCAATTCTCTTCTGCGAGTATCTGCATAACTCTTCTGCCTACTTCGGGCGATCTTCAACCGTTCCTGAATCAGTTTGACCATGTCACTTGTCTCTCCATGAAAACTACGCTCACCGACTTCTTCCCAGCAATCCGGAGTTCTGCATCTCCTACCATAAAGTGCCTCGAAAGGTGCCATACCGATGCTAGAGTGGTAACTATTGTTATAAGCAAATTCACAAAGTGGTAAGCACTCATCCCACTGAACCTTGAAATCCAATACACAAGCACGCAACATGTCTTCGAGAGTCTGTATCGTCCTTTCTGACTGACCATCTGTCTGAGGATGATAAGCTGTGCTAAACTGAAGTTTGGTACCCATCGACTCATGAAGAGTTTTCCAAAACTTTGAAACAAACCTACTGTCTCTGTCTGAAGTAATGGAGACGGGCTGACCGTGCTTACTAATAATCTCATCAACAAATAACTTCGCAAGCGGTGCCATATGCATCATGTTCCCTGTCTTCATCGGAATGAAATGAGCAGACTTTGTCAGCCGATCTACAATAATCCAAATTGCATTATTTCCCCTCTTGGTATTAAGCAACCCGGAAACGAAATCCATGGTGATGTGCTCCCATTTCCACTCCGGAATCTCCAATGGTTGTAACAGGCCTGGGGGCTTCTGATGCTCTGCCTTAATCAACTGACAAGTTAGACAACGAGACACAAAAGTTGCTATCTCTCTCTTCATGTTGTTCCACCAAAATCTATTCTTCAAATTGTGGTACATCTTCGTGCTACCCAGATGCATAGAATATCTCGTGTTGTGAGCTTCATTCATTATCTCATTCATCAAGTCATCCACATTTGGCACACACAACTGGTCACGAAAATACAATATCCCATTCACCATCTTGAAATCGGGACGTTCTGCGATAACCTCTACTATCTTAGCCAAGTCTGGGTCTTGCAACTGATTTTCCTTAATCTTCTGGATGAAGGTAGGTTCTGATACTGTCATGTTCGCTAACATAGCACCCAATCTCAGGGTTTGCACTTCTACACCCAACTCTTCAAACTACTGTAAGACACCCATTCCTCTCAAACTGGACATAACCACTGATTTCCTACTCAAAGCATCTGCTGCCACATTCACTTTGCCTGGATGACACTTGATTGGAAAGTCATAATCTTTGATATACTCCATCCACCGTCTCTGCCTCATATTCAAATCCTTCTGCGAGAACAAATATTGTAAACTTCGGTGATCTGAATGGACCTCAAATTTCTCTCCGTAGAGGTAGTGTCTCCACATCTTCAATGCGAAAACAACTGCTACCAACTCCAAGTCGTGAGTCGCATAATTCTTCTCATGGTCCTTCAACTGTCTCGAGCCATAAGCAATCACCTTGCCATCTTGCATCAATACACAACCCAGTCCCACATTCGAAGCATCTGTATAAACAATAAATCCGCCGTTGCTCGAGGGTAACGTAAGGATTGGGGCTGTGGTTAACCTTCCTTTCAACTCTTGAAAACTTGTTTCACACTGATCGGTCCACACAAATGGGACATTCTTCCTAGTCAATTTTGTCAACGGGGCTGCAATGGACGAACAACCTTGGACAAATCTTTTGTAGTAGCCTGCTAACCCAAAAAAGCTTCTAATTTCCGTCACACTGCTGGGCCTCACCCAATTGACAACTGCTTCTATCTTAGCTGGATCAACTGCTAAACCTTCTCTGGAGATGATGTGGCCTAGAAAAGCAACTTGCTCTAACCAGAATTCACATTTACTAAGTTTTGCATATAGCTGGTTGTCCCTCAAGAGCTGCAACGCTGTCCTCAAATGTTCTTCATGCTCCTTCTTACTCTTGGAATACACAAGGACATCATCAATGAATACTACTGTAGAGTGATCCAAATAGGGTGCAAAGACTTTGTTCATCAGAGCCATAAAGACTACGGGTGCATTTGTCAAACTAAAGGGCATCACTAAGAACTCATAGTGCCCATATCTTGTTCTAAAGGTTGTCTTCTAAACATCTGAGTCTCTAACTCTCAACTGATGGTACCCTGACCTCAAGTCTATCTTGGAAAAATAGGCCGCTCCTTGCAATTGATCAAACAATTCGTCTATCCTTGGCAATGGATACTTGTTCTTCACGGTCACATGGTTCAACTTCCTGTAGTCTATGCACATTCTCAAACTTCCATTCTTCTTTTTCACAAACAACACCGGTGCTCCCCACGGTGAAACACTTGGCCTAATAAAGCCTTTGCTCAAAAAATCCTGCAATTGGAGCTTTAGCTCACCCATTTCTGCTAGAGCCATCTTGTATGGTGCAATCGAGATCGGAGTTGTCCCTAGAAGGAGCTCAATTGTGAACTCAACTTCTCTAATTGGTGGTAAACCCGGGATTTCTTCTGGAAAAACATCCGGAAATTCACACACAATGGGGATATCCTCCACCCCTTGGGACTGTTTATCCTCCGTGATAAACGCAATAAATGCCTGGCACCCACTCTGAACTAATCTGCTTGCCTTCAAAACTGAAATAAACCCTGCCTAAGATTTTCTCATGTTCCCCTGAAATATCAATTCTGCCTGTGGTCCTTGGAATCTGAATGTGATGGTCTTACTAAAATAATCCATAGTGGCATGATATGCTTCTAACCAATCCATGCCTAAAATGACATCAAAATCATGCATGTCTAAAACAATGAGGTTGGCCGGTAAATTAACATCTCCTAACAAAACTGTACAACTAGGGTAATGGGTCCTACACACAACTTGCTTCCCTCTTGGAGTGGTCACTACTAAAATGTAATCCAACTCACTACATGGTGCATCAATCATCTTAGCAAAACTAGGAGATGAAAATGAATGTGTGGATCCAAGATCAAATAAAATCTGAGCTTCTACCCCCACAGACAAGGAGTTTACCTTCTACCACGTCTCCTGCAGCTGCAACGTCTGCACGGTTGAGATAATACAAACGTCCATGCATCTGTAGTCTGTTTGGTACTTGGTTCTGCCTTCCTTGGCCATGTCTGTTCTGCTGTGGAGGACGAGCATTCTGATTCTGTGCTGGTGGCCTAGCCTGCTGCTGCTGCTGAGGTGGTCTAATCTGATTTTGCACTGGTGCTTGGTTCTGAGGAGCTATTTGTCTCTGCTGCTGGTTTCTGTTCCCTTGATTCTGAAGTAATGGGCAATCCTTGATTGCATGGTTCATAGCCCCACATTTGAAACATGCACCCATGGCCTTACGACATTCATGTGTTTCATGATTCTTGCCACAATGTCCACATCCCTGTCTCACATGACCTTGTTCTTGCCTTGGCTTCTTGCTCTGCTGTTGCCTCTGATTCTGCTGCTGATAGTGCTGCTTCCTGTCTTGAACAATCATGTTATTAATATCTTCAAATGCATATGCCCGCTTGACTGCCTCATCATATGTAGCTGGTGGGACTACTCCTATGACATCTCTCATGATGATCGGATTCAACCCTTCCAAAAACTTAGTTATCTTCTTCCTTTCAGTGTCAATCGACTCGGTAGCATATCTAGCCAATCTTTCAAACTTGGTGACATAGTCTAGCATCGTCATGCTACCTTGCTTGAGCTACTGAAATTCAATAGCCTTCTGCCTCTTGACATGAGAGGTAATGTATTTATCTTGAAATTGTGTCTTGAATGCTGCCCATGCCTCTTCGTCAGCCATCACTGCATAAGGATCCTTGACTGTTTGCCACCACCGGTCTGCAAGCCCGTAGAATAGTGAAGCTTTGAGGTTGACCTTCTGTATACCCGTGCACATAAAGACATCGAAGATCTTCTCGGTATTGACTAGCCAGTCATCTGCCACTAACGGGTCCTCATTGCCTGAAAATTCTTTTGGTGCTCTCTTCCTAAATTTCTCAAACAGTGCATTAGGGTCAGGATCCCTATTTTGAATAACAATCTGTGGATCCACGGGTGGTGCTACATTCTTGTTCTGAAGTACTTCCAAGAGTTGCCTCTGAACTTGTGCCATTTCATCATCCTTTTTTGCTAACTGTTCTTGAAATCTTGCTTGGTTTTCATTAGCTTGCCTTTGTTGCGCTATCATTGCTTGCATAAGTTCCTGAAACTGTGTAGCTATTGGTGTCTAAGATGCATCTGACTCATTCTGTTGACTGCCTGAAGCATGATGGTTTGGAGTTTTTCTTGGAGGCATATTGCTGTAAAACAAAGAGTTAGTACACAATAATCATGGTACAAGGGTTTCTAAGGTCCTATACCAACAAATCTATTGAACTCACGAATCCTCGCCACATTCCTAAGACCTTTCTAGTTTCTTTTAAGTGCCTGAAACATGTCCCGCTCTGATACCAATCCTGTCGCGACCCCGGAACGGAACCCTGGGCCCGCGACGGTTGTTGTTATTGTAGTGTACATTGGAGATATACTTTCCCACAAGTTCCCGCGGTGAGGATTCCCAAAGACACACGGACTCTGGCTCACACGATCAAGTTTGTGGAAGCGTGTAGCAAAACAAGTCAAGATGAGCACCAATAAAATATTTAAGTGCTATAACAATTAATAACAAGACATAGTATCAAAGAAAGAAGCTAACATGGCATTCCCAACATAGTTCAAGTTATAAGACTAACACGAAAGTAAGTTAAGTTTTTGTTACTGTTGGAATATAGGTGGGCCTTCCAGACAGGTTTCAAAAACTTTTGACCCACTTGATGCAGGGATCAATTGTCTAGAATGCAACAAACCCAATCCAGGATGCAATCCCTCAAACTCATAAACCATGTACAGCAACATAACCTATCTAGAAGATAGAAAATAGCATCTAAACATGCAACCACGAAATCTACAGCATACAAGGATGTAGATATACCTTTGGAGCTTTGTAGTGCTCTAATGGAGAAGTTGAATTCTTTCTTTGATGATGAACACCTTCACTAATCAAATCAGAATCTCCAACACCCTTTGCTCTTCCACGCTTTGTCCCATATCAGATTCTCTTTTCTCAAGAAGATGGTGGGATCTCCAAGAGAAAAACCCTAAAGGAAGCTAGAAGAGGGAGAGGAAGAGAGGAGTGCAACTCTTGCACAATTAATGGGCTGGGCGTGAATCCCCATATGGATACATTAGCGGTCGTCCAAACACTCTCCTTTTCTCCTTTTAAAGCATTAAAGCCACCTCCTCTTACTAATTGAAATAGAAGTCTTACTTCCACTACAATTAGTTGCTTACTAAATCACAATTAGAAGTCTTACTTCAAATATGATTAGTAACTTCCTCTTTTACTAATTAAAATAGAAGTCTCACTTCCATTAATAATTAGTAACTTACTGTTACCACTATTAGAAGTCTCACTTCAAATAGAAATAGTAACTTTCTATTTCCTTTTAGAGTTCTACTATAATTAGTATCTTTCTAATATATTGGGCTAGCATGGAGACCACTAGGGATTCCTTAGAAAGCTGGCTCCAACTGGGACACGCGACCCCACATCTCATGTGCAATCCAGGCCCACAGTTAATTGCAAATAACTCCACTATATAAATGCAATTGCACTCCAGTCTTAGGAATATATTTCAATGAAGACCCTAAACTTCCCAATTACCACAAGTAGGCCCCTCTATCATTATCCATGGATCAATGGGAATAAATCTGTCTCATCCAATATTAGATCCACATCTCATTATCCTTGAGCCCCAATTAATTATAGTAATCATTTGCTACCGATCCAATTAACTCTTAATCGGAATGGGTGCGCACTTACCAATGATAAATCCATTAATTGGCACAAGGGGATAATGTAGATAGATTCCATCTTGATCATTGCATGTTCCCACAGTCCTACTACCATGTACCCAAGACACCGAGGTGTTGACCTACAGTTGGCCTCACTCATTGGTGACTCAAAGCAAATGAATAGACAGAAACTTGAGTTCATCAATGTCTCAGGATTGAGAGCCTATTGCTAGGGAATTATGAGAGTAATCCTTAAATCGAGACAGTATTTGATAAGGTACTTCTCATGGTCCTTCAATACATCCAATGTACCAGCACCGTGATCCAGAATCTTACATTCTGATGATCGAGACAAATCACACTATCTCATAGTGATCAAAGTGCTGCAACCTTGTCAGATGAGATGCCCAATCTCATCACTGGTTGTGAAGCTATTTTAAGTATAAGATTTGTGACACATATCTCCCGTATGTGGATCTCATCCATATACATATATCACATCTAATATACAAATGGGACTCGGTTCATCTCATGAACCATTATGTCATATATATTGGTCATGTACATTAAGTAATAAATCACCATTCATCTCATGAAAGGAAAGCATGATTATATTGATAAATAAAGAAATTAATCAATCTATTCATCATATACTGGTATTGAGACCATAAAACTAACAATCTCCCACTTGGGCTCAATGCCAGTCAGGGTTGCATCTCATGCCCATCCCATCTACATGTTGCTCAAAGACTTTGGTAGTCAAAGGCTTAGTAAAGGGATCTCCCAGATTATCTGCGGAGTCTATTTAGGTGATAGCAGTCTCACCTCTCTGCACAATCTCTTCGACCATGTGTAACTACATCTGTACATGTTTTTGGCTCCTGGGTTCCTTGGACTTATTGACTGCCCTGCTGTTATCACAGTAAACTGTGAACGGTTGTCTTGCCAAAAATACCACTACAAGTTCCATAAGGAATCTTTTGAGCCAATATGCTTCTTTAGTTGCTTCTCAAGCAGCTATGGCATAAACACATACCCAGAAGTTGATATCTTGAAATCCTTATCTGACATGAAGTCAGAATATGTGTAACCGACTGGAATTAACTCATTATTGCCATAAATCAACATGTAATCTCTAGTCCTTCTCAAGGATTTGAGAACACATCTTACAGCAGTCCAATGGTTAGGACCTGGGTTAGACTGATATCTGCTGATTAAGCCCAATGCATGACAGATATCCAGTATAGTATATAACATAGCATACTTGAGGCTACCAACACCCAAAGCGTATGGTATCCACCTCATCTGCTCCTTTTCCTCAGGTGTCTTGGGACACTGATTCTTGGAAAGGTGCACTCCATACCTGAAAGGTATAATACCCTTCTTGGAGTCTTGCATAGCAAACCGTACTAGTACC
The DNA here is from genome assembly GCA_038049695.1 of Cinnamomum chago. Taxonomy (NCBI): domain Eukaryota; kingdom Viridiplantae; phylum Streptophyta; class Magnoliopsida; order Laurales; family Lauraceae; genus Cinnamomum; species Cinnamomum chago. The sequence goes on along the minus strand of CP142455.1, from coordinate 50,562,390 downwards.
TTATCTATGTATGCATATTGGGATAAGCCTATCATCCTATTTATCCGGTCTCAATGGAGTTGGATCCCTAAGATGCGACTAGCTTCTCCCATGTCCTTCATATCAAAAGTCTTAGCCAACTAAACCTTTTACTGTTGACAACATCCATATACCACTCTCTAGGAGAAGGATGTCGTCGACTAGAAAAATTACCCTGCCTCCCTTACTTTTCATGTACACTCATGACTCATCCGGATTTTGACAAAAATCAACTGACTTGATTTCTTAGTCAAAACGAATGTTCCTGCTTCGGGATGCCTGCTTCAGTCCATAAATGGACATCTGCATGTTGCAAACTCTTTGCTCTTGGTTGTTTAGCTATAAAACCATCTGGCTGCATCATATAGATGTCTTCCTCAAGATGGTCGTTGAGAAACCCATCTTGACATCCATTTGCCAAATCTCATGATCGAGATTAGCCGCAATGGATAAGAGTATCTTGATGGACTTGAGCATGGCTACCAGCGAGAAGGTTTCCTCATAATCGATATCTTCTTTCTGAGTATATCCTTTCGCAACAAGCTTGACCTTTAAAGGTCTCAACTCTTCCATCTGGTTCTCTGTTTCTCTTGTAGACTCACTTGTAAGTCCACAAGTGTCCAGACCTGATTAGAGTACATAGACTCCATATCAGCTTTCATAGTATCTTGCCAATGTCCCGAATTAATGTCATTAATTGCTTCATCATAGTTACAGGGATCTTGTTCCGGTTCTTCCGGGACTGCCTCGTAAGACTCTCCCAAGAACGAGAACCTGTCAGGGGGCCTGACTATGCTCCCACTATGACAAGGCACTGGTGTAATTACTGGGTTAGGTAAGGGCGCTTCTTCCTTAGGTTCGGTCATACTATGATTTGGAATTGTTTGCTCTTGAATTTCTTCCAAGATCACCTTTTTCTAAAAGTTTCCGGTTTATCATATAATCTTCCTCCAGAAAAACCGCATTAGTGCTCACCATCACTTTTGCTCTCTGGGATTATAGAATAACCAAGCTTTAGTTCATTTAGGATATCCTACAAACGTGCATACTTCCAACTTCGCTTCCAACTGATCCATGTTAACCTTTAGCACATGTGCCGGACAACCCCAAATGTGTAAATGTTGTAGACTAGACTTTCGCCCGGTCCACAACTCCTGGGTAGTCTTAGGTATAGACTTAGATGGTACGAGGTTTAGTATGTACATCGCAGTATCCAAGGCGTATCCCTAAAAGGATATAGGTAATCCTGAGAAACTCAGTATAGACCTGATCATATCTAAAAGAGTCTGGTTCCTTCTTTCTGCTGCTCCGTTCTGTTGAGGCATCCCAGGAGCAGACAACTGGGATTAAATCCCATTTTCTGATAAGTATCCCATAAAATCAGCAGAGGGATATCCTCCCACTACTCTGACATTAATGGGTCCACACACATCAGTATACACTAATTCCAACAAATCTTTGGCCCTATTGCCCTTTGATGAAAGGGTCTTTTGGTCATTTTGCCTTCTAGACAGGATTCGTAGACAGGCATTGGTTCTACCACCAATGAAGGCAAGATACCACTTTCACTAGCCTGTCAATCCTGTTTAGGTTTATATGAGCTAGCCTCAAGTGCCAAAGTTTTGTTGGATTAGATGAAGGTGGCCTTCTCTTTAATGATGGTCTATTAATTGTTTCAGTATCATGTATCTCATACATTGTGGGATTAACAAATAAATTCCATTGATTACCTTGTCAGAATACAGAAAAATACCGTATCTCTTTATGACAATTTCAGTACCAAGAGTAATAGAATAACTCTTATTCACCATACTAAAAATTGAAATTGAATTCCGCCGTAAAGACGGTACATATAACGTGTCTGACAAAACCAATATATCATTTGAAAAACATAATGTAATAACTCCCACTAAAACATCCTCTGCCTTAGCATCAGATCCTAGGTTGTCAATGATTTCTCCGTCACTGAACCTCCTGGTTTCCCTGAACCCCGGCAACGAATTACATATGTGATCAGTTGCCCTGGAGTCCATACACCAAGATTCTGAAGTACCAGTTGCAAAACTAACTTCAGAAATAAGTGACTCAATCATACCCGAGGTCTTCTTCTTAGACAGATATTCTGGACAATTCCTTTTCCAATGTCCTGTCTTACCACAACGGAAACACTTTCCTTTTACTCCCGTACTCTTAGCCTTGGCCATACTACAAGTAGAACCATTCTCCACCTTAGGACCCTTAATGACTGATTTCTTCTTGCTTCCTCGGTATTTGCCTTTCGGCTTGGTCCTAGCAAATGACTTTTCTGTCATGAGGGAATTTTTCTCTTTCTTCATGATTTCCTCAGCCACTACCAGCTGGCGAGACAACTCAGCTATAGTCATTTCCAATTTATTATAATTGATCTCGAAATGATTGAAAGTGTCGCGACCCCGGACCGAGAGATCCGGGATCGGGACTAATAGTGATGTTAGGATGATCCACAACTGCTTAATAATACCATATGATTTATTTAATTTCCCACAGGTGTCCGCGGTGAGGATATCATAACCATAATTGAATATTTCTGTTAAATGCGGAAGCATGTAGCAAATCAAATAGTCAAACCATCCTTGGTCATAAAAACAATAATACCAGACTAAAATATTGTATCAGAATGAGCAATGATTTATAGCATGTTTCCCAATGGTTGTTAAAGTTAGACAAAATATCATTTAATTACATTCCCAAAAATAGAGGCCAACAAAGGCCAATGTACACAAAACAACCACCCAAAAGAATGGTTAAATAGTTCCCCTCAAAATGTTACGCTTCTCAAAGCAATCTGATGTCTACATGACATCGTCAGCACGCCACTCGACTAGAGGTCGCGGCGCGCCTACCGCCTCCTCCGGCTCCTCCTCAAGGAAGCCGACAACGGGACCTGAGTACCAAAGCAAAGGGTCAGACACGACGGTCTGGCAAGAGAAAGCAAGGATACAACAATATCTAATACAAGAAAATCTCTGGCAAAGCGTATAAATCTGAGTTAAGCAAGAACTCTCATAAAATAGATAAATCAATTGCAATGAACAAGTAAACAATATAAAACATATCAGGTATCCAAGGATTCGGGAACTAACAAGGTGGCAATCACATAAAGCTAAGTCCTCTGTCACTAAAGTGACAACAATATCACGGGACGTTGATCTCTATCACACAAATAAAACATATCAGGTATCCAAGGATTCGGGAACTAACAAGGTGGCAATCACATAAAGCTAAGTCCTCTGTCACTAAAGTGACAACAATATCACGGGACGTTGATCTCTATCACACAAGGTGAGGAGAAACAACGTATACATATATACAATATAATTATACAGGAACGGGACCACGGTAGCGAACCGGGTATCGGGACGGGACCACGGTATTAGACCGGGTATCGGGATCCAAACTGCAGCTGGCGGGACGGGAGAGGGATTTCCAAGTCAGTGGATCAGACTGACAAGGTATCCAAGCTTAGCGATGCCGACTCATAGGATAAAACCAATCGAGGCATATCAAGTATTCAAGTACAGTAAATAAACGGTAAAACGGGGGTGCTCAAGGGCACACTGTCTTTCCATATCGGGCAATACATTTCGGGGCAATTCACTGTTACTATTGTAGCTCCAAAGCTTTCGAGAAAACAAGTCATGCGATGAAATTCCTGGGAATGAGGTGAAACAATACACTATAATGAAATTCGGGTAAAATATCAATTTAGAAATCCAATTAAGTGAATAGGGGTCCCGTATGTCTATTATAGCCCTTACTTGGTACTCTTTGAGTTTTGAGACATTCCGGGCTCCTTATGCACTCCTACGATTTTTCCAAAATTTCGAATGACATATTTGTGATATGGTTTCTTTCTCGGATGGCATCAAGCAATGCCTAGTGAATCCCCTTCGATTGACAAAGCTCAACGCTCGAACGAACCGGAACAGCTGACCGCGGCGGTCCCAAGGGTCGCTCGAGCGGACAAGCTTCTGCCTGTGCTCGCAGAGTGCAGAAAATGCCTTTTTCTTGCACATCTTCCACTACATTTTTCTCCTCCTTCTCATCCATAAATCACATACAATCCCTTGAGCCTTCATGCTCACCAAGGGTTCATTTCCACCATTTCACACATTTAATCCAATGAAAACAAGATCATGAAATTTATAAACAAATTCATATGCACAATTTCTAAGATAGCAATTTAATCAAAATACACATGCATCAATGAACCTATAAAGATTACTTGCCTTGCCCAATGCTAACAATCCTTCTCAAGCACTTCACTCAAGCTATTCCAACACTACAAGAAATCCCAAGAGAAAACCACTCAAAACTCAATCAAAATGGAAACAAAGAACTCATTTTAACAAAAAGGGTTTTCAAATGAAAAACAAGATCTTTAAGGAACCAAAAGACTTCATGAAAAGTATGGGTGGAAGTTCTTACCTAGAAATGCCAAAACAAAAGGGATGAAAACAAATGGAGAGCTTTCCCAACTTTAGCTTTTAAGAAGAAGACATCAATATGAAGCTTAGGATGAGAGGAAGAAGATGGTAGCCTTGGAATCTTCTTTGGAGTCTTCTAGCTAGATCATGCATGGTGAGGAAGATGGAAAAGAAAAAGAGGGATTTCAGCCCTAGGTCAAGAGAGTTGCAGGAATTTTTGGTTTTAGAATGAAAGAGTAAAGAGGGGAAAGAGATGGGTTGACTTAAGACACTTGCAAGTGGGGCCCAAATGGCCAAATCTTGTATCAATAAAAACATGCTCTTGCGGGCTCGAATGAACTCAACGAAGAAGGGTAAAATGATCATCGAAATATCTAGTTTCCAAAAAGTATATTTTTGACATGGTTTTGAGATCTCGAAAATTGTGTCCAGATTTGTGCATAAAAGACAATTTTACCCTCTTTGGGCCAAAACATGGGTTTTTGGGCTTCAAACATGAATGGGCTTAAGACGAAAGTTGTAACACATAGAAAAATCATTCAAATGAAATCAAAATCACAATAACACGGAAACCGATACGATCTTCCCAAGCTTACACGGGCGCTCAGGCCTTCCTGAGTGTGTCTGACTAATACTAAACGTCCTCAAAATTTCCAAAGCTATGTCCAAGACTAAAACTAATTACTTCTAACCCAACGACAACTAAACCCACTTAGAACTAAACACATACTAATCGCACACAAATCGAATTGGTCTGGGTCGGGGTCTAACAAACCTTGTCAGATGAGATGCCCAATCTCATCACTGGTTGTGAAGATATTTAAGTATAAGATTTGCGACACATGTCTCCCGTATGTGGATTTCATCCATACAGGTGTTTTACATCTAGTATACTTGTGGACTCCGGTTCATCTCATGAACTATCATCTCATTCGTATTGGTTATGTGCAAACCAGTAATGAAACACCATTCATCTCATGAAAGGAAATTGATAAATAAATTAATTTATTACATCAACTAATGGATTGGGACCATATAAACTAACAATCTCCCACTTTGGCTCAATGTCAGTCAGGGTTGCATCTCATGCCCATCCCATCTACATGTTGCTTAAAGACTTTGGTGGTCAAAGGCTTAGTAAAGGGATCTTCCAGATTGTTCGCTGATGCTATCTTAGTGATTGCAATATCACCCCTCTACACAAGCTCTCTGACTACGTGATACTTCCTTTGTACATGCTTTTGGCTTTTATGTCTCCTGGGTTCCTTGGACTAAGAGACTGCCCCACTGCTGTTGCAGTAAATTGTGAGCGGTTGTCGAGCCAAAGCTACCACTCCAAGTTCCAGAAGGAATCTTTTGAGCCATATTGGTTCCTTAGCTCTTCACAAGCCGGTACATATTCAGCTTCCGAGGTGGAATCAATGGTACATTCCGGTTTAATAATCCTCCAACTGATAGCTCCGCCACCAAGCATAAACCCATAACAAGAGATGGATTTCCTGGAATCCATATCTGACATGAAGTCAAAATCTGTTATCTCACTTGAATCAGTTCATCACTTTGTTAGTTTGTATGGTCTCAATCCATCAGTTGATGTAATAAATTGATTAATTTCTTTATTTATCAATAAAATCATGCTTTCTTTTCATGAGATGAATGGTGATTTATTACTTAATGTACATGACCAATACAGATGACATAATGGTTCATGAGATGAATCGGGTCCCATTAGTATATTAGATGTGATATATGTATATAGATGAGATCCATATAAGGGAGACATGTGTCACAAATCTTATACTTAAAAATATCTTCACAACCAGTGATGAGACTGGGCATCTCATTTGATAAGGTTGCAGCACTTTGATCACTATGAGATAGTGTGATTTGTCTCGATCATCAGAATGGAAGATTCTGGATCACGGTGCTGGTACATTGGATGTATTGAAGGATCATGAGAAGCACCTTATGAAAACTGTCTCGATTTTAAGGTATGCTCTCATAATTCCCTAGCAATAGGCTCTCAATACTGAGACATTGATGGACTCAAGTTTCTATCTATTCATTTGCTTTGAGTCACCAATGAGTGAGGCCAACTGTAGGTCAACACCTCGGTGTCTTGGGTACGTGGTAGTAGGACTGTGGGAATATCCAATGGTCAAGATGGAATCTATCTATATTATCCCCTTGTGCCAATTAATGGATTTATCATTAGTAAGTGCGCACCCATCTCGACTAAGAGTTAATTGGTTGTTACTGATGATCACTGTGATTAATTGGGGCTCAAGGATAATAAGATGTGGATCTAAGATTGGATGGGACAGATTTATTCCAATCGATCCATGGATAATGATGGAGGGGCCTACTTGTGGTAATGTGGAAGTTTAGGGTATTCATTGTAATTTATTTCTAAGATTGGAGTGCAATTGCATTTATATAAATCCGGAAAAGCCTCCCGTGACTAAGGTAAGTCACCCTGAATATAGGAGAGCATCTCACTATAACTTATACCAATATGAAGTGCCTAACTCCATCTCTCAGTTATGAACCAGTTTATTATTTCAAGTGTCTATGACTCAGACCTATCTGTGTGTAGCCACTACACACCCAAGTCATTTACTAGAAACAATGGACCTTACACAAACATACATATATACATGCAGTAAGAGAAAAGAATAATTATAATAAATAACCAGTAAATATCCAGTAACAAAGATGTGAATGCAGTCAGTGGGCTTTAGGGCATACACAAAACCCAACAAACTCCCACTAGCACTAAAGATCACTACTTCCTAACCTAACTCCCATAGACTCAACATGAGAACTGAACACTTTCTCAGTAAGAGTCTTAGTAAAAGGGTCAGCTAAGTTATTGGCAGAGGCAATCTGCTCCACCACTATTTCTCCTTCTTGGATGAACTCCCGGATCAAGTGGTACTTTCTCTTAATGTGTTTGCCTTTCCTGTGATTCCTTGGCTCTTTGCTCTGTGCTACGGCACCGGTATTGTCACAGTACATGACAATCGGTTTCTGTACGGTAGGAACAACTCCCAATTCCAATAGGAATTTTCTGAGCCATACAGCTTCCTTTCCTGCTTTCGCTGCCGCCACATACTCTGCCTCTATGGTAGAATCAGCAGTACAATCTTGCTTGACACTTCTCCATGATATAGCTCCTCCTGACAGAGGAAAAACGTATCCTGAGGTAGACTTGCTGGCATCTCTATCAGACTGGAAATCAGAGTATGTATACGCCAGAGGCGTCAGATCATCTGCTCGATAGGTGAGCATATAATCTTTCGTTCTCCGAAGGTACTTGAATATATGCTTAACAACTGTCCAGTGCACAGGTCCAGGGTTTGACTGATATCTGCTAACCATGCCAACAGCAAAGCAAATATCGGGTCTCGTACATAACATTGCATACATGAGGCTTCCAACAGCGAATGCATATGGAACTCTCCTCATGTTTTCTATCTCCTCAAGTGTCTTAGGACATTGATCTCGAGATAGTGGTACTCTATGTCTAGAGGGTAATAAACCCTTCTTGGAGTCATGCATGTTAAACTTGACCAAAATCTTCTCAATATATGAAGATTGAGATAAGGCTAGTATCTTATTTTTGCGATCTCGCAAAAGCTTGATCCCTAAAACATATCTCGCCTCACCCAAATCCTTCATCTGAAATTGAGATGATAACCAAACCTTAGTGGATGACAACATACCTACATCATTTCCAATGAGCAATATGTCATCCACATACAGAACCAAAAATGCAACTGCGTTTCCATTTCCTTTCTTATACACACATGGTTCATCAACGTTTTGATCAAAGCCAAAAGATTTGACTACCTGATTAAACTTGATGTTCCATGCTCTAGATGCTTGCTTAAGTCCATAAATGGACTTTTTAAGCTTACAAACCATGTTATCTTGGCCACTGGCAATGAAACCCTCTGGTTGCATCATATAGATGCATTCGTTGAGACTTCCGTTAAGAAAAGTTGTCTTGACGTCCATCTGCCATATCTCGTAGTCATAATGACATGCGATGGCTAAGAGAATCCTTATGGACTTGAGCATGGCCACTGGCGAGAAGGTTTCCTCATAATCGATACCCTCTTTCTGAGTATATCCTTTCGCCACCAGTCTCGCTTTGAAGGTCTCAACCTTCCTATCCACTCCTCTCTTCCTCTTGTAGATCCACTTGCACCCTATGGGTTTAATTCCTTCAGGTGCATCTACAAGATCCTAGACCTGATTGGAATACAAAGAATCCAATTCAGACTTCATTGCTTACTGCCACATGTCAGCATCCGTATTCGTTACTACTTCATCGTAACTAGCAGGATCCTCAATTAGATCCTCGGAGTCTGTCTTAAAAGACACTCCTAGATATCTGTCTGGCTGTCTAGGAATTCTCCCACTACGACGAGGCTCCGGAGTGTTAAAAGGAATATCCTGTTCATCTACCGACTTAGGATCTGGTACAGGTGTTGCAGGAGATCCCAGAAGAATCTCCTCAAGTGTTTCTTTACAACTTAGCTCTTGGTGCATCATGCAATCATCCTCCAAGTATCTAGCATGAGTGCTAATAAGTACTTTCTGCTCCTTTGGATGATAGAAGATGCCACCTCTTGTTCCCTTAGGATACCCAATGAAATGGCACATTTCTGATCTTGGTTCCAGCTTAGTAGCTTTATCATTCAGTACATAGGCTGGGCAACCCCAAATGTGGATATGTCTTAAACTGGGTTTTCGACCTGTCCATATTTCTTGCGGTGTCCTAGGCACTGATTTAGAAGGGACTAGATTCAAAATGTATGTTGCTGCTTCTAGGGCATATCCCCAAAAAAATATGGGTAGGGTTGCATGACTCATCATGGACCTTACCATATCTAGAAGGGTACGATTTCTTCTCTCTGCTACACGATTTTGCTGGGGGTGTACCCGGTGCAGTCAACTGAGACACAATCCCATGTTGTGTGAGGTACTCTTTGAACTCACCCAGGAGGTACTCGCCACCTTGATCAGATCGAAGGGCTTTGATATGTTTACCTAATTGTAGCTCCGCCTCAGCCTTAAATTGCTTGAATTTATCAAAGGACTCATACTTGCGTCGCATTAAGTACACATATCCATACCTAGAGTAATCATCAGTAAAGGTGATGAAATACTCATAACCTCCTCGAGCTGGTTTGCTCATAGGACCACACACATCAGTGTGAACCAATTCTAACAATTCCTTCGACCTTAGTCCCTTTGAAGAGAACAACCTTTTGGTCATCTTTCCTTTGAGACAAGATTCGCACTGAGGCAATGGTTCGAGATCTAATGAACTCAAGGGCCCATCCTCTACCAACCTCTGAATCCGTTTTAGGTTAATGCGACCCAAACGCAAGTGCCAAAGATAAGTGTCATTGGTTGAAGATACCTTCCTCTTAAGGGAAGTTGAGCTTTCTAGTTGTATATTATGCAGTGTGGGAGCAATAGGATATATATAAAATAAGTTGTTATGCATTCTACCGGAACATATAATGTTTCCATCTCTACTGATATCAACACCAAAATGGAAAGAAACTGAATAATTAAATTCAATAAGACTGGAAACTGAAATTAAATTCTTCCTCATCTCCGGAACATAGAGAACATTATTTAAAACTAATATCCTATTGTTTAAGAAATGTAAAGTAACATCTCCCACTGCATCTGCCCAAACTTTGGTTCCAGTTCCAACTCTGAGGGCTAACTCGCCTTTCTTAAGCTTCTGCATTCTCTGAAACCCCTGCAATGAGTTGCAAATATGATTAGTGGCTCCAGAGTCTACTATCCATGAATCAGTAGAATCAACCACAAAACAGGTTTCAATGTAGTAGGAAAGAGATATACCTTTCTTAGCAGAGGTCAGGAACTTGGGACAATGTTTCTTCCAGTGACCTTTAAGGCCGCACTTCAAGCATTTTCCTTTGGGCTTCTCACCTGTACCCTTGTCCTTCTTCTTACCAGCATTGCCCTTTTTCTGTCCCTTTCCCTTATCCTGCTTCTTCTTGAATTTCTTCCCTTTCGGGTTCAATTTAGAGGAAGACTGGAAAAAGTGAGCTTGGGCTTTGGGCTTCATGATAGCCTCTGCCGCCTGGAGTTCTTTCATTAACTCTGGTAAAGTCATGTCCATCTTGCTCATACTGAAATTGAGCTTGAACTGGTTGAAAGAGTCCGGCAGAGTTTCGAGAATCATATCAGTCTGACTCTCTGCATCAATCTCAGCCCCTAGGATCTCAGCCACATTGAAGCAATCCATCATCTTGAGCATATGCTCTCTGACGGGTGTTCCTTCAGCCATCCTATTATTCATGATTGTCCTTATAGCAGCTTGCCTAGCTGGCCTGCTTTTGTCTGCGAACATCTCAGACAAGGACAACATGATGTCAGAAGCTGTGTCCATATGCTCGTGCTGTGTTTGCAACACGTTGGACATGGAAGCAAGCATGTAGCATTTAGCCATGCTATTCGCTTTCTTCCATTTCTTTTCAGCCTCTTGCTGGTCATCTGTAGAATTATCATTAATCGCAGGACAAGGTTCCGTCAAGACATACTTGTACTCCTCTGCAGTAAGTACTATGTCAAGATTCCTTTTCCAGTCCACGTAGTTCGGACCAGTAAGTTTGTTCTCACGTAAAATACTCATCAACGGGCTAAAAGAACCCATGTCATCTCTCTGGATATAAAAATGTTTATTATTAGACGGGCAGTATATATGTAACATGTATATGGTGCCTGTAATAGAAGGAAAAACAGGCATTGCTAACTTTTTACATTATTAACCCTTATCATAATGTATCAGTGTCTCAACCTCCTCATAGACCCTCCATCGAAGGGATGGCCGAGTCTATAGTCACGTTGAGTAAAGCCTCGCTTATTTGGATTAACATTATCTGGGTTTAGCATATCCAGTGATAGTCCAATCACTGATTGGTTTAGCCTCATATGACAAATAACACTAACTCCTAGGGAGAGGTTATTACCGTCTTGTGTCAAGTGTGTTACCATCTCTTATGAAATTTCCCAGAATGTCTATGACTTGAGTCCTTCGATGGAAGTGACTTTAATCAAATCTTGAAGTGAACTTTAGTAAAAAGCTCCACCGAAGGGATGCCCGCTCCTACCAACACTTCATCGACATTCTATAGAAGTGATCTTTAGTAAAGAACTCCACCGAAGGGGTGGCCGCTCCCACTAACACCTCATTATGAATATTCACATAAGTTCACCTACTAACCCCTTGAAGCGATCTTTAGTAAAGAACTCCACCGAAAGGGTGGCCGCTCCCACTAACATTTCATTGAGATAGCATGAACCGAAAATGGAAGGCCGTGGGGTTTTTCCAAACCCCTCTCCCACTTGATTATTTATCACTAGAGTTTTAAAACACTTTTGACCTTAACATCGTTACTCAAATCCTGTTTGAATCTAGCAAACTTAGTTAACACTTTTCATGACTCAATTGCTTAAGTCATCTTAAAAATAAATAACCTTTGCTTTAAAACATATTGAGTAAAGATCCTGGGACCTGTGGGTTATGGGCCCACTAAGGTAGCAACGTATTAGATTTTAGTTTGGCCTCTATTGGAAAACAAGGGTACCAAGAAAAACTAAACCCTAACCAATTTTAAATCTTAGACAAAGAAGGGTGCTGGTCTAAGTTCCATTTAAAAACAATCAGCCAAACAAATCTGATCTAATATAGAAAGAACCCAATTTTAAAAACCTAGTGGTGGCCATGTTACTAGGTGATAAACATAGCAATTATAGCAATTATATAAAGCAATAAAAATAATGCAATCCTTGATGGCTCCCTGCTCTTAGGACGTCAAATCCTTATCGAACTAGCACATCAAAATTAGATCTCCTCTTGCACCAAGAAGCCTTGTCTCCTCTATCACCAAGGATCCCCTTAACTTGCAACCATGCAATCTTTGAAGCTTTCTTCTCTTGCTTGATGATATAAAAATAAATTTACATACAAGCAAACCATGAAAAACAAAACCAAAAGATTACATTGGAAGTCCCTATGCTTTTCAACAAAGCTACATCAAATCGAGTTGGAAAAATAAATTAAAATTACAATTTCCAATTAATAAAAACACATCCAAATCCATACAACATTCATACGAACCATCAAGGATGCATATATGGCTGCATACAAAGAGGTTAGTGCATTCAAAGTGCAGTGTACAGCACTATACAGTATCCTGGAAAAATTCCAGCAACCTGGAAAGATTCCTGCACACCTATCATGCACTAAACAGTATCCTGGAAAAATTCCCGCACACCTATCATGCACTAAACAGTATCTTAAAGGGTGCCACCATGCCCTTAATTAAGTTAGGATTAATATAAACACATCATGGGGTCATGATTTCACATGGAGAGGCTTTGATACCATTGAAAGATTATGCGTTTCAGATCTGAATGTAGGGACATCCATGGCTGATTTATGGAACGTCCAAAAGGATCTGAACTGGGCAGCGAAAAAAAGCCATAAAAACGCATATAAACTCCATGAAATCATGATCAACATGTGTCTAATGAAAGGAGATGAAAGAGGACTAATACCTTGATGATATGAAGGCCTCAAATCTCTGAAACTAAAGCTCCAAAGGTCTCATCTCAGCCTGCAGTCAGCAATGCAAGTTGCAGGAATTTTCTGCAGTAGCTTTTGCTTTGATCTTCTCTTCTATTCCACAACCCAATCTGATTGGCTTTGATTGTGGGATCAAACTATGGATTCCTAGATGGGTTTTCTGAAATATAATTTGTGGAAAAAACCCAGGACCTAATCTCCTCTCTTCAATGAATGAAGAAGAAGAGAACCATGGACGTGTGTCTCTTCAATTTCTTTTGGGCAGCCAATGGGGCTTCTTATTGTTGCACGCCTAGGGTTGTTATTCACTCCCTCTTGTTACACACCTAGGGTAGAGAGATCTATGTAAAAATTTTATATTCCTTTTTAGTTCTCTCTAATAGGAATGACCATCCCATAAATTAGCAATCAACTACCTTAGGGGTGCAACACTTCCTAATTATAGATACTAAAATTTAGTAAACTTTAATCATAGGATTTTTTACCCAATGAGGAATTCCACCTTCCAAGTAAAGATACCAAGTCAAAGTTGGAAACCTCACACAAGGGGCTCCCATTATGGCTGGCCCACAAGATAGATAAACGCACCATGGCCCACAAGTAAATAATTAAGCTAGAGTTAAATTCATGTATGCCATCAAAGGCCTATTTGAATTTAAACTAAAAATTATTTTTCCACAAAAATTAATTCAACCTCATTTCATCTAATTAAATTAGGAAACCATGCCAAAATAGGAAAATGGCTAGAAGAGGGACCAAAAGACATATTTGCCCTTGGCTCCCAAAATGACCAAAATGTCCATGCTAACCCCATAGCAACATTTAAGATCATTTTAACCCTAACTCATTCCACTAAAGAGTTATGGTTGCACTCCAGGGACAAATATTAAATATGAAATAAGCTCGTCAGGTAATGACATTCGTCTTCGACCTACTAAGTGAAATGACCAAAATGCCCCTCTATGTAACATCCATAATCAAGTCAGGTTATCCGATGTACTATCAACCTTCTTGATTATATCTCAACCTTAGAACTTAATATCCTTGACTTAATCATCATGCGGATATCATTCTCTTGGTCCAGGGAGCGACCCACAAGTTCAATATCCATATGGAACATCCATATACTAAGATCTTAGATTTTGATGATTAATCGGATAATTCTAAGGGGACGAATACTCCATCACAAGATGGCATAGATTCTATATTGCATTTGCACGTCCCAACTAATCAAGCTCGAGTACCCAAAACACAGAGCTGTCGACCCATGAACAAGATCTCACCCATAGTGAATTAAAGTACAAGAACTCGACTTCGTCAGTTCATCCACATATGCTCAAGATTAAGAGTACTGGTCACTCAGTAGCATAAGGTGACTTGATCTCTCTCAGTGATAGTACTATTTTAGAGATCATACCTACAAATGGTCCTGTTCAATGCATGATGCATGCACTAATGAGATACATCCGGAAAAGCCTCCCGTGACTAAGGTAAGTCACCCTGAATATAGGAGAGCATCTCACTATAACTTATACCAAGATGAAGTGCCCAACTCCATCTCTCAGTTATGAACCAGTTTATTATTTCAAGTGTCTATGACTCAGACATATCTGTGTGTAGCCACTACACACCCAAGTCATTTACTAGAAACAATGGACCTTACACAAACATACATATATACATGCAGTAAGAGAAAAGAATAATTCTAATAAATAACCCGTAAATATCCAGTAACAGAGATGTGAATGCAGTCAGTGGGCTTTAGGGCATACACAAAACCCAACACCCGACGTCTAGATGACATCATTGGGCTGCCATTCACGCTCAATAGGCTGCCCTATAGCCTCCTCCTCGTGCTCCTCCTCAGGGGCAACGAAACGTGGATCTGAACACCAAAACGAAAGGGTCAAAGACAACGGTTTGGAGGGCAAAAGAATGAAGTATAATCATGCTATAACAAAGTAATTTGGAAAGTTCATAAAACAACAGGTACGATGAAGAAAAGTTAAATAAAACAAAGTTAACCAATGACAATAACACTTATAAGATCCCATGAAATCATGATGACCATTCAGAACAATTCCTTGGCAAAACAATACTTGGCGAAAACAATATTTGGCAAAATAATACTTGGCGAAATAATACTTGGCAAAACAATACTTGGCGAAACAAAATTTGGCAGAACAATACTTGGCGAAACAATACTTGGCAAAATAATACTTGGCGAAACAATACTTGGTAACCACATGGAGCAACATTCTCTGTCACCCGAAGTGATGAGAGCACTCAAGATTCTCCGTCACGAAATGGTGAAGGGAGACACTATCATAAATTGTAGTAACCCAGTAAAACTGAGAACCACACACGAGTCCCGCCGCTGAACTGGCTAAATAAGCAAGCAAGCACGTACGTATTTTCCAAATTAATGTTGGACAAGATTTAAGGACCCAAGGCGGCAGATCAGACCTGCAATGGTCGTCCAAGCTCGACCCCCGCCGGGGGACACCCCCGGACCCCCTTTGCGAAGTGCATGTTTTAAAAGAGTGGCAACCTTTGGCATCTTGTTTTTCCATTGTGGTTTGGTAACCTGGTTTTGTGAGATGGTTTGTTATATGGATACTAACTTGCAGGTGATAATGTCCTCTCCATGTCGCCCATAAGACTTTTACTTTGTTTTTATGGTTATTGGTTTATTTGAGGCTAAGTGTAAAGGGCATCATGGTTTCCTTGGTTTCCCGCAAAAGGGCAAGGCATGGTGAATTTTTCTATAGCCCTTTTATTTCCATGTAAGTCTCATTGTAGAGACATAGGAATTTATGGAAATTCTGGAGATGTCCGAGCCGAAGAAGGAAAGTGAAGTTGGACTCCTAATCAAAGAGTTTGAAGATTACCAAAAGCCTTTTGGAGATGCCCAAAGAGTTTGAGGAATCCCAAAGTTTTGAAAAGTCTAGAAGTCTATTCCGCTTGGGCCATGTGGAGGAGAGGACTAGATTCTATTTTTGCTCTTTCTATTTGTGGATGGTTGCTTTTATAGAATAATTCCAAATCTGATCCAAACATAGCAATTTCCAAACTTGGTCAAATCAAATTAATTATTTGGAAAGAGTTCTAATTAGAGTTGATGGGCCTATGAGATGGATCCATTGATAACACTAATTTAAGAAACTAGGCTTTTCATAAAATAACTTGACTTAGAACCAATCATTGGTCATATCATGAGATGATTTGATGTTTATATATGTGGGCCCATCTACCTAAAAGAAAATCCTCAATTCTAAAATATTAAGTGGGAGCGGGGCATTTATATTTAGAAATCCCCATGGTTTTCCACCATAGGTCCATTGTAAGGAAAGTAATAGCCTTGTGCAATCTTGAGAATGATCGTTCCCCACGGAGGGCTTTTACTTTTCTGGTTACTAGATATGGATCTCCTATGGATAGTGTTGGTGATGTTAGGGATTTTGTGCATTGCAGTTTGATGGATGCATTATCATTTTATCATCATTTGAATTTTCACACATGCATTGATTTAAAAAATCTTGAAATCTTGATTTACACATGCAATGGTTTTTAGACTTGTAAAAATACTGATTTATGCATTTTTGATTTTAAACTTGGATGCAATTAGTTTTGAAAAGATATTTTATGAATTAAGCAAGCCTATGAGTTTTAAATCTTTCAAATCATTTTAGGCTTTTTATGTTTCATGTTTTTAAACCTCGTAGTTTGATTTAAATCATGATTCCAAGCTTGATTCAGTGGCCCAAAATTCCCCTCCACGAATTACTTTGAAATATGCAATTTTAGGGAAATTTGGTCCCTGGGCTCGGGTCGACCTGCAGTGTGCTTGGTCGACCGAGCCCATGGACCCAGTCGACCGAGCACACAGCTGGTCGACCGGGTAAAGAGCCGTTGGAGCTCTTTTCAAACGGTCAAATTTATGACCGTTGAAGCCCATGTCGGCCGGGAAGGGTGCAGGTCGACCGGGGACATGCAAGAACTCAATTTTTGAGTATAAATACAAGTTCATTCCTTTGAAAATTTGAGGAACTAAGAGGCCCTCCTTGAGATGTTTTGAGACCAATCAAAGGGGAATGAGATAAGGGATGATGGGGGTCATTTGGAAAGCTAAAGCTTGGTTCCATTGAGTTAAAACACTAAGTAAGCTTTACTTTTCTTAACCATATGTTTTCATGCTTTGCTTTATTATTGATAAATCTTTTCTAGCATGTTAAACTATGATGTGTTGTGTCCTTAACATGTATATGTTTTGAATTGATATATTTTTTTGGATGCATCACCTTGATTCAATGCAAGTAGTACTTAAATTGGTATATCTAAGTAAATCATGTTAATGAAAACATCTTTGAAGATTTATGTAATATGATTCCTATACTTGGTTGAATCTTTGGTTGTTGTTTTTCATAATAAGAAAATCACTTTCAAATCTATCTTTTGTTTTGGATTCAACAACTTCACAAATCATATGTACTTTTGTTTTAAAGTTTCACAACTTGTTTCACATTGATAGGCATATCATTTTCAAGTTGAATGTTTAATTACATATGATTTGTCCCCTAACTTCAATCAAATCTATTTTTGTGTTTACACTTTCAAATGCTTTTAGCATACATATATTGAATTACATTGTTAATTTGATTGAAATCCCTATGCATCACATGTTGTGTTCTTAGAATTTCACAACTTGTTTAGAATACATAGGTATATCTTTTACAAGTTATTTTTAACATGTGATTAGCATTCTTTTCTCAATCATAAATGTTTTTATGAGCTAAAACTTTTAAAAGCCTTTGGCATACATTTATGAGTTTTCATTTTCAAATTGATTGAGGACATCATACATACACATTGTGCATTCATCTTTGCACTCATAGTGTGTGTGTGTGTGTGAATTAGATTTTCACTTTCATATCCGCCTAATTAAGAGGCATTGTATTGAGCTATAAATTGTATCTCCATCAAGTGTATTCTAGACACTACTTAGAGAGATAACCAACGTTTTGGTTGTAGAGGTTATTGCTTAGCCTTGAAAGCATAATGTAAAGGTTATTGCTTAGCCTATTGAAAAGCATAAATAGTGGAAATCCGGTGGGGTGTTGGATCACAGGCTGGTAGTGGATGTAGGTATTGAGGCCGAACCACTATAAATCCTTGTGTGATGGTGCATGCTTTGTGGTGATTGTTTTTGTTTAGTTTCCGCATTTATTTACTTAATCACCACTTGTGACTAATTAATTTAAAGAAGTTCAAATTTGGCATTATTGGTCACTAAGTTGTAGCTCACCCTATTCACACCCCCCCCCGCCCCCCCTCTAGGGTTAGGATCCCGGATTTTTAGGTGAGACGGGGTGGGGGCCCACTCCCCAAGGAGGAGCTACTCGTAACGGTTGTCATGCAATGCTAGTTGGTGGGTCACACTTAACTAAAATAATGATGTAGTATCCCCAAGGATTTGCCTCATGTATTTTAGAAACCGAAGCCAATTGGGAGTCATTCGTTATTTGGTATGAGATACCTAGATAATAATGAATGAAGGGGATCATGGATAGTCTTAATCCTAATTTTGACCAACTTTGATCTACACCAATTTAGGTGGTATTCGCACTCCACATCGAGGCATACCCCAGGGATTGGGATTCCGATGTATTCTAAATTTAGGGGTTATGAGGATTCCCACATAAATTTGGTAGAATACTAAACCCTAATGTCATTTAAATTCATTAATTGAATGTATGGTTATGTGCTACATTATTTCAAGCATGAATCCAAATACTTTCAATCCACTTGCGACCATCCTCAACCAGAATAAGTTGGTGGGATCCAACTATGTAGACTGGAAACGGAACCTGAATATTGTCTTGACCGCTTTAGGTTATAAATATGTCCTTACCAAAACCCCCCTTGGTGAGCCTGGCCCGGATGCACCAGAAAAAGAAAAGGGACTTTACACCCAATGGGCCAAAGACGATGAGATGGTCAGATGTTACATTCTGTCATCCATGTCTAGTGTTTTGCAACACCAACATCAATCCTATAAGACCGCATACGATATTATATCGAACTTAAAAGAGATGTTTGCGGAACAAGGCAGGCCTGCTAGGCTGGCAGCTATGACGGTGCTCATCAGCACCAAGATGGCTGAAGGTACATCAGTATAAGAACACATGTTAAAAATGATGGAATCATTAAATGAGTTAGATGTACTGGAGTTGTGATTGATGCAGAATCGCAGATCAGCATAATCCTTGAGTCATTGCCAGAGTCATTCAGCAATTTCAAGGTTAATTATAATATGAATAAGATGAATCTGACAGTGGCAGAGCTGTCTAGCTAGCTGGTGGTGACTGAAGGGATTATGAAGAAGAAGCCAACTGCTCTAGTGACAGAAAAGTCAGATGTTAAGCCCAAGCCGAAAGGCAAAAAGAAATCAGTTCCGAAAGGTCTTAAGGTGGAGAATGGTCCTAATGGTGGTGTGGCCAAGGCTAAAGGTTCAGGGTCTAAAGGAAAGTGTTTCCATTGTGGTAAGACAGGACATTGGAAAAGGAATTGTCCAGAGTATCTGTCGAAGAAGAAGACCTCAGGTATGATTGTGTCACTAATATCTGAAGTTAGTTTTCCAACTGGTACTTCAAAATCTTGGTGTGTGGACTCCGAGGCAACTATTCACATATGTAATTCGTTGCAAGGGTTTAGGGAAACCAGGAGGCTCAGTGATGGAGAAATCATTGTTAACCTAGAATCTGACGCTATGGTAGAGGTTGTTTCAGTGGGAGTTATTACTTTATGTTTTTCAAATAATAAACTAGTTTTGTCAGACACGTTAATGTACCGTCTTTACGACGGAATTTAATTTCAGTTTCTAGTTTGGTGAATAAAAGTTATTCCATTACTTTTGGTATTGAAGTTGTCGTAAAGAGGAATGGTACTTTTATATGTTCTGGCAAGGTAACCAATGGGCTTTATTTGTTAACTCCTACAATGTATGAGATACATGATACTAAAACAATTAATAGACCATCATTAAAGAGGAAGTCACCTTCATCTAATCCAACAAAACTTTGGCACTTGAGGCTAGGTCATATAAACCTAAATAGGATTAACAGGCCAGTGAAAGATGGTATCTTGCCTTCATTGGTGGTAGAACCAATGCCTGTCTGCGAATCCTGTCTGGAAAGCAAAATGACCGAAAGACCCTTTTCATCTAAGGGCAAAAGGGCCAAAGATTTATTGGAATTAGTGCATACTGATGTTTGTGGGCCCATTAATGTCAGGGCTACAGGAGGATATGAGTATTTTATCACTTTCACAGATGATTACTCAAGATATGGATACATATACCTTATGCACCGCAAGTCCGAGGCTTTTGAAAAGTTCAAAGAGTTTCGAGCGGAAACGGAAAAGCAATTGGGTAAATGTATCAAGACTCTTCGATCAAATCTAGGAGGGGAATATCTCTCTGCTGATTTTATGGGATACTTATCAGAAAATGGGATTCTATCCCAGTTGTCTGCTCCTGGTATGCCTCAATAGAATGGAGTAGCAGAAAGAAGGAACACGACTCTTTTAGATATGATTAGGTCTATGCTGAGTTTCTAAGGATTACCTATATCTTTTAGGGAATGCTCCTTGGATACTGCAATGTACATACTAAACCTCATACCATCTAAGTCTGTACCTAAGACTCCCCGGGAGTTGTGGTCCGGGCGAAAGCTTAGTCTACAACATTTACACATTTGGAGTTGTCCGGCACATGTGCTAAAGGTTAAGACAGATAAGTTAGAAACGAAGTCGGAAGTGTGCACGTCTGTAGGATATCCTAAAGGAACTAAATGTTGGTTATTCTATAATCCCATAGAGTAGAAAGTGCTGGTGAGTACGAATGCGGTTTGTCTGAAGGAAGATTATATGATGGACCAGAAATCTTTAGAAATGGTGATCTTAGAAGAAATTCATGAGCAAACAATTCCAAATCCAAGTATGACCGAACTTGAGGAAGAATTGCCCTTGCCGGACCCAGTAGTTACACCAGTGCATCGTCGTAGTGGGAGGATTATTAGACCCCCCCTAATAGGTTCTTGTTCTTCGGAGAGTCTTACGAGGCAATCCCGGAAGAACTGGAAAAAAATCCCTGTAACTATGATGAAGCAATTAATGACATAGATTCGGGACGTTGGTAAGATGCTATGAAAGCTGAGATGGAGTCTATGTACTCCAATCAGGTCTGGACACTTGTGGACTTGCCTGCCAATATTAAACCTATTGGGTGCAAGTGGGTATACAAGAGAAAAAGAGGACCAGATGGTAGAGTGGAGACCTTTAAGGCCATGCTTGTTGCGAAAGGCATCCCGGAGCAGGCATCCCGGAGCTGGAACATCCGTTTTGACCAAGCAATTAAGTCATTTGGTTTTTGTCAAAATCCGGATGAGCCATGTGTGTACATGAATATTGAAGGTGATAAGGTAGTCTTTCTGGTTTATATGTCAATGACATCCTACTCCTTGGGAAAAACGTGGGAATGTTGTCAACAGTGAAAGTTTGGTTGGCAAAGACTTTTGATATGAAGGACTTGGGAGAAGCTAGCTACATCCTAGGGATCAAACTCCATCGAGACTGGAAAAATAGAATGATTGGCTTACCCTAAGCTGCATACATAGATAAGGTACTGGTACAGTTTGCTATGCTAGACTCCAAGAAGGGTATTACACCTTTTAGGCATGGAGTGCACCTTTCCAAGGATAAGTGTCCTAAGACACCCGAGGAAAGGGAACAAATGAGGTCGATACCATACGCTTGGGTTGTTGGTAGCCTCATGTATGCTATGCTATATACTTGACCGGATATCTGTCATATAGTAGGCCTAGTCAGCAGATATCAGTCTAACCCAGGATCCAAACATTGGACAGCTGTAAAGTGTATTCTCAAATACTTGAGAAGGACTAGAGATTACATGTTAATTTATGGCAGCAATGAGTTGATTCCAGTCGGTTACACAGATTCTGACTTCATGTCAGATAAGGATTCCAAGAAATCAACTTCTGGGTATGTGTTTATGCTATAGCTACTTGAGAAGCAGGTAAATAAGCAGAATGGCTCAAAAGATTTCTTATGGAACTAGGAGTGGAACTTTTGGCAAGACAGCCGCTCACAGTTTACTGTGATAACAACAGGGCAGTTGATAAGTCCAAGGAACCCAGGAGCCAAAAACATGTACAGAGGTAGTAACACATGGTCAGAAAGATTATGCAGAGAGGTGATACTGCTATCACCTGGATAGACTCTGTAAGACCTCGTCATGAGTGACATCGATTAGTGTTAATTAAGTTGCATTTTAGTTTTAAGTGTATTCAGTGTATTTTGTTTAAGTTGGGAATAGAATAGATTTTGATATAGCTTTGGGGAATTTTGATTTGCTTTGTGATTAGTGGGGCCCTTTGGGGGTTCCTTTTTATGACCTTGCATGTGCTTGGGGATTTATCGGAGATTCTTACATTCATTGTTTTAATCCCGTTTTACTTGTATTGTTAATCCCTACAACTTTTATGTTGATCCCGTGCCCGTTCGAAATCGTGAAACCCATATTTTCCTAGCATTGAGGGCAAAACAGTCATTGTGCACTAAATTTGTACCCAAAATTTGATATTCCCGAAACCCGCGAAACATATACTTTTTTGAAACGAAATATTTGGACGATCACTTTTCTCTTCTTCGTCGAATTCATTAGAAGCCCCAAAAAGCCATGATTTCAGCCCAATTAGATTATTAGTAGTGGAGCCCACTCCCCATTTGCTTATAAGGGAACTCTTCTTCCTCGTTTTCCTTTTTCTAGCTCAACTCCAATCTCATCTAGGGTTTCCTCTTCTTCCTTCTTCCTCATTGCTTCTCCATCCTCAATCCACTCACCAACTTGCACCAATAAAAGATTGGAGGTCATCATCTTCTTCATCTCTTTGGGAACTCTCTTTTAATAGCGTTTGTGGAGGAAACCACCTACTCCAAGACCTCCTTTTTGAGCTAGCCTAGCATTTGGAAGAACCTTCTTGTAAGTAATCTTTCTCCTCTTGTGATATCGTGTCCTCCTAGCCTAAGGGAATCTCCATCTCTATTATTGAAGCTTCTTCCTCCCCATTCCATGTTTTGACTCTTTTAGGGTTTTGTTTTGGGGATTTTTGTTATAGCTTGGATCTTTGGCTTGGAGGAGTATAAGAGTTTGATTTGCTTGATTAGCTTGGACCCAAGGCAAGTGGATGATTTGATTTTTATAAGCTTTCACTGGTTTTGGTATTTCCACTCATGCCTATTTATTGCATTGATTTGAAATAAATGTTCATGATAGAGCATTGATAGTGCATTTATATCAAAGAAATGTATTGATGCATGGCATTTAATTTCCTCTTGTTTTATCCCAAATGTACTCTTATGTGTAATGGTTTCATTCCTTCTTTCTTTGGATTGGATGTGATGTTGATGGAGGAGAATGGAATGGATATTGTAAGGGATTTGATGTTGTTTTGAATGAAGTTTTGGACTCCTCATTGGATGTATATAAGAGGCTAGAAAGGAGTTGTAGAAGGAAGAGATAGAGAGGAGCTGAACTGTCCTGAAATCAGTTTTTGGACAGTTCGCTCGAGCGAACATGACACTTCACTCGAACGAAGTGTCCAGAAATGGGTTCGGAGCATTCGAAAGGACAGTTCACTCGAGTGGACCCCTTGGTCGCTAGAGCGAACCTCCCAGAACTCGTTCCAGAGAGTTGT
This sequence comes from Cinnamomum chago, assembly GCA_038049695.1. Classification (NCBI taxonomy): domain Eukaryota; kingdom Viridiplantae; phylum Streptophyta; class Magnoliopsida; order Laurales; family Lauraceae; genus Cinnamomum; species Cinnamomum chago. The sequence continues at coordinate 50,538,490 of CP142455.1, read as the reverse complement.
TAGTTCGAGCTAATCAATACTTCGCTCGAGCCAGCCTAACTCTGGATGAGTTCGCTCTAGCGACCTAAACTTCGCTCGAGCGAACCCACCCAGACAACCATTCCAGAGAGCTAACCGCTCGAGCGAACCTCCAGTCCGCTTGAGCAATGGGTATTGTTTACCTAGGACGGTTTTGGGAGCATAAATAAAATGTTTCTATATTTACGAGAGGTTTGTTGGAAACTCCATTGTATTGAGAAGAACCATTCATATGATTTGACATCCATTTGAGAAAGAAACCACGTCACGAAGATTTCATTTGAAGTTGTAAAAAAATCATAAGGTGTATAAGGAGCTCAGAATGTCCTCAAACTCAAAGAGTATCAAGTGGTCATTAAATCAACATACGGGACCCCTATTCACCTTAAACAAATCTTGAACCCCAGTACTTGTCTTGAGATTTTGAAAGTCCATTTGTATTTTTACTATTTCCAGAACTTATGTATTCTCGGAAATATTGAAATTGCAATTGTAACATCTTGCTAGCCCGATAAGCATGCCCAAATTGATATGACAGTTGTGGCTTTGAGCACCCTGTCCCATTTATTTATGTACTTGCACTTGATGTATTTTATACATGTTTTAATCTTGTTATTTGACCTATGAGTCGGCACCACTAAACTTGGATAACCCTGTTGGTCTAATCCACCGACTTGGAGATCCCCCTCTTGTCCCGCCAGCTGCAGTTTGGACCCCGCTACCCGGTTATTACCGTGGTCTTGTCCCGATGCCGCAGATTGCTACTATGGTTCCTGATGCCCGGCTCGCTACCGTGGTCATGTATAGTATATGTATATGTATTTATAAGATCACTGTTTCTCCTCACCTCGAGTGACTGAGATCAGTGCCTTGTTATTGCTTTGTCACTTTAGTGATAGAGGACTTAGCTTCGTGTGGTTGTCATCTTGTTTGTTTCCCGTTTCCTCGGTTACCTTTACATGTTTTACAATGCACACCTATATTTGAATAAATGTTTTATCTTGTTTATAGAAATTGTTATTTAAACAGGTTTTAAATGCTTTTAAAGGTAAATTCATTTATTATTTTATTGTCATTGTATTTTACCCATTTGCCAAACCGTCGTGTTTGACCCACTCTTTGGACTCAGGTCCGGATATTGCCTACCCCGAGGCGAAGCTTGAGGATGAGATCGGCGAACTGCAACGCCTAGTTGAGTGGCATGCTAATGATGTCATTTAGACACTTGACTGCTGTGAGAGACGGAACATTTTAGGAACGTTTAACCATTCTTTTAGGGATTGGTATTTTGTTTATATTGGCCTTTGTTGGCCTCTATTTTTGGTAATGTAATTAAATGATTTATGGTATAACTTTAACTGTTCTTTTGGGAAAGCACTAATGATCATTGCTCATTCTGATACTTAGTTATACATGTGATTTATCTTGTGAATGGAATTGAATTATCATTTGATTTGCTACACGCTTTCGTATTTAAATAGAAACATTTATTATATTGATGTGTTATCGTCACCGCAAACACCTATGGGGAATTAAATAAATAAATGCGACACTTCACTTACATAAAAATAAATGAGTCCCGATCCCGGATTCCCGATCCGGGGTCGCGTCAGACTCTACAAACAATCTGGGAGATCCCTTTACTAAGCCTTTGACTACCAAAGTCTTTTAGCAGCATTTAGATGGGATGGGCATGAGATGCAACCTTGACTGGCATTGAGCCCAAGTGGGAGATTGTTAGTTTGTATGGTCTCAATCCATCAGTTAATGTAGTAAATTGATTAATTTCTTTATTTATCAATAAAATCATGCTTTCCTTTCATGAGATGAATGGTGATTTATTACTTAATGCACTTGACCAATACATATGACGTAATGGTTCATGAGATGAACCGGGTCCCATTAGTATATTAGATGTGATATATGTATATGAATGAGATCCATATACTGGAGACATGTGTCACAAATCTTATACTTAAAAATATCTTCACAACCAATGATGAGACTGAGCATCTCATCTGATAAGGTTGCAACACTTTGATGACTATGAGATAGTGTGATTTGTCTCGATCATCAGAATGGAAGATTCTGGATCACGATGCTAGTACATTGGATGTATTGAAGGACCATGAGAAGCACCTTATGAATACTATCTCGATTTTAAGGTCTGCTCTCATAATTCCCTAGCATTAGGCTCTTAATCCTAAGACATTGATGAACTTAAGTTTCTATATATTCATTTGCTTTGAGTCACCAATGAGTGAGTCCAACTGTAGGTCAACACCTCGATGTCTTGGGTACATGGTAGTAGGATTGTGGGAACATCCAATGGTCAAGATGGAATCTATCTATATTACCCCCCTTGTGCCAATTAATGGATTTATTATTAGTAAGTGCGCACCTATCTCGATTAAGAGTTAATTGGATGGTACTGATGATCATTGTGATTAATTGGGGCTCAAGGATAATAAGATGTGGATGGGACAGATTTATTCTAATTGATCCATGGATAATGATGGAGGGGCATACTTGTGGTAATGTGGAAGTTTAGGGTCTTCACTGTAATTTATTCCTACGACTGAAGTGCAAATGCATTTCTATAATGGTGTTATTTGCAATTAACTGTGGGCCCAGATTGCAAATTAGATGTGGGGTCGCGATGTCCCAGTTGCAGCCAGCTTTCTAAGGATTCTCTAGTGGTCCCCACGCTAGCCCAAGATATTAGAAAGATACTAATCTTACTTGAACTTTAAAAGGAAGGAATTAGAATGTTACTATTTCTATTTGAAGTAGGACTTCTAATAGTGGTAATAGTATGTTACTAATTTGTGTGGAAATGAAACTTCTAATACAATTAGTAAGAGAGTTATAAGAGGAGCCTTGAGGACTTTAAATAGAGATTTACACACCCTTGGACGTCCACTAATAGTATTTGGACATCCAAAGCCTTCAAGTGCAAGAGTTGCACATCTCACCTCTTCCTCTCTCTCTCTCTCTCTCTTCTAGTTCTCTTCTAGTTCCTTTAAGTTTCTAGTAGGATTTTCTCTTGGAGATTCCACCATCTTCTTGAGAAAAGAGATCTGATAGAGGGTCATAGCGTGGAAGACAACAAGGTCTTGGTGTAAAGTCCGGGGATCCGAACCCTAGAGGGGGGGGGTGAATAGGGTGAGCTTCAATTATGACCAATTTTAAGCAATTTTAACTTCTTTAAATTAAACTAGTCACAAGTGGTGATTACAAAAAAAAATGCGGAAGCTTAATAACAACAATCACCACAAAGCAAGCACCATCACACAAGGATTTATAGTGGTTCGGCCTCAATGCCTACATCCACTACCGGCTTGTGATCCAACACCCCACCGGATTTCCACTATTTATGCTTTTCAATAGGCTAAGCAATAACTGTTAAGGATTTTGTATTTGCAATTTGATGGATGCATTTTCACTTTAGCATCATTTGATTTACACACACTTGCATTGTTTTAGATAAACTTGAAATCTTGTTTTATTCATGCATTGTCTTTAAGATTTGTAAAAGTTTTGATTTATGCATGATTTGCTTTTAAAACTTGGATGCATTTGTTTTTGGAAAAAGTTTTAGAAATCAAGCTAGCCTTTGTTTTTAAAGTTTTGAATCATTTTAGGCTTTTTATGTTTCATGTTTTTAAACCTCTTAGAATGATTTAAAACATGTATTCAAGCTTGGTTTAATGGCCCAAAATGTTCCACAAAGAAAATCTTTCAAACATGCAAAAGTGGAATTTGGGGTCCCGGCAGTGTCGCCGGTCGACCGGTGCAGAGGTCCCGGTCGACCGGGAACACTGCAGGCAGAAAATGCCCTGGCGCCCCTAACGGTCAGAACTATGACCGTTGTGTGATCCCGGTCGACCGAGACCTGTTTGTAGGTCGACCGAGGACTAGCCGTTGGGCACTTTTTGCTATATATATGAGTTCTTTCCTTTGCCAAATGTTGGGAATTTTAAGCCCCTCATTGAGAGGTTTTGAGGCATATTCAAGGGAAAAGAACTAAGGGATGAAGGGGAGCATTAGGAAAGCTAAAGCTTAGATTAATGAAGTTAAATCACCAAGTAGGCTTTACTTTCCTTAATCATATGTTTTCATGCTTTGTTTTATTTTTGGTAAATCATTTCTAGCATGTTAAACTATGTTTGTGTTGCGTCCTTAACATGTTTTATGTTTTGAGTTGATTTATTGTTTTGGATACAACACCATATGATTCAATCCAAGTAGTACTTAATCTTTGGTAAATCTAAGTAGATCATGTTAATGAAAGAACCTTTGAAATTATATGTAACATGATTCCTATACTTGGTTGAATCTTTGGTTGTTGTTTTCCATCATAAGAAAATCACTTTCAAAACTATCTTATGTTTTGGACTCAACTTCTTTACAAATCATATGTTTTCATGTTTTGTTTTATCATTGGTAAATCTTTAGTAACATGATAAACTATGATGTGTTGTATCCTTAGCATGTTTTATACTTTGAATAGATCTATTGTTTTGGATGCATCACCATTTGATTCAATCCAAGTAGTACTTTATCTTTGGTAAATCTAAGTAGATCATGTTAATGAAATATGTAACATGATTCATATACTTGGTTGAATCTTTGGTTGTTGTTTTTCCATCATAAGAAAATCTCTTTCAAATGTATCTTATGTTTTGGATTCAACATCTTTACAAATCATATGTGTATTATTGTTTTAAAGTTTCACAACTTGCCTTACTTTGATAGGTATATCACTTTCAAATTGTATTTATAATTACATATGATTTGTCCCCTCTTTTCAATCAAATCTATTTTTATGTTTTGAGCTACATTGTTGATTTGATTGACATCCCTATGCTTCACATGTTTAGAGCTAATTAATTTCATAAAACTTGTAAATCTTTGATCTCATTAACAAGTTGTTACTTTTAACATGTGATTAGCATTTCCTCGATCATAAATGTTTTTGAGCTAAAACTTTCAAAAGCCTTAGGCATACATTTATGAGCTTTCATTTTCAAAATGATTGAGGACCACACACACACACTTCATGTACTTTCATCTTTGCATTCATAGTGTGAGTGTGTATTAGTTTTTCACTTCCATATCCGCCTAATTAAGAGGCATTGTAATGAGCTTAATTGAATCTCCATCAAGTGTATTATAGACACTAAATTAGAGAGATAACCAACCTTGTGGTTGAAGAGGTTATTGCTTAGCCTATAAAAGCATAATGTATAGGTTGATGTTAAGCCTTGAAAAACATCATTGTAAAGGTTATTGTTTAGCCTAGAAAAACAACATTGTAAGGGTTATTGCTTAGCCTAGTAAAAAGCATACTTAGTGGAAATCCGGTGGGGTGATTGGATCACAAGCCGGTAGTGGATGTAGGCATTGAGGCCGAACCACTATAAACCTTGGTGTTGTAGTGTTTGCTTTTGTGGTGATTGTTTATCTTAGCTTCCGCATATTGTTTGATTAATCATCACATGTGACTAGTTTTTGTTAAGAAGTTAAAATTGGTTTAAATTGGTCACAATTGTAGCTCACCCTATTCACCCCCCCCCCCCCCTCTAGGGTTAGGATCCTCAGGACTTTCAATTGGTATCAGAGCCAAGTGCTCTATCTTTTAGGATCAAGTGTTTGGAACTCTTGATTAGGTGTAAAAACCTAGAGTCAAAACCCTAGAGTTGTCCTTACATGAAAATCATTAGAATGGACTCCACTATGCTAGACTTTGTAGATTCTTCTAGACCCCTCATTCTTCCTTCTATTGAATTATCCTTAAAGACTGAAAAGAGAAACAAAAAGTTAAGAGAAGAATCTAAAAGACTAAACAAAGAATTAGCTTCTTCAAAAGATGAACTTAGAGAGAAAGAAGAAGTAATAAATTGTGTAGAATCTAAGTTCATGATCTCTTTAAATAATCTATCTAACATTCAAGATGAACTAAAAGAATTAAAGATGGATTATGAAAATGTGAATATGGAAAATTTAAAACTAAGAGATCAAATAAAAAGGCAAGACAAAGACTTTATCAATTTAGAAGCCAAGTTGATTAAAAGTAAGTTAAAAACCCAAGAACTTGGATCTAATGTCATCAATGAACTTAAATTTGAATTAAAACTTTCCAATGAAGAGCTAAGCAAATATAAGGAAATTGAAAATGAACTTTCAAAAGTCAAAAATGAAAATTCAATCCTTATAACCAAAGTCACTCAACTTGAAGGGTATAAACGAAAGTATGAGTGCAAGTTTACCCAAAGTGAAGAAAGACTTGAAAAATTATTTAAATTGGGTAAATCTCATGGAGATAGGACTGGTCTTGGATTTAATAGGAATATGTCATATGACCCTAAATTCAGCAACACTTTTGTGAAAGGTGAGTCCTCTTTCTCTAGCACTCTTTCTCCAATGTCCAAAACTAAATGTCATTATTGTGGTAAAGTAGGACATTTCAAAATTGAGTGCAAACTAAGAAGAAGCCATGTGTCTAAACCCCTCCTTGAACCCAAAAAGGTAGAATCTAAATCTATGAAGGGTAAGACACTAAAAATCAAGAAAGACTCCAAAAAGACTAAACAAGGTAAATCTATTAAAATGGAGTCTCCAAAGATAGATTTTAAAAAGGTTAAACAAGTCAAACCAAGTTTAAAAGAATCTATAAAAAAAAAGCTTCTCAACCTATCTCCCTTATATAAACCCATGAAAGAACTTTTGAATAAAGTAACAAAGTTAAATTTAAAATTCAAAAGTCAAGTAAAGGGAGAAAATAAGAAGAAAAGAAAAGTGAATCTATCCCCAAAGAAACAAACTCACCAACATCAAAAGACTAATCACCAATCTAAGCTTAATTTAGTCAAATCTAAATATCATGGTGATAAGTTTAAATTGAAAATTTATCAAGTCAAATCTCCTTTAGTTGGTGAGAAGTTCAAAATAGACCTCATAGTTCAACCCTCCCAAGACCTTAGGTGGATTCCTAAAGTTATTCACTTAGACAAACCTTAAGGCCTTGAACCTTCTTGACCAACCTATTCTTTTTAGTTAAATCACTTTGTTGGTCATGTTGCATTTGCATTTTGTTTCTATATAGTTACATCTATTAAAATGCATTGTTTCTTTATGATCAATTGATTTTGTTTTCATGCACCATTCTAGTTACATATCATGGTTTTCAAAATCTTTTGATTATAATTTCTTCATGTTTGATTTGCTTTTTGCACACATATGTCTTGCATTGCATTTCTTTACATGATTAATTGATTGTGTTTTTAAAAGCTTTCATAGCTAATTTATTCATGATCAATTGTTGTTAAATCATTTGTGTAGATGTCATAGTTATATTATTTGATCAAATGATTTGAATCAATTCAAGTTTTTCCATGGATTCCTAAGTTATACTTTTATATGGAAAATCATTGTTTTGAAAATTCAACTTGTATGTGTTTCATTTAAGTCATATCTTTTAAAATACAATGTTGAAAATTGATCTTCAAAATCATTCTTTTTATGCTCATTGTTGGATTTTTTTTTTTCAAAATGATTTGAAGATTGTTTGAATGGAAATGCTCTATAACATCATTAGTTATATTCATCTAAGCATGTTCCATGTTCTCATTTCCTTTTCTTTTGGTTTCATTATCTTAGAATTGGAAATGAATGTTGTTTGCATCCTTGCTTATTTATTTACATTCTTTTTATATGCAAATGACTATTGGTTCCATGTATGGTTGTGATCTTAGTTACATTTGTAGAAACCATACTAGAACCCAAATCCATCATCTATGCCTTCTAGTCATTTCTTTTTGGATGGTTATGATGTTGATTCATGTAGATTCTCTTGGTGTCATCCTTATACATGTTTCAACTTCATAAGTAGTGATCTTAATCATATGAAACTCTTTGAAATCCATTCCTCGTATTTCTATATGTTTGATGGATATCTTAGATGTTGAATTCATATGATTTTGACACTTTGGAAATTGCATGCATTACAAAGTTATATCCTTTTGCATTGCAATTTCTCTTGTTCATCACTATGCTTGTTAGTTATATCTTTAAAAGTGATGAATATGCATTTATGATGTTTGATGGAATTTTGGGTTTGTCACATCCTTGCTATTAATCATGTTGTCAAATTCAATTGATTTTAATTGATATAATTTTCTATTGGTTTGATTTCTTGTGTATGTGATAGACCTTGTGTACATTGGATTGATCTTGATAGTTATATATTTACATTCCATGTCACATTCCATTAGCATCATAATGTTCATGATTGCCACCTCTCTTGCTCATATAGGTAAATCTCATGACCACCATGTTTATGTGTTCATAATATTGGTTGGTTATTAGTTGAGGTTGGCTTCATGCTTGAAATTCATTTCACTCTTCTTGCACATGATAGTCATATTTTTTGATTGAATGAAATGATTTCACAACTTACATGGCATTTGTTTTTCATAGTTAAATTATTTAATGCTATGTTTAGTAAACCCCATTGCATTATGGATAGCTCTAATTTGGATTTATCTTAATAGTTATATTCTTTATAACTCCATTTTAGAGTGATTGATTTAATAGTCTTATCCTTAAATCTCAATTGGTATTCTTTGTTTTTCCAATTGGTATCCATGATTGCTTTTCTCCTTGACCTTGCTTTCTTTTGGTAATTTGATCATATTGAGCTTTATAGTTAAATGAATCTAATCCTTTCCTTGAAGTTGACCCTCATTTGGTTAAACCATCTACTTCTTGAACCAAATAGTTATATCTTGTCAAAAGTTTGACAAAAGAAGAGAATGGATTGAGGGGGAGTGTAAACCTTCATAGGAAGTATTAGTTTTGATCAAATTGACCCTTGGATTGCCATTGAGCCCTTAGAGATAACTTCCATACATGATAGCCTGTTATGTATTTCATTTTCGATTTCATTTGTTAACAGGTGCTACTAAAGGTATTTTCCTTATTTCATGTGTGTAGGTACCTTTGCAATTTAATGGCAAAGGGGGAGAGAGAGTTCAAGTACTCAAAGGGGAGAGAGCATTCAAGTTCTCAAAAGGGTGAAGAGAATGTCCAAGCTTCCTAAGGAGAGTTGTGTATGATCTTCTACAAGGGGAGAGAATGCATACCTTGCCAAAGGGAGAGAGAGGCATGGTCAAAGGGGGAGAGCTAATAGAAGAAAGAAAGCTTGGAGCTAAAGAAGATGCTTGGCCTTAGAGAGGAAGATGAAAAGAAAGCTTGAAGAATGATCAAGCTCCAAGCATCAAGAAGATTGAAGAAAAGAACCCAAGCTAAGAGGAGGAGTATCCAAGAAGATTTCAAGGCTTGTCCAGCTTTGGGGGAGCTGAAGACTAAGTGTGTAATTTCAATGATGAGTAAGTTGCCATCAAATTGCAAAGGGGGAGATTGTTAGGTATTTTGTATTTGCAATTTGATGGATGCATTTTCACTTTAGCATCATTTGATTTATCACACTTGCATTGTTTTAGAAAACCTTGAAATCTGGTTTTATACATGCATTGCTTTTAAGATTTGTAAAAGTATTGTTTTATGCATGTTTTGTTTCTAAACTTGGATGCATTGGTTTTAGAATCCAAACTCTTTTGAAAACCTAATTCTTTGTGCATTACTTTTGAGAAATCATATTGAGAATTTAGGTTTGTGCCTTGCATACTTTCATCACTTTCAGAATCATTTTTGTATGCATTTTTATTTGAGAAAAGAGTTTTTAGAAATCAAGCTAGCCTTTGGTTTTAAAGTTTCAAATCATTTTAGGCTTTTTGTGTTTCATGTTTTTGAACATCTTCGTTTGATTTAAAACATGTTACCAAGCTTGATTTAGTGGCCCAAAAATCCCCACAAAGAAATACCTTCAATTATGCAAAATATGGGATTTTTTGATCCAGGGGGTGGTCCGGCAGTGTCGCCGGTCGACCGGGAACACTGCAGGCCAAAAGGGCCCCTGGAGCCCCAACGGTCATTTTTCTGACCGTTGTGTGATCCCGGTCGACCGAGACCTGTTTGCAGGTCGACCGAGGGCTAGCCGTTGGAATGTTTTCTTGTATAAAGTCCATTCATTTCCAACCTTTTTCAAGGCTTGAACCATGAGCTTTTGAGACCATTTTGGAGCCAAAGAAAGGGGAAGAAGTTCTAAAGGCTAGAGGGCTATTTGGAAATCAAATGCTTGAGTTTTAAAAAGGTAGATCTTTACTTGTATTTTGATTTCCATTAACATGAAATCCATGCATGCTTAAATCTTTGTATTTTCACTTATGCATGATTTCTAGAGTTGTGTTGCAAACTCAATATCATCTTTGGTAAATTAGTTTGGTTTGCAAACTCTCTTATCCTAATCACATGTGTTCTTAGACTTTAACATTCATACAACTTGTTTGTTTCATTTCTTCAAAGTTGTTTGAATATTTTATGTGATTAGTTTTCTCTTCAATCATCATTTTATAAGCTTTGATTTTAAAATGCATCATGCATTCATTTAAGAGCTTCATTGTTGAATTTGATTGAAGAAAAGCATTCATACACTTGTGCACACACTTTAGCTCATTTAGTGTATGTTTGTAATTTGTTTTACACTTTCATATGAGCCTATTTAGAGGCAATACAATTGTGCTTTAATTGTATCTTAGAGTGATCTTTTGTGAAGATACCATCTTAGAGAAATCTTTATTTGTAAAGGTTATTGCTTAGCCTAAGAAAAGCATCTTGTAAGGTTATTGCTTAGCCTAAATTAGCCTAAGAAAAGCATTTTGTAAAGGTTATTGCTTAGCCTAGAAAAGCACATTGAGAGGTTGTTGTTTAGCCTAGAAAAACAACATTGTAAGGGTTATTGCTTAGCCTAGTAAAAAGCATAAATAGTGGAAATCCGGTGGGGTGATTGGATCACAAGCCGGTAGTGGACGTAGGCATTGAGGCCGAACCACTATAAACCTTTGTGTTGTGGTGTATGCTTGTGGTGATTCATTTATTAGCTTCCGCATCTTATTTGATTAATATCATCACATGTGACTAGTTTATGTTAAGAATTTAAAATTGGTCTAAATTGGTCATTGTTGTAGCACACCATATTCACCCCCCCCCCCCTCTAGGGTTAGGATCCTCAGGACTTTGAATAACCTTTACAATTATGCTTTTCAAGGCTAAGCAATAACCTTTACAATTATGCTTTTCAAGGCTAAGCAATAACCTCTACATTATGCTTTTCAAGGCTAAGCAATAAACTCTTCAACCACAAGGTTGGTTATCTCTCTAATTAGTGTCTATAATACACTTGATGGAGATTCAATTAAGCTCATTACAATGCCTCTTAATTAGGCGGATATGGAACTGAAAAACTAACTCACACACACACACTAAATGAATGAAAAGATGTATTCTCATGATGTGTGTGTGTGATGTCCTCAATCATTTTGAAAATGAAAGCTCATAAATGTATGCCTAAGGCTTTTGAAAGTTTTAGCTCATAAAAACATTTATGATTGAGGAAGGAATGCAAGTCACATGTTAAAAGTAACAACTTGTTAATGATATCAAAGATTCACAAGTTGTATGAAATTAATTAGCTCTAAACATGTGTTGCATAGGGATGTCAATCAAATCAACAATGTAGCTCAAAACGTAAAAATAGATTTGATTGAAATTAGGGGACAAATCATATGTAATTATAAATACAACTTGAAAATGATATACCTATCAAAGTAAGGCAAGTTGTGAAACTTTAAAACAATAATACATATGATTTGTAAAGTTTGTTGAATCCAAAACATAAGATACATTTGAAAGAGATTTTCTTATGATGGAAAACAACAACCAAAGATTCAACCAAGTATATGAATCATGTTACATATAATTTCAAAGATTCTTTCATTAACATGATTTACTTAGATTTACCAAATAAAGTACTACTTGGATTGAATCAATGGTGATGCATCCAAAACAATAGATCAATTCAAAACATAAAACATGCTAAGGACACAACACATCATAGTTTAACATGCTACTAAAGATTTACCAAAGATAAAACAAAAACATGAAAACATATGATTTGTAAAGATGTTTAATCCAAAGCATAAGATAGTTTTGAAAGTGATTTTCTTATGTTGAAAAACAACAACCATAGATTCAACCAAGTATAGGAATCATGTTACATATAATTTCAAAGATTCTTCTATTAACATGATCTACTTAGATTTACCAAAAATAAAGTACTACTTGGATTGAATCAAATGGTGTAGTATCCAAAACAATAAATCAACTCAAAACATAAAACATGTTAAGGACACAACACTTCATACATAGTTTATCATGCTACAAAAGATTTACCAAAAGTAAAACAAAGCATGAAAACATATGATTAAGGAAAGTAGAGCCTACTTGGTGATTTAATTTCATTAGTCCAAGCTTTAGCTTTCCTAATGATCCCCTTCATCCCTTAGTTCATTTCCCTTTGATTTGCCTCATAACCCCTCAAGGAGGGCCTTAAAATTCCCAACTTTTAGCAAAGGAAAGAACTCATATTTATAGAAAAAAATGCCCAACGGCTAGTCCCCGGTCGACCTGGAAATAGGTCTCGGTCAACCGGGTACACACAACGGTCATATTTCTGACCGTTGGGCTTCAGGTACCCAGCCGGCCTGCAGTGTGGCCGGTCGACCGGGTCCTCTGGGCCGGTCGACCGGCGACACTGCTGGTTGACCCCTTGGGACTAAAATTCCCATAAAAGCATATTTTCAAAGTATTTCTTGAGGGAACTTTTTGGGCCATTTAATCAAGCTTAAAAACATGTTTTAAATCATTCTAAGGGTTTTAAAACATGAACCATAAAAAGCCTAAAACATTTTGAAAGATTTAAAACTCATAGGCTAGCTTGATTTTCTAAAACTCTTTTCAAAAACAAATGCATCCAAGATTAAAAACGAATCATGCATAAATCAATATATCTTCAAGATTTAAACACCAATGCATGTATAAAACAAGATTTCAAGATTTCTTAAAACAATGCATATGAGTGTAAATCAAATGATGCTTGAATGAAAATGCATCCATCAAATTGCAATCTACAAAAATCCTAACAATCTCCCCCTTTGCAATTTGATGGCGACTCACTCACCAAACTCACCACTGAATAAACACACTTAGTCTTCAGCTCCCCCTCAGCTGGACAAGTCTTGAAATCTTCTTGGATGCTTCTTCTCTTAGCTTGGGCTCTTTTCTTCATTCTTCATGATGCTTGGTACTTGATCATTCTTCAATCTTTCTTTCTTTAGCCAAGCATCTTCTTTAGTTTCCAAGCTTTCTTTCTTCTATTAGCTCTCCCCCTTTGACCATGCCTCTCTCTCCCTTTGGCAAGGTATGTATTCTCTCCCCCTGTAGAAGATCATAAAAAACCTCCCCTTAGGAAGCTTGGACATTCTCTTTCACCCTTTTGAGAACTTGAATGCTCTCTCCCCCTTTGACATTAAATTGCAAAGGTACCTACACACATGAAACAAGGAAAATACCTTTTTAGTAGCACCTGTTAACATAAGAAATCGAAAATGAAATATATAACAGGTTATCATGTATGGAAGAAGTCTCTAAGGGTTCAAATCCAATCCAATGGTCAATTTGATCAAAACTAATACTTCCTATGAAGGTTTACACTCCCCCTCAATCCATTCTCTCCTTTTGTCAAACTTTTGACAAAGATATAACTATTTGGTTTCAAGAAGAAGATGGTTTAACCAACTGAGGGTCAACTTCAAGAGAAGGATTAGATTCGTTTAACTATAAAGCTCAATATGATCAAATTACCAAAAGAAATCAAGGTCTAATGAGAAAAGCAATCATGGATACCAATTGGAAAATCAAAGAATACCAATTGAGATTCAAAGATAAGTCTATTAAAACAATCACTCTAAAATGGATTTAAAAATATAACTATTAGGAAAAATCCAAATTAGAGCTATCCATGATGAAATGGGGTTTATTAATCATAGCATCAAATAATTTAACTAAGAAGAACATATGTTATGAAAATTTTGAACTCATTTCATTCAATCAATAAATATGACTATTAATGTGCAAGATGAGTGAAATGAAATTCAAACATGAAGCCAACCTCAACTAATAATCAACCAAGATTATGAATACATAAACATGGTGATCATGAGATTTACCTATAAGAGCAAGAGAGGTGGCAAACATGACAATTATGATGCTAATGGTGTGTGACATGGAACAAATTTATAACTATCAAGTTCAAACCAATGTACACATGGTCTATCACATTCACAAGAAATCAAATCAATCGAAAAATTTACCAATTGAAACCAATTGAATTTGACAACATGATAAAGAGCAAGAATGTGACAAGCACAAAATTCCATCAAGCATCATAAAAGGATATTCATCACTTTGAAGATATGACTAATGAGCATAGTGACGAATAAGGTAAATTGCTATGCAATAGGATATAACTTTGAAATGCATGCAATTTTGGAAGTGTCAAAATCATATGAATTCAACATCTAAGATATCCATCAAACATATAGAAATATGAGGAATGAATTTCAAAGAGTTTCATATGATCAAGAACACTACTATGAAGTTGAAACATGTATAAGGATGATATCACTTAGAGAAAATACATGAATCAACATCATAACCATCGAAAAAAAAATGACTAGAAAGCATAGATGATGGATTTGAGTTCTAGTATGGTTTCTACAAATATAAAAAATATCACAACCATACATAGAACGATTTGACATTTGCATAGAGAGGATCAATCAACACTCAAGATCTAACTTATACCATATCATCAATAAAAAAATATAATTATGTAATCACAAGAAGGTATGAAGTTAAAGGGATCAATCTATCATGTAACATCTCCACTCTTAGCAAATGTACGAAGCTTACAATGCAATGGAAAAGGATATGAGGTTTATACCAAATGAACTTAGCACATTAAATCACATACGTACTTATTAAAAAAAATATACCAAGTTAGGCACAAACATGCAAATCAATAAAACCATATCCAACCAAGCAATGTAAGACATCAAAATCAATTTGCATAAAGAATGTAACTGAATGAGCAAGGATGCAAATTGTTTGTAAAAATTATTTCCTTCCAAATGATAAAATTATAATTAAGCACAAGGAAATAAATTCAAGGAAAATGCTTCTATAAATACAACCAATAAAGCTTAGAACATTTTCCAAAGTTTTTCAAATCACTATAATATATGAAATTCCAACAAAGAATCATTTATAGAATTATGAGCAAGTGAATTTGAAAAACAAGAAGTGTACTATTGTAAATTTTCAAATTGTAAAAACAATAGACACTCACAAATTTTCCATACCAAGAGATATAACTTGAAAATCAATGGAAAACTTAAATTGCTTCAAATCATTTGATTTACAAAAAGGATCCAACTATGACATACATCAAATGATTTTCCAACATCAATTGATCATGAAAAATCTAGCTATGAAAGCATTTGTAATCACAATCAATTGATCATGAATAGATATGCACTACAAGAGATATAACTATATGAACAAAATGCAAATCCATCATGAAAATATTGCAATCAAAGGATTTTGAAAATCATGAGATATAACTTAAAAGTTCATGAAAACAAAATCAAATGATCACAATGAAACATTGCATTTTAAAAGATGTGACTATAAAGAAACAAAATGCAAATGTAACATGACCAACAAAAAGATTTAACTATAAAGGATAGGTTGGTCTAGGAGGATCAAGGCCTTAAGGTTAGTCTAAAAGTGTACCAATGAAGATTCACCTAAGGTCTTGAAAAGGATGTCCTTGAGAGATCACTTGAGGACTCACCAACTCTTGAAGATATAACTTGAAAAAGTCTTAGAGTGGTGCAATGAAGCTAAGGGAAAATTCATTATCAATCATAGTGGAAATCATTACAAAGATATGCAATAAAACACAACACTAGGGTTCTAATCTAGCAAGGATCAACTCCGGGTTGTTAAGCCCTAAAATGGAGTAACCCGCTCTGATACCACTTGTAAAGTCCGGGGATCCGAACCCTAGAGGGGGGGGGTGAATAGGGTGAGCTTCAATAATGACCAATTTTAAGCAATTTTAACTTCTTTAAATTAAACTAGTCACAAGTGGTGATTACAAAAAAAAATGCGGAAGCTTAATAACAACAATCACCACAAAGCAAGCACCATCACACAAGGATTTATAGTGGTTCGGCCTCAATGCCTACATCCACTACCGGCTTGTGATCCAACACCCCACCGGATTTGCACTATTTATACTTTTTAATAGGCTAAGCAATAACCTTTACAATTATGCTTTTCAAGGCTAAGCAATAACCTTTACAATTATGCTTTTCAAGGCTAAGCAATAACCTCTACATTATGCTTTTCAAGGCTAAGCAATAACCTCTACATTATGCTTTTCAAGGCTAAGCAATAACCTCTTCAACCACAAGGTTGGTTATCTCTCTAATTAATGTCTATAATACACTTGATGGAGATTCAATTAAGCTCATTACAATGCCTCTTAATTAGGCGGATATGGAAGTGAAAAACTAACTCACACACACACACTAAATGAATGCAAAGATGTATCCTCATGATGTGTGTGTGATGTCCTCAATCATTTTGAAAATGAAAGCTCATAAATGTATGCCTAAGGCTCTTGAAAGTTTTAGCTCATAAAAACATTTATGATTGAGGAAGGAATGCAAGTCACATGTTAAAAGTAACAACTTGTTAATGATATCAAAGATTCACAAGTTGTATGAAATTAATTAGCTCTAAACATGTGTTGCATAGGGATGTCAATCAAATCAACAATGTAGCTCAAAACATAAAAATAGATTTGATTGAAATTAGGGGACAAATCATATGTAATTATAAATACAACTTGAAAATGATATACCTATCAAAGTAAGGCAAGTTGTGAAACTTTAAAACAATAATACATATGATTTGTAAAGTTTGTTGAATCCAAAACATAAGATACATTTGAAAAGATTTTCTTATGATGGAAAATAACAACCAAAGATTCAACCAAGTATATGAATCATGTTACATATAATTTCAAAGATTCTTTCATTAACATGATCTACTTAGATTTACCAAATAAAGTACTACTTGGATTGAATCAATGGTGATGCATCCAAAACAATAGATCAATTCAAAACATAAAACATGCTAAGGACACAACACATCATAGTTTAACATGCTACTAAAGATTTACCAAAGATAAAATAAAAACATGAAAACATATGATTTGTAAAGATGTTTAATCCAAAGCGTAAGATAGTTTTGAAAGTGAGATTTTCTTATGTTGAAAAACAACAACCATAGATTCAACCAAGTATAGGAATCATGTTACATATAATTTCAAAGATTCTTCCATTAACATGATCTACTTAGATTTACCAAAAATAAAGTACTACTTGGATTGAATCAAATGGTGTAGTATCCAAAACAATAAATCAACTCAAAACATAAAACATGTTAAGGACAACACTTCATACATAGTTTATCATGCTACAAAAGATTTACCAAAAGTAAAACAAAGCATGAAAATATATGATTAAGGAAACTAGAGTCTACTTGGTGATTTAACTTCATTAGTCCAAGCTTTAGCTTTCCTAATGATCCCCTTCATCCCTTAGTTCATTTCCCTTTGATTTGCCTCAAAACCCCTCAAGGAGGGCCTTAAAATTCCCAACTTTTGGCAAAGGAAAGAACTCATATTTATAGAAAAAAATGCCCAACGGCTAGTCCCCGGTCGACCGGGTACACACAACGGTCATATTTCTGACCATTGGGCTTCAGGTACCCAGCCGGCCTGCAGTGTGGCCGGTCGATCGGGTCCTCTGGGCCGGTCGACCGGCGACACTGCTGGTTGACCCCCTAGGACCGAAATTCCCATAAAAGCATATTTTCAAAGTATTTCTTGAGGAAACTTTTTGGGCCATTTAATCAAGCTTAAAAACATGTTTTAAATCATTATAAGGGTCTTAAAACATGAACCATAAAAAGCCTAAAACATTTTGAAAGATTTAAAACTCATAGGCTAGCTTGATTTTCTAAAACTCTTTTAAAAAACAAATGCATCCAAGATTAAAAACAAATCATGCATAAATCAATATATCTTCAAGATTTAAAAACCATTGCATGTATAAAACAAAATTTCAAGATTTCGTAAAACAATGCATATGAGTGTAATTCAAATGATGCTTGAATGAAAATGCATCCATCAAATTGCAATCTACAAAAATCCTACATGTTGTATAATCTACTTCTCTACATGTTGTAGATTATATTGCTGCAAGTAGTTGTTAGATTGTATGGTCTCAATACCAGCATATGATGAATAGATTGATTAATTTCTTTATTTATCAATATAATCATGCTTTCCTTTCATGAGATGAATGGTGATTTATTACTTAATGCACATGACTAATACATATGACATAATGGTTCATGAGATGAACCGGGTCCCATTAGTATATTGGATGTGATATATGTATATGGATGAGATCCACATACGGGAGATATGTGTCACAAATCTTATACTTAAAATATCTTCACAATCAGTGATGAGATTGGGCATCTCATCTGACAAGGTTGCAACACTTTGATCACTATGAGATAGTGTGATTTGTCTCGATTATCAGAATGTAAGATTCTGGATCATAGTGCTGGTACATTGGATGTATTGAAGGACCATGAGAAGCACCTTATGAAATACTGTCTCGATTTAAGGAATGCTCTCATAATTCCCTAGCAATAGGCTCTCAATCCTGAGACACTGATGAACTCAAGTTTCTATCTATTCATTTGCTTTGAGTCACCCATGAGTGAGGCCAACTGTAGGTCAACACCTCGGTGTCTTGGGTACGTGGTAGTAGGACTGTGGGAACATGCAATGATCAAGATGGAATCTATCTTCATTATCCCCTTGTGCTAATTAACGGATTTATCATTGGTAAGTGCGCACCCATTCCGATTAAGAGTTAATTGGATCGGTACCAAATGATCACTATAATTAATTGGGACTCAAGGATAATAAGATGTGGATCTAAGATTGGATGTGACAGATTTATTCCAATTAATCCATGGATAATGATAGAGGGGCCTACTTGTGGTAATTGGGAAGTTTAGGGTCTTCATTGAAATATATTCTAAGACTGGAGTGCAATTGCATTTATATAGTGGAGTTATTTGCAATTAACTGTGGGCCCGGATTGCACATGAGATGTGGGGCCGCGTGTCCCAATTGGAGCCAGCTTTCCAAGGAATCCCTAGTGGTCCCCACGCTAGCCCAATATATTAGAAAGATACTAATTATAGTAGAACTCTAAAAGGAAATAGAAAGTTACTATTTCTATTTGAAGTGAGACTTCTAATAGTGGTAATAGTAAGTTACTAATTATTAATGGAAGTGAGACTTCTATTTTAATTAGAAAAGTGAAAGGTACTAATCATATTTGAAGTAAGACTTCTAATTGTGATTTAGTAAGCAACTAATTGTAGTGGAAGTAATACTTCTATTTCAATTAGTAAGAGGAGGTTGCTAAGTGCTATAAAAGGAGGAAAAGAGGAGGCTTGGATGTCCATTACAAGTCCCATTATGGGGATTCACGTGTTAGGGTTTTTATAGATTGCAATTTGATGGATGCATTATCATTCAAGCATCATTTGATTTACACACTTGCATTGTTTTAGAAAACCTTGAAATCTTGTTTTATTCATGCATTGCTTTTAAGATTTGTAAAAGTATTGATTTATGCATGATTTGTTTTCAATCGTGGATGCATTTGTTTTTTAGAAAAGAGTTTTTAGAAATCAAGCAAGCCATTGGTTTTAAAGTTTCAAATCTTTTTTGGCTTTTTATGTTTCATGTTTTAAAACCCTTAGAATGATTTAAAACATGTTTTTAAGCTTGATTTAGTGGCCCAAAAAGTTCCACAAAGAAAAACTTTGAATTTGCAAAAGTTGGATTTTTTGGTCCCCGCAGTGCCGCCGGTCGACCGGCGCAGAGGTCCCGGTCGACCGGGAACACTGCAGGCAGAAAGTGTCTGGGAGCTCCAACGGTCAGAAATTTGACCGTTATGTGATCCCGGTCGACCGAGACCTGTTTGCCGGTCGACCGAGGACTAGCCGTTGGCAACTTTTTGCTATAAATATGAGTTCTTTCCCTTGCCAAAAGTTGGGAATTTTTAACCCCTCCTTGAGAGGATTTGAGGCATATCAAAAGGGAAAAGAACCAAGGGATGAAGGGGATGATTAGGAAAGCTAAAGCTTGGATTAATGAAGTTAAACCACCAAGTAGGCTCTTCCTTCCTTAATCATATGTTTTCATGCTTTTGTTTTATTTTTGGTAAATCATTTCTAGCATGTTAAACTATGTTTGTGTTGTGTCCTTAACATGTGTTATGTTTTGAGTTGATTTATTGTTTTGGATACAACACCATATGATTCAATCCAAGTAGTACTTAACTTTGGTAAATCTAAGTAGATCAAGTTAATGGAAAAATCTTTGAAATCATATGTAACATGATCCATATACTTGGTTGAATCTTTGGTTGTTGTTTGCCATCATAAGAAAATCACTTTCAAAACTATCTTATGTTTTGGACTCAACTTCTTTACAAATCATATGTTTTCATGTTTTGTTTTATCATTGGTAAATCTTAGTAACATGTTAACCTATGATGTGTTGTATCCTTAGCATGTGTTATATTTTGAATAGATCTATTGTTTTGGATACATCACCATTGATTCATCAAAGTAGTACTTTATCTTTGGTAAATCTAAGTAGATCATGTTAATGAAATATGTAACATGATTCATATACTTTGTTGAATCATTGGTTGTTGTTTTTCCATCATAAGAAAATCTCTCTCAAATGTATCTTATGTTTTGGATTCAACATCATTACAAATCATATGTGTATTATTGTTTTAATGCTTCACAACTTGCCTTACTTTGATTGGTAAATCATTTTCAAGTTGTCCTTATAATTACATATGATTTGTCCCCTCATTTCAATCAAATCTATTTCTATGTTTTGAGCTTCATTGATGATTTGATTGACATCCCTATGCATCACATGTTTAGAGCTAATCCATTTCATACAACTTGTGTAACTTTGATATCATTAACAAGTTGTTACTTTTAACATGTGATTGCATTATATCCTCAATCATAAATGTTTTTGAGCTAAAACTTTCAAAAGCCTTAGGCATACATTTATGAGCTTTCATTTTCTAAATGATTGAGGACCACACACACACACACTTCATGTGTTTTCATCTTTGCATTCATAGTGTGAGTGTGTATTAGTTTTTCACTTCCATATCCGCCTAATTAAGAGGCATTGTAATGAGCTTAATTGAATCTCCATCAAGTGTATGTTAGACACTAATTTAGTGAGATAACCAACCTATGGTTGAAGAGGTTATTGCTTAGCCTATAAAAGCATATTGTATAGGTTGATGTTAAGCCTTGAAAAACATCATTGTAAAGGTTATTGCTTAGCCTATTGAAAAGCATAAATAGTGGAAATCCGGTGGGGTGTTGGTTCACAAGCCGGTAGTGGATGTAGGCATTGAGGCCGAACCACTATAAATCCTTGTGTGATGGTGATTGCTTTGTGGTGATTCTTTTGTTAGCTTCCGCATCTTGTATGATAAATCATCACATGTGACTAGTTTGTTTTAAAGAAGTTAAAATTGTTAAAATTAGTCATAATTGGAGCTCACCCTATTCACCCCCCCTCTAGGGTTCGGATCCCCATGGACTTACATCACGTACAGCCCATTAATTGTGCAAGAGTTGCACTGCTTTCTTCCTCTCCCTTTTCTAGTTTCTCTTCTAGTTTCCTTTAGGGTTTTTCTCTTGGAGATTCCACCATCTTCTTGAGAAAAGAGAATCTGATACGGGTCATAGCGTGGAAGATCAAAGGGTGTTGGAGATCTTAATTTGATTAGTGAAGGTGTTCATCATCAAAGAAAGAGATCAACTTCTCCATTAGAGCACTACAAAGCTCCAAAGGTATAATCTACATCCTTGTATGTTGTAGATTTCGTGGTTGCATGTTTAGATGCTATTTTCTATCTTCTAGATAGGTTATATTGTTGTACATGGTTTATGAGTTTGAGGGATTGCATCCTGGATTGGGTTTGTTGCCTTCTAGATAGTTGATCTCTGCATCAAGTGGGTCAAAAGTTTTTGAAACCTATCTGAATGGCCCACCTAGTTTCCAACAGTAGTTGCTAATTTCTATCTTCCAGATAGGTTATATTGCTGTACATGATTGATGAGAAGGAGGGATTGCATCTTGGATTGGTTTTATAGCCTTCTGGATAGTTGATCCCTGAGTCAAGTGGGTCAAAAAGTTGTGAAAACCTATCCACGAGGGCAACCTATTTCCAACACACTTGTCACGACCCCGGACTGGGGCCGTGGCCCTAATCCGGTGCCGCGATGTTTCCCTTAGGTTTCCGCGGTGAGGATTCCATGCAAGAATTCGAATCAGCTCACTATCACACATAAGTTTTTATTTGCGGAAGCGCGTGGCAAACACTTAAGTACTATCACATTTAAGATAGAATATAAAGGAACTCATATCAGAGGGAGAACATAACTAGCATAACCATAATTGAGGTTTCAAGTTGTGTAGCATACTAAACAGAAAGTAAAGTTAAATTTTATAATTTCCCAAAAAAAAGAAAAACACAAGCCAACAGAGGCTAATAACAATTCCCAAAAGATAAAAGATAGTGTTCTCCTAGTGTTGTGAGAACCCGACCCCTAATCTCTTGGATTAGTGTTGTTTTATTTGAGGATTAGTTTCTTTTAGTGGGATTAGTATTTGTTGGATTGAGTTTGTGAGCTAGAATGGTTTTTCTTCTAGTTTTGGGCTTTTGAGTGCTTTGGTAGCTTGTGGGGCCCTTTGGGGGTTCCCTTTTTCGGCTTTCCATTTTCTTGTGAGATTTTCCCGATCTGTTTTGTATTGTGTTTTTGGCCCGTTGCATTCATCTTGAGGAATCCTACAACTTTCATGTTGATCTCGTATCCATTTGAGAACCCGAAACCCGATTTCTTGGCCTTGAGGGCAAAACAGTCTTTTCACACCAAATCTGTATCCAAAACTCGATATTCTCGAAATCCGTGAAACATACACTTTTTGGAAACTAGATATTTCGACGATCATTTCTTCCTTCTTCGTCGAATCCATCCGAGGTCCCGAATTAGATGATTTCAGCCACTCAAGTTCTTTAAGTTGTGGGACCCAAACCTCCTTGCTTATAAGAGGAAACCATCCCCTTCCTCTTCCATTTTTCATTGTTCCAGCACAACCCTTTTGAGTCTAGGGTTTTCTTGCTTTCTCCTCTTCTTCTTGCTTCTTCATCTCCAAGCCACACCTAGAGCTCATCAATCAAGCAATAGAGATCATCATCTTCTTCCTCATCTTACAAGCTTTCCATTGGTATCATTTGTGAAGAGAACCCTCCATCACAAGGCTTCCATTGAGCTTACTCTTGCCATTAGAGGACCTTCCAAGTAAGTGATTCTTCCCATCTCCTAGATTAGTGTTCCTCTAGCTCTTGAGAAGCTCCATTTGTATTATTGAAAGCTCTTTCATTTTCATTCTTTGTGTAACCCATTTTAGGGTTTGTTTTGGGGGTTTTTGTAGAGTTTGTGGATCTTGAGCTTGAGAGGTGATTAGGAGCTTGTTTTGCTAGATTGGAACCCAAGGCAAGTGGATGAATGGATGGTTTTAATGCTATCAAAGTTTTATGAGAAAATCCCAAGTTTATTTCTTGTTTTTGATCATTGGATACATGTTGCACATATGCTCCTTGTCACACATATATTGTTTTCGAAATTTGCACATTAATGGTTGTTTCTATCTTGTTAATCTCTTGGAGAGGTATGCATTTCATTTGATCAAGTTTACTCATATGGTTTTATAAGGAATAGGATTGGTTTGGCTATTCATGGTTATGTTTATGAGCTACATTGATTTGAAATTGATACTCATTTATAGAGTGGTGCTAAAACATCTTTGGTTATGGAAATGTGATCAATAGACCTTGTTTATCTATAAATGTTGACTCAAATGAACCCTTGTCTATGATGGGAACTCCTCTCCTTGTTTGGGGATTGAATGTGAAGAAAGAGGTTGGATTTAATGATTCATTGAAGTCTTGATGGGAGTTTTATTGTAATTAGGATGTTGTTGAAGTAAGGAAAAACTCATTTGTATAAGTGTTGGAAAGGAAAGGAAAAAGGAAGAGAAAGAGAGGAACTGAACTGCCCGGAATTCAGTTTCTGGACAGTTCGCTCGAGCGACCATGACAGGTCGCTCGAGAAAGGGATACGGGTTTTCCAGTAGCCTGGTCGCTCGAACGCATTTAAATAACCGCTCGACCGATGTGTTCGCTCGAGCGAACTCTTCAATTCGCTCGAGCGATGCGGTCTGCCTGGCATGATGCGCTGGTACAGAAATTTCGGGTTTGAGGTTTATTTTTCTTGTGGACCTTGGCTAACCTCCTCGGACTCACCCGACCATATGTGAGAGCGTCTGGAGCCGATGCTCGTCACGGTTGGTTCGGATGCATCGAAGTTCAATCCATTTCAATCTGGAACGGGATGGAACGACGCGATATCTTCTTTATATCTAAACACAAGTCTTGCCCTTGGTTATCGCAAATTCTATTCTTTTCGGTGACTGAATAGGTTGCTCGATGTTTCCGGATTAGTGTCATACCTAGGATGGACCGATTATAATCTTGATTCTTTTCTATTGTGACATCTAGTACTACCCATAAGCTCATTTTAAGTTTTGAAAGTAGTAAAAGTGCATAAGGAGCCCGGAATGTCTTCAAACTCAAGGAGTACCAAGTAATTGTTATAATCGACATACGGGACCCCTATTCACTTAAATAGATCTTGAAACCGATATTTTTACCCGAAATTGTTATAGTTCATTGTTTCACCTCTTTTCCCGAGATTTGCATTACATGACTTGTTTTCCCGAAAGCATTGAAGTTACACTAGTAACAGTGAATTGTCCCGAGATGTATTGCCCGACATGAAGTGTTAGTGTGCCCTTGAGCACCCCCTTCTTGCCTGTATATCTATTGTACTTGATTTAATTGCATATGTCTCGATTGTATTTGACCTATGAGTCGGCACCACTAAGCTTGGATAGCCTTGTTGGTCTGATCCACCGACTTGGAGATCCCCCTCTTGTCCCGCCAGCTGCAGCTTGGATCCCGCTACCCGGTTATTACCATGGTCTTGTCCCGATACCGCAGATTGCTACTGTGGTCCCCGATGCCCGGCTCGCTACTGTGGTCATGTATAGTATATGTATATGCATTCATGAGATCCCCTATTTCTCCTCACCTCGAGTGACTGAGATCAGGGCCTAGTATATGTATATGTATTTATATGAGATCCCCTGTTTCTCCTCACCTCGAGTGACTGAGATCAGGGCCTAGTTCTTGCTCTATCGCTTTAGTGATAGAGGACTTAGCTTCGTGTGGTTGCCATCTTGTCAGTTCCCGATTCCTTGGATACCCGACATGTTTTATACTGCTTACTTGCTTTCCGATAAATGATTCGTTTCCTTTATGAAAGTTGGTATTTAAACAAGTGTTAATATTCTCCAATGTAAATTCAGTTATTATTATATTGTCTTCTGTTCTTTGTACCCACACATGTTTTAAATGAATGCCGGTTGGTTAAATGCCCATGCTTTTACATACGTTTCAAACGATCAATGATTTTGCTAGATTTACATGATTACACATGTTTAAAATGAATACCCGAATTGTTAAATATCCGTACTTTGTTTTAAATGACATTTGGTTTGTCAGATTCGTATGTTTATACCTATTTTACATGATACCCGATTTGTTTAAATATCCATACTTTGGAATAGGTTTAAATGAACATTAGTCTTGTCAGATTTCTTTGGTTACACCTGTTTTAAATGAACACCCGGTTTGTTAAATATCCGTATTTTCACATATGTTTCAAATGGACATTGGTTTTGCTAGACTGCTATGAATACCTGGGTTGTTGTATACTTGTGTTTTTACTTAAGTTTCAAATGAACGTTGTTTTGCCATACCGCTATGTTTATACATGTTTTAGACGAACACCCGATTGTCAAATATCTATGATTATAGATGATGTAAATGAACACATGTTTTTATTAAACATTCATGTTTTATCCATGCTTGAAACGAATACAGGTTTTTCCCCGAGATTCCCGACTTTGCACCCGTTTAATTATATGCAGCATTTGATCGAATAGCATGATTTATCTTATGTTTTATTCTTCAGTATATTTGTTATCTTTTCATCCACCTGCCAGACCGTCGTGTCTGACCCACTACTTTTGGTACTCAGGTTCAGATTTCTTCGCCCCGAGTTGAGTGCTTGAGTTGGTTGTGGAGCCATGTTTTGCAGGTTGTTTTGTCGGCTATGTCATGTAGACATTGAGCTTGACATCGGAGCTACATCATATTTTGGGTAGTAGTTGATAGCTTTTGTTGTATGGCTTTTATTAGCCTTTTTCTTGGGATTCTTAATTAATGTACATTGATAATTGTAACTTGAACATATTTGGGAATGTAATATCCTGTTAGTGTCAGCTCTGTAATTTATTGTGATGGTTACTCTAGTCTGATATGATTCTTGATATAATAGCTATGTGCTAAAGGTTGAGTGCGACGCGGAATCCGATGGCCACGGACTTCGGGTCGCAACGCCACAAATGCTTCCGCAAAATATTCAGAATGTGTTGTCTTCACACACGCGGATCCTGGGAGAAGTAAAATACATTTGTGCTAAATCCCATTTCCCGCCCCCGAGGTTTCGGTTCGGGGGCGTGACAACTTCTAACCCAACAATAACTAAACCCACTTAGGACTAAACACATACTAATCACACACTAATCGGATTGGTCTGGGTCGGGGTCTAACAGTCTTACACCCCTGCTAGTCCTTGGTAATCCCGAAATAAAGTCCATGGTAATGTGCTCCCACTTCCATTCCGGGATCTCTAACGGTTGTAACAATCCTGGAGGCCTCTGATGTTCCGCCTTAATCAACTGACAAGTCATGCAATGGGAGACAAACGCTGCAATCTCTCTCTTCATAATGTTCCACCAAAATCTGCCCTTCAAGTTCTGATACATCTTTGTGCTGCCGGGATGCATAGAGTACTTCGTGCTGTGAGCCTCAGTCATGATGTCATTTCTCAAATCTTCAATGTTAGGCACACACAGACGGTCACGGTACTACAAAACTCCATCAACAAAACGGAAGTCAGGACGTTCTGCGACATGTTCTGAAATCTTGGCCAACTCTGGATCTTGCAACTGACTATCCTTGATCTTCTGAATGAAAGAAGGTTCTGACACCGTCATGTTAGCCAACAAAACACCCTTCCTTAGTGGCTGTAAGTCTATACTCAACTCTTCAAATTGCTCAAATATACAAGTGCCACTTAAATTAGCCAAGCCTACTGATTTCCTACTCAAGGCATCTGCAACTACATTAGCGTTCCCCGGGTGGTACTTGATTGGAAAATCATAGTCCTTGATATATTCCATCCATCTTCTCTGCCTCATGTTCAAATCCTTCTGTGAAAACAGATACTGTAAGTTGCGGTGGTCGGAGTGGACTTCGAACTGCTCTCCATAGAGGTAATGTCTCGACATTTTCAACGCGAACACAACCGCTGCTAACTCCAAATCATGGGTGGCATAGTTCTTTTTGTGATCTTTCAACTGTCGAGATCCATAAGCAATCACTTTTCCTTCTTGCATCAAAACACAACCAAGTCCAACATTCGAAGCATCGGTAAAAATGGTGAAACCGCCGCTCCCGGATGGTAAAGTAAGGACTGGTGCTGTAGTCAATCTCTTCTTTAGCTCTTGGAAACTCTCTTCACACTGCTCTGTCCACACATATGGTGCATTCTTCCTTGTCATCTTTGTCAATGGTGACGCAATCGACAAAAAGCCTTGCACAAACCTCCGATAATAACCTGCCAATCCCAGAAAACTTCTAATTTCTGTCACATTCTTCGGTCTTTCCCAATTCACTACTGCTTCAATCTTGGACGGGTCCACTGATAATCCTTCTCTAGAGATAATGTGCCCCAGAAATGCTACTTGGTCTAGCCAAAATTCACACTTGTTAAGCTTCGCATACAGCTGATTCTCTCTCAAGAGTTGCAATGCTATCCTCAAATGCTCTTCATGCTCTTCCTTGGTCTTGGAGTACACCAAAATGTCATCAATGAACACTACAACAAACTGATCCAAATACTCTGCGAATATCTTGTTCATCAAAGCCATGAACACTGCCGGTGCATTTGTCAACCCAAATTGCATCACTAGGAACTCATAGTGGCCATATCTTGTCCGGAAAGCTGTTTTCAACACATCTGCTTCTCTAACTCTCAGCTAATGGTAACCGGATCTCAAGTCAATCTTCGAAAAGTATGATGCACCTTGCAATTGATCGAACAATTCATCTATTCTTGGCAATGGGTATTTGTTCTTGATGGTCACTTGATTCAATCTTCTGTAATCAATACACATTCTCATCGAGCCATCCTTCTTCTTAACAAACAAGACTGGAGCTCCCCATGGTGAAACACTCGGTCTCACAAAACCTTTGTCCAATAACTCTTGCAACTGAGTCTTCAACTCTCCCAACTCTGCTGGAGCCATTCTATATGGTGCAATAGATATCGGAGCAGTCCCTGGTAGTAACTCAATGGTGAAATCAATCTCTCTCATGGGTGGCAAACCTGGAATCTCCTCCGGAAAAACATCCAGGAACTCCCAAACAATTGGGATCTCCTCCACCCCTTGGGACCGTTTATCCTCTGTGATAAACGCTAAATACGCTTCGCAACCACTTCTCAAAAGTCTACCAGCCTTCAACGCTGAAACAAACCCCGCACGAGGATTCCTCCTCTCACCTTGAAACGACACTCCTGCTGGTGTCTCAACCAACTTGAAAGTGAGGGTCTTATGGAAACAATCCATTGTGGCATGGTACCCTGCCAGCCAATCCATCCCTAGGATGACATCATAATCAAACATCTCCAAAGAAATGAGATCTGCGATTAAAACCACTTCTCCTATCTGAACTGTGCAACTAGGGAAAAAGGTTCTACAAATAACTTGTTTACCTACTGGGGTTGCCACAGTCAAAATGAACTCAAGTTCTCTAGCATGCATATCAATCAACTTAGAAAATTTATGGGACACGAAAGAATGTGTAGAGCCAGGGTCAAACAAAATCATAGCTTGGTTCTCATTGGCTTGACGCTGCTGGTCAAGCATCGCTTGCATCATTTCTTGAAACTGGTTTGGTGGGTTGTTCTCAACTATATCCTCTTCTATCGGTCCGGTGTGATCACCGTTACTGCCAGAAGGAATGTCACTCACTGTTCTCTTAAGGGGAGGCATGATGCTGCAAAACAAATTGTTAGCACATGATAACATAATGGGTCACACATTGCTCACACGATACTAGCTATCGAAAGATCTAACGAATCCTTGCCAAGTCCTTAGGATTTCTAGTTTCTTTTAATTGCTTGAAACACGTCTCGCTCTGATACCATTCTGTCACGACCCCGGACCGGGGATCCGAAGGACTAGTCCGGGATCGGGACGCTGAATGATAAGATGATCCATATCAGTTTAATAGCAACATACATTTTATTTAACTTCCCACAGGTGTCCGCGGTGAGGATATCACAACCATCCATGAACATTTCTCTAGAGTGCGGAAGCATGTAGCAAATCAAATAGGCAGACTATCTCTAGTCATGAAAGCATTAGCATCAAGTATTTAAAACTGTATCAGAATGAGCAATGATCAATAATATGATTCCCAAAAGTAGTTAAAGTTAACAAAAGGTCATTTAATTACAATCCCCAAAATTAGAGGCCAACAAAGGCCAATATGAACAAAACAATAACCCAAAGAATGGTTAAATAGTTCTCCTCAAAATGAAACGCCTCTCTTAGCAACCCGATGTCTACATGACATCGTCAGCACGCCACTCGACTAGAGGTTGCGGTTCACCTACCGCCTCCTCCGGCTCCTCCTCAAGGAAACCGGCAACGGGACCTGAGTACCAAAGCAAATGGGTCAGACACGACGGTCTGGCAAGAGAGTGAAAGATACAACAACATATAATAATAAATGAAATACCTTGAAAAGCATAGAAATCTGTTTCAACAAGAACTCTCATAAAGTAGATAAATCATTTGTTAGAAAACAGGTAAGTAAGGTAAAACATATCAGGTAACCAAGGAATCGGGAACTAATAAGATGGCAATCACATAAAGCTAAGTCCTCTATCACTAGAGTGACAACGGTATAACGGGATGTTGATCTCAGTCACACAAGGTGAGGAGATTCAACGCAATCATATATACATTATAAATATACGGGATGGGACCACGGTAGCGAACCGGGTATCGAGACGGGACCACGGTAATAACCGGGTATCGGGATCCAAACTGCAGCTGGCGGGACGGGAGAGGGATCTCCAAGTCGGTGGATCAAACCGACAAGGTATCCAAGCTTAGTGATGCCGACTCATAGGTCAAATAACAAATCAAGACATATGCAAGTAAATCAAGTACAATAAATAATGAGCAAGACGGGGGTGCTCAAGGGCACACTGTCATTTCATGTCGGGCAATACATTTCGGGACAAATAACTGTTACTAGTGTAACTACCATGTTTTCGGGAAAACAAATCATATAGTATAATCTTGGAAAGAGGTGAAACACTAAACTATAACAATCTCGGGTAAAATACTGGTTTCAAGATCTGTTTAAGTGAATAGGGATCTCGTATGTCAATTATAATAAAGACTTGGTACTCTTCGAGTTTGAAGACATTCCGGGCTCCTTATGCACCTTGAAGTTTCAAAACTTCGAATGAAATCTTTGTGGCATGGTTTCTTCCTCAAATGGCCTTATACAATGCTTAATAAATCTTCTTGACATAGAGGGGTTCCAAGAGCATAGACCCAACCATTGAAACAGTTGAACGTTTGTCCCAAACATAGCCTATGCCAGACGAACCGCATCGCTCGCTGAGATGCTTGTCTGGGTGGGTTCGCTCGAGCGAAGTTGAGATCGCTCGAACGAACTCATTGGGTCGAGCGAATATTTAAATGCGTTCGAACGAACAACTCTCTGGAATGAGTTCTGGAATGTCCGCTCGAGCGACCAAGCTACTGGAATGCTCCGAACCCTTTCCTGGACAGGTCGCTCGAGCGATGTGTCACGGTCGCTCGAGCGAACTGTCCAGAACCTGAGTTCGGACCAGTTCAGCTCCACAACAACTCTTCCTTTTTACAACCCCTTCTTAACCACTTTCATACCTCAAATGAGGGTATAAATCTCCATTCAAATAACCTCAAATCTCCAACCACATCCATCACATTCTCCTCCATCCATATTACATCCCATAAGCAAAGAGGGGAGGAAACCATCTCACACAATATACATATTCAAGACAACACAAGAAAACATTAATTGCTATGAACCAACCCTTCTCTATGACCGTAAATGCATCCTTTAATACTCCATCAAGAACATTTATTTCAACCATAAACATATTAATGAAAACATGAAAATCCATAAAGGCTTAACCAAACCATTTAAAACTTAAAACACCTAATCATTCACTTGCCTTAGGTCCAAGCTAGCCAAAAATCAAGCCTCTATCACTTCTTAAGCTCACTTCCAAGCTACAATAAAAAAATCCCCAAAACAAATCCTAAAATGGGTTACACAAAGAATGAAATGGATATAACTTCCAATAATGCAAATGGAGCTTATCAAGAGCTAGAGGAACACTAATCTAGGAGATGGGGAGGGTTACTTACTTGAATGACCTTCAAATGAAGAGAGCTATCTCAAAGGGAGCCTCAAGGTTGATGGGTTCCTCTACACAAGGTATCAAAGTGAAGCTTTGCTAGATGAGGAAGAGGGTGGCGAGTTCCATTTCTTGGTTGATGCAAATCTTGGTGTGGATTAGAGAAGGAGAAGCAAGAAGAAGAAGAAGTTGCAAGAAAAACCCTAAGCTTCCACTCTTGTGCTGGAGAAAGGAAATGGAAGGAGAAATGAGGAAGAATGGTTTCCTTTGTTAACAAATAGAATTGGGTCCCACAACTAAAGAAGCTAGATTGGTTGAAATCATCTCTTTTGGGACCTCGGATGAATTCGACGAAGAAGGAAGAAGTGATCGTCGAAATATCTAGTTTCCAAAAAGTATATGTTTCGCGGGTTTCGGGAATATCAAGTTTTGGGTACAGATTTTGTGTGCAATGACTGTTTTGCCCTCAAGGCTATGAAATCGGGTTTTCGGGATCTCCAATGGACACGGGATCAACATGAAAGTTGTATGGAATAACAATACCAATAAAACGAGATTAAAACCATGAATACAAAAACCTCCGATAAATCCTCGAGCACATGCAAAGTCATGAAAAGGAACCCCCAAAGGGTCCTACCAACACCAAGCAATCAAAGTAGCCCAAAACTAGAATCAAAGCTATTCCAAACCCAACTTAGCCAAATCACTAAACAAGCTTAGCACTAACACGCAACTTAATTAGTACTAATCGGGTTCACTCGGGTCGGGGTCTTACAAATTCATCTTCTGACGTTTGATACTTGTTGCAAAAAGATGCAATAAGGTCCACACCCCTGTCATTTCTAACCGAAGAAAGCACAAGAACAGAACAAATGTATCAGTTAAGGTGACCAAGAAACAATGTGGCAAGCAAAAACTTAAAATAATAGGCCAATTAAGCTATGCATGCAAAAAGTTTTAAGAACATTACCAAAGAGAGGGGAATCGCAGAGTTTGAATTTCCTGAAGCCCGAGGGAACATGAAGAATCAAGATTGCCTATAAGGAGATCCGCAACATAATAGAACATTTTAAATGCTGGTTACCATCTACATTCTAGAAATATAGTCAGGCGTGGCAAATGCATGTTTCTTCTATGAAAATAAATAGGGCATATGACATGCAACTGACCAATATAGAAATTAATCCATTTGTACAGGTCACCAGGTCCTTAAAGCGACTGAATGCATGGATACGCAATGCCAAGAACAATAGCCATCCAAAACGATGGTATTCAGATGCATGGCTTGTACTGCTGGCTTCAGCTAGGTGTTTAACATCTTTTAGATCAGTCATATCGAAAAACTCCTGATATTCACGTTTGTAATACCTAGACAGCAAAGAGAGTCACAAGCTAACATTACATGATTTAACAAAAGTAGGAAAACTATTACAATCCAATAAAGCTGTCACGAGCATGCGAAGCCAAGTTGCCACTCATACATAAACGAATCTAAGGAGTTGTTTGGAAACTTGTGTAATCTAATAAGATCTAATTAAAACAAGTTCTAAAATAAAAGCTCTAATTTTTAAGTTCTAATTTACAATTAGGCCTTCTTTGGTACCTCTACTCGTATTCCAAGAGAGCCATCCAAGTCGCTGTCTAGATACCATTAACTTATTTATTACAAAACCTGAGCAACAGCCTAATATTTAATGTCTATAAATTCATTTTTCATTTTTACTGTAAGTATGGTTAAGCATAGGATGACTTGAATAGCAGAGCCAATAGTTCAACACCGATTGTGAGTTAAAATTTTACAAACCCTAAATTTCAGAGCATGAGCATGTAGTCCTTGAGGAAGCATTGTATAATTTACCCACATAATCAATTCAACTCTTCTGCTTTACATGAATGGGGAAACAAATTTCACGTAGCCAACTCCAACATAGTTGGGATAAGGCTTTGATGATGATGATGATCAATTCAGCTCTTCTGCTTTATGCATGTGTGAGAACCCGACCCCTAATCTCTTGGATTAGTGTTGTTTTATTTGTGGATTAGTTTCTTTTAGTGGGATTAGTATTTGTTGGGTTGAGTTTGTGAGCTAGAATGGGTTTTCTTCTAGTTTTGGGCTTTTGAGTGCTTTGGTAGCTTGTGGGGCCCTTTGGGGGTTCCCTTTTCGGCTTTGCATTTACTTGTGAGATTTTCCCGATTTGTTTCGTAATGTGTTTTTTGCCCGTTGCATTCATCTTGAGGAATCCTACAACTTTCATGTTGATCCCATATCCATTTGAGAACCTGAAACCCGATTTCTTGGCCTTGAGGGCAAAACAGTCTTTTCTCACCAAATCTGTACCCAAAACTCGATATTCTGGAAATCCGTGAAACATACACTTTTTGGAAACTAGATATTTCGACGATCATTTCTTCCTTCTGTTAGGAATTTTCTAGATTGCAATTTGATGGATGCATTAATCATTCAAGCATCATTTGATTTACACACTTGCATTGTTTTAAAGAAATCTTGTAATCTTGTTTTATTCATGCATTGCTTTTAAGATTTGTAAAAGTATTGACTTATGCATGATTTGTCTTTTTATCTTGGATGCAATTGATTTAGAAAAGAGTTTTCAAGAAATCAAGCAAGCCTTTGTTTTAAAAGTTTTCATATCTTTTTAGGCTTTTTATGTCATGTTTTAAAAAAACCATTAGAATCTTTAAAACATGTTTTCCAAGCTTGATTTAGTGGCCAAAAGGTCCCCCAAAGCTAAACCTTCAAATTTGCAAAAGTTGCATTTTTTGTCAAAGGGAGGCTGTCCCGGCAGTGTCGCCGGTCGACCGAGAGGCAGGTCTCGGTCGACCGAGACAACTGGAGGTGAAATCTGCAGTTTTGAACTGAAACCTCCAACGGTCAGAAATCTGACCGTTGTGCCTTCCCGGTCGACCGAGACCTCTTTGCCGGTCGACCGAGGACTAGCCGTTGGCAACTTTTTGCTATAAATATGAGTTCTTTCCCTTGCCAAAAGAAGGGAATTTTTAACCCCTCCTTGAGAGGATTTGAGGCATATCAAAAGGGAAAAGAACCAAGGGATGAAGGGGATGATTAGGAAAGCTAAAGCTTGGATTAATGAAGTTAAACCACCAAGTAGGCTCTTCCTTCCTTAATCATATGTTTTCATGCTTTTGTTTTATTTTTGGTAAATCATTTCTAGCATGTTAAACTATGTTTGTGTTGTGTCCTTAACATGTGTTATGTTTTGAGTTGATTTATTGTTTTGGATACAACACCATATGATTCAATCCAAGTAGTACTTGAATTGGTAAATCAAAGTAGATCATGTTAATGAAAGAAACTTGGTAAATCATATGTAACATGATTCCTATACTTGGTTGAATCTTTGGTTGTTGTTTTCCATCATAAGAAAATCACTTTCAAAAGTATCTTATGTTTTGGACTCAACTTCTTTACAAATCATATGTTTTCATGTTTTGTTTTATCATTGGTAAATCTTTGTAACATGTTAATCTATGATTTGTTGTATCCTTAGCATGTGTTATATTTTGAATAGATCTATTGTTTTGGATACATCACCATTGATTCATCAAAGTAGTACTTTATCTTTGGTAAATCTAAGTAGATCATGTTAATGAAATATGTAACATGATTCATATACTTTGTTGAATCTTTGGTTGTTGTTTTCCATCATAAGAAAATCTCTTTCAAACGTATCTTATGTTTTGGATTCAACATTCTTACAAATCATATGTGTATTATTGTTTTAATGTTTCACAACTTGCATCACTTTGATAGGTAAATCATTTTCAAGTTGTCTTTATAATTACATATGATTTGTCCCCTAATTTCAATCAAATCTATTTTTATGTTTTAAGCTTCATTGATGATTTGATTGACATCCCTATGCATCACATGTTTAGAGCTAATCCATTTCATACAACTTGTGTATCTTTGACATCATTAACAAGTTGTTACTTTTAACATGTGATTGCATTCTTCCTCAATCATAAATGTTTTTGAGCTAAAACTTTCAAAAGCCTTAGGCATACATTTATGAGCTTTCATTTTCTAAATGATTGAGGACCACACACACACACTTCATATACTTTCATCTTTGCATTCATAGTGTGAGTGTGTATTAGATTTTCACTTCCATATCCGCCTATTTTAGAGGCAAATGTAATGAGCTAAAATGAATCTCCATCTAGTGTATTAAAGACACAACTTAGTGAGATAACCAACCATGTGGTTGAAGAGGTTATTGCTTAGCCTATTAAAGCATAGTGTATAGGTTGATGTTAAGCCTTGAAAAACATCAATGTAAGGTTATTGCTTAGCCTTGGAAAGCATATTGTAAAGGTTATTGCTTAGCCTATTGAAAAGCATAAATAGTGGAAATCCGGTGGGGTGTTGGATGCACAAGCCGGTAGTGGATGTAGGCACGTTGGCCGAACCACTATAAATCCTTGTGTGATGGTGATTGCTTTGTGGTGATTCTTTTGTTAGCTTCCGCATATTGTTTGATAATCATCACATGTGACTAGTTTGTTTTAAAGAAGTTAAAATTGATTAAAATTGGTCATAGTTGAAGCTCACCCTATTCACCCCCCCTCTAGGGTTCGGATCCCCATGGACTTTACACCTTCTTCGTCGAATCCATCCGAGGTCCCGAATTAGATGATTTCAACCACCCAAGTTCTTTAAGTTGTGGGACCCAAACCTCACTTGTTTATAAGAGGAACCCATCCCCTTCATTGCTCATTTCCTCTCCATTGCTCCAGCACACAACTGAGCCTAGGGTTTGCTCTTGTGTTTCCTCTTCTTCTTCTTGCTTCTCCATCTCAAATCCTCACCAATCTTGCACCAAACTCGAAATGGAGACCGTCTTCTTCTTCCTCATCTTGCAAGCTTTCCATTGATACCATTTGTGAAGAGAACCCTCCATCACAAGACTTCCTTTGAGCTTACCTTGTCCATTAGAGGACCTTGCAAGTAAGTGTTCTTCTTCATCTTCTAGATTTGTAATCTTCTAGCCTTAGAGAAGCTCCACCTTGATTATTGAAAGGTTTCATGGTCATTTCATCGTTTAACCCATTTTAGGGTTGTTTTGGGGGTTTTTGTAGAGATTGTGGATCTTGAGCTTGAGAGGTGATTAGGAGCTTGATTTGCTTGATTAGAGTCAAAGGCAAGTGGATGAATGGATGGTTTGAATGTTATTAAGTTTTATGAGAAAATCCTAAGTTTTATTACTTGTTCTTGATAATGTGATATATGTTTCTACACATGCTTCTTGTCATATTTCTATTGATTTCGAAATTGCATATTAATGGTGGTTTCTCTCTTGTTAATCTCTTGGAAAAATGTGCTTTCATTTGGTCAAGTTTGTTCATATGGTTTTAAAAGGAATGAGGTTGGGTTGGCTATTCATGGTTATGTTTATAAGTTACATTGACTTGAAATTGATACCCGTTTAAAGAGGTGTTTGAATTTAATTGTTCATTGGATTTTTAATGAGGTTTTGAAGTGATTATGGAAGAGAAATGCTAGTGGTTTAAGTGTTGGAAAGGAAAGGAAAAGGGAAGAAAAATCAGTGTCCCGGACCTGCTGCACGCCCAGGTCCGATCGATCGGATCGGCCTGTCTTTAACTGAGAGGCTTTTTGGGCCGATCGATCGGCCGATCGATCGGACCCTGTGCATTTCTGGTACAGAAATTTCGGCCGATCGATCGGACCGAATCGGAGGACTCAGTTTGAGTCCAGTGAAATTTGATATTTGTTTTTTTGGAAACCTTTGGGCTTTCTATGAGTCCTAGGGGTATATACCTTAGTGTTAAGACCAATTATACCCTAAACTAAGGTCTCTAAGACTAGGGAACTGAAAGAAAAGAATGGTGTTGATTTAGACACTAATTCTTGGTTCTAGGTGGGACCCTGGCTACCCTTTTTGGACTGTTTGGACCAAGTGTGAGAATGTCTTGAGCCGACACGCCTCACGGTTGGTTCGGTGGCATCGAAGTTCAATCCATTTCAATCTTGAACGGGATGGAACGACGCGATATCTTCTTTATATCTAAACACGAGCCTTTCCTTGGTTATCGCGAATTCTATTCCTTTCGGTGACTGAATAGGTTGCTCGATGTTTCCGGATTAATGTCATGCCTAGGATGGACCGTTTATAAGCTTGATTCTTGCTATTGTAACATCTAGTACTACCCATAAGCTCATGTTAAGATTTTAAAATAGTAAAAGTGCATAAGGAGCCCGGAATGTCTTCAAACTCAAGGAGTACCAAGTAATGATTATAATCGACATACGGGACCCCTATTCACTTAAATAGATCTTGAAATTAATACTTTTCCCGAAATTGTTATAGTTCATTGTTTCACCTCTTTTCCCGAGATTTGCATTACATGACTTGTTTCCCCGAAAGCATTGAAGTTACACTAGTAACAGTTATTTGTCCCGAAATGTATTGCCCGATATGAAGTGACAGTGTGCCCCAGAGCACCCCCGTTTTACCCATTTATTTACTGTACTTGATTTACTTGCATATGTCTCGATTGGTTTTGACCTATGAGTCGGCATCACTAAGCTTGGATACCTCGTCGGTTTGATCCACCGACTTGGAAATCCCTCTCCCGTCCCGCCAGCTGCAGTTTGGATCCCGATACCCGGTTATTGCCGTGGTCCCGTCCCGATACCCGGTTCGCTACCGTGGTCCCGTTCCCGTATATTTATATTGTATATATGATTAGCGTTGAGTCTCCTCACCTTGTGTGACTGAGACCAACGTCCCGTTATACTCTTGTCACTTCGGTGATAGAGGACTTAGCTTCTTGTGATTGCCATCTTGCCAGTTCCCGATTCCTTGGATACCCGACATGTTTTATATTGTTTACTTGCTTTCCGATAAATGATTCGTTTCCTTTATGAAAGTTGTTATTTAAACAAGTGCTAATATTCTCCAATGTAAATTCAGTTATTATTATATTGTTTTCTGTCCTTTGTACCCGCACATGTTTTAAATGAATGCCGGTTGGGTGAAGAACCATGCTTTTACATATGTTCCATACGATCAATGATTTTGCTAGATTTATATGATTACACATGTTTTAAAGGAATACCCGAATTGTTAAATATCCGAGCTTGCATTAAAGGACATTTGGTTTGTCAGATATCTATGTTTATACCTGTTTTTAAATGAATACCCGAATTGTTAAATACCCATGCTTTGAAATATGTTTCAAATGACACTTGTTTTGCCAGATCACTATGTTTATACCGGTTTCAAATGAATATCCGATTTGTTAAATATCCCTACTTTGAGATATGTTTTAAATGAACATTAGTCTTGTCAGATTTCTTTGGTTACACCTGTTTTAAACGAACACCCGGTTTGTTAAATATCCGTATTTTCACATATGTTTCAAATGGACTTTGGTTTTGCTAGACTACTATGAATGTCTGGTTTGTTGTATACTTATGTTTTTACTTAAGTTTCAAATGAACGTTGTTTTGGCCATACCGCTATATTTATACATGTTTTAGACGAACACCCGATTGTCAAATATCTATGATTATTGATGATGTAAATGAACACATGTTTTATTAGATATTCATGTTTTACCCATGCTTGAAATGAATACAGGTTTTCCCCGAGATTCCCGACTTTTGCACCCGTTTAATTATATGCAGCATTTGATCGAGTATCATGATTTATCTTATGTTTTATTCTTCAGTATATTTGTTATCTTTTCATCCACCTGCCAGACCGTCGTGTCTGACCCACTACTTTTGGTACTCAGGTTCAGATTTCTTCGCCCCGAGTTGAGTGTTTTTGTTGGCTGTGGAGCCATGCCTTGCAGGTTGTTTTGTCG
Organism: Cinnamomum chago; assembly: GCA_038049695.1. NCBI lineage: Eukaryota > Viridiplantae > Streptophyta > Magnoliopsida > Laurales > Lauraceae > Cinnamomum > Cinnamomum chago. The sequence goes on along the minus strand of CP142455.1, from coordinate 50,498,617 downwards.
GCTATGTCATGTAGACATTGAGCTTGACATCGGAGCTACGTCACATTTGGGTAGTAGTTTATAGCTTATTGTTGTATGGCTTTTATTAGCCTTTTTCTTGGGGTTCTTAATTAATGTACATTGATAATTGTAACTTGAACATATTTGGGAATGTAATATCCTGTTACTGTCAGCTCTGTAATTTATTGTGATGGTTACTCCAGTCTGATATGATTCTTGATATAATAGCTATGTACTAAAGGTTGAGTGCGACGCGGAATCCGATGGCCACGGACTTCGGGTCGCAACGCCACAAATGCTTCTGCAAAATATTCAGAATGTGTTGTCTTCACACACCCGGATCTTGGGAGAAGTAAAATACATTTATGCTTAAATCCCATTTCCCGCCCCCAAGGTTTCGGTTCGGGGGCGTGACAATATGCTTCAAAGGAAGTATTTACTGAAGGTCATCACTTGCATAGCATGGAAATATAATCACGATTCATCCAATGTTGCAGTGCTAGTAATTATTAACCACTGATCTAAAACTCTTGCCATGGCTGCCACATGCTCAGAATTATTTTGTTAAAAAGGATTGTAGTTTTGTAAGGTGTTGACAACAACTTATTTACAGCTAGATTGGCTGCTTCAAGGATCTATCTATGAGCAGCTCAAAATCCTCATACTCCTTGCAAGATAAGGCTTTAAAACATGACCGTACCTAACAGCTTTGGCCATTATCAAAAGTTTTGGCAGTGAATTTTACCATTTCTTGTTGTCCAAAGTCCATTAATAGCATTTTTCCCCCATTGTAATAGCATTTTACAAAGTTATTTCACAGAGGTGATCCAGCAACTAACCCTTAAGCTTATGACAAATCGTTGTTCGAAGTTCCAAAGTACCAGCATTAGGTGTGTACCTTGTGTAGCCTTGACGGATAGCATTGATCCCTGCCTGAATTGTAATAATATGAAAATACTGTAAAACTAAAAGACATGCATATGTAGGTAGTTATGCACAGTATGCTACTTAATCCTCTACCACAACATCCTATATATCAGAAAAGAACCAACCGGATGAGGGAGCACAAGCATCTGTATATGCTTTTTACGAGAATTGTAACTAACCTGCACCCCAATAGGAATATCCAAGAGTCAGTGAGTAAGGAACTACTTCAAGCTCGCATAATTTCTTCAAGTCATCAAGTTTTTGCTCTGGAATCTCAGATGAGTCTGTTACAAATCATAAATTTTATTAGTAAACTAACAAACAAAAAGGGATAGGATTCAAATTTTACATTCATTTTGTAATATTAGTAAGACTAGAAGTTGTGTGCTGGATGAAATTATAATAATAATGATGATGATAATAATAATAATAATACAAAAGTGTTAGCTAAAAAGCATTAGTGTCCAGAAGACCAAACACAATAAAGACACCTAATCAATGGGACATATCTGGTGTCCATATTTAAATAACTGGTCTTGTCTAGATGAACTAGAATGGCAAGAGAAGTTACTAGCAATCTCATTTCAAATGCAAGAGCAAGCATGAAAAGATCCTTGATTGTTCAACAGAAAAGAAATTTCTTAACACTTAAATGTAGCTTCTTAAATACTCTAGTAAGTTCTCGTAACTTATAAAGAATGGCACATAAAAAAAAAAAGCAAATAAAGGAATTAACTAGCATAACCCAAGCATCCATCCAAGCGGCCAAAGTTGATGTAATGGAAGCATAGTTAGATATGCTGAAAGGCAAGCCAGAATAGATGTAGAACTTATTTGAGAACACTTGACTAGCTCAAAAACCTTAAGGCCAATATCAAATAAATATCCCATTCTTTTTTAAATTAATCAAGGTGTCACCACATATATTAGGAATGTGCTATTATCTCCAAAACTCCTATATCAATATCAATGAGGAACAAGAAGTTAAAATGTGCATACCATTTTCCATGTCAATGGACTCTACATGCTCCTGTAGCTCATCTGGCATATCTGTAAATTAAAGATCCAACAGGTCAATATAAGATTGAATATTTGTACAAGGAAGAATAGTAAACTAGATTGAAGTTGCATTACCTTCAAGATCTGTTGTGGTGACACCTTGAGCGTCAAGGACAGGCTCTGGAGTTTTCATACCAAGAGTTATCTCCTTCATCCTCTTTATAACATCAACAACTTGAGCTTGCATTGCTTCCATGAACCATTTTCGATCCTCCTCACTAATAAGAAAAAAAAAAACATAAATGCATCAACAATTATAAACAAATTTCACATGTAAAATCTCCATCATTTATAACAATCAACTTGAAAACTGCCTTTTGTGCATATACCTCCTAGAGCATTCATTTATTTTAACTTTCTTTTTCAGGTAAATCCTATTAATCACTGACTTTTATCTCTAAACTCGTTACCAACTTCTTAACCTTAGAATGAGAATCATACTAAATTGAACACAAAGTTTTTGCAAACCTCATAGAAGTGGATAGAAAGAAGGAAATGACAAGTCCATTATAGATTTGTATGTTGTGCTACAAAGTAAATTGTCCTATCAAATTTGCTCAAATAAAAGAAATATTTGTGTGTATTCTTCTTGGTTAAATGCAAGAAATATCCTACAACTTAATATAAACTTATTTAGTGAGTATAATGTATCATGTTTCTGTATGAGGAAGGGAGGGAGAGACCTGAATAAGGAAACCTGAACAAGATTGGAGGGCCACCACATATAGGGAGAATCAACGAGAAACTTCCTAAAAAGTCCAGCCCAACTATATCCAAGCATCTGACAATTCATTGAAATAAAATCAGCACATTTTCTATGAAATTAGAATTTTCACGAAGTCTCATTGCATCAATGTTCTTGAATGATTGTCCATATTGCAAATCCTATTTGTTTGAATTGCCCAATCAATGCATGAGGAGACCCATCGGATAAATTGCCTACTTCTATCAAAGATAATAATTTCATCATGATTTACTAACCAAAGGGTCCCATCATGATCTCCAATAGCCGTGCCATCACCAGCAGAAGTGGTCCCTCTCATGATGTCGAAACAGCTATCCCTGCTGCAGTTGCCAATTGTTGAACGAGGGCCTCAAGTGCACGCTGTTTCCTGTCATGCTCATCCTGCCTCCTGTCCTGCTCAGCCTGCCTCCCAGCTCGCTCAGCTAGCTGCTCCAGCAAGGCGATCACCTCAGGATCCGGTGCCCGAGACTGTGTGGAAGACGAAGAGGTCCTCATTATATCCCATACCCTTTTAAGTATCCTGACCTCGATCCAAGCACATCAACAGCAATCTGTTCCCCTGTCATCAGAGCTGCGACTGCTCCTCAGTCCGCTGCACCAAGGCCTCCTGCCATTTAAATAGAAAAGGGAGTTAGAATGCTTTTATGGCATTATTGATCACGATTTATTTATTAGCAAACGTACATGTCTCTACTGAGCCACCTCATTTACCCACTCATTACTCTTTTCTCTGTAGTGGGTGTCGCGGAAGAACTGAGTAATAGGCGACACTTGACCGGCATTCTGCGTCGTCTGTCATTTGAAATAGCTTTGTATTAGATATGAACGTAGCTACATATTAATAAATTAATAAACTTAGTCAAGTTTCTTCATATGAATATAATTGGTACCATCAGAGACATCCTCGATGCAAATGACCTGGAGCCACTAGTATGATTATATGGTAGCTTGGCTCGACTCTCTTGAGCTTTTTTCGACTTCGCCTACATAGAAAAAAATAATACAGTAGCAGTCATTTATAAAATCATTACTAATAGAATTACTTTGGAATATAATTAATTGTTGTAGATAACATCCCAAAGTTACCTTCCAGGCTGGTGATTCCCAGCACTGCGAGACCATCAACTACTAGTCAGCTGGATCACAACCCTCTGCCGGGTGGTCCTGGGGTCAGGGAACCCCTTGCTCCAACAGCTCGAGATAATGACTATGTAGCTCGTACTTCCAACTCCTATACAAAACCCCGCATTGGCGGTCAATGTCCGCCCTGAGCTGCATATCGCCCTCGTAGTCCCCGATATCAAAATTTTGCTGCAATTAGGGGAGAGCCATATAAAGATTAGTAATAACAAAATATAATTAGATTTTGTAATGCGGAGCACAACTATAATCAGTTTGGTTGATATTTCTAGTTTCAGTTTACCTTAACTGTAGCAATGACGACAAGCCTGATCCCACTGTCAAGCTTCTTCCAGCTATGGGACCTAACTAGGGAAACCTCTCTAATGGCTAACCCAAGATGGTTAACCAGTGATGGGGCATGTTTCCCTTCTGGCCTATGACTGGAGATGGGGATCGGGACTCGGATGTTATGACCCGACTGTCTCCTCAGCTTTGTCACATTCTTCCCCGGCATAACACCCCTTACACTGCTCGGAACCTCCGAGACTGGGGCTGATGGTGTTAAGATGACCGTGCTAAATGAGTTAGTGAACACAAATCATTAAATTGAGGTGAACCATTATGAATTTTAAAAGGTCATAATTTTCTCACCTACGCTGCTCCCGACTGTATGAGGGCTCGTCGGAGGCTAGGAGGGCTGAGGCTGGGTCGGCGAGGGCTGTGTGGTCGGAGGCTGAATCGGCAGAGGCTAGGGGGCAGCCAAATCAGGGGTACTCCCTGATCTTCCAGACCGTGTAACTAGAAGAGCAGTCGACGGAGGCTGTGTTGAGGCCTCAGGTGGGCTCTCTACACGAGCTAACCCTAGTGCGGCTGCGATCCTTCGAGCACGTTTCACCCTCTTATACTAAGGCATCTCTGCAATCTTGCTTAAAGCAAAGTGACAAGGAAATTAAATAATTATTAGCAAAAATCAATAATATTAGTAAAGTGAGTGTCAGCAATTTATATTAAATGGAAATGGAAATCATTTTAGCATGAGTGTCACCATCAAAACTAATATTTTCAAGTACACGTCATAGACATTCATATATAGAAATAGGAATAAAATGAAATTGAAGACAATGTGTAACGCCCCAATTCCGGATACCGAGAAAGTTGTCAGAATATCTGAAGTTGGCGCGCTACTTCCCGGAAAATCCGAGAACTTCCAAGATCGAAGGTCCGCAGTGATGTCCAATTTAAAACTTTTGAACCATATAATAACAATGGTTAAATTGCGGAAGCATAAGAAGTAAAGCGAAAGCAATAGGTATCAATATATATCAAATGTAAGTAGAACTGTAGTCTAGTTTATAAGTATCAACTGTTAAGATCAAAGATTAATTACATTTTAACTGCTACCCAGCTTACTACAAAATCGCTCAAAAACCCAAATAAAGATAACGCTCAAAGCCCTGGCACTAGCTCTCCACCCTCCAGCTCGACATCGGGGTCGGCCGGTCCCCAAACGAAATCTTCGGCTACGGGCGCCTCTACAAGCGCAAGCGCATCGTTCTCGTACTCGGGGTCAAGACCTAAGCACCAAAGATGGGTCAGATCTAAAGATCTGGCAAGTCACAGTATACAAGTAACATAGGACATATATATCAAAAGAGTAAGAACATGTACGTAGTTAAAGAATATCAAGATACATGATCTAGGCAATTGAGCAAGATAACATATAGAATCAGGATAAATACAACATCTAATCTAATACAAAATGTGTCGCGACCCCGGAACGGACCTCGAGCCCGCGACGTGGTTGATGCATTGTTTTCCCACAGGTTCCCGCGGTGAGGATTCCCGAAGCACGCGGAATCTATCTCACACGTTCAAGTTTGCGGAAGCGTGTAACAAATCACAACAAGATAAGCACCAATGAATCTTTAAGTGCTATGACAAATAATAACAAGACATAGTATCAAAAGAAAGGAGTTAACATGGCATTCCCATCAAGGTTCAAGTTATGAGACTAACACAAAAGTAAGTTAAGTTTTTTTACATCCCATAAGAGGCCAACAAAGGCCAATACAATTTTCAAAAATAATAAAAGAACCCAAATGAAAAAATGTCGAAACTCATGAACCCGCCCGACGTCTAGTTGACATCGTCGGGCTGCCACTCTCTAGCTGGGGTGGCTCAAAAGCCTCCTCCGGACGCTCCTCCTCAAAGGCAACGTCTCCTGCACATGGGCACCAAAAACAAGGGTCAAACACAACAGTTTGGCAGGTAATCAATTTAGGCATGAGCATAAAATAGTAAACGTTTAAAGAACATATAAAGACATTTACTGGATTGTAAACAGTTACAAGACTAAGGTACATTTCAAAATACGAGTAAAGCTAACATGCATACTTATAATATCATGAATAATTATATTCCACAAAGAGCCCATCCTTTCTCTATCATATATAATGAAAAGAGCAAGTGTAAGTCCTTGGGATCCGAACCCTAGAGGGGGGTGTGAATAGGGTGAGCTTCATTTATGACCAATTTTAATCAATTTTAACTTCTTTTAAACAAACTAGTCACAAGTGATGATTATCAAACAAAATGCGGAAGCTTAATGAAAACAATCACCACAAAGCAAGCACCATCACACAAGGATTTATAGTGGTTCGGCCTCAATGCCTACATCCACTACCGGCTTATGATCCAACACCCCACCGGATTTCCACTATTTATGCTTTTCAATAGGCTAAGCAATAACCTTTACAATATGCTTTCCAAGGCTAAGCAATAACCTTTACATTGATGTTTTTCAAGGCTAAACATCAACCTATTCATTATGCTTTTATAGGCTAAGCAATAACCTCTTCAACTACAAGGTTGGTTATCTCTCTAATTTAGTGTCTATAATACACTTGATGGAGATTCAATTAAGCTCATTACATTTGCCTCTAAAATAGGCGGATATGAAAATGAAAATCTAATACACACACACTATGAATGCAAAGATGAAAGTACATGATGTGTGTGTGATGTCCTCAATCATTTTGAAAATGAAAGCTCATAAATGTATGCCTAAGGCTTTTGAAAGTTTTAGCTCAAAAACATTTATGATTGAGGAAATGCTAATCACATGTTAAAAGTAACAACTTGTTAATGAGATCAAAGATTTACAAGTTGTATGAAATTAATTAGCTCTAAACATGTGATGCATAGGGATGTCAATCAAATCAACATGTAGCTCAAAACATAAAAATAGATTTGATTGAAACAAGGGGACAAATCATATGTAATTATAAATACAACTTGAAAAAGATATACCTATCAAAGTAAGGCAAGTTGTGAAACTTTAAAATAATAAAACATATGATTTGTAAAGTTTGTTGAATCCAAAACATAAGATACATTTGAAAGAGATTTTCTTATGATGGAAAACAACACCCAAAGATTCAACCAAGTATATGAATCATGTTACATCTAATTTCAAAGATGTTTCCATTAACATGATCTACTTAGATTTACCAAGGATAAAGTACTACTTGGATTGAATCAAATGGTTGTGCATCCACAACAATAGATCAATTCAAAATATAAAACATGCTAAGGATACAACACATCATAGGTTAACATGCTACTAAAGATTTATCAAAGATAAAACAAAAACATGAAAACATATGATATGAAAAGATGTTGAATCCAAAACATAAGATAGTTTTGAAAGTGATTTTCTTATGTTGAAAAACAACAACCATAGATTCAACCAAGTATATGGATCATGTTACATATAATTTCAAAGATGTTTTCATTAACATGATCTACTTAGATTTACCAATTCAAGTACTACTTGGATTGAATCAAATGGTGTTGTATCCAAAACAATAAATCAACTCAAAACATAAAACATGTTAAGGACACAACACTTCGTACATAGTTTATCATGCTACACAAGATTTACCAAAAATAAAACAAAGCATGAAAACATATGATTAAGGAAAGTAGAGCCTACTTGGAGATTTAACTTCATTAATCCAAGCTTTAGCTTTCCTAATGCTCCCCTTCATCCTTTAGTTCATTTCCCTTCTATTTGCCTCAAAACCCCTCAAGGAGGGCCTTAAAAATCCCAACATTTGGCAAAGGAAAGAACTCATATTTATAGCAAAAAGTGCCCAACGGCTAGTCCTCGGTCGACCTGGAAACAGATCTCGGTCGACCGGGATCACACAACGGTCATATTTCTGACCGTTGGTTCATCAGGGCCACTTTCTACCTGCAGTGTTCCCGGTCGACCGGGACCTCTGGGCCGGTCGACCGGCGACACTGCCGGGACCAAAAATCCAACATTTGCATTTTTCAAAGATTTTCTTGGTGGAACTTTTTGGGCCATTAAATCAAGCTAGAAAACATGTTTTAAATCATTCTAAGGGGTTTAAAAACATGAAACACATAAAGCCTAAAATGATTCAAAACTTTAAAACCAATGGCTAGCTTGATTTGATAAAACTCTTTTCTAAAACAAATGCATCCAAGACTTAAAAACAAATCATGCATAAATAAAAACTTTTACAACTCTTAAAAACCATGCATGAATAAAACAAGATTTCAAGAATTCTAAAACAATGCATAAGTGTGTAAATCAAATGATGTTAGAATGAAAATGCATCCATCAAATTGCAATATACAAAATCCCTAACAGCAAGCACGCACGACAAGCACGATATACATAATATAATCACGACACGATTCCCACATATACGGGGATTTCCGGCCGCAGAACCAGACACGCACGATGTGTAACAAAATACACGACTAGTCTGCAGACAGTCCACATGTTTAAGGACCCCCAGACAGTGGATCAAACTAAAAGGGCAGTCCAAGCTCAGTGGTGTTCACTTAAATTCATGAATGCACAAAACACGCGAAACACGGTCTAAACATGTCGAGGAAAAGGGGTGAATCACTTATCAAAACACGACAAACACGACTAGCAAAAGGCGTATTTAATATGCATAACACACTTAGGAAGTGACCCCTTTTTCTTGAAACAAATCTTCAAAACGAGCTTATACTTGAAATCCAAAACGAGTGCACGATGGTACTTATCGTACCAAAATGGAAATTCAATTACGAAATCTGTCAAGCATGTGTTAAGGCTATTAATTGACCTTTGTGTAATTGGGACCCCCAAATGTCAGAATGTACAAGAATTGGTGTCCCCGAAGAACCTTCAAGAAAATACACAAATGGAGTAATTCTTCTTCCTGAATCTGGCAGGTTCGCTCGAGCGGAATTGACACTTCGCTCGAACGAGACAGTTCGCTCGAGCGGACCATAAGGTCGCTCGGGCGAACAACTCTCTGTCTTGCTCCAGACCAGACAGTGGGCAGTTCGTTTGAGCGAACCATAAGATCGCTCGAGCGGACAACTCTCTATCTGCGCTCGGACCAAGCAGTGGCCTGGTCGCTCGAGCGGACCCAATGGTTGCTCGAGCGGACAGGCTTCTGCCTATGCTCGCTGAGTGCAGAAAAACCCTTTCTCTTGTACTTCTTCCAATACATTTCTTTCCTTCTTCTCATCCTTCATCCACAATCAATCCCTTGAGCCTTCATGCTCACCAAGGGTTCATTTTCAACAATTTAAAACATTCAATCCAATGAAAACATGATCATGAAGGTTATAAACAAGTTTATATGTAAAATTTCTAGAATAACAATGTAATCAAAAATACACATGCAACATTGGACCTATAGAGATTACTTGCCTTTGCCCAAATGCTAACAATCCTCTTCAAGCACTCTTACTCAAAAGCTAAGCCAACAGTACAAGAATCCCAAGGAAATCCATTCAAAACTCCACAAAAATGAAAACAAAGAACCCATTCTCACATAAGGGTTTGAAATAGGAAAAACAAGATCTTTAAGAACCAAAAAGACTTCATGAGAAATATGGGTTGAAGCTCTTACATATAAATGGCCAAACAAGAAGAGGTGAATAAAATGAAGAGCTTGTCCCACTAGAAACTCCAAGAAATTTGTACCAATAGAAAGCTTGCAAGGAGAGGAAGAAGAAGATGGTCTTGGAATTTTATTTGAAGATCTCTAGCTAGTGCATGCAAGAGGAATGAAGTGGAAGGGAAAAAGGGATTTTTAGCCTTAGGTTAAGAAAGTTGCAGGAATTGGGGAAAGTGAATGAAAAGAGATGAAGATGAGGTTTTAAGTGATACCAATGGGGCCCAATGAATCCCATCCTAGCATTGACAAAAATATGATCATGCGGGCCTCGAATGAACTCGACGAAGAAGGATAAAACGATCCTCGAAATATCTAGTTTCCAAAAAGTATATTTTTTACATGGTTTTGAGATCTCAAAATTTGTGTCCAGATTTGTGCATAAAAGACAACTTTACCCTTCTTGGGCCAGAACTTGGGTTTTTGGGCTTCAAACATGAATGGGCTTAAGACGAAAGTTGTAACACATAGTAAAATCATTCAAATGAAGTCAAAATCACAATTACCCCGAAACCGACACGATCCTCCCAAGCTTACACGTGCACTCAGGCCTTCCTGAGTGTGTCTGACTAATACTAAACGTTCTCAAAATTCCCAAAGCTATGTCCAAGACTAAAACTAATTACTTCTAACTCAACGACAACTAAACCCGCTTAGGACTAAACACACACTAATCGCACACTAATCGAATCCGTTTCGGGGTCACGACAGGACTGGTATCAGAGCGAGACATGTTTCAGGCACTTAAAAGAAACTAGAAAGGTCTTAGGAACGTAGCGAGGATTCGTGAGTTCGATAGATTCGTTCGTATAGGATCTTAGAAACCCTTGTACTATGTTATTCTGTTCTAACTCGTTGTTTTACAGCAATATGCCTCCAAGAAAAGCTCCAAATCATCACGCTTCAGGCAGTAATCAGAATGAGTCAGATGCATCTGAGGTACCGACAGCCACACAGTTTCAGGAACTCATGCAAGCCATGATAGCACAACAAAGACAGGCTAATGAGAATCAAGCCAGATTCCAAGAACAGTTGGCTAAGAAAGATGATGAGATGGCACAAGTTCAGAGACAATTGTTAGAAGTTCTCCAGAACAGGAACGTAGCACCACCCGTGGGTCCACAGATTTTTATTCAGAATAGGGATCCTGACCCTAATGCGCTATTTGAGAAGTTCAGGAAGAGGGCACCGAAGGAGTTTTCGAGCAATGAGGACCCGTTAACGGCAGATGACTGGCTAGTCAATACTGAGAAGATCTTCGATGTCTTCATGTGCACGGGTATACAGAAGGTCAATCTCACAGCTTCATTATTCTATGGGCTTGCAGATAGGTGGTGGCAAACAGTCAAGGACCCATATGCAGTGATGGCTGACAAGGAGGCATGGGCAGCCTTCAAGATACAGTTCCAAGATAAATATATTCCATCTCACGTCAAGAGGCAGAAGGCTATTGAGTTTCAGCAGCTCAAACAAGGTAGCATGACGGTGTTGGATTATGTCACCAAATTTGAGAGATTAGCTAGATATGCTACCGAACTGATTGATACGGAACGGAAGAAGATAACAAAATTTTTGGAAGGACTGAACCCGATCATCATGAGAGATGTAATAGGAGTAGTACCTCTGTAAGTCCATGGGGATCCGAACCCTAGAGGGGGGGTGAATAGGGTGAGCTTCTTTTATGACCAATTTTAACAATTTTAACTTCTTTAAAACAAACTAGTCACAAGTGATGATTATCAAACAATATGCGGAAGCTAATATAAACAATCACCACAAAGCAAGCACCATCACACAAGGATTTATAGTGGTTCGGCCTCAATGCCTACATCCACTACCGGCTTGTGATCCAACACCCCACCGGATTTCCACTATTTATGCTTTTCAATAGGCTAAGCAATAACCTTTACAATATGCTTTCCAAGGCTAAGCAATAACCTTACAATGATGTTTTTCAAGGCTTAACATCAACCTATACACTATGCTTTTATAGGCTAAGCAATAACCTCTTCAACCACATGGTTGGTTATCTCTCTAAATTAGTGTCTATAATACACTTGATGGAGATTCTATTAAGCTCATTACAATGCCTCTAAAATAGGCGGATATGGAAGTGAAATTCTAATACACACTCACACTATGAATGCAAAGTTGAAAACAAATGAAGTGTGTGTGTGTGGTCCTCAATCATTTTGAAAATGAAGGTTCATAAATGTAAGCCTAAGGCTTTTGAAAGTTTTAGCTCATAAAACATTTATGATTGAGGAAGTGATGCAATCACATGTTAAAAGTAACAACTTGTTAATGATATCAAAGTTACACAAGTTGTATGAAATGGATTAGCTCTAAACATGTGATGCATAGGGATGTCAATCAAATCAACATGTAGCTCAAAACATAAAAATAGATTTGATTGAAAAGAGGGGACAAATCATATGTAATTATAAAGACAACTTGAAAATGATTTACCAATCAAAGTAAGGCAAGTTGTGAAACATTAAAACAATAATAAACATATGATTTGTAATGATGTTGAATCCAAAACATAAGATACATTTGAAAGAGATTTTCTTATGATGGAAAAACAACAACCAATGATTCAACAAAGTATATGAATCATGTTACATATTTCATTAACATGATCTACTTAGATTTACCAAAGTTAAGTACTACTTTGATGAATCAATGGTGATGTATCCAAAACAATAGATCTATTCAAAATATAACACATGCTAAGGATACAACACATCATAGGTTAACATGTTACTAAGATTTACCAATGATAAAACAAAACATGAAAACATATGATTTGTAAAGAAGTTGAGTCCAAAACATAAGATACTTTTGAAAGTGATTTTCTTATGATGGAAAACAACAACCAAAGATTCAACCAAGTATAGGAATCATGTTACATCTGATTTACCAAGTTTCTTTCATTAACATGATCTACTTTGATTTACCAATTCAAGTACTACTTGGATTGAATCATATGGTGTTGTATCCAAAACAATAAATCAACTCAAAACATAAAATATGTTAAGGACACAACACAAACATAGTTTAACATGCTAGAAATGATTTACCAAAAATAAAACAAAAGCATGCAAACATATGATTAAGAAAGGAAGAGCCTACTTGGTGGTTTAACTTCATTAATCCAAGCTTTAGCTTTCCTAATCTTCCCCTTCATCCCTTGGTTCTCTTCCCTTTTGATATGCCTCAAATCCTCTCAAGGAGGGGTTAAAAATTCCCAACTTTTGGCAAGGGAAAGAACTCATATTTATAGGGAAAAGTGGCCAACGGCTAGTTCTCGGTCGACCGAGAAACAGGCCTCGGTCGACCGAGAACACACAACGGTCATATTTCTGACCGTTGGAGCTCCCAGGCAATTTTTGCCTGCAGTTGTCTCGGTCGACCGAGACCTGCCTCTCGGTCGACCGACGACACTGCCGGGACAACCCCCTTTTTGCAAAATTTCCAACTTTTGCACTTTTCAAAGTTATTTCTTTGGGGGACCTTTTGGCCACTAAATCAAGCTTGGAAAACATGTTTTAAAGATTCTAATGGTTTTTAAAACATGACATAAAAAGCCTAAAAAGATTCAAAACTTTTAAAACAAAGGCTTGCTTGATTTCTTGAAAACTCTTTTCTAAAACAAATGCATCCAAGATGAAAATACAAATCATGCATAAATCAATACTTTTACAAAACTTAAAACCAATGCATGAATAAATCAAGATTTCAAGTTTAACTAAAACAATGCAAGTGTGTGTGAATCAAATGATGCTAGAATGAAATGCATCCATCAAATTGCAATCTAGAAAATTCCTAACAATCTCCCCCTTTGCAATTTGATGGCAAACACACTCACCACTGACAATACACACTTAGTCTTCAGCTCCCCCTCAGCTGGACAAGGCTTGAAATCTTCTTGGATGCTTCTCTTAGCTTGAGCTCTTTTCTTCATTCTTCATGATGCTTGGTGCTTGATCATTCTTCAATCTTTCTTTCTTTATGGCCAAGCATCTTCTTTAGCTCCAAGCTTTCTTTCTTCTATTAGCTCTCCCCCTTTGACCATGCCTCTTTCTCCCTTTGGCAAGGTATGCATTCTCTCCCTTTGTAGAAGATCATACACAACTCTCCCCTTTGGAAGCTTGGACATTCTCTTTACCCTTTTGAGAACTTGCATAATTTCTCCCCCTTTGCCATTAAATTGCAAAGGTACCTACACACATGAAACAAGGAAAATACCATTAGTAGCACCTGTTAACAAATGAAATCGAAAATGAAGTACATAACAGGCTATCATGTGAGGTAGTAGTCTCTAAGGGCTCAAAGGCAATCCAAGGGTCAATTTGATCAAAACTAATACTTCCTATGAAGGTTTACACTCCCCCTCAATCCATTATCTCCTTTTGTCAAACTTTTGACAAAGATTTAACTATTAGGTACAAGAAGAAGATGGTTTAACCAAGTGAGGGTCAACTTCAAAGAAAGGATTAGATTCATTTAACTATAAGGCTCAATATGATCAAATTACCAAAAGAGAGCTAGGTCAATGGGAAAAGCAATCATGGATATCAATTGGAAAAACAAAGAATACCAATTGAGATTTAAGGATATGACTATTAAATCAATCACTCTAAAATGGATTTAAAAATATAACTATTAGGAAAAATCCAAATTAGAGCTATCCATGATATGGGGTTTACTCAAACATAGCATCAATCAATATTACTTATGAAAAACATATGCTATGTAAGATTTTGAAAATCATTTCATTCAATCAATAAATATGACTTATTAAAGTGCAAATTGAGTGAAATGAAATTCAAACATGAAGCCAACCTCAACTAATAACCAACCAATATTATGAACACATAAACATGGTGGTCATGAGATATACCTATATGAGCAAAAGAGGTGGCAACATGAACATTATGATGCTAATGGTGTGTGACATGGAACAATCATATTACTTATCAAGTTCAATCCAATGCACACAAGATTTATCACATTCACAAGAAATCAAATCAATCAAACATTATACCAATTGTAACCAATTGAATTTGATAACATGATAAAGAGCAAGAATGTGACAAAAATTCCATCAAGCATCATAAATGCATATTCATCACTAATGAAGATATAACTATTGAGCATAGTGATGAATAAGGTAAATTGCAATGCAAAAGGATATGACTTTAAAATGCATGCAATTTATAAAGTGACTAAATCATATGAATTCAACATCTAAGTTATCCATCAACCACATAGAAATATGAGGAATGGATTTCAAAGAGTTTCATATGATCAAGATCACTACTATGAAGTTGAAACATGTATAAGGATGATATCACTTAGAGACAATACATGAATCAACATCATAACCATCCAAAAAGATATAACTAGAGTGCAAAGAGGATGGATTTGAGTTCTAGTATGGTTTCTACAAATATAATAAATACCACAACCATACATAGAACACTTTGACATTTGCATAGAGAGGATTAATCAACACTCAAGATCTAACTCATACCAATCATTAAAAAGAATATTACTATTTAGGCACAAGAAGGTATGAAGTTAAAAGGATCAATCTATCATGTAACATCTCCACTCTTAGCAAATGTACTAAGCTTACAATGCAATGGAAAAGGATATGAGGTCTATACCAAATGAACTTAGCACATAAAATCACATATGTACATAAAAAGCTCAAAAACAAGATTTTACTATAAAGCACATAAACAATCATCAAAATGCATTAATGAGAATATATACCAAGATAATCACAAAAATGCAAATCAATGAAACCATATCCAACCAAGCAATGTAAGACATCAAAATCAATTTGCATAAAGAAATATAACTAAATGAGCAAAGATGCAAATTGTTTGTAAAAATTATTTCCTTTCAAAAGATACAATCATAATTAGGCACAAGGAAATAAATTCAAGGAAAATGCTTCAATAAATATAACTAATAAAGCTTAGAACATTTTCCAAAGTTTTTCAAATCACTTCAATATATGAACTTCTACCAAAGAATCATTTAGAATTATGAGCAAGTGATTTTGAAAAACAAGAAGTGTACTATTGTAAAGTTTTCAATTTGTAAAAACAATAGACACTTACAACTTTTCCATATCAAAAGATATAACTTGTAAATCAATGGAAAACTAAGGTTGCTTCAAATCATTTGATTTCCAAAAAAGGATCTAACTATGACAAACATCAAATGATTTTCCAACATCAATTGATCATGAAAAACTAGCTATGAAAGCATTTGTAATCACAATCAATTGATCATGAATAGATATGCACTACAAGAGATATAACTATATGATCAAAATGCAAATCCATCATGAAAAGATTGTAATCAAAGGATTTTGAAAACCAAGAGATATAACTATAAAAGTTCATGAAGACAAAATCAAATGATCACAAAGAGACATTGCATTTTAAAAGATGTGACTACAAGGAAACAAAATGCAAATGTACTATGACCAACAAATAGATATAACTAAAAAGCATAGGTTGGTCTAGGGGTATCAAGGCCTTAAGGTTACTCAAATAGTCTACCTTTGAAAATTCACCTAAAGCCTTGAAAAGGTTGTCCATGAGAGAACACTTTGAGGACTCACCAACTCTAGAAGATATAACTTGAAAAAGACTTAGAGTGGTGCAATGAGGCAAGGGAAATATCAATTTCAAACATAGTGGAAACCAACATAAAGATATGCATTAAAAACACAACACTAGGGATCAAATCTAGCAAGGATCAACTCCGGGTTGTTAAGCCCTAAAATGGAGTAACCCGCTCTGATACCACTTGTAAGTCCATGGGGATCCGAACCCTAGAGGGGGGGTGAATAGGGTGAGCTTCTTTTATGACCAATTTTAACAATTTTAACTTCTTTAAAACAAACTAGTCACAAGTGATGATTATCAAACAATATGCGGAAGCTAATATAAACAATCACCACAAAGCAAGCACCATCACACAAGGATTTATAGTGGTTCGGCCTCAATGCCTACATCCACTACCGGCTTGTGATCCAACACCCCACCGGATTTCCACTATTTATGCTTTTCAATAGGCTAAGCAATAACCTTTACAATATGCTTTCCAAGGCTAAGCAATAACCTTACAATGATGTTTTTCAAGGCTTAACATCAACCTATACACTATGCTTTTATAGGCTAAGCAATAACCTCTTCAACCACATGGTTGGTTATCTCTCTAAATTAGTGTCTATAATACACTTGATGGAGATTCTATTAAGCTCATTACAATGCCTCTAAAATAGGCGGATATGGAAGTGAAATTCTAATACACACTCACACTATGAATGCAAAGTTGAAAACAAATGAAGTGTGTGTGTGTGGTCCTCAATCATTTTGAAAATGAAGGTTCATAAATGTAAGCCTAAGGCTTTTGAAAGTTTTAGCTCATAAAACATTTATGATTGAGGAAGTGATGCAATCACATGTTAAAAGTAACAACTTGTTAATGATATCAAAGTTACACAAGTTGTATGAAATGGATTAGCTCTAAACATGTGATGCATAGGGATGTCAATCAAATCAACATGTAGCTCAAAACATAAAAATAGATTTGATTGAAAAGAGGGGACAAATCATATGTAATTATAAAGACAACTTGAAAATGATTTACCAATCAAAGTAAGGCAAGTTGTGAAACATTAAAACAATAATAAACATATGATTTGTAATGATGTTGAATCCAAAACATAAGATACATTTGAAAGAGATTTTCTTATGATGGAAAAACAACAACCAATGATTCAACAAAGTATATGAATCATGTTACATATTTCATTAACATGATCTACTTAGATTTACCAAAGTTAAGTACTACTTTGATGAATCAATGGTGATGTATCCAAAACAATAGATCTATTCAAAATATAACACATGCTAAGGATACAACACATCATAGGTTAACATGTTACTAAGATTTACCAATGATAAAACAAAACATGAAAACATATGATTTGTAAAGAAGTTGAGTCCAAAACATAAGATACTTTTGAAAGTGATTTTCTTATGATGGAAAACAACAACCAAAGATTCAACCAAGTATAGGAATCATGTTACATCTGATTTACCAAGTTTCTTTCATTAACATGATCTACTTTGATTTACCAATTCAAGTACTACTTGGATTGAATCATATGGTGTTGTATCCAAAACAATAAATCAACTCAAAACATAAAATATGTTAAGGACACAACACAAACATAGTTTAACATGCTAGAAATGATTTACCAAAAATAAAACAAAAGCATGCAAACATATGATTAAGAAAGGAAGAGCCTACTTGGTGGTTTAACTTCATTAATCCAAGCTTTAGCTTTCCTAATCTTCCCCTTCATCCCTTGGTTCTCTTCCCTTTTGATATGCCTCAAATCCTCTCAAGGAGGGGTTAAAAATTCCCAACTTTTGGCAAGGGAAAGAACTCATATTTATAGGGAAAAGTGGCCAACGGCTAGTTCTCGGTCGACCGAGAAACAGGCCTCGGTCGACCGAGAACACACAACGGTCATATTTCTGACCGTTGGAGCTCCCAGGCAATTTTTGCCTGCAGTTGTCTCGGTCGACCGAGACCTGCCTCTCGGTCGACCGACGACACTGCCGGGACAACCCCCTTTTTGCAAAATTTCCAACTTTTGCACTTTTCAAAGTTATTTCTTTGGGGGACCTTTTGGCCACTAAATCAAGCTTGGAAAACATGTTTTAAAGATTCTAATGGTTTTTAAAACATGACATAAAAAGCCTAAAAAGATTCAAAACTTTTAAAACAAAGGCTTGCTTGATTTCTTGAAAACTCTTTTCTAAAACAAATGCATCCAAGATGAAAATACAAATCATGCATAAATCAATACTTTTACAAAACTTAAAACCAATGCATGAATAAATCAAGATTTCAAGTTTAACTAAAACAATGCAAGTGTGTGTGAATCAAATGATGCTAGAATGAAATGCATCCATCAAATTGCAATCTAGAAAATTCCTAACAACCTCTAGCTACAAATGATGAGGCAGTCAAGCGGGCTTATACATTTGAAGATATTAACAATATGATTGTTCAGGACAGGAAGCAGCAATATCAGCAGCATAATCAGAGACAACAACAGAGCAAGAAACCAAGGCAAGAACAAGGTCATGTGAGGCAGGGTTGTGGCCATTGTGGCAAGAATCATGAACACACGAATGTCGGAAGGCCATGAGTGCCTGTTTCAAGTGTGGGGCTATGAACCATGCAATCAAGGATTGGCCACTACTTCAGAACCCAGGGAACAGAAACCAGCAGCAGAGACAAGTAGCTCCTCAGAACCAAGCACCAGTTCAGAACCAAGTCAAACCACCTCAGCAGCAGCAGGCTAGACAACCAGCACAGAATCAGAATGCTCGTCCTCCACAGCAGAACAGACATGGCCAAGGAAGGCAGAATCAAGTACCGAACAGACTACAGATGCATGGACGTTTGTACTATCTCAACCGTGCGGATGCTGAAGCTGCAGCAGACGTGGTAGAAGGTAAACTTCTTGTCTGTGGGGTAGAAGCCCAGATTTTATTTGATCCTAGATTCACACACTCCTTTGCATCTCCTAGTTTTGCTAAGTTGATTGATGCACCATGTAGTGAGTTGGATTACATTTTGGTAGTGACCACTCCAGTAGGGAAACAAGTTGTGTGTAGAAACCATTACCCTAGTTGTACAGTGTTGTTAGGAGATGTTTACCTACCGGCCAACCTCATAGTTTTGGACATGCATGATTTTGATGTCATATTAGGCATGGATTGGTTAGAAGCATATCATGTCACCATGGATTGTTTTAGTAAGACCATCACATTCAGATTCCAAGGACCACAGGCAGAATTGATATTTCAGGGGAACAGGAGAAAATCTCAGGCATGGTTTATTTTAGTCTTAAAGGAAAGCAGATTGGTACAGAGTGGATGTCAGGCATTTATTGCGTTTATCACGGAGGATAAACAGTCCCAAGGGGTGGAGGATATCCCCATTGTGTGTGAATTTCCGAATGTTTTTCCAGAAGAAATCTCGGGTTCACCACCAATTAGAGAAGTTGAGTTCACAATTGAGCTCCTTCCAGGGACAGCTCCGATCTTGATTGCACCATACAGGATGGCTCCAGCAGAAATGGGTGAGCTAAAGCTCCAATTGCAAGATTTGTTGAGCAAAGGTTTTATTAGGCCAAGTGTTTCATCGTGGGGAGCACCGGTGTTGTTTGTGAAGAAGAAGGATGGAAGTTTGAGGATGTGCATTGACTACAGGAAGTTGAACCATGTGACTGTGAAGAACAAGTATCCATTGCCAAGGATAAATGAATTGTTTGACCAATTGCAAGGAGCAGCCTATTTTTCTAAGATAGACTTGAGGTCAGGGTACCATCAGTTGAGGGTTAGAGACTCAGATGTCCAGAAGACAGCCTTTAGAACGAGATATGGACACTATGAGTTCTTAGTGATGCCCTTTGGTTTGACAAATGCACCCGCAGTCTTTATGGCTTTAATGAACAAGGTCTTTGCACCTTATTTGGACCACTCTATAGTAGTGTTTATTGACGATGTCCTTGTGTATTCTAAGAGTAAGAAGGAGCATGAAGAACATTTGAAGACAGCGTTGCAGCTCTTGAGGGACAACCAGTTATATGCAAAACTCAGTAAGTGCGAATTCTGGTTAGAGCAAGTCGCTTTTCTAGGCCACATCATCTCCAGAGAAGGTTTAGCAGTTGATCCAGCCAAGATAGAGGTAGTTGTTAGTTGGGCAAGGCCAAGCAGTGTGACATAAATTAGAAGCTTTTTGGGGTTAGCAGGCTACTACAAAAGATTTGTCCAAGGTTTTTCGTCCATTGCAGCCCCATTGACAAAATTGACTAGGAAGAATGTCCCATTTGTTTGGACCGATCAGTGTGAAACCAGCTTTCAAGAGTTGAAAGGAAGGCTAACCACAGCTCCAATCCTTACATTACCATCGGGCAACGGCGGATTTATTGTTTACACAGATGCTTCGAATGTGGGACTGGGTTGTGTATTGATGCAGGATGGCAAAGTGCTTGCTTATGGCTCGAGACAGTTGAAGGACCATGAGAAGAATTATGTGACTCACGACTTGGAGTTGGCAGCAGTTGTTTTCGCATTGAAGATGTGGAGACACTACCTCTACGGAGAGAAATTCGAGGTCCATTCAGATCACAGAAGTTTGCAGTATTTGCTCTCGCAGAAGGATTTGAATATGAGGCAGAGAAGGTGGATGGAGTATATAAAAGATTATGACTTTCCAATCAAGTATCATCCAGGCAAAGTGAATGTGGTAGCAGACGCTTTGAGTAGAAAATCAGTGGCTATGGCCAATTTGAGAGGAATGGGTGTCTTACAGCAGTTTGAAGAGTTGGGTGTTGAGGTGCAAACTCTAAAATTGGGTGCGATGTTAGCGAATATGACCGTGTCAGAACCTGCCTTCATTCAGAAGATCAGGGAAAATCAGTTGCAAGACCCAGACTTGGCCAAGATAGTAGAAGTTATTACGGAACGTCCCGATTTCAAGATGGTGAACGGGATATTGTATTTCCGGGACCGGTTGTGTGTGCCAAATGTGAATGATTTGAAGAATGAGATAATGAATGAAGCTCACAACACAAGATATTCTATGCATCCGGGTAGCACGAAGATGTACCACAATTTGAAGATATTCTATGGGAATCGTGTCGTGCTTATATTATGTATATCGTGCTTGTCGTGCGTGCTTGCTCTTTTCATCATATAAATGATAGAGAAAGGATGGGCTCTTTGTGGATGGTGACTATTCATGATATATTATGTATTCATGCTAGTTTGTTTTGGTATCTCAGTTTTGTTCGCATTCTCGAAAATATACCTCAGTTATTGTAGTATTTTAATCAAGGTTTTACTCATATGTTTTCTTAAATACTATTGTTTCATGCTTGCACCTAAATTGATTACCTGCCAAACCGTCGTGTTTGAACCTTGTTTGTTGGTGCCCAGGTGTAGGAGACGTTACCTTTGAGGAGGAGCATCAGGAGGAGGCTTGTGAGCCAACCCCGGTGAGAGAGTGGCGGCCCGACGATGTCATCTAGACGTCGGGCGGGTTCTTGAGTCTCGTCATTCATTTTGTCTTGGGGTTTCTTTTGGTTATTTTGAGAAGTGTATAAGCCTCTGTTGGCTTCTTATGGAATTGTAACAAAACTTAGCTCACTTTTGATTTAGTCTCATAACTTGAATATGAATGGGAATGCCATGTTAGCTTCTTTCTTTGATACTGTGTCTTGTTATTATTTATCATGGCACTTAAATATTTTATTGGTGCTCAACTTGAGGTGTTTTACTACACGCTTCCGCATACTTGATCGTGTGAGTTAGATTCCGCGTGTCTTTGGGAATCCTCACCGCGGGAACCTGTGGGAATACAGTAGACAGCGTAATGCACCACGTCGCGGGCCCGGGGATCCGTTCCGGGGTCGCGACACTCTGGCTCCTACAGCATTTCTCACTGTCTATAGTGTGGTATCGAACGCAATTGCAATCACACCCCTGGTAAATATTCACAAGGGATCTAGGTGTTAGTTTTATGGTCTCAATTCCATGGGTATATGATGTAATAGATTGATTAATTTCTTTATTTATCAATACAATCTTGCTTCCCTTTCATGAGATGAATGTTGTTTTATTACTTGTTTGTACATAACTAATACGAATGACATAATGGTTCATGAGATGAACCGGAGTCCACAAGTATACTAGATGTAATACTTGTGTGTGGATGAGATCCACATACAGGAGACATGTATTGCAAATCTTATACTTAAATATCTTCACAACTGGTGATGAGATTGGGCATCTCATCTGACAAGGTTGCAGCACTTTGATCACTATGAGATAATGTGATTTGTCTCGATCATCGGAATGTAAGATTCTGGATCATGGTTTGGTACATTGGATGTATTGAAGGACCATGAGAAACACCTTATATACACTGTCTTTACTTTAAGGTCTGCTCTTATAATTCCCTAGCAGTAGGCTCATAATCCTGAGACATTAATGAACTCAAGTTTCTATCTATTCATTTGCTTTGAGTCACCAATGAGTGAGGCCAATTGTAGGTCAACACCTAGGTGATTTGGGTACATGGTAGTAGAGCTGTGGGAACATTCAATGGTCAAGATGGAATCTATCTTTAATATCCCCTTGTGCCAATAATGAATTTATCATTGGTAAGTGCGCACCCATTCCAATTAAGAGTTAATTGGATCGGTACCAAATGATCATTATAATTAATTGGGGCTCAAGGATAATAAGATATGGATCTATTTTGGTGGACAGGTCCAATTGATCCATGGATATAGATGGAGGGGCATACTTGTGGTACTGAGGAAGTTTAGGGTCTTCATTGTAATATATTCCTAAGATTGGAGTGTAATTGCATTTATATAGTGGAGCTATTTGCAATTAACTGTGGGCCCGGATTGCACATGAGATGCGGGGTCGCGTGTCCCAGTTGGAGCCAGCTTTCTAAGGAATCCCTAGTGGTCCCCACACTAGTCCAAATTATTAGAAAGATACTAATTCTACTTGAACTCTAATAGGAAGGTTACTATTTTTATTTGAAGTGAGACTTCTAATAGTGGTAATAGTAAGTTACTAATTATTAATGGAAGTAGGACTCTTATTTTAATTAGAACGGAGAAAGCTACTAATTGTTGTGGAAGTGAGACTTCTATGGCAACTAGCAAGGGAGAAGTTTACTATTTTGTAATGGGAGTTAAACTTCTATTTCAAATAGGAAAAAAGGTGGAATGGAGGACCATAAATAGGGGATATAGTCCCTCTTGGACGTCCATAACAAGGAGAGCAATTCCAGCCCCTTTGTGCAAGTGTTGCACAAGTTCTCTTCCTCTCTAAGTTCTCTTCTCTTTCTCCTTTAGTTCCTAAGAATTACTACTTAGGTTTTCTCTTGAAGATTCCACCATCTTCTTGAGAAAAGAGATCTAATACGGGTCATAGCATGGAAGATCAAAAGGTGTTGGAGATTTTGATTTGGTTAGTGAAGGTGTTCATCATCAAAGAAAGAACTCAAATTCTCCATTAGAGCACTACCAAGCTCCAAAGGTATATCTACATCCTTGTATGTTGTAGATTTTGTGGTTGCATGTTTAGGTGTTGTTTTCTATCTTCTAGATAGGATATGTTGTTGTACATGATCTATGAGTTTGAGGGAATGCATCCTGGATTGGGTTGGTTACCTTTCTAGACAATTGATCCCTGCATCAAGTGGGTCAAAAGTTTTTGAAACCTATATGGAAGGCCCACCTACTTCCAACAATTGGTATCCGAGCCATACCTCCTCTCTAATCATGTTAGATCAGTAAGCTTGCTCTAATCTTTGCATGAGATGTGAAGAAGATGAAGCAAGGGCTATGTAAGGATCAGTTTTGATGAATTTAATTGGTTTGATAGTAGATTCATGTTTGGATTGTCCCAAAAGGGTTTAATAATGATGGAAGGATGGTAGGAAGCAATTGGAACACTTTGGAAGTGATTTGGTGAAAAATGGACACGAAACAGAAAAACCCAGGTTGCAGATTTTCGTCAGTCCGGTCGACCTGGCCCGTGCTCGGTCGACCGGGTGACCTACAGGTCGGTCGATCGAGCCCCCTGGCCGGTTGACCGAGCCTTCTGCACAGCATGTTGCAGAAATTGTTTTTTTAGTTTCGGGTCTTCTCTTACATCCTATTTTTCCAGCATTATTTGGTAGCTTGTTTTTGTGATTTGTATGGTTGTATGAGATACTAACTTGCAGAAGATCATGTCCTCTCCATATGGCCCACAAGTCTTTTGCTTTCTTTTTATGGTTATTGGTTTATTTGAGGCTAAGTGTAAAGGGCATCATGGTTTCCTTGGTTTCCCGTGAAAGGGCAAGGCATGATGAATTTCCCTATAGCCCTTTTATTTCCATATTTAGATTACCATGTAAGTCTCATAATCGAGGCATAGGAATTTATGTAATTTTTTCTAAATTTGTAAATTCTGGCGATGTCCGAGACGAAGAAGGAAAGCGATGTTGGACTCCTAATCAAAGAGTTTAAAGATTACCAAAAGTGTTTTGGAGTTGCCCAAAGAGTTTGAGGAATCCCAAAGTTTTGGAAAGTCTAGAAGTCCAAGAAGTCTATTCCGCTAGGGCCATGTGGAGGAGAGGACTAGTTTCTAATATTAGCACTTTCTATTTATGGATGCATGCTTAATTTAGAATATTTCCAAATCTGATCCAAACATAGCAAGTTACTAAAATTGGTCAAACCAAATTAATTTTTGGAAAGAGTTCTAATTAGTGTTGATGACCCATGAGATGGACACATTGGTAACACTAATTTAGAAACTGGACTTTCCTTAAAATAACTTGACTTGGACCAATCTTTGATCATATCATGAGATGATTTGATGTTCATGTGGGCCCTAATACCTTATAAGGAAATCCCCAATTCTAAAATATTAAGTGGGAGTGGGGCATTTATATTTAGAATCCCCATGGTTTTCCACTATAGGTCCATTGTAAGGAAAGTATTAGCCTCGCGCCATCTTGAGAATGGCCGTTCTCCACGGAGGGCTTTTACTTATCTGGTTACTAGATATGGATCTCCTATGGATAGTGTTGGTGAGACGAGGCGGGGGCCCACTCCCCAAGGAGGAGCTGCTCGCAACGGTTGTCATGCAATGCTAGTTGGTGGGTCACACTTAACTAAAATAATGATGTAGTATCCCCAAGGATTTGCCTCATTTATTTTAGAGACCGAAGCTAATCGGGAGTCATTCATTATTTGATATGAGATACCAAGATAATAATGAATGAAGGGGATTAAAGAAAGTTAGTCTTAATCCTAATTTTGACCAACTTTGATCCGCACCAATCTAGGTGGTATTCGCACTCCCCAAGGAGGCATACCCCGGGGATTGGGATTCCGATGTATTCTGAATTTAGTGGTTATACGGATTCCATATAAATTTGGTAGAATACTAAACCCTAATGTCATTTCAATTCATTAATTGAATGTATGATTATGTGCTACAGTATTTCAAGCATGAATTCAAATACTTTCAATCCACTTGCGACCATCCTCAACCAGAATAAGTTGGTGGGATCCAACTATGTAGACTGGAAACGGAACCTGGATATAGTCCTAATAGCTTCAGGATATAAATATGTCCTTACCAAACACCCCCCATGATGAGCCATTGCCGGAAGCATCACAGGAAGAAAAGGAACTTTACACTAAGTGGGCCAAAGACGATGAGATGGCCAGATGTTACATACAGGCATCCATGTCTAGTGTTTTGCAACACCAACATCAATCCTTTAAGACTGCATATGATATTATATCAAACTTAAAGGAGATGTTTGCGGAACAGGGCAGGCCTGCTAGACAGGCTACTACGAGGGTGCTTATAAGCACCAAGATGGCTGAAGGCACACCAGTATAGGACCGCATGTTGAAAATGATGGACTCATTGAATGAGTTAGATGTACTGGGGGCTGCGATTGATGCAGAATCGCAGATTGACATAATCCTTGAGTCACTACCAGAGTCATTCAACAATTTCAAAGTCAACTATAATATGAATAAGATGAATTTGACTCTAACTGAGCTTTTTAGCCAGCTGGTGGTGACTAAAGGGATTATGAAGAAGAAGCCAACTGCCCTAATGACAGAAAAGTCATTTGCCAAGTCCAAACCGAAAGGCAAAGGGCGGAAAGGCAAGAAGAAATCAGTTCCAAAGGGTCCTAAGGTGGAGAATGGTCCTAATGGTGGTGTTGGCAAGGGTAAGGGGTCGGGGACAAAAGGAAAGTGTTTCCATTGTGGTATGACAGGACATTGGAAAAGGAATTGTCCAGATTATCTGTCTAAGAAGAAGACCTCAGGTATAATTGAGTCACTTGTTTCTGAAGTTAGTTTTGCAACTGGTACTTCAGAATCTTGGTGTGTGGACTCCGGGGCAACTAATCACATATGTAATTCGTTGCAGGGGTTCAAGGAAACCAGGAAACTCAGTGACGGAAAATCATTGTCAACCTAGGATCTGATGCTAAGGCAAAGACTGTTTCAATGGGAGTTATTACTGTATGTTTTTCAAATAATAAGTTGGTTTTGTCAGACACGTTATATGTACCTTCTTTACGGAGGAACTTAATTTCAGTTTCTAGTTTGGTCAATAAAAGTTATTCCATCACTTTTGGTACTGAAGTTGTCATAAAGAGGAATGGTACTTTTATATGTTCTGGCAAGGTAACCAATGGGCTTTATTTGTTAAACTCCTACAATGTATGAGATACATGATACCGAAATAATTAATAGGCCATCATTAAAGAGAAAGTCACCTTCATCTAATCCAACAAAACTTTGGCACTTGAGGGTAGGTCATTTAAACCTAAATAGGATTGACAGGCTAGTGAAAGACGGTATCTTGCCTTCATTGGTTGTAGAACCAATGCCTGTCTATGAGTCCTGTCTGGAAGGAAAAATGATCAAAAGATCATTTTCATCCAAGGGAAATAGGGCCAAAGATTTATTGGAATTAGTACATACTGATGTGTGTGGACCCATTAATGTCAGAGTCAGAGGAGGATATGAGTACTTCATCACTTTCACATATGACTACTCAAGATATGGACACATATACCTAATGCATCGGAAGTCCGAGGCTTTTGAAAAGTTCAAAGAGTTTCGAGTAGAAGCGGAAAAGCAATTAGGTAAAAGTATCAAGACTCTTCGATCAGATCGAGGAGGGGAATATCTCTCTGGTGATTTTATGGGACACTTGTAAGAAAATGGGATTTTATCCCAGTTGTCTGCTCCTGGTATGCCTCAACAGAATGGAGTAGCGGAAAGAAAGAACCGGATTCTTTTAGATATGATTAGGTCTATGTTGAGTTTCTCAGGATTACCTATATCCTTTTGGGGTATGCCTTGGATACTGCGATGTACATACTAAACCTCGTACCATCTAAGTCTGTACCTAAGACTCCTCGGGAGTTATGGTCTGCGCGAAATCCTAGTCTACAACATTTACACATTTGGGGCTGTCCAGCACACGTGCTAAAGGTAAAGACAGACAAGTTGGAAACGAAGTCGGAAGTATGCACGTTTGTAGGATATCCTAAAGGAACTAAAGTTTGGTTATTCTATAATCCCAGAGAGCAGAAAGTGCTGGTAAGCACCAATACGGTTTTCCTAGAGGAAGATTATATGATGGACTGGAAATCTTTAGAAAAGGTGATCTTAGAAGAGATTCAAGAATAATCAATTCCAAATCCAAGTATAACCGAACTTGAGGAAGAACCACCCCTACCAGACCCAGTAGTTACACCAGTGCCTCGTCGTAGTGGGAGAATAATCAGGCCCCCTGATAGGTTCTCGTTCTTGGGAGAGTCTTACGAGGCAATCCCGGAAGAACTGGAACAAGATCCCTGTAACTATGATGAAGCAACTAATGACATAGATTCGGGACATTGGCAAGATGCTATGAAAGCTGAGATGGAGTCTATGTACTCTAATCAGGTCTGGACACTTGTGGACTTGCCTGCCAATATCAAACCTATTGGGTGCAAGTGGGTCTACAAGAGAAAAAGGGGACCAGATGGAAGAGTTGAGACCTTTAAGGCCAGGCTTGTTGCGAAAGGGTATACTCAGAAAGAGGGTATCGATTATGAGGAAACTTTCTCGCCGGTAGCCATGCCCAAGTCCATCCGGATACTCTTATCCATAGCGGCTCATCTCAATTACGAGATTTGGAAAATGGATGTCAAGACAGCATTTCTCAACGGCCATCTTGAGGAAGACATCTATATGATGCAGCCAGACGGTTTTATAGCGAGTAACCAAAAGCAAAGAGTTTGCAAGCTGCAGAAGTCCATTTATGGACTAAAGCAGGCATCTTGAAGCTGGAACATCATTTTGATCAGGCAATCAAATCATTTGGTTTTAGTCAAAATCCGGATGAGTCATGTGTGAACATGAAAAATGAAGGTGACAGGGTAGTTTTTCTGGTTTTATACGTCGACGACATCCTTCTCTTTGGGAAAGATATAGGAATGTTGTCAACAGTAAAAGTTTGGTTGGCAAAGACTTTTGATATGAAGGACTTGGGAGAAGCTAGTTACATCCTAGGGATCAAACTCCATCGAGACAGAAAAAATAGGATGATTAACTTATCTCAAGCTACTTACATAGATAAGGTACTGGTACGATTTGTTATGCAGAACTCCAAGAAGGGTATCACACCTTTCAGGCATGGAGTACACCTTTCCAAGGATCAGGGTCCCAAGACCCCGGAGGAAAAGGAGCAAATGAGAGCAATTCCATACGCTTCGGCTGTTGGTAGCCTCATGTATGCTATACTATGTACTAGACCGGATATCTGTCATGCAGTGGGCTTAGTCAGCAGATATCAGTCTAACCCAGGTCCTGACCATTGGACGGCTGTAAAATGTATTCTCAAGTCTTAAGAAGAACTAGAGATTACATGTTGATTTACGACAGTGATGAGCTGATTCCAGTCGGATACACAGATTTTGACTTTATGTCAAATAAGGATTCCAGGAAATCCACCTCTGGTTATGTGTTTATGCTTGGCGGAGGAGCTATCAGCTGGAGGAGTATTAAACAGGAATGTACTGTTGATTCCACTTCTGAGGCTGAATATGTAGCGGCTTGTGAAGCAGCTAAGGAAACAGTATGGCTCAAAAGATTCCTAATGGAACTTAGAGTGGTACCTTTGGCACGACAGCCGCTCACAGTTTACTGTGACAGCAGCGGGGCAGTCGTTCAGTCCAAGGAACCCAGGAGCCATAAAAGCCAAAAGCACGTATAGAGGAAGTATCACTTGGTCAGAGAGATTGTGCAGAGAGGTGATATTGCAATCACCAAGATAGCTTCTGCGGACAATCTGGTAGATCCCTTTACTAAGCCTTTGACCACCAAAGTCTTTGAGCAACATGTAGACGGGATGGGCATGAGATTCAATCCTGATTGGCATTGAGCCCAAGTGGGAGATTGTTAGTTTTATGGTCTCAATACCAAGGGTATATGATGTAATAGATTGATTAATTTCTTTATTTATCAATACAATCTTGCTTTCCTTTCATGAGATGAATGGTGTTTTATTACCTGTTTGCACATAACTAATACGAATGACATAATGATTTATGAGATGAACCGGAGTCCACAAGTATACTAGATGTAATACATGTGTGTGGATGAGATCCACATACAGGAGACATGTATTCCAAATCTTATACTTAAATATCTTCACAAGTAGTGATGAGATTGGGCATCTCATCTGACAAGGTTGCAGCACTTTAATCACTATGAGATAGTGTGATTTGTCTCAATCATCGGAATGTAAGATTCTGGATCATGGTGCTGGTACGTTGGATGTATTGAAGGACCATGAGAAACACCTTATATACACTGTCTTTACTTTAAGGTCTGCTCTCATAATTCCCTAGCAATAGGCTCATAATCTTGAGACATTAATGAACTCAAGTTTCTATTTATTCATTTGCTTTGAGTCACCAATGAGTGAGGCCAATTGTAGGTCAACACCTCGGTGATTTGGGTACATGGTAGTAGAGCTGTGGGAACATTCAATGGTCAAGATGGAATCTATCTTTAATATCCCCTTGTGCCAATAATGGATTTATCATTGGTAAGTGCGCACCCATTCCAATTAAGAGTTAATTGGATCGGTACCAAATGATCATTATAATTAATTGGGGCTCAAGGATAATAAGATATGGATCTATTTTGGTGGACACGTCCAATTGATCTATGGATATAGATGGAGGGGCCTACTTGTGGTACTGAGGAAGTTTAGGGTCTTCATTGTAATATATTCCTAAGATTGGAGTCCAATTGCATTGATATAGTGGAGTTATTTGCAATTAACTATAGGCTCGGATTGCACATGAGATGTGGGGTCGCGTGTCCCAGTTGGAGCCAACTTTCTAAGGAATCCCTAGTGGTCCCCACACTAGTCCAAATTATTAGAAAGATACTAATTCTACTTGAACTCTAATAGGAAGGTTACTATTTTTATTTGAAGTGAGACTTCTAATAGTGGTAATAGTAAGTTACTAATTATTAATGGAAGTAGGACTCTTATTTTAATTAGAACGGAGAAAGCTACTAATTGTTGTGGAAGTGAGACTTCTATGGCAACTAGCAAGGGAGAAGTTTACTATTTTGTAATGGGAGTTAAACTTCTATTTCAAATAGGAAAAGAGGTGGAATGGAGGACCATAAATAGGGGATATAGTCCCTCTTGGACGTCCATAATAAGGAGAGCAATTCCAACCCCTTTGTGCAAGTGTTGCACAAGTTCTCTTCCTCTCTAAGTTCTCTTATCTTTCTCCTTTAGTTCCTAAGAATTACTACTTAGGTTTTCTCCTGAAGATTCCACCATCTTCTTGAGAAAAGAGATCTAATACGGGTCATAGCGTGGAAGATCAAAAGGTGTTGGAGATTCTGATTTGGTTAGTGAAGGTGTTCATCATCAAAGAAAGAACTCAAATTCTCCATTAGAGCACTACCAAGCTCCAAAGGTATATCTACATCCTTGTATGCTGTAGATTTTGTGGTTGCATGTTTAGGTGTTGTTTTCTATCTTCTAGATAGGATATGTTGCTGTACATGATCTATGAGTTTGAGGGAATGCATCCTGGATTGGGTTTGTTGCTTTTCTAGACAATTGATCCCTGCATCAAGTGGGTCAAAAGTTTTTGAAACATGTCTGGAAGGCCCACCTACTTCCAACACTAGGGCCATTTGCTAATGACCACATCTCATCAGAAGCTTCCGGTGACCCTAGAGTTGGCAGTTGATTCATCTACATAAGTAGATTAAGACAGATGTATTAGACAAATGTTATTTGAAGTGTGATCCAATAATATCTAGCAATTAAAATGATAATATTTTATATGTCTTACACGTTGTTTGAACCATCCTGCAAATTCTTTTCGTTGTATCTGCCCGACATCTCCACCTCTTTGATCTTGCACTAAATTCTTGTGTTCCCTTCTCAAGATAGCTTTTAATGAATAAGTAAGAGTAGAGAATGAATAAAGGAGTGAACAAGTAATGCATAAATATGGCTAGATTGAAGTACATACTGTAGATACGGCTCCACCTCGGGGCAATTATTCATCACAAACCAATGAGCCATGTCACGCTCTCTTTGAGAAGGATCATGTGCCCTTGACATCAGTATGATGGGACAGATAGTTTGTGTGAAGACCGACATTCCCGGGCCACGTTCGCCACCATCATCGTAACGCTCTACTCGATCAGCCTGCCTTAAATACATTAAGAAAAAAGTAAGGCACTCTTTGACAATGTAAGCCTTGGCGATCAAACCTTCAGGTCGAGCTCGGTTGCGAACGTACCCTTTTAGGGTCTTTAGAAACCTTTAAACAACCAATGATAACAATTAGGATTTTTAATGCAAGGCAATTACACTAATACATAAATAATTAATCAATGGTCATCAACTATTACCTTTCTATTGGGTACATCCACCGATATTGCACCGGTCCACCAAGCATGGTCTCGCGTGGCAAGTGAACCGATAGATGAACCATCACATCAAAGAAAGCATGAGGAAAAATCCTCTCCAACTTGCACAATATTAAAACTATATGCTCCTCCAATTTTTTCAAATCATCATGTCTCTGTGTTTTTGAGCAGAGGTCTTGGAAAAAGCTGCCTAACTCAAACAATGTTGTACATATGTCCTTATTCAGAAAGTCACGCATGACAATAGGAAGGATGCGTTGGCTAAGGATGTGGCAATCATGGCTCTTTAAACCAGCTAATTTATCATTTTTTTGAGGTTACTCACCTCGAGAGGTTCGCCGCATAGCCGTCTAGGTATTTGATCGACTTCAAGAATTCATAAAATCCATCTCTATGTTTTGGTTCCAGAGTGTAAGAGGCACGTAGCTTCAAGTTGGATCCATCACCCCTCTCCACTAGATGCAACTCTGGCCTGATGCCCATATTTTTCAAATCCTTACACGCTTTCTCGATGTCCTTGTTTTTACCCTTTCTGCCCAAAATTTTTCCAACCAAAGCTACACAAATGTTCTTCTCAATGTGCATAGGATCAAGGTTGTGTCTGAGTTTTTTGCACTTCTAGTAGGGCCATTCAAATAGGATGCTTTTCTTTGTCCAATTCAATTCTTCAGAGTCACGCGATCTTTTGTTATTCTTGCCAAACTTGACCGGCGCTAGTTCTCCTAGCTGGTCTAGTACCTTTTGCCCTCGTAAATCCAAAGAATTCTTTTTCACGCTCAGGCTGACCGTTGAAGGCCTTGCTTCTACACCATTGGTGGTTCAATTCCAAGTATTTTCGATGGCTAATGTACCCAATCTTATCTTTCAACTTCACCCCTAACGAGCTTTCGTTACACAAGGGGCAAGTGTTATAACCTTTTGTGTTCCACCCAGACAAGTTACCATACACAAGAAAGTCATTTATCGTCCAAATCACAGCCGCTTGCATTTGAAAGATCTGTTTAGTGGAGGCATCATAAGTCAATACACCATGATCCCACAACTCCTTCAACTCATCAACCAAGGGCCTAAGATATGCATCGATATCGTTTCCCAGTGAGTTTGGTCCTGGAATAAGTAATGACATCATCAAGAATGGCTCCTTCATGCACATCCATGGTGACAAATTATATGGCATAAGTATGACAGGCCACATGCTATAAGATGTGCTCATGTTACCGAAAGGATTGAATCTGTCAGTGGCTAACCCCAGCCTCACATTACATGTCTCTTGGGCAAACTCTAGATATTTCTTATCAAATTCTTTCCATTCCACTGAATCAGCCAAATGTCGCGCTATGCCATCGTCAATGTGCTTATCATTATGTCATCTCATCTCTGTGGCTGTTGATGGGGGCTCCGACCTTTTGTCCTCTCCTTCCCACCCCTGAGGCTGCCAGGAGTATGGTAGAGGAGGAAAAACGAGTCATCAACATTTTTTGTACGGGTATGTCGGATTTTCTATTCTACTTGGAATTTGAAGTGGTGATCCGAAGATTCACCTTCACAAGTAGAAAGGAAATCAATTCTTCTTTCTAACTTTCCATTGCACATATATTTTAAGAAAGAGACACAATTTTTTAAATGTCGTGAGAGGCGATTTCATTTTGTTTGCGGTGAAAGGCGATTTTGTGCCGTAGAAGGCGGTTTTGTGCCGTGAAAGGCGATTTATAAATCTTATCCATAATGAAAGACAAGAAATGTAATTTTTTTGTCTCCTTACAAATAATACAAAATACAAAGAAAAGAAAGAAAAGGTATCTGACCTCTCAGGAGATTGTGGGGACTCGTTCAGATCGACGGTCGCAAGTCATGTATGGACTTCGCAATTGTCCTTCAGATGAGAACGCTTGATGCTTTGATTCTTTGGCTTGGCTTGGACCTGAGTTTTTTAGATGATAAAGACCAAGGAGAGGTCCTATATCCAATGAAAAACCAAGTAAACGGGCTGAAGAACCACGTTTGGGCCTTGTTGGATAGAAGGAGAGAGGAGACCTTGGGGGGGTGGCCCCCCAAGGGACTTCAATCACCTTGTGGTGTCTCTTTCACAACAGAGTAGCAGAGTTTGTTCGAAGATTCTTCAGGATTTTTCTTAAAATTTTCTAGACTTTTCTGGGGCAGATCGAAGGTTGGTCGAAGGTCCTTTTTTCTTGGAATGACCCCCCTTTTAGAGGCTTTTGGTCGCCATGAGGTGATTTATGGGATTGATGACCCATAATGAGAGGAGTTACCAGTTTTTATTCTTTGATTTTTACAACTCCTTTTTCTTGGCTTGTGATTGGCCGGTGGAGAATGATGGCATTTAATCACCCTTAATCTCCATGATGAGGGGAGTTTCATGGTTTTAATGTCATGATTACTTGGATTTGTAACTTCCATTTGCTTGATTTTGATTGGGCTGTCCAAAATAATGGGTTAATGACCGCATGAAATTGTCATAAAACGGGTCAATTAACGACATTAAGTGGTCACCAGGGCATTTGAAGAGTCGCGGGCCGCGCCGCGTCTTTTGGAATTATTCTTGTGATAATCGCCGATGGATCCGCATGTTGTTTGATGTCGGATGGCGATGCAACTTCAGATATTGGTTGATACCAGCAGGCTGGTGACATCTGTCTTGTAGATTTCTCGATCGGTCGGACAGAAAGTGCATTTTCTTGGTCAGTCGGTTGGCGATCTTGGAGCGATCAATGATGATTTCATGCTCTTAATGGTGGATCCAAGATATTGATGAAGATTAGTCGATTTTGAGCATAAAAAATTAGATTTTCAGGAAACCACAGGGGCTGGAACTCCCGAAATGCGAAAAGGGTGTAAAACGGGCCACCCGGCGACAAATCCGATGACTGGGATTTCAATGGTCGTCGGACGACCAGGCAACCATGGGCTGAGGTCACCGGCGGCGACCATGGGCCAAGGTCGCCGACGATCATAGGCCATGGTCGCCGCCGGCGACCAAGCAGATTGTTCCCCTTTCGGTCTCTGTTTCTCGGCCGTTTTTTGGTCCTTTTTTATGCCATTTTCTCCTGAATTTTTCTTGACATTTCTCCTCATTTCTTGACTTGATTCTCCTGAAGAAAACTTGACGAGAAGCTGTGCAAATCGGAGCACAAAATTTCCTATTTTTTGGAAAACCCGAAGACTTTGTGGCCGATTTTCCGTCAAGAGTCGAAACTAGATCAAACGATGTCGGAATGACCTGAAATTTGAGGTAATG
Source organism: Cinnamomum chago (assembly GCA_038049695.1). Classification (NCBI taxonomy): domain Eukaryota; kingdom Viridiplantae; phylum Streptophyta; class Magnoliopsida; order Laurales; family Lauraceae; genus Cinnamomum; species Cinnamomum chago. The sequence continues at coordinate 50,462,882 of CP142455.1, read as the reverse complement.
CCTCCTGAGCAGTAAATTGGACCGACCATGGGCTTTTGTTTGAGGTTTGAAGCCGTTTTGGGTACCGTCGCCAGTAGGCTTGATTTTTTCGAGAGGAAGATGCTGGGCATTGATGTGCGGTCAACTGTTGTCTGATTGACTTGAAATTTGACAGGGAGCCTATTGGAGTAATTTTGAGATGATCCTTTGGCACCAATTTGGATGTCATGTTCCAGGGGTGCTCCGTCGCCGGTTGCCTTGATTTTGTTTCGGAGCATCAAAGTCGGGTCAAACATTGTCGGAATGACCTGAAATTTGACGTGTAGCCCTTTGGAAGCATGTTGAAGCCACCCATGTGCTCCATTTGATGAGTAATAGTCCCAGTGGTTCTCGCTGCCGAGATGCTTGATTTTACTGCTCAAGGGTTGATGGAGAGTCAAACGTTGCCAGTTTGACTTGAAATTTGACATGGAGTCCTTTGGAGGTATTTTGAGACCATCTGTAGGCTCTGATCGAAGTTTTGATGTCTTCGACGCCGTCACCTCTAGGAGCGCCTATTCAGTTGCCGGAGGAGTGAAGTTGGGTCAAATAATGTTGGAATGACACGAAACTTTATGTGAACTGCCCTCTTTTGGCTGTCTTGAAAGATCTTGCATTTTTTGTTTGATTCTGACAAGATCTGATGCTTGAAGTAGCATTGTTTGTTTTGTAGTAGGATGCGGCTTCGTGTGGCATTTTGATGTTGATGAGGCAAAGTGACATTTTTGGTGTCAACAATTGCCCCCTCGAGGTACAGCGACGAGTAGCTTTTGGACTCGATGTGCCTCGAAGGAAAACTTGAAGGAGAGCTTCTGACTTGACCAAGAGTCTTTGAGCATTTTTTTAATAGCCTTTTGAGTTTCCAAGGGGATTTTATGGTAGTGAGAGGGATCACATACCATCTCAAGGCAAAGTTTTGAAAATGACTTGAGGGAGTTGGATTTTGGGTTTTCCTTTTGACCTTGTGAACCTAAGGGTTGTCTGTGGTGCATTAGGCGGTCAAGAGGATTTTTGGTTTTTGACCTTGTGACCTAACAACCTATATGTAGTAGGTTAGGGGGTCGGGGTTTGAGTTTTGATTTTGACCTTGTGACCCAACAAGCTGTATGTGTCGGGGGGTCAGATTTGGTTTTTTTATTTTGACCTTGTGACCTAACAAGTTGTATGTGGCGAGCCAGGGGGTCAGGATATATATATATATATTGGTTTTGGTTTCGGCCTTGTGACTTAACAAGTTGTATGTGGCAAGTTAGGGGACCAGAGTTTGGTTTTTTGTGGAATGTCAATTTCAAGATTTTGGCTTAATTTTGTTCATGAGGTTGGATGGTTTGGATTTTTGGAAACTCATGAGGCTTTCTTTGTTTTTCTTTGAATGGTTCAATCGACTCAAGAGAGGTATGAAACCATTTTGTATGCTCTTGGCGAAGGAGGTTTTTGATTGAAAGCCCCTTTTAGTGCCTAGGTGGTAAAACCCGACTCATGTGGGAACCCATGGGATCTTAAGCCTTGAAGATGGCTTAGATCTCATATGATGTCATTTTCTAAAGGATCTCACGCTTCCATGCTTTTGGGAGAGATTTTCTCAAAGTATCTTTCTTTGGGAGATAATATTTCTCATTCCCTTTCTTTTTGGAGAGAATTTCTCAAAGAATCTTCTTTTTAAGAGAGAATATCTCAAATCTCCTTTCTTTTGGTAAGGTTGCTAGTTTTTAGCACTTACCTCCTTGGTTTTCTCCTTGTTTCCTCTTTTGGTTTGCTCCCCTCTATAAAAGGAAAGGAGGTTGAATCTCTTGCCCTTATTGCTTTCTTTTTGCAAAAATCTTCAAGAGTGCTCCAAGATCAAGAACTCTTCTTCTTTTTCAAAAATCTTCAAGTTCTCTTTCTTCTTCTCCATCCATGGCTTCAAGTAAGTTTCTTCCTTCACAAGAAACTCCATGTAGAAATAGAGATTTTTTTCTTTTTCTTTTCTTTTCTTTTTTTTTCCCTTCTTTTTTTGTTCTTTCTTTTTGTTCTTCCTTTTTTCCACTTGTTTTCTCCTTATTTTTTTTTTCATGTGCTGCTGTGTTTTTTTTTTTTTTGCTTTTCTTTGGCTGTATGGACAGGTCCGTATGGACTTGGCCGTAATACCACCTGGCAGTGGGCCACGGCTTGCTGGTCAAATTTTTTTTTTTGAAGAGATTTCTCTCTTTTTTTTCTTTTTTTTTTGTTTTCCCTCTTTTGCTCACCATGATAATGAAGTTTGTGCAATCCAAGATGTTCGTGCATTTTTCTTTCTTTGTTTTTTTTTTTTTTTTGATGCATCAAGATAGAAGGCTAGAATCTCTAGGTCAAGCCAACATGATTTTTGAATTGGACGAAGTTTGATTGGTTTTGACCAAGTTGGGTTGGAATTGGTCAAACTTTGGTTAAGGTTTTCCTAGCATCTAATGCATGATGATTTTTTTGATGCATGATTTTTAGTAAATTGATTGGGAGCATGATGATGCATAACTAGAAATCTTTTGTAAGTTATGAGATTTGGAGCTTGCAGCAGTGTTGAGCCCTTTTCTTGATCTTGCTGGATTTTGAGGAGCTTTGCAAGTTTTGGAGTTTGGAGCTCGCAACAATGTTGAGCTCTTCTTCAAGCTTGTGGAGATTTGATAAGATGGGTTTGATCTCGCAACAATGTTTGAGTTCAAACTTCCTTTGAGGATGATGCTTCATTGACTATGAGCTTGTAGTGGTGTTGAGCTCATCTTCAAGCTTCCTTTCTGTTTTGGGATGTTTCCCTTTTCTTTGGAATTGTCCCGGAATCATGCCAAAATTTCGCTAGAATTTTTTTAGCAAAATTCTGTCATTTTCATGATTGATTTTTCCTTTTCCATCCTTTGCAGGTAGTTCCTCCAGAATGAACAAGGGCAAAGAGCCTGTTACTATGCACCTCGTCGGTCTACCAGGTCTCCTAATGTCGCTGTACAGCAAGCCTGGGAGAAGGTCCAGTTTGTGGAGAGAAACTTGGAAGAATGCGACTCCCTTAACTATGATGAGATGAGACAGCGATTGATCACTCTTAAGGATGAGGAGTTTTACAGTATTATGGTAAGCAATCGTCCTTCGGTCATGGACAATCAGAGCATCGTGCCCAAGCCTACCTTTTTCTTTGGTGACGCAGTTCATGATGACTTGACGTACCAAACGAGATGTTTTAGTTCTCTTACACGACAGATGGTGATGAGAGAACTATTTCTACCCGGTCGACCTTTAATCGCACTATCTTGATCATGAGTCTTTCTCCCACGTGTCCCAAGAGGGAAGATCCTCCGAGCTGGGTGAAGAGGACTAATGTGATCAAGACCGGGGTTTTTGTTGGCGGCCCTTCTGGTTATGCAGAGAAGTCGCCTGTCCGCATGGACATGTTGATGCCAGCCAGCGGTTATCAAGGTTCTGATCATCCATCGGTTGATTTGAGACCGGTGGGCCTTGGCATTTTTTAGGGTGACGGCAGCAATTGGGTGAAGCCTTTTCGAGTTCGTGGCCGTTTCAGCGCTGACTCAAGCTGGGAGTCATGGACTGATCACATTCTGCAGGTTGGTGGGGCCATATTGAGGAGGCTGAGATTTTTGATGCGGTTCGCGCTTTTTGGCAAACCGTGGTTTTCTCCAATGAAGCCTTCATGGCCATGTTGGAGTCATTCCTTCCACAAACCAACACCTTCATTGTCATGAATGGTGAGATTGGTTTTACTTTGAAGGAACTGAGCGCCATCACCGGGTTGCCTGTCCTCGACAAACTTTATGAGGAGTTTATGCCTATTGACAGCGTCCTTGAGGAGCAGTCTGAGGAGTTCAGGCTCTTGTTGTCGCGACCCCGGACCGGGTCCACCGAGGTCCTAATCCGGGATCGGGACTAATAAGGTGATGATGTGTGTACATTTATTTATTTTAATTTCCCACAGGTGTCCGCCGTGAGGATATCACAACAACATAAATATTTCTTTTAATGCGGAAGCGTGTAGCAAATCAAATTGATAATTCAAGTCATGCCACAAGATAATAATACATGTACAATCCGAGTATCAGAATGAGCAATGATCATTAGTGTTTTCGCAAAAGAAAAGTTAAAGTTTATACAAAAGATCATTTAGTTACATTCCCAAAAATTAGAGGCCAACAAAGGCCAATATAAACAAAATACCAATCCCCAAAAGAATGGTTAAAAGTTTTCCCAAAATGTTATCTCTCTCTAGCAATCAAATGTCTAAACGTCATCATCAGCATGCCACTCAACTAAGCGTTGCGGTTCACCAACCGCCCCCTTAAGCTCCGCCTCGGGATAGGCAATATCCGGACCTGAATACCAAAGAGTCGGTCAAACACGACGGTTTGGCAAATAGGTGAAAAGACATAACAATATAATAATAAATGAATTTACCTTTAAAAGCATTTAAACCTGTTTAAATAAGAATCTCTATAAAAGAGATAAAACATTTATTCAAATACAAGTACGCGTTGTAAAACATGTAAAGGTAACCAAGGAATCGGGAAACAAGCAAGATGGCAACCCAACGAAGCTAAGTCCTCTATCACCGAAGTGACAGAGCAATATCAAGGCGTTGATCTCAGTCACACGAGGTGAGGAGAAACAACAAAATATATACATATACATATAATATACGGGACATGACCACGGTAGCGAGCTGGGCATCAGGAACCACGGTAGCAATCCGGGGTGTCGGGACAAGACCGCGGTAATAACCGGGTAGGGGGATCCAAACTGCTGGCGGGACAAGAGGGCGAACTCCAAGTTTAGTGGTGCCAACTCATAGGTCAAATGACAAGATCAAAACATGTATGAAATACATAAGTTCAAGTACATAAATAAACGAGACAGGGGTACTCCAAGGCACAACTGTCATATCAATCGGGGCATGCTTATCGGGATTAGCAAAATGCTACAATTTCAATTTCAATATTTTCGGGAATGCATAAGAAATTCGGGAATAATGAAATACAAATGAACTTTCGAAGTCTCAAGACAAGTATCAAGGTACAAGATTTGTTTAAGGTGAATAGGGGTCTTGTATGTCGATTTAATAACAACTTGGTACTCTTTGTGTTTGGGGACATTCCGGGCTCTTTATAAACCTTAGGATTCTCAAAACTTCAAATGAAATCTTCGTGAAGTGGTTTCTTTCTCAAATGGCCTCATACATTGCCTAGTAAATCTCCCTGACATAGAGGGGTTCTCAATGAATATTCCGAAAATGTTTAAATAATTCATCACTGTCCCAAGCATAGCCCTTGACTGACAGAGCACATCGCTCGAGCGAACCATCCGTGCACTCGAGTGAGTGAAATCGGGTTCGCTCGAGAGAACTCGTCCAGTTCGGGTTGGCTCGAGAGAACAATCCGTGCGCTCGAGCTAACCACTTTTTGGAATGAGTTCTGGGAGGGTTCACTCGAGCGAAGTAAGGTTTGCTCGAGCAAACTGTTCTTTGGAATGGTTCGAACCCTTTTCTGGACACTTCGCTCGAGCGAAGTGTCATGTTCGCTCGACCGAATTGTCCAGAAACTGATTTCGGGACAGTTCTTCTCTCCTCTTTCTCCTCCTTCTACAACCTCATTTTTGTCCCCTTGAATACACCAAATAAGGGGTTCAGAACTTCATCTAATTCAATACCAAATCTCTTACAACATCCATTCAAATAGAAAGAAAGAAGGGAAGGAAACCACTACACACAAAAGTACATTTGAGATAAAACAAGATAACATTGAATGCCATAAATCAAAACATTTCTATGACAGTAAATACACTAACAAGGCTCTATCATGAGCATTTATTTCTAGTCAATGCATTAAATGGGCATAAGTGGAAAACAACACAATAAATCACATTTCTTATAAAATCATTGAAAGCTTATAAAAATCAATTCATCCACTTGCCTTAGGTCTAAGCTAATCAACAACAAGCTCTAAACCAGCTTTCCAAGTCAAAGGTCCAAGCTATAGGCAAAAACCCCCAAAACAAAACCCTAAAAGAGTCAAAACATGGAATGGGGAGGAAGAAGCTTCAATAATGGAAATGGAGATTCCCTTAGGCTAGGGAAACACAAAAATTAAAAGAGGGGAAAGATTACTTACATGAGGGTTCTTCAAAATGCTAGGTTAGTTCAAAAGGAGGCCTTGGAATGGGTATCTTCTTCTACAAATAGTATCAATGGATAGTTCTCAAGGAGAGGAAGAGAGTGAAGACAAGCATTTCTCCATTTGTACAAGGTTTGGTAGGGATTTGGAGATGGAAAAGCTAGAAGAAAAGAAAAAAAGGGAAAACCCTAGCTTAGGATTGGAGTTTACTAGAAAAGGGGAAAGGGAGAAGAGAGTTCTCCTTATATACAAAAATGAGGTTGGGTCCCACCACTAGAATTATCCATGGGCTGAAATATGTTTATCGGGGCCTCGAACGAATTCGAAGAAGAAGAGAAAAGTGATCGCCGAAATATCTAGTTTCCAAAAAATATATGTTTCGCAGGTTTCAGGAATATCAAATTTTAGGTACAGATTTAGTGCACAATGACTGTTTTGCCCTCAATGCTAGGAAAGTCGGGTTTCAGGGTCTCGAATGGGCACGGGATCAATATAAAACTTGAAAGGATTAACAAGAAAAGTAAAACGGGATTAAATCATCAAAAACAAGAATATTAGATAATCCCTCAAGTAAACGCAAAGTCATAAAGGAACCCCGAAAGGGCCCCACTAGTCACAAAGGCACTCAAAATTCCCCAAAGCTATATCAAAAATCTATTCTATTCCATCACTTAACCAAAATCCACTAATCACACTTAGAACTAAAACACAACTTAATTAACACTAATAGAGGTCACTCGGGACGGGGTCTTACACTTGTACTTTCAGCTCGTCGCCTTTTATGATTTTTTGAAGGAGAATGAGGGCTCGAGAGTAAGGTCCAGCAGTTGGAAGAGTTTTAGCTCCTTGTTTCCCAACTTCTTTGACAGCAGAGAGTCTTCTGATAGCACTACCCCGGAGGCCAGAGCTAAGACTCCAAGTTCGAAGAAAACCTCTGTCAGGCTAGGAGACTTGAAAGACTTCTTTATGAGCACAGATTCCATTTATTCGGACATTGAACTGCGGAGGGATCTTGCTGTTAACCTCACCTATTGGCCGAGTGAGGCTATTTTTGCTGGAGGAGATGGTACGCACATCAGGCCACATTGTATTTTTCTGGCTTGTCAGATGGCGTTCGGAGAGCGGCTTGCTTTGGTGCCTACCCTTTACACCTATTTGTGTACCGAACTACAGGCTGCTGCTTTTCTTGTTCAGCTTGGGCTCCCTATGAACAAGGTATTTTCAGCCCATATTTTTTATTTGTGGTATGTATACCATTGTCCAGACTTCTATCGATTAGGAGTTGCACAGGATGATGACCCTTTTATGATTCACTTAGCTAGAGGGATAGTCGTTTCCGAATCTCTTTTGTCTGCCCGCTTGAGGATCCGGTAGTTCAGGGACGTCGAGATTGGGCAATCTTCAGTGAAGCTTTCTCCAGGTTTGCGGAAGAAGGCTTTTGATTTTATTGTCTCCCGTGATTCCACCAAGGCAGGGTCAGGAAGAGACTATTCTTTGACCAACGCATAAAAGAGGTGGCCTTTTAACATACGTTGGTACGATGGTGTACCGGAGACATCTTTTTGTTGATATCCAGCCGTATGTTCCCTCGTTTTTTGCGCTGTAGTTGGGCTTCTCTCAAGGCGTTGTTGGAGCGTCTTCTAGCATGGTGAAGCGTTTTGGAGGTTTACAGGATGGGAGGAATGCATGGGCTTTTTACAGTGCGGAGGACACTACCGGCATGATTTCCTATCCTGAGTTGCCCACTTTCCGGACTGCTGGCTTTACGAAATGGTTTGTAGAGAGCTTCTTGATGTACCGGGGACTTTCCAAGAAGGAGCTTGATGTGAAGCAATCTTCTGGGAAGGGTCTTGGCAGATCAGATGGAGTCCGTAGAGAGGAAGTTTTGGCCTTCCTTGCTGGGGGGAAGCACAAGATAGGCTTTCTCGGTGAACAGGACATCATCAGATCAGGAGCTGCACAAGAGATACCTGGTGAGGTCTTGAGACGGCTAGAAGAGGAAGAGGCCGAGATCGACGCTTGAATGCAAGCGGAACGAACGAAGGCTTCCTTGGAGTCCACTGGTAGGAGCAGACCATCTGGCTATGAGTCAAGTGAAGGTCCTGACTTTGATGATGGGACGGGTACCTCGAGTAAACTGGCCCATAGAAGCAAGAGGAAGAGAGGGCAGCGCCGTAATAAGAGGCGACACGATGACTCTCTTGATTCAGAAGTCCCTCCCACCACTGCTGAAGAGATGTCAGGAGACGCTGATGAGCCTCTAGAAAAGAGGAGACGAGAGGAAGAGATCGTTAATGAAGGTATAATTCTTCCTCTTTCCTTTTCTGTTTCTTTCATTGAGATTTTCTTGTTTTTGATTTTCTTTCTCTCCCTTTTTTAGCAGGAGATGTTAATTTGGTGATGCCTAAGGATCCGGTTGATGAAGCAATGACGAATCCGATTGCGGCGTCTGAAAAAGAACCAAGGGACTCTAGAGTGATTCCAGAATCTTCACATGGTATGACTTCTTTGTATTTTCTTTCTTTTTTTTGTATGTGCTACCATTTGCTAACATGTTGCTTGTTTTCTTGTCAGCTAACTTGCCACAAGATTCTGACGATTTTGAGCCATCCATGGATGCGGCCTTTGACGACGCTTCGGATGAACTCATGGAGGCAGAAAGTATTCCATCGATCGTCGAAGAAGGTATTTGTGGCAATAACCCTGATTATAATGATTTTTTCAACAGGATCATATTTATACCTTTCTTGTTTTGTTTTGCTGGCAAGTTACGAAGTAATAGGAGAAGTTCCTTCGTCTTTCTCAGTGCCAGAGCAGGGGATGCCTGCAATTGAACCAGAAGTAGGGACTTTTTCTTCCAGTTTCATTACGGCAGAGATAAAATCTTCTAAGCAGATTCCTTCGCCAGTGTCTTCGATTAGAAAAACTCTGATGAATACTCCTCCAGCCGGTCATGACACGGGTAGTCGACCAATGGATAGGGGCAAGCCTTCATCCAAGCCATCTCTTGAGTATGCGAAGAAGTGTTGAAGAGCATTTTGAGCTCATGGGTCAAAACTCTTTCTTCTGGCCATTTAGAAGCCGACTTTGGCATGGTTAAGCATGTACGAGACATTCTTGCCGATAGTGAAGAGGTCAGTCTGGACATTGCAGGTGCGAAGGCTTTCGTTGAAGAAGTCCTGCGCCGTGTTGATAGGGAGGTCATTGAGACTCGGCAGCGTCTTGAGCTAGTGGAGGAACAAGCTGCTGCAAAATGGATCGCCATCGTGGAAGCTTGTGCTAGAGAAGAGACTCAGATTCACCAACTCGAGGAGGCTAAGAGCAATCTCCGGAGGAAGACTGAAGAGTATGAGCAATGGCAGATTCTTTGAGAAGAGCTTCCTTGTGCTGCAGATGGGTCGCGGCGTTTTGCCGCATTTTATGGAAAGATTTTGAGGAAGTGTGGACTGGAAGCTTTAGAGGCTAAGGCCAAGAGTCTGCTTGAGGAGTTGAATCTTTGGTTGAATACCATGTTAGACTAAGCTCCTGAATTTTGTAACAAACTCTTTTTATTCTTTTCTTTTGGTACCTCCATGTAGAAAACATTTTTGGCACTCTATATACTTTTTACTCAAATTCTTTTGGTGAAAATAAGCAAAAGTAGGATGTTTGTGTTTGTTTGGAAGTTTGATCAAAAGGTTGTCATTTTGTGAAAATCTTTTGTCAAAGAGTTGTTTTGGGCATGAAAGTCAGATTTTGTGGCGAAAGCCTGGTTTTTTTAATAGCTTGGAAGCTGAATTTTGAGATGGCATGGGAGCCAAATTTTGTGGCGTAAGAGCCAAAATTTATTTGTGGCATGGAAGGAAAATTTTTTTTTTTTGAGATGGCATGAAAGCCGAATTTTTGAGGTGGCATGAAAGCCGGATTTTTGAGATGGCATGAAAGCCGAATCTTTGAATTGGCATGAGAGCCGAAATTTTGAATTGGCATGAGAGCTGGGTTCTTGAGATGGCATGAGAGCCAATTTTTGAGGTGGCATGAAAGCCAGATTTTTGAGATGGCATGAAAGCCAGATTTTTGAATTGGCATGAGAGCCGATTTTTGAATTGGAATGAGAGCCAGGTTTCTTTTTCTTTTTCTTTTTTTTTTTTGAGATGGCATGAAAGCCGATTTTTGAATTCGCATGAGAGCCAGGTTTTGTGGCATAGGAGCCGATTTTTTAATTGGCATGAGAGCCAAGTTTTGTGGCATAGGAGCCGATTTTTTAATTGGCATGAGAGCCAAGTTTTGTGGCATAGGAGCCGATTTTTGAATTGGCATGAGAGCCAGGTTTTGGGGCACAGGAGCCGATTTTGTTTGTTGGCGTGAAAGCCGAAATTTTGAGATGGCATGAAAGCCGATTTTTGAATTCGCATGAGAGCCAGGTTTTGTGGCATAGGAGCCGATTTTTTAATTGGCATGAGAGCCAAGTTTTGTGGCATAGGAGCCGATTTTTTAATTGGCATGAGAGCCAAGTTTTGTGGCATAGGAGCCGATTTTTGAATTGGCATGAGAGCCAGGTTTTGGGGCACAGGAGCCGATTTTGTTTGTTGGCGTGAAAGCCGAAATTTTGGGATGGCATGGAAGCCAATTTTTTTGTTTTTGGTGTGAAAGCCAGATTTTTTAAAAAGCAAGTTTTGTTTTGTTGGCATGAAAGCCAAATTTTAGATTTTTGGCATAAAAGCCGGGTTTTTGGATTTTTTGGCATAAAAGCCAAAATTTTGTTTTTGACGTAAAAGTCAATTATGGTTTTGGCATGAAAGCTGATTTTTTTTTGGCGCAGAAGCCAGGTTTTGGTTTTCAAAAAGGCAAGCATCGACTAAAAGTCGCATCCCTGCTGAATGGTATTGCAAGTATTGATGGAATGTCGCTTCCTTGCTCATTCGGTTAGGAGTATCGATGGAATGTCGCCTCCTCGCGAATTGGGGTGCAAGTATCGACTGGATGTCGCTTCCTTGTGAATTGGGGTGCAAGTATCAACTAGATGTCGCTTCCTTGCTTTTTTCAAAAATTTTGGTTTTGCGGGTATCGACTAAATGTCGCTTCCCCACGATTTTTTGAAATTTGAGGTCCCCTTTTTTTTTTACCTCGGTTTTTGTTTGAATTTTGGGTTTGATGAAATCAACTGGAATGTTGCATCTCCACGATTTTGAAATTTTGGAAGTATCGGCAAACTGTCGCTTTCTTGCAATTTTGAAATTTTGGAAGTATCGAATGGGGTTCGCATCCTTCCGATTTTTGGGTTTTGCGAGTATCGACTAAGCGTCGCTTCCCCATGGTTTTTCTAAAACCATATTTTGTTTAAAGACACGAGGGTCATAAATTTTGACTTAAAACCATTTTTTGTTGTAAAAGTCAGGGTGGACTTGGGTGGAAATTCTTGAGTCCTGATTTTGTTTCAAACCATGAATTTTGGGTTCAAGGATCGAAAATTTGGTCAAGTCCGGGAAGAGGCTCTTAAACTTGGATTTTTGGATTTTTTTTTGAACAATTAAACTATGAAAGTAAGCATTGTTTTGAGAGTTTTTTTTAGAAATTTCAACATAAAGATGAAAATTCGAAAAGGAGTGGGTTTGATGAGCAAGTACTTGGAAATAGGCTTTGACCGTGCAGGCATTGCTCTAACCCGGTGGCGTAAGTCTTCAAGGGTAGTATCGCTTCAAGAACTTGCCATTGATGGGTAGCATACATCTGTTGCCCTCCATGTTTAGAAGAGTATATGCGCCGTTGGAGAAGACTTTGTCAATGACGAACGAAGAAGGATAAAATGATCCTTGAAAAATCTACTTTCCAAAAAGTATATTTTTGACGTGGTTTTGAGATCTCAAAATTTGGGTCCAGATTTGTGTATAAAAGACAATTTTACCCCTTTTTTGGTCAAAACTTGGGTTTTTTTGGGTTTCAAACATGAATGAGCTGAAAACGAAAGTCGTAACACAGAGTAAAATCATTCAAATGAAATCAAAATCACAATTAAAAATGGAAACCGATACGATCCTCCCAAGCTTACACGTGCACTCATGCCTTCCTGAGCATGCCTGACTAATACTAAAAGTTCTCAAAATTCCCAAAGCTATGTCCAAGACCAAAACTAATTATTTCTAACCCAATGACAACTAAACCCACTTAGGACTAAACACACACTAATCGAATTAGTCTGGGTCGGGGTCTAATAAAAATGAACTCAAGTTCTCAAGCATGCATATCAATCAACTTAGAGAATTCATGGGATACAAATGAATGTGTAGAGTCAGGGTCAAATAAAATCCTAGGTTTTATCCCACAAATAAGAAGTGTACCTTCCACTACAGTGCCTGCTGCCTCTGCATCAACTCTATTAACCGCATAAATTTGTCCTCGCTGTTGTGGCCCATTCTGTGCCTGTTGTGGCCTGTCTTGCTGGACGTTTGTGTTTTGTTGTGGTGCGTGCTGATTCTAGTTCTGTCCCTGTTGACGGGCATGTTGTTGCTGTTGTTGTGGTCTATGTTGTTGTTGTTGTGGAGCTTGTTGCTGAAGTGGCCTTGCCTGATTCTGAACAACAATTTTCTATGGTGGTGCTGGACATTGTGCCCCTTGCTGCTGCTGATTCCGTCTATTTTGCCTTGGACAGTCTCTCATCTGATGGTTCATGGAACCACATCTGAAGCACACTCCTGTCAGTGTACGACACTGTGCACTCTCATGGTTCTTCCCACAGTGGGTACAAACCAATGGACTCTGAGCATTCTGTTCTGTCCTCTGCTTCCTGTTCTGATGATTCTTGTGCTAGTAGTTCTGTTGATGAGCTTGTCCTTTCCCTTGAACTGTAAGGATCTTTTTATGAAAATTCTCAAACTTGTAGGCTCTCTTGATAGCTTCCTCCAAGGCAATAGGTGGTACTACGGCCGTGGCGTCACTCTCAATGATGGGGTTAAGTCCCTCTAGGAACTTTGTAATTTTCTTCTCTACCGTGTCCACCGATTCCGGAGCATATCTAGACAATCTCTCAAACTTTGTAAGGTATTCGAGGACTGTCATATTTCCTTGTACAAGTTGCTGGAATTCCACTGCCTTCTGCCATTTGATGTGGGTGGGTACATATTTATCATGAAACTGCCTCTGGAAATTTGCCCAAGCCATTGCATCTGCCATAGTCCTGTATTCATCTCTGACTGTCTTCCACCATATGTCTGTTGCACCATTAAAGAGAGATGATGCAAGTTTCACTCTGTCTCCTCCAGTGCATTGGAAGATCTCAAAGATGTTCTCAGTATGCTCTAGCCAGTCACTTGCAGCTAATGGATCCTCTATGCCTAGGAATTCCTTAAGAGCTCTCTTCCAAAACCGCTCAAACAAAGAGTTCGGGTCATGTTGCCTCTGATTGATGACGATGACAGGTTGCGCTTGAACCGGTACTGGTCTTCTTTGTAAAACTTATAGCAATTGCCTCTGCATCTCTGCCAATTCCCTAGCATGATCTTCATCTCTCTTAAGCATCTGCTCTTGCAATCTAGCTTGGTTCTCATTGGCCTGACGATGTTGGTTAAGCATTGCCTACATCATCTGTTGGAATTGATTTGGCATGTTGTTATCAACCATGTCTTCCTCAACAGGTCATGTGTGATCACTGTTACTTGCGGAGGGGTTGTCGTTTACTGGTCTCTTACAAGGTAACATGATGCTGCAAAGCAAGTTGTTAGCACATAATAATCAAATAAAGGGCCACACATTGCTCACACGATACTAGCTAACGATAAATCTAACGAATCCTCGCCACGTCCTTAGGATTTCTAGTTTCTTTTAATTGCTTGAAACACGTCTCGCTCTTATACCAGTTTGTCGCGACCCCGGACCGGGTCCACCGAGGTCCTAATCCGGGATCGGGACTGAAGATTGTGTGCGTGAACATTTATTTAATTTCCCACAGGTGTCCGCGGTGAGGATATCATAACAACATAAATATTTCTTTTAATGCGGAAGCGTGTAGCAAATCAAATTGATAATTCTAGTCATGTCACAAGATAATAATACATGTATAAACCGAGTATCCGAATGAGCAATGATCATTAGTCCTTTCCCAAAAGAAAAGTTAAAGTTTATACAAAATATCATTTAGTTACATTCCAAAAAATAGAGGCCAACAAAGGCCAATATAAACAAAATACCAATCCCCAAAAGAATGGTTAAACGTTCCCAAAATGTTACGTCTCTCAAAGCAATCAAATGTCTAAACGACTGAAAGATTATGCATTACAGATCTGAAAGGAGACTAACATGGCTGATTTGCGTTTTAAAACTTTTAAAATCAACAGTCAGATCTAATTCTCCAGCCATGAAGACATGCATATAAGTCCATGAAATCATGATCAACATGTATCTAAATCAAGGAGAAGATAGAAGACTATTACCTTGATGATTTGTATACTTCAAAACTCTGAAAAGAAAGGCTTTAATGTTCTGAAATCAACCTGCAATCAGCAGCACAGGTGCAGAAATTTTATGCAGGATTTTCTCCTCTTGATCTTCTCTCCTATTCCACTTCCAAATCTGATTGGTAGTGATGGTGGGATCAAACTATGGAATCCAAGATGGGATTTCTGAATCACTCTTTTTGGAAAACTTAGTTGCTGGTCTTCTCTCTCCAATGAAGAAGAAGAGGGCAGCAACAAAGGTGCTGGGCGTGAATAGTATCTCAACTTGCAATGGGCGGCCAATGGGAACTTATGGTGATTCACGCCCCCTTAGGGTATTCCTTCTCTCTTAGTCATTCTCTGTTGCACGCCCAAGGCTGGGATTGGATTTATAAAGATCACATTCCATTATTAAGAGATCTCTTTCTTGAAGGAAAGACTATCTCTAAATAATAGCAACCAGCCCCTAAAGATATGCAACACTTACTAATTAAGGATACTAAAATAGTAACCATTAATTATAGGAATCTTTACCCAAAGAGGACCCTTTCCTTCCAAGAAAAGAAACCTAATCAAACTTGGAAACCTCACACAAGTGTCCCCACTTATGGCTGGCCCACAAAGATAGCTAAACACACCATGGCCCACTAGTCAATAATTTAGCTAGAGTTAAATTCATGTATGCCCACAAGAGCCTATTAGAATTTAAACTCAAAATTATTCTTCCACAAAATTAATTCAACCACATATCATCTAATTAGGAAACCATGCCAATATAGGAAAGTGGCTAGAAGAGGGACCAAAAGACATATTTGCCCTTGGCTCCCAAAATGACCAAAATGTCCATGCTAACCCCATAGCAACATTAAGATCATTTTAACCCTAACTCATTCCACTAGAGAGTTATGGTTGCACTCCAGGGACAAATATTAAATTGCAAATAAAGCTCATCATAAATTGACGATTGTCTTCGACCTACCAAGTACAATGACCACAATGCCCCTCTATGTAACATCCATAATCAAGTAGGTTAACCGATGTACTATCTACCTTCTTGATTACATCTCAACCTTAGAACTTCATACCCCTGACCTAATCATCATCCGGATATCATTCTCTTGATCTAGGGAGCGACCCACAAGTTCAATATCCATATGGAACATCCATATACTAAGATCTTAGATTCTGATGATTAGTCGGATAATTCTAAGGGGACGATCATTCCATCACATGATGGCATAGATTCCATATTGCATTTGCACGTCCCAACTAATCAAGCCCGAGCACCCAAAACACAGAGCTATTGATCCATGAAAAAGAATCTCACACATAGTGAATTAAAGCACTAGAACTCGACTTCGTCAGTTCATCCACAAATGCTCAAGATTAAGAGCACTGGTCACTCAGTAGCAAGAGGTGATTTGATCTCTCTCTGTGATAGTACTATTTTAGAGATCACACCTACAGGTGGTCCTGTTCAATGCATGACACATGCACTAATGAGATAAATCCGGAAAAGCCTCCCGTGACTTAGGTAAGTCACCCTGAATACAGGAGAGTATCTCATTATAACTTAAACCAAGATGAAGTGCCCAACTCCATCTCTCAGTTATGAACAAGTTTATTGTTTCAAGTGTCCATGACTCAGACCTAACTGTGTGTAGCCACTACACACCTAAGTCATTACTAGAAAACAATGGGCCTTATACAACCATACATATACACAAGTAATAAGAGAAAGATGTCATTCTATTAAATAACCAATAAATATCCAGTTACAGAGATGAGAGTGCAGTCAGTGGGCTTTAGGGCATACACCAATCCCAACAATCTCCCACTTGCACTAAAGATCACTACGTCCTAACCTAACTCCCATAGACTCAACATGTGAAGAAAATATTTTCTCAGTAAGAGTCTTAGTGAATGGGTCAGCTAAGTTATTTGCTGAGGCAATCTGCTCTACCACTATTTCTCCATCCTGGACGAATTCCCGGATCAAGTGGTACTTTCTCTGAATGTGCTTGCCTTTCTTGTGATTCCTGGGCTCTTTGCAGTTAGCTACTGCTCCAGTATTGTCGCAGTACATGACAATCGGTTTCTGCACTGCAGGAACAACTCCTAATTCCAATAGGAATTTTCTGAGCCATACTGCTTCCTTCGCAGCTTCCGATGCCGCCACATACTCTGCTTCCATGGTAGAATCAGCAGTACAATCTTGCTTGACACTTCTCCATGATATAGCCCCTCCTGATAGAGTAAAGACGTATCTCGAGGTAGACTTTCTGCCATCTACATCCGACCGGAAATCAGAATCTGTATACGCCAGTGGCGTTAGGTCATCTGCCCGGTAGGTTAGCATATAATCTTTCGTTCTCCGAAGATACTTGAATATATGTTTAACCGCTGTCCAGTGCATCGGTCCAGGGTTTGACTGATATCTACTAACCATGCCAACGGCAAAACAGATATCTGGTCTAGTACACAACATTGCATACATGAGGCTTCCAACAGCTGATGTATATGGTACTCTCCTCATGCTTTCTATCTCCTCTGGTGTCTTCGGACATTGATTCCGAGATAGTGGTACTCCATGTCTAGAAGGTAGCATGCCCTTCTTGGAGTCATGCATGTTATACTTGACCAATATCTTCTCAATATATGAAGATTGGGATAAGGCTAACATCTTGTTCTTGCGATCTCGCATAAGCTTGATCCCTAAGACATAGCTAGCCTCACCCAAATCCTTCATCTGAAATTGAGATGATAACCAAACCTTCGTAGACGACATCATGCCAACATCATTTCCAATGAGTAATATGTCATCCACATACAGGACTAAAAATGCAACTGCGTTTCCACTCCCTTTCTTATACACACATGGTTCATCAATGTTTTGATCAAAGCCAAAGGATTTGACTGCCTGATTAAACTTGATGTTCCATGCCCTAGATGCTTGCTTGAGTCCATAAATGGACTTCTTAAGCTTACAGACCATGTTCTCTTGGCCACCAGCAATGAATCCCTCTGGTTGCATCATATAGATGCATTCGTCAAGACTTCCATTAAGGAAAGCTGTCTTGACATCCATCTGCCATATCTCGTAGTCATAATGACATGCAATGACTAAGAGAATCCTTATGGACTTAAGCATAGCCACTGGTGAAAAGGTTTCCTCATAATCGATACCCTCTTTCTGAGTATATCCTTTCGCCACCAGTCTTGCTTTGAAGGTTTCAACCTTCCCATCCACTCCTCTCTTTATCTTGTAAATCCACTTGCACCCTATGGGTTTGATCCCTTCAGGTGCATCCACAAGTTCCCAGACTTGATTGGAATACAGAGAATCCAATTCAGATTTCATCGCTTGCTGCCACATGTCAGCATCTATATCCGTTACTGCTTCATCGTAACTAGTAGGATCCTCAACCAGATCCTCGGAGTCTGTCATAAAAGACACTCCTAGGTATCTATCTGGTGGTCTAGAAATTCTCCCACTACGACGAGGCTCCGGAGTGTTAAAAGGAATGTCTTGATTTTCTACAGCCTCAGGATCTGGCACAGGTGCTGAAGGAGTTTCTGAAAGAATCTCCTCAAGGGTTTCTTTACAACCAAGCTCTTGGCGCATCATGCAATCATCCTCCAAGTATCTAGCATGAGTGCTGATAAGCACCTTTTGCTCCTTTGGATGATAAAAGATGCCTCCTCTCGTTCCCTTAGGATACCCAATGAAGTAGCACATTTCTGATCTGGGTTCTAGCTTGGTAGCTTTATCATTCAGTACATAGGCTGGACAACCCCAAATGTGAATATGTCATAAACTAGGTTTTCGACCTGTCCACATTTCTTGAGGTGTCCTAGGTACTGATTTAGAAGGTACCAGATTCAAAATGTATGCTACTGCTTCTAGGGCATATCCCCAAAATGATGTGGGTAGGGTTGCATGACTCATCATGGACCTTACCATATCAAGAAGGGTGCGGTTTCTTCTCTCTGCTACACCATTTTGCTGGGGTGTACCCGGTGCAGACAACTGAGACACAATCCCATGTAGTGTGAGGTACTCCTTGAACTCACCCAGGAGGTACTCGCCACCTCGATCAGATCGAAGAGCTTCGATATGTTTTCCTAGTTGTAGCTCCGCCTCAGCCTTGAATTGTTTGAACTTATCAAACGCTTCAGACTTGCGTCGCATTAGGTACACATATCCATACCTAGAGTAATCATCGGTGAAGGTGATGAAATACTCATATCCTCCTCTAGCTAGTTTGTTCATAGGACCACACACATCAGTGTGAACCAATTCTAACAACTCCTTTGACTTCAGTCCCTTTGCAGAGAATGACCTTTTGGTCATCTTTCCCATGAGACAAGATTCGCACTGAGGTAAAGGTTCGAGATCTAATGAGCTCAAAGGCCCATCCTCTACCAACCTCTAAATCCGTTTTAGGTTAATATGACCCAAACGTAAGTGCCAAAGATAAGTGTCATTGGTCGAAGATACCTTCCTCTTAAGGGAAGATGAGCTTTCTAGTTGTACATTGTGCAGTGATGGAGCAATAGGATATATATAAAATAGGTTATCATGCATTCTACCGGAACATATAATATTTCCATCTCTACTGATATCAACACCAGAATGGAAATAAACTGAATAATTGAATTCAATGAGTCTGGAGACTGAAATTAAATTCTTCCTTATGTCCGGAACATAGATAACATTGTTTAAAACTAATATCCTATCTTGCGGAAAATGTAAGGTAACTGCTCCCACTGCAACAGCCCATATCTTTGCTCCATTTCCAACTCTAAGTTCAAATTCTCCTTTCTCAAGCCTTTTCATTATCTGAAACCCCTGTAATGAATTGCATATGTGATTAGTGGCTCCAGAGTCTACTATCCATGAATCAGTAGAATCAACCACATGACAGGTTTCAATGTAATAGGAAAGAGATATACCTTTCTTATCTGAGCCTAGGAGCTTGGGACAATCTTTCTTCCAGTGACCTTTGAGGCCGCACTTGAAGCATTTCCCTTTGGGCTTTTCACCTGCACCTCTGTCCTTCTTACCAGCATTGCCCTTTTTCTGCCCTTTTCCCTTACCCTGCTTCTTCTTGAACTTTTTCCCTTTCGGGTTCAGTTTAGAGGAAGACTGGGAAAAATGAGCTTGGCCTTTAGGCTTCATGATGGCCTCTGCCGCCTGGAGTTCTTTCATTAACTCAGAGAGAGTCATGTCCAACTTGCTCATGTTGAAGTTGAGCTTGAACTGGTTGAAAGACTCCGGTAGAGTTTCTAGAATCATATCAGTCTGACTCCCCGCATCAATCTCAGCCCCTAGGATCTCAGCTTCATTGAAACAATCCATCATCTTGAGCATATGCTCTCTGACAGGTGTTCCCTCAGCCATCCTAGTATTCATGATTGTCCTTAAAGCAGCTTGCCTAGCTGGCCTGCTTTTGTCTGCGAACATCTCAGACAAGGACAACATGATGTCTGCAGCTGTGTCCATTTGCTCATGCTGCGTTTGCAACACGTTGGACATGGAAGCAAGCATGTAGCATTTGGCCATGCTATTAGCCTTTTTCCATTTCTTTTCAGCCTCTAGCTGGTCATCTGTAGAATAATCATCAACGGTAGGATAGGGTTCCGACAGAACATACTTGTACTCCTCAGCGGTGAGTACTATGTTCAGGTTTCTTTTCCAGTCTACGTAATTTGGGCCAGTCAATTTGTTCTCACGCAGAATACTCATCAATGGGCTAAAAGAGTCCTTCCCCATCTCTCTGGATATATAACAGGTTATAATTAGACAGGCAGTATATATGTAACATGTATATGGTGCTTGTATTAAAAGGAAAAAACATGCACAAGTCTTTTTACATTATTTCACCCTAATAATAATGTATCAGTGTCTCAACCTCCTCATAGACCCTCCACCGAAGGGATGGCCGAGCCTACAGTGACGTTGAGTTAAGCCTAGCTTATTTGGATCATCACTGTCTGGATACGCATACCCAGTGATAACCCAATCACTGATTGGTTTGGCCTCATATGACAAATAACACTAACTCCTAGGGAGAGGTTATTACCGTCTTATGTCAAGTGTATTACCATCTCTTATGAATGTTCCCAGAATGTCTATGACTTAAGTCCTCCGAAGGGAAGAGACTTTAATCCAATCTAGAAGTGATCTTTAGTAAAGAGCTCCACCGAAGGGATGGCCGCTCCCACTAACGCTTCATTGACATTCTATAGAAGTGATCTTTAGTAAAGAACTCCACCGAAGGGATGGCCGCTCCCACTAACACCTCATTACGAACATTCACATTAGTTCACCTACTAATTCATCAAAGTGATCTTTAGTAAAGAACTCCACCGAAGGGATGGCCGCTCCCACTAACACTCCAATGAGTTAGCATGAACCGAAAATGGAAGGCCGTGGGGTTTTTCCAAACCCCTCTCCCACTTGATTATTTAACACTAGGGTTATGGGCCCACTATGGTATCAACATATCAGATCTTAGTTTGGCCTCTTTTGGAAACTAAGGGTATCAAGGTAAACTAAACCCTATCCAATTTTAAACCTTAGACAAATAGAAGGTGCTGGTCTAAGAGCCGTTTAAAAATAATTGCCAAACTAAAACCAATCCAATATAGAAAGATGCCAATTTTTAAGAACCTAGTGGTGGCCATGTTACTAGGTGATAAACATAGCAATTATATAAAACATTCAACATGCATTCCATATATAAAAGCTAATTAAAGAATGCAATCCTTGATGGCTCCCTGCTCTTCGGACGTCAAATCCTTTTCCAATTAGGAAACTTGGTAAAGAGTCCTTCTTGCGCTAGGAAACCTCCATTGCCTCCATCACCATGGGACCCGGTTTGTTGCAACCTTCCTCGCTTGAAACTTTCCTTTTCTTGCTTGTTACAATAAATCAAAAATTATACAAGCAACCCAATGAAAAACAAAACCCAAAATTACATTGGAGATTCCTATGCTTTTCAAGAAAGCTTACATCAAGACTAGTTGAAATAAAGACAAGGAAATAATTACAACTTCCTATGATTGCTAACCGCGCAATCATACATTTTTCAACTAATAAAAAACATCCAAATCCACACACATACATGCGAACCATCAAGGATGCAATATACGGCTGCAAACAAAGAGGTTAGTGCATGCAATTGTGCTTGGTACAGCACTATTCATCATCCTGAAATTATTCCAGCAATCTGGAAAATTTTTCTGCACACTCCAACTGCAGTAAACTGAGTTTTGAAAAATTCCAGCACCCTGGAACAATTTCTGCACACTATATAGGTAGCAAACAACAATCTGAAATTGTTCCAGCAACCCAAAAAAAATTCTGCACTCCTATCCTGCAGTAAACTGAGTTCTGTGCAAATTCCAGCAGTTTTGGAATAATTTCTGCACTCCTATTAAGCAGTAGACAGCAACCTAAAGGGCGCCACCATGCCCTTAATAAATCTACGAATGAAAAAACACAACATGGGATCATGATATCACATGGAGAGGCTCTGATACCATTGAAAGATTATGCATTACAGATCTGAAAGGAGACTAACATGGCTGATTTGCGTTTTAAAACTTTTAAAATCAACAGTCAGATCTAATTCTCCAGCCATGAAGACATGCATATAAGTCCATGAAATCATGATCAACATGTATCTAAATCAAGGAGAAGATAGAAGACTATTACCTTGATGATTTGTATACTTCAAAACTCTGAAAAGAAAGGCTTTAATGTTCTGAAATCAACCTGCAATCAGCAGCACAGGTGCAGAAATTTTATGCAGGATTTTCTCCTCTTGATCTTCTCTCCTATTCCACTTCCAAATCTGATTGGTAGTGATGGTGGGATCAAACTATGGAATCCAAGATGGGATTTCTGAATCACTCTTTTTGGAAAACTTAGTTGCTGGTCTTCTCTCTCCAATGAAGAAGAAGAGGGCAGCAACAAAGGTGCTGGGCGTGAATAGTATCTCAACTTGCAATGGGCGGCCAATGGGAACTTATGGTGATTCACGCCCCCTTAGGGTATTCCTTCTCTCTTAGTCATTCTCTGTTGCACGCCCAAGGCTGGGATTGGATTTATAAAGATCACATTCCATTATTAAGAGATCTCTTTCTTGAAGGAAAGACTATCTCTAAATAATAGCAACCAACCCCTAAAGATATGCAACACTTACTAATTAAGGATACTAAAATAGTAACCATTAATTATAGGAATCTTTACCCAAAGAGGACCCTTTCCTTCCAAGAAAAGAAACCTAATCAAACTTGGAAACCTCACACAAGTGTCCCCACTTATGGCTGGCCCACAAAGATAGCTAAACACACCATGGCCCACTAGTCAATAATTTAGCTAGAGTTAAATTCATGTATGCCCACAAGAGCCTATTAGAATTTAAACTCAAAATTATTCTTCCACAAAATTAATTCAACCACATATCATCTAATTAGGAAACCATGCCAATATAGGAAAGTGGCTAGAAGAGGGACCAAAAGACATATTTGCCCTTGGCTCCCAAAATGACCAAAATGTCCATGCTAACCCCATAGCAACATTAAGATCATTTTAACCCTAACTCATTCCACTAGAGAGTTATGGTTGCACTCCAGGGACAAATATTAAATTGCAAATAAAGCTCATCATAAATTGACGATTGTCTTCGACCTACCAAGTACAATGACCACAATGCCCCTTTATGTAACATCCATAATCAAGTAGGTTAACCGATGTACTATCTACCTTCTTGATTACATCTCAACCTTAGAACTTCATACCCTTGACCTAATCATCATCCGGATATCATTCTCTTGATCCAGGGAGCGACCCACAAGTTCAATATCCATATGGAACATCCATATACTAAGATCTTAGATTCTGATGATTAGTCGGATAATTCTAAGGGGACGATCATTCCATCACATGATGGCATAGATTCCATATTGCATTTGCACGTCCCAACTAATCAAGCCCGAGCACCCAAAACACAGAGCTATTGATCCATGAAAAAGAATCTCACCCATAGTGAATTAAAGCACTAGAACTCGACTTCGTCAGTTCATCCACAAATGCTCAAGATTAAGAGCACTGGTCACTCAGTAGCAAGAGGTGATTTGATCTCTCTCTGTGATAGTACTATTTTAGAGATCACACCTACAGGTGGTCCTGTTCAATGCATGACACATGCACTAATGAGATAAATCCGGAAAAGCCTCCCGTGACTTAGGTAAGTCACCCTGAATACAGGAGAGTATCTCATTATAACTTATACCAAGATGAAGTGCCCAACTCCATCTCTCAGTTATGAACAAGTTTATTGTTTCAAGTGTCCATGACTCAGACCTAACTGTGTGTAGCCACTACACACCTAAGTCATTACTAGAAAACAATGGGCCTTATACAACCATACATATACACAAGTAATAAGAGAAAGATGTCATTCTATTAAATAACCAATAAATATCCAGTTACAGAGATGAGAGTGCAGTCAGTGGGCTTTAGGGCATACACCAATCCCAACAACGACATCATCAGCATGCCACTCAACTAGGCGTTGCGGTTCATTGACCGCGTCCTTAAGCTCCGCCTCGGGGTAGATAATGTCCGGACCTGAGTACCAAAGAGTGGGTCAAACACGACAGTTTGGCAAATGGGTGAAGAGACATAACGATATGATAATAAATGAATTTACCTTCAAAAGCATTTAAAACCTATTTAAATAACAATTTCCATAAAGGAGATAAATCATTTATTCAAATACAAGTATGCGTTGTAAAACATATAAAGGTAACCAAGGAAACGGGAAACGAGCAAGATGGCAACCACACGAAGCTAAGTCCTCTATCACTGAAGTGACAGAGCAATATCAAGGCGTTGATCTTAGTCACACGAGGTGAGGAGAAACAACGAAATATATACATATACATATAATATACGGGACATGACCACGGTAGTGAGCCGGGGTATCGGGACAAGACCACAGTAATAACCGGGTAACGGGATCTAAACTGCAGCTGGCGGGACAAGAGGGGGATTTCCAAGTCAGTGGATCAGACTGAAAAGGTTATCCAAGCTTAGTGGTGCCGACTCATAGGTCAAATAACAGAAATCAAGACATGTGTAAAATACATCAAGTGCAAGTAAATAAATGGGTGGAACGGGGGTTCTCAATGGCACAACTGTCTTTTCATGTCGGGCAATGCATTTTGGGACTAGCAATTATTACAAGTACAATTTCAAAGCTTTCAGGAATAACAAGTTATGTAGTATAAATCTCGGGAACAAGGAAATACAATGAACAATTGAAATTTCGGGTAAAGTATCAGGTTCAAGATGTGTTTAAGGTGAATAGGGGTCCTGTATGTCGATCTAATAATAACTTAGTACTCCTTGAGTTTGGAGACATTCCGGGCTCCTTATAAACCTTAGGATTGTCAGAACTTCAAATGAAATCTTCGTGATGTTGTTTCTTTCTCAAATGGCCTCATACATCGCCTACTAAATCTCCCTGACATAGAGGGGTTCTCAATGAATATTCCCAAAATGTTTAAACAATTCATCATTGTCCCAAACATAGCCGTTGACCGACAGAGCACATCGCTCTAGCGAAATCGAGGTCGCTCGAGCGAGGTGGTCTCTGGAATGGTCTTTTGGGAGGGTTCGCTCGAGCAAAATCGAGGTCACTCGAGCGAACTCATCCAACATCAGGTTGGCTTAAGCGAAAGTTTAGTTTGCTCGACCTAACCACTCTCTAGAACGAGTTCTGGGAGGATTCGCTCGAGCGACAAAGGGGTCCGCTGGAGCGAACTGTCCACTGGAATGGCACGAACCCTTTTCTGGACACTTCGCTCGAGCGACCTGTTAAGTTCGCTCGAGCGAAGTGTCCAGAAACTGATTTCAGGATAGTTCTTCTCCTCTCTTTGTCTTCATTCTACAACCTTCTTTAAACACCAAATGATGAGTTCCAAAACTCCATCCAAATCAACATCAAATATCCTACAACATCCATTCCATGTTCCTCCAACAATATCACATCCAAATACAAAGAAGTAAGGGAAGGAAACCACTACACACAAGAGCACATTTGAGATGAAACAAGAGAAAATTGAATGTCATGAACCAATATATTTCTATGACAATAAATGCACTATCAAGGCTCTTTCATGAACATTTATTTCAAGTCAATGCATTAAATAAGCATGTATGGGAAAACAAGAAAATCAACCACATTCCTTATAAAACCATTGAAAACTCATAAAAATCAAATCATCCACTTGCCTTAGAGTCTCTAACAAGCAATCCAAGCTCTAAACAAGCTTTCCAAGCCAAAGGTCCAAGCTACAAGAAAACCCCCCAAGATAAAACCCTAGAAGAGTCAAAACATGGAATGGGGAGGAAGAGGCTTTAATAAAGGAAATGGAGATTCCCTTAGGCTAGGAGTGTAAGACCCCGTCACTAGTGAACCCGATTAGTGTTAATTAAGTCGTATGTTAGTCCTCAGTGTGATTAGTAGTCTTTGACTAAGTTGGGTTTAGAATACATTTTGATATAGCTTTGGCGAATTTTGATTGCTTTGTGATTAGTGGGCCCCTTTGGGGGTTCCTTTTTATGACCTTGCATGTGCTTGGAGATTTATCGGAGCTTTTTTCATTCATTGTTTTAATCCCGTTTTATTTGTATTGTTAATCCGTACAACTTTTATGTTGATCCCATGCCCGTTCGAAATCTCAAAACTCCACTTTCCTAGCATTGAGGGCAAAACAGTCATTGTGCACTAAATCTGTACCCAAAATTTGATATCCCCGAAACCCGCGAAACATATACTTTTTGAAAACTAGATACTTCGACGATCACTTTTCTCTTCTTCGTCGAATTCATCCGAAGTCCCGAAAACCATGATTTCAGCCCAATGAGATTATCAATAGTGGAACCCACTCCCCACTTGTTTATAAAGAAACCCTTCTCCCTCATTTCCCTTTTCCAGTACAAGCTTTAGCTAGAGTTTCCCATTTCCTTTTCTTGTTCTTGTTCTTCTTGCTCTCTTCATCTCAATCTCCTACCAAACTTGCACCAACATCAAAATGGACTTCATCATTCTCTTCCTTATCTTGAAGGCTACCCATTGATGTCATTTTGAGAGAAAACCTCCCATTCCAAGATCTTCATTGAGCTTACTCTTGCCATTAGAGGACCTTACAAGTAAGTGATCCTCTCCATCTTCTAGATTTGTATTCTTCTAGTCCAAGAGAAGCTCCGTCTCCTTTATTGTGAGTTCTCTCCTTCTATTCCATGTTTTAACTCTTTTAGGGTTTGTATTTGGGGATTTTTGTTCATAGCTTCGATTCTTTGCTTGGAGGAGTGTTAGAGCTTGATTTGCTTGATTACCTTGGAACCAAGGCAAGTGGATGATTTTATTTTTCATGAGCTTTCAATGGTTTTGGTATTTCCACTCATGCCTATTTATTGCATTGTTTTGAAATAAATGTTCATAATAGAGCATTGATAGTGTATTTATGTCATAAAAATGTATTGGTGCATGGTATTAAATTTTCTCTTGTTCTATTCCAAATGTACTCTTATGTGTAATGGTTTCCTTCCTTCTTTCTTTGTATTGGATGTGATGTTGATGGAGGAGAATGGAATGGATATTGTAAGAGATTTGATGTTGTTTGAATGAAGTTTTGGACTCCTCATTGGATGTATAAAAGAGGCTAGAAAGAGGTTGTAGAAGGAAGAGATAGAGAGGAGTTGAACTTGTTAGGTATTTTGTTTTTGCAATTTGGTGGATGCATTTGCATATTGGCATCATTTGAATTCACA
The DNA here is from genome assembly GCA_038049695.1 of Cinnamomum chago. Classification (NCBI taxonomy): domain Eukaryota; kingdom Viridiplantae; phylum Streptophyta; class Magnoliopsida; order Laurales; family Lauraceae; genus Cinnamomum; species Cinnamomum chago. The sequence goes on along the minus strand of CP142455.1, from coordinate 50,435,481 downwards.
CACATGCATTGATTTAAAATATCTTGAAATCTAGCTTTATACATGCATTGGTTTTTAGATTTGGAAAAGTTTGTGTTTTATGCATGGTTTGGTTCTAAACTTGGATGCATTGGTTTTAGAACCCAAAACTCTTTTGAAAACCTATTTCCTTGTGCACTACATTTGGAAAATCATCTTGTGTATTTAGGTTTAAGTCTTGCATACATTCTTCACAAAAAGAATCATTTTGTATGCAATTTCATTTGAAAAGAGTTGTATTCAAATCAAGCTAGCCTTTGGTTTTAATCTTGTGAATCATTTTAGGCTTTGTGTTTCTCATGTTTTTAAACATCTTAGAATACCTTAAAACATGTTATTTAAGCTTGATTTAGTGGCCAAAAGATCCACCAAAGAAAAACTTTGAAAATGGAAAAAGTTGGAATTTTGGCCCAGGGACTCGCCCGACAGTGTCGTCGGTCGACCGAGCCCTGTGTCTCGGTCGACCGAGAACACTGCAGGGCAAATGGACAGTTTTTGAACTGTTTCAGGCCAACGGTCAGAAATATGACCGTTGTGCTTTCTCGGTCGACCGAGACCTGTTTCTCGGTCGACCGAGAACTAGCCGTTGGCCACTTTTCCCTATAAATATGAGTTCTTTCCCTTGCCAAAAGTTGGGAATTTTTAACCCCTCCTTGAGAGGATTTGAGGCATATCAAAAGGGAAGAGAACCAAGGGATGAAGGGGAAGATTAGGAAAGCTAAAGCTTGGATTAATGAAGTTAAACCACCAAGTAGGCTCTTCCTTTCTTAATCATATGTTTGCATGCTTTTGTTTTATTTTTGGTAAATCATTTCTAGCATGTTAAACTATGTTTGTGTTGTGTCCTTAACATATTTTATGTTTTGAGTTGATTTATTGTTTTGGATACAACATCATATGATTCAATCCAAGTAGTACTTGAATTGGTAAATCAAAGTAGATCATGTTAATGAAAGAAACTTGGTAAATCATATGTAACATGATTCCTATACTTGGTTGAATCTTTGGTTGTTGTTTTCCATCATAAGAAAATCACTTTCAAAAGTATCTTATGTTTTGGACTCAACTTCTTTACAAATCATATGTTTTCATGTTTTGTTTTATCATTGGTAAATCTTAGTAACATGTTAACCTATGATGTGTTGTATCCTTAGCATGTGTTATATTTTGAATAGATCTATTGTTTTGGATACATCACCATTGATTCATCAAAGTAGTACTTTATCTTTGGTAAATCTAAGTAGATCATGTTAATGAAATATGTAACATGATTCATATACTTTGTTGAATCATTGGTTGTTGTTTTTCCATCATAAGAAAATCTCTCTCAAATGTATCTTATGTTTTGGATCCAACATCATTACAAATCATATGTGTATTATTGTTTTAATGCTTCACAACTTGCCTTACTTTGATTGGTAAATCTTTTTCAAGTTGTCCTTATAATTACATATGATTTGTCCCCTCTTTTCAATCAAATCTATTTTTATGTTTTGAGCTTCATTGGTGATTTGATTGACATCCCTATGCATCACATGTTTAGAGCTAATCCATTTCATACAACTTGTGTAACTTTGATATCATTAACAAGTTGTTACTTTTAACATGTGATTGCATTACTTCCTCAATCATAAATGTTTTATGAGCTAAAACTTTCAAAAGCCTTAGGCATACATTTATGAACTTTCATTTTCAAAATGATTGAGGACCACACACACACACTTCATTTGTTTTCATCTTTGCATTCATAGTGTGAGTGTGTATTAGATTTTCACTTCCATATCCGCCTATTTAAGAGGCAATGTAATGAGCTTAATTGAATCTCCATCAAGTGTATATTAGACACTAAATTAGTGAGATAACCAACCTATGGTTGAAGAGGTTATTGCTTAGCCTATAAAAGCATAATGTATAGGTTGATGTTAAGCCTTGAAAAACATCATTGTAAGGTTATTGCTTAGCCTTGGAAAGCATATTGTAAAGGTTATTGCTTAGCCTATTGAAAAGCATAAATAGTGGAAATCCGGTGGGGTGTTGGATCACAAGCCGGTAGTGGATGTAGGCATTGAGGCCGAACCACTATAAATACTTGTGTGATGGTGCTTGCTTTGTGGTGATTGTTTTTATTAGCTTCCGCATATTGTTTGATAATCATCACTTATGACTAGTTTGTTTTAAAGTAGTTAAAATTGTTAAAATTGGTCATAAAAGAAGCTCACCCTATTCACCCCCCCTCTAGGGTTCGGATCCCCATGGATTTACAGAACTGTCCTGGAATCAGTTTCTGGATAGTTCGCTCGAGCGAACATGATACTTCGCTCGAGCGATGTGTCCAAAAAAGGGTTCGGAGCATTCCAGTAGGCAGTTCGCTCGAGCGGACCCCTTGGTCACTCGAGCGGACCTCCCAGAACTCGTTCCAGAGAGTGGTTAGTTCGAGCGAATCGATACTTCGCTCGAGCCAACCTGACTCTGGATGAGTTCGCTCGAGCGACCTCAACTTTGCTCGAGCAAACCCACCCAGATAACCATTCCAGAGAGCTAACCGCTCGAGCGAACCTCCAGTCCACTCGAGCGATGGGTACTGTTCACCTGGGACTGTTTTGGGAGCATAAATGAAATGTTTATATATTTGAGAGAGGTTTGTTGGGAACTCCATTGTATTGAAAAGAACCGTTCATATGATTTGACATTCGTTTGAGAAAGAAACCACGTCACGAAGATTTCATTTGAAGTTGTAAAAATCCTAAGGTATATAAGGAGCTCGGAATGTTCCCAAACTCAAAGAGTACCAAGTGGTCATTAAATCGACATACGGGACCCCTATTCGCCTTAAACAAATCTTGAACCCCGGTACTTGTCTTGAGATTTTGAAAGTTCATTTGTATTTTACTATTTCCCAAACTTCTTATGTAATCTCGAAAATGTTGAATTAGCATCTTGCTAGCCAGATAAGCATGCCCGAATTGATATGACAGTTGTGCCTTTGAGCAACCCGTCCCATTTATTTATGTACTTGCACTTTATGTATTTCATACATGTTTTAATCTTGTTACTTGTGTTAGTTTTATGGTCTCAATACCAGTATATGATGAATAAATTGATTAATTTCTTTATTTATCAATATATATTATTGATTTCCTTTCATGAGATGAATGGTGTTTTATTACTTATTTGCACATAACTAATACGAATGACATAATGGTTCATGAGATGAACCAGAGTCCACAAGTATACTAGATGTAATACATGTGTATGGATGAGATCCACATACAGGAGACATGTATTGCAAATCTTATACTTAAATATCTTCACAACCAGTGATGAGATTTGACATTTCATCTGACAAGGCTGCAGCACTTTGATCACTATGAGATAGTGTGATTTGTCTCGATCATCGGAATGTAAGATTCTGGATCATGGTGCTGGTACATTGGATGTATTGAAGGACCATGAGAAGCACCTTATGTACACTGTCTTTACTTTAAGGTTTGCTCTCATAATTCCCTGGCAATAGGCTCATAATCCTGAGACATTAATGAACTCAAGTTTCTATCTATTCATTTGCTTTGAGTCACCAATGAGTGAGGCCAATTGTAGGTCAACACCTCGGTGATTTGGGTACGTGGTAGTAGAGTTGTGCGAACATTCAATGGTAAAGATGGAATCTATCTTTAATATCCCCTTGTGCCAATTAATGGATTTATCATTGGTAAGTGCGCACCCATTCCAATTAAGAGTTAATTGGATCGGTACCAAATGATCATTATAATTGATTAGGGCTCAAGGGTAATAAGATATGGATCTATTTTGGTGGACAGGTCCAATTGATCCATGGATATAGATGGAGGGGCCTACTTGTGGTACTGAGGAAGTTTAGGGTCTTCATTGTAATTTATTCCTAAGACTGGAGTGCAATTGCATTTATACAGTGGAGTTATTTGCAATTAACTGTGGGCCCGGATTGCACATGAGATGTGGGGTCGCGTGTCCCAGTTGGAGTCAGCTTTCTAAGGAATTCCTAGTGGTCCCCACGCTAGCCCAAGATATTAGAAAGATACTAATTATAGTAGAACTCTAAAAGGAAATAGAAAGTTACTATTTCTATTTAAAGTAAGACTTCTAATAGTGGTAATAGTAAGTTACTAATTAATAATGGAAGTAGGACTTCTATTTTAATTAGTAAAAGATGAAGTTACTAATCATATTTGAAGTAAGACTTCTAATTTGATTTAGTAAGCAACTAATTGTCGTGGAAGTAAGACTTCTATTTCAATTAGTAAGAGGAGGTGGCTTAAGTGTTATAAAAGGAGAGAGAGGAGGCTTGGACGTCCAATGCACAATCCCACCTAGGCATTCGCGCACATTATCTCTCTTCCTCTTTTGTGCAAGTTGTTGCACATCACTTCCCTCTTCTAGTTTCTCTTCTAGTTTCCTCTAGGGTTTTTCTCTTGGAGATTCCACCATCTTCTTGAGAAAAGAGAATCTGATACGGGTCATAGCGTGGAAGATCAAAAGGTGTTGGAGATGCTTTATTTGATTAGTGAAGGCGTTCATCATCAAAGAAAGAGATCAACTTCTCCATTAGAGCACTAGAAAGCTGTATAATCTACACCCTTGTATGTTGTAGATTTCGTGGTTGCATGTTTAGGTGATGTTTTCTATCTTCTAGATAGGATATATTATTGTACATGGTTTATGAGTTTGAGGGATTGCATCCTGGATTGGGTTTGTTGCCTCCTAGACAATTGATCCCTGCATCAAGTGGGTCTAAAGTTTTTGAAACCTGTCTGGAAGGCCCACCATTTTTCCAACAATTGGTATCAGAGTCATACCTCATCTCTAATCATGTTAGATCAGCAATCTAGATCTAGTCTTTGCATGAGATGCGAAGAGGATAGACCTAGGGCTATGTAAGGAGCAATTATGATTGGGTTTGTTTACTTTATGTAGTAAATCCATGTTTGGATAGTCACAAAAGGGTTTAATTATGATGGAAGGATGGTAGGATGCCATTGAGAGCCTTCAAAAGTGTTTTGGAGGTGTTTGGACTCAAGTTAGAAAAAACCCAATTTTCTGCCTTCGTCAGGCGGGTCGACCTGGCCTCGTGCTCGGTCGACCGGGTGCCTGTAGGGTCGGTCGACCGAGCCCTCTGGTCGGTCGACCTGGAACACAGGATCAATTATTATTTGATCCGGATTTTTTGGTCCTCTCGGACCTCCGTCGGGGGACACCCCGGACCCCCTCTGCGAAGTCCATGTATTAAAAGGGTGGCTATTTTTGGCATCTTGTTTTTCCATTATGGTTTGGTAACCTGGTTTTGTGAGACGCTTTGTTGTATGAGATACTAACTTGCAGATGATCATGTCCTCTCCATATGGCCTACAAGTCTTTTGTTTTCCTTTTATGGTTATTGGTTTATTTGAGGCTAAGTGTAAAGGGCATCATGGTTTCCTTGGTTTCCCATGAAAGGGCAAGGCATGGTGAATTTCCCTATAGCCATTTTATTTCCATGTTTAGATTACCATGTAAGTCTCATGATTGAGGCATAGGAATTTATGTAATTTTTCTAAATTTGTAAATTCTGGCGATGTCCGAGACGAAGAAGGAAAGCGATGTTGGACTCCTAATCGAAGAGTTTGAAGATTACCAAAAGAGTTTTGGAGTTGCCCAAAGAGTTTGAGGAATTCCAAAGTTTTGGAAAGTCTAGAAGTCCAAGAAGTCTATTCCGCTAAGGGCCATGTGGAGGAGAGGACTAGTTTATAATTTTAGCAATTTCTATTTGTGGATGCATGCTTAATTTAGAATATTTCCAAATCTGATCCAAACATAGCAAGTTACTAAAATTGGTTAAATCAAATTAATTTTTGGAAAGAGTTCTAATTAGTGTTGATGACCCATGAGATGGACACATTGGTAACACTAATTTAGAAACTGGACTTTCCTTAAAATAACTTGACTTGGAACCAATCTTTGATCATATCATGAGATGATTTGATGTTCATATGTATATATGTGGGCCCTAATACCTTACAAGGAAATCCTCAATTATAAAATATTAAGTGCGAGCGGGGCATTTATATTTAGAAATCCCCATGGTTTTCCACCATAGGTCCATTGTAAGGAAAGTATTAGCCTCGCGCCATCTTGAGAATGACCGTTCCCCACGGAGGGCTTTTACTTGTCTGGTTACTAGATATGGATCTCCTATGGATAGTGTTGGTGAGACAGGGCGGGGGCCCACTCCCCAAGGAGGAGCTGCTCGCAACGGTTGTCATGCAATGCTAGTTGGTGGGTCACACTTAACTAAAATAATGATGTAGTATCCCCAAGGATTTGCCTCATTTATTTTAGAAACTGAAGCTAATCGGGAGTCATTCATTATTTCGTATGAGATACCTAGATAATAATGAATGAAGGGGATCATGAAAAGTTAGTCTTAATCCTAATTTTGACCAAATTTGATCCGCACCAATCTAGGTGGTATTCGCACTCCCCAAGGAGGCATACCCCGGGGATTGGGATTCCGATGTTTTTTGAATTTAGTGGTTATGAGGATTCCATATAAATTTGGTAGAATACTAAACCCTAATGTCATTTAAATTCATTAATTGAATGTATGGTTATGTGCTACAGTTTTTCAAGCATGAATTCAAATACTTTCAATCCACTTGCGACCATCCTCAACCAGAATAAGTTGATGGAATCCAACTTTATAGAATGGAAAAGGACCCTGGATATTATCCTGACAGCTTCAGGATGCAAATATGTCCTTACCATAGCCTCCCTTCCTGAGCCTGAGCTTCATGCACCTCAGTATGAAAAGGACCTTTACACCAAATGGACAAAAGACAATGAGGTAGCTAGATGTTTTATACAGGCATCCATGTCTAGTGTTTTACAACACCAACATCAATCTTATAAGTCAGCATACGATATTATATCGAATTTAAAGGAGATGTTTGCGGACCAGGTTAGACCTGTTAGGCAAGCTGCTATGAAGGTGTTGATAAACACTAAGATGACCGAGGGAACCCCAGTAAAGAAACATTTGTTGAAAATGAGTCTCGCACTAAATGAGTTAGATGCACTGGGTGTTTCGATTGATAAAGAATCGCAGATCGACATGATCCTTCAGTCACTATCGGATTCTTTCAATCATTTCGAGATCAATTGTAATAAATTGGAAATGACCATAGCTGAGTTGTCTCGCCAGCTGGTAATGACTGAGGAAATCATGAAGAAAGAGCAAAATTCCCTCATGACAGAAAAGTCATTTGCTAGGACCAAGATGAAAGGCAAAGACCGAGATAGCAAGAAGAAATCAGTCATCAAGGGTCCTAAGGTGGAGAATGGTTTTACTTGGAGTATGGCCAAGGCTAAGGGTACGGGAGTAAAAGGAAAGTGTTTCCATTGTGGTAAGACAGGACATTGGAAAAGGAATTGTCCAGATTATCTATCTAAGAAGAAGACCTTAGGTATGATTGAGTCACTTATTTCTGAAGTTAGTTTTGAAGCTGGTACTTCAGAATCTTGGTGTATGAACTCCAGGGCAACTGATCACATATGTAATTCGTTGCAGGGGTTCAGGGAAACCAGGAGCTTCAGTGATGGAGAAATCATTGTTAACCTAGGATCTGATGCTAAGGCAGAGGCTGTTTCAGTGGGAGTTATTACATTATTTTTTCAAATGATTAACTAGTTTTGTCAGACACGTTATATGTACCGTCTTTACGGCGGAATTCAATTTCAGTTTCTAGTATGGTGAATAAGAGTTATTCTATTACTCTTGGTACTGAAACTGTCATAAAGAGATACGGTACTTTTATGTATTCTGACAAGGTAATCAATGGAATTTATTTGTTGATCCCACAATGTATGAGATACATGGTACTGAAACAATTAATAGACCATCATTAAAGAGGAAATCACCTTCATCTGATCCAACAAAACTTTGGCACTTGAGGCTAGGTCATATAAACCTAAATAGGATTGACAGGCTAGTGAAAGATGGTATCTTGCCTTCATTGGTGGTAGAACCAATGCTTGTCTGCGAGTCCTGTCTGAAAGGTAAAATGACCAAAAGGCCCTTTTTCATCAAAGGGCAATAAGGCCAAAGATTTGTTGGAATTAGTGTATACTGATATGTGTGGACCCATTAATGTCAGGGCCAGAGGAGGATATCTTTTCGCTGATTTTATGGGACACTTATCAGAAAATGGGATTTTATCCCAATTGTCTGCTCCTGGTATGCCTCAACAAAATGGAGCAGCAGAAAGAAGGAACCAGACTCTTTTAGATATGATCAGGTCTATACAGAGTTTCTCAGGATTACCTATATCCTTTTAGGGATACGCCTTGGATATTGCGATGTACATACTAAACCTCGTACCATCTAAGTCTATACCTAAGATTCCCTGGGAGTTGTGGTCCGGGCGAAAGCCTAGTCTACAACATTTACACATTTGGGGTTGTCCAGCACATGTGCTAAAGGTTGAGACGGATCAGTTGGAAGCGAAGTCGGAAGTATGCACGTTTGTAGGATATCCTAATTGAACTAAAGGTTGGTTATTTTATAATCCCAGAAAGCAGAAAGTGATGGTGAGCACTAATGCGGTTTTTCTAGAGGAAGATTATATGATAGACCGGAAACCTTTAGAAAAAGGTGATTTTGGAAGAAATTCAAGAGCAAACAATTCCAAATCCTAGTATGACCGAACCTGAGGAAGAAACGCCCTTACCGGACCCAGAAGTTACACTAGTGCATCGTCGTAGTGGGAGGGTTGCCAGACCCCCTGACAGGTTCTCGTTCTTGGGAGAGTCTTACGAGGCAGTCCCGGAAGAACCGGAACAAGATCCCTGTAACTATGATGAAGCAATTAATGACATAGATTTGGGACGTTGGCAAGATGCTATGAAAGCTGAGATGGAGTCTATGTACTCTAATCAGGTCTGGACACTTGTGGACTTGCCTGCCAATATCAAACCTATTGGGTGCAAGTGGGTCTACAAGAGAAACAGAGGACAAGATGGAAAAGTTAAGACCTTTAAAGGTCAGGCTTGTTGCGAAAGGATATACTCAGAAAGAACATATCGATTATGAGGAAACCTTCTCGCCGGTAGCCATGCTCAAGTCCATCCGGATACTCTTATCCATAGCGGCTCATCTCGATTACGAGATTTGGCAAATGGATGTCAAGACGGCGTTTCTGAACGACCATCTTGAGGAAGACATCTATATGATGCATGTCGTGATCCCGGACCGGGAATCCGAAGGACGGATCCGGGATCGGAACATTACATCTGTTTAATAACAACATACATTTATTTAATTTCCCACAGGTGTCCGCGATGAGGATATCACAACCATAAATGAACATTTCTATTAAGTACGGAAGCGTGTAGCAAATCAAATAGTCAACCATCCTTGGTCATAAAACAATATCTCAAGTATAAAGATATTGTATCAGAATGAGCAATGATCTATAGCACGTTTACCCAAAGTAAGTTCAAGTTTATACTAACATCATTTAATTACATTTCTCAAAAATAGAGGTCCACAAGGCCAATATAACCAAATTACCAATCCAAAGAATGGTTAAACAGTTTCCCCAAAATGTTAAGTCTCTCATGGCAACCAAACGTCTACATGACGTCATCAGCACGCCACTCAACTAACTGTTGCGGTTCTACGACCGCCTCCTCGAGCTCCTCCTTGGGATAACCGACAACAGGACATGAGTACCAAAGAGTAGATCAAACACGACGGTTTGGCAAATGGAGGAAAATACAATGACAATACGATAAATACATGAATTTACCTTCAAAACCTATAAACCTATTTAAATAACAATTTCTATGAACGAGATAAAACATTTATTCAATTACAAGGATGCAATGTAAAACATGTAAGGTGACCAAGGAAACGGGAAACAAGCAAGATGGCAACCACACGAAGCTAAGTCCTCTATCACTAAGGTGATAGAGCAATAACTAGGCACTGATCTCAGTCACTCGAGGTGAGGAGGAACAGTGGATCTCATATAAATACATATACATATACATATACTATACATGACCACGGTAGCGAGCCGGGCATCGGGGACCACAGTAGCAATCTGCGGTATCGGGACAAGACCACGGTAATGACCGGGTAGCGGGATCCAAACTGCAGCTGGCGGGACAAGAGGGGGATCTCCAAGTCGTTGGATCAGACCAACATGGTTATCCAAGCTTAGTGGTGCCGACTCATAGGTCAAATACAATCGAGACATATGCAAGTAAATCGAGTACAAATACATAAACAAACGGGCAAGACGGGGGTGCTCAAGGGCACACTGTCATATCATGTGGTGCAATGCACTTCAAGACAAGTAACTATTTCAAGTGTAATTCAATACTTTCGGGAAAACAAGGCATGTAGTAAAAATCTAGGGAACAATGAAATACTATAGAGCTTTTGAAATCTCAAGACAAGTATCGGGGTTCAAAACTAGTTCAAGGTGAATAGGGACCTCGTATGTCGATCTGATAAAAATTTGGTACTTTTTGCGTTTGGGGACATTCCGGGCTCCTTATACACTTTGAATTTTTAAAACTTCGAATGACATCTTCGTGATATGGTTTCCTTCTCGAATGGCCTCATACAATGCCTAGTGAATCTCCTTTGATCGACAAAGCTCAGCGCTCGGGCGAACCGGAGAGTTCGCTCGAGCGAGGAGCTCTCCGAAACCTGGGAAATTTCGGTCACCCGGCGGTCACCTGGCGGTTAGCCGCCGCTGGGATGGGTGGCTAGCCTCTAGCTTACCGCGCAGCTGACCGCGGCTGGGCTGCAAAAATGCAGCTTACTGGAAAGCTAACCGCCAAGGTGCGGTCAGCTGGCGGTTAGCCGCAGGCTAACCGTGGAGCTAACTGAGTTTCAGGTGGAGAAGTGTGCTCTTTGGAAAAGCCACCGTGATATTTCAGCTAGCTGGCGGTTAGCCGCCAGGTGACCACAGGCTGACCGCCAGGTGCGGGAAACACCCACTGTGTTCATATTTTAAGTCATTTCTCCTCCTCAAAACCATTCTCCTTACTTCCACTTAGTCCCTGCAATAAAATTGAGCTAAGAACTCCTCCAATACATCTATCTATACTTCTCCAAAACTCCAACTTGTGATCATTCATCACCTCATTCTTCCACATCAAGTCTAATACAAAGGAAGGAGGAAGGAAACCATTTCACAAACTTTCATTTAGGATATAACCAAAAGACAATAAATGCTAAACCAACATGTTTACAAAACATTAAATGACTTAGCCAATATGCATTCAAGCATTCATTTCAAAAATAAATGCAAGCCAATAAATTGTTAGGAATTTTGTAGGTTGCAATTTGATGGATGCATTTCATTCTAGCATCATTTGATTCACACACATATGCATTGATTTATAAAGACTTGAAATCTTGTTTTATTCATGCATTGCTTTTAAGAGTTGTAAAAGTTTTGGTTTTTGCATGATTTGCTTTTAAAACTTGGATGCATTTGTTTTGAAAAGAGTTTTTAGAAATCAAGCAAGCCATTGGTTTTAAAGTTTCGAATCTTTTTTTGGCTTTTTATGTTTCATGTTTTAAAACCCTTAGAATGATTTAAAACATGTTTTTAAGCTTGATTTAATGGCCCAAAGTTCCACCATAGAAAATACTTTGAAGTTGCAAAAGTTAGATTTTGGGATCCCTGCAGTGTCGCCGGTCGACCGGCGCAGAGGTCCCGGTCGACCGGGAACACTGCAGGCCATCAGGGCCAAAGTGCTCCAACGGTCAGAAATTTGACCGTTGTGTGTTCATGGTCGACCGAGGCCTCTTTGCAGGTCGACCGAGGAATAGCCGTTGGGCACTTTTTGGCTATAAAGTTCATTCATTTCCAACCTTTTTCAAGGCTTGAACCATGAACCTTTGAGACCATTTTGGAGCCATTGAAAGCGGATGAAGTTGGAAAGGCTAGAGGGTCATTAGGAGAGCTAAAGCTTGGATTAATGAGTTAAACCACCAAGTAAGCTCTACCTTTCTAAAACATAGTTTACATGCTTTGTTTAAGTTATTGGTAATTGATTTTGTGCATGTTAACTATGATGTGATGAATCCATTCTTCTCTTAATCTTTGATGTAATTAAGATTGGATTCCTCACTTTGTTTTCATCCAAGTTGTTTTTAAATCTTCTTAATCATGCTTAGCCTAAATCTTTGATTTCCTTTATATAGCATGATTCATTTTCTTGGTTGAAACATAACTTGTTGTTTTCATTCATTTAAACATTAGTAAAATTAATTTGGTTTTGAAAACAACATTGCACATGCATCACATGTTCTAAGTTAGTCATTTTCATACAACTTATGAATCTTTGATTTTCATGTCATTAACAAGTTGATTTTCATACATGTGATTTGCATTAGACTTCAATCAAATCTTTCATGAGCTTTGAACTTTGAAATGCTTTAAGCATATATTTGATTAAGCCTTCTTTTTAAACTTGATTGAAGTTATCACACACACACATCATGAGCATTCATCTTTGCATTCACATAGTGTTTGTGTGAGTTTGTTTTAAACTTTCAAATCCGCCTATTTTAGAGGCAAATACATTGTGCTTAAATTGTATCTCTTAGAGTGATATTTTGTGAAGACACTTTCTTAGAGAAATCTTTATCTTGTAAGGTTATTGCTTAGCCTAGAAAAGCACATTGAGAGGTTGTTGTTTAGCCTAGAAAAACAACATTGTAAGGGTTATTGCTTAGCCTAGTAAAAATCATAAATAGTGGAAATCCGGTGGGGTGATTAGATCACAAGCCGGTAGTGGACGTAGGCATTGAGGCCGAACCACTATAAACCTTGGTGTTGTGGTGCTTGCTTTTGTGGTGATTCATTTATTAGCTTCCGCATATTGTATGGTTAATCATCACATGTGACTAGTTATTTTTAAAGAAGTTAAAATTTGTCTTAATTGGTCACAATTGTAGCTCACCCTATTCACCCCCCCTCTAGGGTTAGGATCCCAAGGACTTTCAATTGGTATCAGAGCCAAGTGCTCTATCTTATAGGATCAAGTGTTTGGAACTCTTGATTAGGTGTAAAAACCTAGAGTCAAAAACCCTAGAGTTGTCCTTACATGAAAATCATTTGGATGGACTCCACTATGCTAGATCTTGTAGATTCTTCTAGACCCCTCCTTCTTCCTTCTATTGGAGATTCAAACCCTCAATCTAATGAATCTCAATGTGACATAAAAGAAGAAGATTTTAATGAATATGAAGGAGATCTTCAACAAGCCTTTGAGGAATTATATGAATTATCCTTAAAGACTGAAAAGAAAAACAAAAAGTTAAGAGAAGAATCTAAAAGACTAAACAAAGAACTAGTCTCTTCAAAAGATGAACTTAGAGAGAAAGAAGAAGTAATAAATTGTTTAGAATCTAAGTTCATGATCTCTTTAAATAATCTATCTAACATTCAAGATGAACTAAAAGAATTAAAGATGGATTATGATAATGTCAATAAGGAAAATTTAAAACTAAGAGATCAATTACAAAGGCAAGACAAAGACTTTAACAATCTTGAATCTAAATTGACTATCTCTAAGGAAAATTTATCTAATACTCAAGATGAATTAAATGAGATTAAGATAAATTGTGATGAGCTTAAAAATGAAAATTTAAACCTAAGAGATACAATTAAAAGACAAGATGAAAACATTAACTATTTAAAATCCAAGTTGACAATTTCCAATGAAAACTTGTCTAATGCACAAAGTAATGTAAAAACTCTAGAACTTGGATCTAATATAGTTAATGAACTTAAAGCTAAGTTAAAACTTGCCTATGAAGAGCTAAACATTTTTAAGGGAATTGAAATGAACTAACAAAAGTTAAAAATGAGAATTCAACCCTTAAAAACCAAGTCACTCAACTTGAAACCTATAAACAAAAGTATGAGTGCAAGTTTACCCAAAGTGAAGATAGACTTGAAAAATTATTTAAATTGGGTAAACCTCATGGAGATAGGACGGGTCTTGGATTTAATAGGAATATGTCTCATGACCCTAAATTCACCAACACTTTTGTGAAAGGTGAGTCCTCTTTCTCTAGCACTCTTTCTCCTTTGCCCAAATCAAAATGTAATTATTGTGGCATTGAAGGGCATTTTAGGTTTGAGTGCAAACTAAGAAGAAGCCATGTGTCTAAACCCATCTTTGAACTCAAGAAGGTAGAATCTAAATCTATGAAGGGTAAGACACTAAAAATCAAGGAAGACTCCAAAAAGATTAAACAAGTTAAACCATTTAAAATGGAGTCTCCTAAGATAGATTCTAAGAAGTTTAAACAAGTCAAACCAAGTTTAAAAGAATCTATGAACAAAAAGCTTCTCAACCTATCTCCCTTATATCAACCCATGAAAGAACTTTTGAATAAAGTAACAAAGTTAAATCTAAAATTCAAAAGTCAAATGAAGGGAGAATATAAGAAGAAGAGAAAAATGAAACAATCCCCTAAGAAACAAACTCACCAACATCAAAAGACTAATCACCAATCTAAACTAAATTTAGTCAAATCTAAATATCATGGTGATAAGTTTAAATTGAAAATTTATCAAGTTAAATCTCCTTTAGTTGGTGAGAAGTCCAAACTAGACCTCAAAGTTCAACCCTCTCAAGACCTTAGGTGGATTCCTAAAGTTATTCACTTAGACAAACCTTAGGGCCTTGAACCTCATTGACCAACTTATTCTTTAATAGTTAAATCATATTGTTGGTCATGTTGCTTTGCATTTTTTTCTTTCTATAGTTACATCTATTTAAATGCATTGTTTGTTTATGATCAATTGATTTTGTTTTCATGCACCATTCTAAGTTACATATCATGGTTTTCAAAATCATTTGATTATAATTTCATAATGTTAGATTTGCTTTTTGCACTCATCTAGTTTTATGTTTTGCATTGCATTTCTACATGATTAATTGATTGTGTTTCTAAAAGCTTTCATAGCTAGATTTTTCATGATCAATTGTGTAGATGTCATAGTAAGATTATTTGAACAAATGATTTGAATCAATTCAAGTTTTTCCATGGATTTCTAAGTTATACTTTTATATGGAAAATCATTGTTTTGAAAAATCAACTTGTATGTGTTTCTTTTAAGTTATATCTTTTAAAATACAATGTTGAAAATTGATCTTCAAAATCATTCTTTTTATGCTCATTGTTGGATTTTGTTTATCAAAATGATTTGAAGATTGTTTGAATGGAAATGCTCTATAAATTCATTAGTCATATTCATCAAAGCATGTTCCATGATTCTCATTTCCTTTTCTTTTGGTTTCATTATCTTAGAAATGGAGATGTATGTTGTTTGCATCTTTACTTATTTAGTTATTCTTTTTATATGCAAATGACAATTGGTTCCATGTATGGTTGTGATCTTAGTAATATTTGTAGAAACCATACTAGAACCCAAATCCATCCTCTATGCCTTATAGTCATTTCTTTTTGGATGGTTATGATGTTGATTCATGTAGATTCTCTTGGTGTCATCCTTATACATGTCTCAACTTCATAAGTAGTGATCTTAATCATATGAAACTCTTTGAAACCCATTTCTCATATTTTCTATTTGTTTGATGGATATCTTAGATGTTGAATTCATATGATTTTGACACTTTGGAAATTGCATGCTTTACCAAGTCATATAATTTTGCATTGCAATTTGCCTTGTTCATCACTATGCTTATTAGTTATATCTTTAAAAGTGATGAATATGCATTTATGATGCTTGATGGGATTTTGGGTTTGTCACATCCTTGCTTTTAATCATGTTGTCATATTCATTTGGTTTCATTTGGTATAACTTTCCATTGATTTCATATCCAATTGATATCTTATCTTGTGTATGTGATAGACCTTGTGTACATTGGATTGATCTTGATAGTTATTTGTTTACATTCCATGTCACATTTCATTAGCATCATAATGTTCATGTTGCCACCTCTTTTGCTCATATAGGTATATCTCATGACCACCATGTTTATGTGTTCGTAATATTGGTTGGTTATTAGTTGAGGTTGGCTTCATATTTGAATTTCATTTCACTCATTCTTGCACATGATAGTCATATCTTTTGATTGATTGAAATGATTTCAAAACTTACATAGCATATGTTTTTCATAAGTTATATTGATTGATGCTATGTTTAGTGAACCCCATATCATGGATAACTCTAATTTGGATTTTTTCCTAATAGTTATATTGTTAAATCCATTTTAGAGTGATTGATTTAATAGTCATATCCTTAAATCTCAATTGGTATTCTTGTTTTTCCAATTGGTATCCATGATTGCTTTTCCCATTAGACCTTGCTTTCTTTTGGTAATTTGATCATAATGTGCTTTATAGTTAAATGAATCTAATCCTTTCCTTGAAGTTGACCCTCATTTGATTAAACCATCTACTTCTTGAACCAAATAGTTATATCTTGTCAAATGTTTGACAAAAGAAGAGAAAGGATTGAGGGGGAGTGTAAACCTTCATAGGAAGTATTAGTTTTGATCAAATTGACCCTTGGATTGTCATTGAGCCCTTAGAGATAACTTCCATACATGATAGCCTGTTATGTATTTCACTTTCGATTTCTTTTGTTAACAGGTGCTACTAAAGGTATTTTCCTTGTTTCATGTGTGTAGGTACCTTTGCAATTTAATGGCAAAGGGGGAGAAAGAATTCAAGTTCTCAAAAGGGTGAAGAGAATGTCCAAGCTTCCTAAGGAGAGTTGTGTATGATCTTCTACAATGGGAGAGAATGCATACATTGCCAAAGGGAGAGAGAGGCATGGTCAAAGGGGGAGAGCAAATAGAAGAAAGAAAGCTTGGAAGCTAAAGAAGATGCTTGGCTAAAGAAAGAAAGATTGAAGAATGATCAAGCTCCAAGCATCATGAAGAATGAAGAAAAGAAAAGAGCCCAAGCTAAGAGAAGCATCCAAGAAGATTTCAAGCATTGTCCAGCTGAGGGGGAGCTGAAGACTTAGTGTGTAATCTCAGTGGTGAGTGTGTTTGCCATCAAATTGCAAAGGGGGAGATTGTTAGGAATTTTGTAGGTTGCAATTTGATGGATGCATTTCATTCTAGCATCATTTGATTCACACACATATGCATTGATTTATAAAGACTTCAAATCTTGTTTTATTCATGCATTGCTTTTAAGAGTTGTAAAAGTTTTGATTTTTGCATAATTTGCTTTTAAAACTTGGATGCATTTGTTTTGAAAAGAGTTTTTAGAAATCAAGCAAGCCATTGGTTTTAAAGTTTCGAATCTTTTTTTGGATTTTTATGTTTTATGTTTTAAAACCCTTAGAATGATTTAAAACATGTTTTTAAGCTTGATTTAATGGCCCAAAGTTCCACCATAGAAAATACTTTGAAGTTGCAAAAGTTGGATTTTGGGATCCCTGCAGTGTCGCCGGTCGACCGGCGCAGAGGTCCCGGTCGACCGGGAACACTGCAGGCCGTCAGGGCCAAAGTGCTCCAACGGTCAGAAATTTGACCGTTGTGTGTTCATGGTCGACCGAGGCCTCTTTGCAGGTCCACCGAGGACTAGCCGTTGGGCACTTTTTGGCTATAAAGTCCATTCATTTCCAACCTTTTTCAAGGCTTGAGCCATGAACCTTTGAGACCATTTTGGAGCCATTGAAAGCGGATGAAGTTGGAAAGGCTAGAGGGTCATTAGGAGAGCTAAAGCTTGGATTAATGAGTTAAACCACCAAGTAAGCTCTACCTTTCTAAAACATAGTTTACATGCTTTGTTTAAGTTATTGGTAATTGATTTTGTGCATGTTAACTATGATGTGATGAATCCATTCTTCTCTTAATCTTTGATGTAATTAAGATTGGATTCCTCACTTTGTTTTCATCCAAGTTGTTTTTAAATCTTCTTAATCATGCTTAGCCTAAATCTTTGATTTCCTTTATATAGCATGATTCATTTTCTTGGTTGAAACATAACTTGTTGTTTTCATTCATTTAAACATTAGTAAAATTAATTTGGTTTTGAAAACAACATTGCACATGCATCACATGTTCTAAGTTAGTCATTTTCATACAACTTATGAATCTTTGATTTTCATGTCATTAACAAGTTGATTTTCATACATGTGATTTGCATTAGACTTCAATCAAATCTTTCATGAGCTTTGAACTTTGAAATGCTTTAAGCATATATTTGATTAAGCCTTCTTTTTAAACTTGATTGAAGTTATCACACACACACATCATGAGCATTCATCTTTGCATTCACATAGTGTTTGTGTGAGTTTGTTTTAAACTTTCAAATCCGCCTATTTTAGAGGCAAATACATTGTGCTTAAATTGTATCTCTTAGAGTGATCTTTTGTGAAGACACTTTCTTAGAGAAATCTTTATCTTGTAAGGTTATTGCTTAGCCTAGAAAAGCACATTGAGAGGTTGTTGTTTAGCCTAGAAAAACAACATTGTAAGGGTTATTGCTTAGCCTAGTAAAAAGCATAAATAGTGGAAATCCGGTGGGGTGATTAGATCACAAGCCGGTAGTGGACGTAGGCATTGAGGCCGAACCACTATAAACCTTGGTGTTGTGGTGCTTGCTTTTGTGGTGATTCATTTATTAGCTTCCGCATATTGTATGGTTAATCATCACATGTGACTAGTTGTTTTTAAAGAAGTTAAAATTTGTCTTAATTGGTCACAATTGTAGCTCACCCTATTCACCCCCCCTCTAGGGTTAGGATCCCAAGGACTTTCATAAATATGAGTGAAATGACGAGCAACCACATTCCTCATGGAAACCATTGAAAGCTCATAAAAATCAAGTAATCCACTTGCCTTGTGTCTTCAAATCAAGAAATCAAACTCCTATATTCTTCCAAGCCAAAGATCCAAGTTATAAGGTCCTTATATGGCAAATGGGAATGGGTCCCACTACTAAAGACATTCAAGGGCTGAAATCTTGTCTTTCGGGGCTTCTAATGAATTCGACGAAGAAGAAAGAAATGATCGCCGAAATATCTAGTTTCCAAAAAGTCTATGTTTCACGGGTTTCGGGAATATCAAGTTTTGGGTACAGATTTAGTGCACAATGACTGTTTTGCCCTCAAGGCTATGAAATCGGGTTTCGGGATCTCAGACGGGGACGAGATCAACATGAAAGTTGTAGAGCTTATCAATACAAATAAAATGAGATTAAAACAATGAATGCAAAAATCTCCGATAAATCCTCAAACATATGCGATGACATGAAAAGGAACCCCCAAAGGGCCCTACTAACCCAAAGCAATCAAAATTCCCAAAAACTATATCAAAAGCTATTCCAAACCCAACTTAGCCAGAATCACTAATCAAGCTTAGAACTAATACGCCACTTAATTAGTACTAATCGGGTTCTCTCGGGTCGGGGTCTTACAATGCAGCCAGACGGTTTTATAGCGAGTAACCAAAAGCAAAGAGTTTGCAAGCTGCAGAAGTTCATTTATGGACTGAAGCAGGCATCCCGAAGATGGAACATTCGTTTTGACTAAGGAATCAATTCAGTTGATTTTTGTCAAAATCCGGATGAGTCATGAGTGTACATGAAAAGTAAAGGAGGCAGGGTAATTTTTCTAGTCGACGACATCCTTCTCCTAGAGAGTGGTATATGGATGTTGTCAACAGTAAAATGTTTAGTTGACTAAGACTTTTGATATGAAGGACTTGGGAGAAGCCAGTCGCATCCTAGGGATCAAACTCCATTGAGACCGGAAAAATAGGATGATAGGCTTATCCCAATATGCATACATAGATAAGGTACTGGTACGGTTTGCTATGCAAGACTCCAAGAAGGGTATTACACCTTTCAGGCATGGAGTGCACCTTTCCAAGGATCAGTGTCCCAAGTCACCTGAGGAAAAGGAGCAGATGAGGCTGATACCATACGCTTCGGGTGTTGGTAGCCTCATGTATGCCTTGCTATATACTAGACCAGATATCTGTCATGCATTGGGCTTAGTCAGCAGATATCAGTTTAACCCAGGTCCTAACCATTGGACTGCTATAAGATGTGTTCTCAAATCCTTGAGAATGACTAAATATCACATGTTGATTTACGACAGTAATGAGTCGGTTACATAGATACTGACTTCCAGTCAAATAAGGATTCCAAGAAATCAACTTCTGGGTATGTGTTTATGCTGTAGCTGCTTGAGAAGTAGCTAAAGAAGCAGATTTGCTCAAAAGATTCCTTATGGAACTTGGAGTGGTACTTTTGGCAGGACAGCCGCTCACAGTTTACTGTGATAACAGGAGGGCAGTCGATAAGTCCAAGGAACCCAAGAGCCAAAAACATGTACAGAGCTTATAACAAATGGTCAGAGAGATTGGGCAGAGAGGTGATACTGCTATCACCTAGATAGACTCTGCAGACAATCTGGGAGAATCCCTTTACTAAGCCTTTGACTACCAAAGTCTTTGGGCAGTAAGTAAATGGGATCTGCATGAGATGCAACCCTGACTGGCATTGAGCCCAAGTGGGAGATTGTTAGTTTTATGGTCTCAATACCAGTATATGATGAATAAATTGATTAATTTCTTTATTTATCAATATATATTATTGCTTTCCTTTCATGAGATGAATGGTGTTTTATTACTTGTTTGCACATAACTAATACGAATGACATAATGGTTCATGAGATAAACCAGAGCCCACAAGTATACTAGATGTAATACATGTGTATGGATGAGATCCACATACAGGAGACATGTATTGCAAATCTTAGACTTAAATATCTTCACAACCAGTGATGAGATTGGACATTTCATCTGACAAGGTTGCAGCACTTTGACCACTACGAGATAGTGTGATTTGTCTCGATCATCGGAATGTAAGATTCTGGATCATGGTGCTGGTACATTGGATGTATTGAAGGACCATGAGAAGCACCTTATGTACACTGTCTTTACTTTAAGGTTTGCTCTCATAATTCCCTAGCAATAGGCTCATAATCCTGAGATATTAATGAACTCAAGTTTCTATCTATTCATTTGCTTTGAGTCACCAATGAGTGAGGCCAATTGTAGGTCAACACCTCGGTGATTTGGGTACGTGGTAGTAGAGTTGTGCGAACATTCAATGGTCAAGATGGAATCTATCTTTAATATCCCCTTGTGCCAATTAATGGATTTATCATTCGTAAGTGCGTACCCATTCCAATTAAGAGTTAATTGGATCGGTACCAAATAATCATTATAATTGATTGGGGCTCAAGGATAATAAGATATGGATCTATTTTGGTGGACAGGTCCAATTGATCCATGGATAAAGATGGAGGGGCCTACTTGTGGTACTGAGGAAGTTTAGGGTCTTCATTGTAATTTATTCCTAAGACTGGAGTGCAATTGCATTTATATAGTGGAGTTATTTGCAATTAACTGTGGGCCCGGATTGCACATGAGATGTGGGGTCACGTGTCCCAGTTGGAGCCAGCTTTCTAAGGAATCCCTAGTGGTCCCCACGCTAGCCCAAGATATTAGAAAGATACTAATTATAGTAGAACTCTAAAAGAAAATAGAAAGTTACTATTTCTATTTGAAGTAAGACTTCTAATAGTGGTAATAGTAAGTTATTAATTATTAATGGAAGTAGGACTTCTATTTTAATTAGTAAAAGAGGAAGTTACTAATCATATTTGAAGTAAGACTTCTAATTTGGTTTAGTAAGCAACTAATTGTAGTGGAAGTAAGACTTCTATTTCAATTAGTAAGAGGAGGTGACTTAAGTGTTATAAAAAGAGAGAGAGGAGGCTTGGATGTCCAATGGACAATCCCACCTAGGGATTCACGCCCATTATCTCTCTTCCTCTTTTGTGCAAGTTGTTGCACATCACTTCCCTCTTCTAGTTTGTCTTCTAGTTTCCTCTAGGGTTTTTCTCTTGGAGATTCCACCATCTCTTTTAGAAAAGAGAATCTGATACGGGTCATAGCGTGGAAGATCAAAAGGTGTTGGAGACTGTTAATTTGATTAGTGAAGGCGTTCATCATCAAAGAAAGAGATCAACTTCTCCATTAGAGCACTACAAAGCTCCAAAGGTATAATCTACACCCTTGTATGTTGTAGATTTTGTGGTTGCATGTTTAGATGTTGTTTTCTATCTTCTAGATAGGATATATTGTTGTACATGCTTTATGAGTTTGAGGGATTGCATCCTGGATTGGGTTTGTTGCCTCCTAGACAATTGATCCCTGCATCAAGTGGGTCAAAAGTTTTTGAAACCTGTCTGGAAGGCCCACCATTTTTCCAACAATTTGACCTATGAGTCGACACCACTAAGCTTGGATAACCCTGTTGGTCTGATCCACTGACTTGGAGATCCTCCTCTTGTCCCGCCAGCTACAGTTTGGATCCCACTACCTGGTTATTACCGTGGTCTTCTCCCGATGCCATAGATTGCTACTGTGGTTCCCGATGCCCGATTCGCTACCGTGGTCATGTATAGTATATGTATATGTATTTATAAGACCCACTATTTCTTCTCACCTCGAGTGACTGAGATCAGTGCCTAGTTATTGCTCTGTCACTTTAGTGATAGAGGACTTAGCTTCGTGTGGGTGCCATCTTGCTTGTTTCCCTGTTTCCTTGGTTACCTTTATATGTTTTACAGTGCATACTTATATTTGAATAAATGTTTTATCCCATTTATAGAAATTGTTATTTAAATAGGTTTTAAACGCTTTTGAAGGTAAATTAATTTATTATTTTATTGTCACTGTATTTTACCCATTTGTCAAACCGTCGTGTTTGACCCACTCTTTGGTACTTAGGTCCAGTTATTGCCAACCCCGAGGCGTAGCTTGAGGATGCGATCGGTGAACCGTAACGCCTAGTTGAGTGGCATGCTGATGATGTCGTATAGACATTGATTGCTATGAAAGACGTACATTTTGGGAAACTATTTAACCATTCTTTTGGGTTGTTGTTTTGTTTATATTAGCCTTTGTTGGCCTCTATTTTTGGGAATGTAATTAAATGATCTTTGGTATAACTTTAACTGTTCTTTTGGGAAACGTGTTAATGATCATTGCTCATTCTGATACAACGTTTATATATATGTTTTATCTCGTGACTTAAATTGTCAATTTGATTTGCCATATGCTTCTGCACTTACAAGAAATGTTCATATATGGTTGTGATATCCTCACCACAGACACCTGTGGGAAATTAAATAAATGCGACACTTCACTTACACCACAAACTACGCGTCCCGATCCCGGATTCCCGGTCCGAGGTCTTGACAAGGAGAACACAATATCAAAAGAGGGGAAAGAGTACTGACATGAGGGTTCTCCAAAATGCTAGGTTAGTTTGAAAGGAGGTCTTGGAGTAGGTGGTTTCCTCCACAAATGTTATTCTCAAAGAGATGAAGAAGATGATGGCCTCAAATCTTCTATTGGTGCAAGTTTGGGAGTGGATTGAGGATGGAGAAGCAATAAGAAGAAGAAGGAAAGGAAACCCTAGCTTGGGGTTTGGTTTGAGCTGGAAAAAGGGAAGTGAGAAAGAAGGGTTTCCTTATAAAGCAAGTGGGGAGTGGGCTCCACTAGTGAAGTCTTTGTGGGCTGGAATTATGACTTCCGGGACTTCGAACGAGTTCGACGAAGAAGGGAAAAATGATCATCGAAATATCTAGTTTCCAAAATGTATATGTTTCGCGGGTTTTGGGAATACCAAATTTTGGATACAAATTTAGTGCACAATGACTGTTTTGCCCTCAATGCTAGGAGAGTCGGGTTTTGGGGTCTTGAAAGGGCACGGGATCAACATAAAAGTTGTAGGGATTAATGAGATAAATATAACGAGATTAAATCATCAAAAACAAGAATCTCAGATAAATCCCCTAGTACACGCAAAGTCATAAAAGGAACCCCAAAGGGCCCCACTAGTCACAAAGGCACTAAAAATTCCCCAAAGCTATATCAAAAGCTATTCTAAACCCAACTTACCCAAAACACACTAAACACACTTAGAACTAAAATACCACTTAATTAACACTAATCAAGGTCACTCGGGACGGGGTCTTACAACTTTTTCCTAGAAAATAAGTTAATCCTAAAATTAAACTTTTACCGACATTTCTCATTCGTCGATAAAAGTCTCTGATTTTTTACTTTTTCTTGACAATAAGTTAATTCTAAAATTGAACTTTTACCGACGTTTTTAATTCGTCAGTAAAAGTCTCTATTTTTTACTTTTGCTAGAAAATAAGCTAATCCCAATTGAACTTTTACCGACGTTTTTAATTCGTCGGTAAAAGTCCATGATTTTTATTTTTCCTAGAAAATAAGCTAATGCTAAATTTCAACTTTTATCGACGGTTTTTTGAAAACGTCGCTAAAAGTAGAGTATTACCGACCTTTTTTATTCGTCGGTAAAAGTCCATGAATTTTATTTTTCCTAAAGAATAAGCTAATGCTAAAATTGAACTTTTGCCGACGTTTTCTTGAAAACGTCGCTAAAAGTATTATTACCGAAGTTTTTTATTCATCGGTAAAAGTCATTGAGTTTTATTTTTCTTAAAATATAAGCTAATGGTAAAATTTAACTTTTGCCGACGCTTTTTTGGAAAACGTCGCTAAAAGTAGACTATTACTGACGTTTTTAGCTCGTCGGTAAAAGTCCATGATTTTTATTTTTCCTAGAAAATAAGCTAATGCTAAAATTGAACTTTTGCCGACGTTTTGTAGAAAACATGGGTAAAGATAAGATTTTTACTGATGTTTTTAATAAAAACGTCGGTAAAAGTCAATTTTTACCGACATTTTATTAAAAACGTCGGTAAAAGTCTTATCTTTGCCGATGAAATTATACACGTTGGTAAAAAGTACTCTTTACCGACGAATTTAGAAAAGCGTCGCTAAAAACCGTTGCTAAAAGTGCAAGTTGTTGGAGTGGGAGGATTATTAAAGAAGCGAGGTATAAAGAACGTGACATGAGTGATGGAGGATATAAGGTATGCATGTGGATGGCACTGACTTTCCTAAGATCATGGCATGTATTCATTTCTCACATCTTCTCTTTTTTATTTCCATTAAATGGAAGGTTATTTTATGGTCAGTCTTTTATAGTCAATTTAATTCTCCAAGTTTAACCGCTTATAGAAATATAAAATATAAAATTTTTTGAAAATTCAATTACATGAAATGAAAAGGTCATCTGGTCAATTAAAAAAGAAAGTCCTCCGAGATCTAAATTGGGGCTTCACTGGCCAATTTGTAAATGGGCTACCCATCATTCTAAAAGCATGGATATATATTTTATAAGAGTTAGAAATAAAAAATAATTGCATATAATTGCTACAAAATATAGGAGGGAATCTAGAGGATAAAGCCACTCTTGGACTTAGAGCCACTCTTGGACTTACCTGCCCTCCCTATTTATAGTCTCTATTATTTCCTCATGAGATAAGTTACAATCTCTTCTTTAGAGCTTGTTTGTGTAACTACGTTAAAGAGGAAACACGGGTTCTTCTTCAACATTAATGCAATCTTGACGAGGGAGTTCAGGTTCGTGTTTATTATCTCATACAAAAGGATCCCACAAAAATAGCTATTTTTCATGAAGAGTTTGTTTGCAACGAGGGGAAAAAAAACCAAAATGGAATGCGTAGAATATAAATAGGCCCTATGCACAAATGTGCCCGTAGAAACAGGCACGACCTTTTTTGTTCTGATATCGCATCTACCCATAATCAGTTAAGAAAATTTTAAGATGTTTTATCGAAAAAGTCTTTTTAAGATAAATACACTGACATTGTGTTTCTAAACTGTGCATAGATAAATATATACTAATTGTATATTGCGGAACTTTTGAGAATGATTTCTATGTTCCTCCACAATAATGACAAAGCAAAAGTGACGTTTGATTTTCTATTCTTCCTTTTTATTTTCTCATTTTCAAACACGGTAACTATAGTCATTAATTATCAATATTTTGTTTCACAATTATGAGATTTTCGAACATGAACAATTGGATATTATATTCTCATGTAAATAACTTCAACCAAATGGCAGAATCATAAAAGGGTAAATACAATTGAATCATGATGTATATATGAACTTCTTTTAATTTATAAAATATGAAGAGAAAAATATTACTAACTTAACTGTTATGGACAAGATATAGTTAAAGGGGTTTGATCTAGTGAGAACTTTTTTAAGGGTCCACTGGGGTTTCCTTTTTGGGATGTGACCGGTGGAGATTGAAAGATTTATATGGGACCACCCCGAATATCGTGTTTGGCCTCAATCCCAAGCTCCTAACCCCTTCATCCATGGCCGACAACCCCAGTCCATTCGTATGGGTACATAGTCGATGGCCGACAAGCACAGTGTATTAGTATGGGTATATAGTCAATCCAACGGTCCAGTCCATTCTCATTAGTGCCAAACCCTGGGGCATGTGAATATAAAAGTTTCATGTCCAATGCAAGGTTTGAATTGGGTGATAGGTGGTGTCGCGACCCCGGAACGGGAATCCGGGATCGGGACTAATAATGATGATGATAATGACAGCACATCGGATTTATGCTATACATTTATTTAATTTCCCACAGGTGTCCGGGGTGAGGATATCACAACCATATATGAACATTTCTATTAATTGCGGAAGCGTGTAGCAAATCTAATATTCAATCCATCTCCAATCATAAAGATGATAACACAAGTATAGTACCGTATCAGAATGAACAATGATCATTAGCATGTTACCCAAAAGTAAGTTAAAGTTTATACAAAAGATCATTTAATTACATTCCAAAAAATAGAGGCCAACAAAGGCCAATATACACAAAATACCAATCCAAAGAATGGTTAAAAGTTTCCCAAAATGTTATCTCTCTCTAGCAACCAAACGTCTAAATGACGTCATCAGCACGCCACTCAACTAACTGTTACGGTTCTCCGACCGCCTCCTCGTGCTCCTCTTCGAGATAACCGACAACGAGACCTGAGTACCAAAGAGTGAGTCAAACACGACGGTTTGGCAAATGGGTAAAATACAATGGCAATATGGTTATAAATGAATTTTCCTTCAAAAGCATTTTAACCTGTTTAAATAACAATTTCTATAAACGAGATAAAACATTTATTCAAATACCAGTATGCATTATAAAACATGTACAGGTAACCAAGGAAAAGGGAGACAAGCAAGATGGCAACCACACGAAGCTAAGTCCTCTATCACTAAAGTGATAGAGCAATAACTAGGCATTGATCTCAGTCACTCGAGGTGAGGAGAAACAGTGGATCTTATAAATACATATACATATACTATACATGACCACGGTAGCGAGCCGGGCATCGGGAACCATAGTAGCAATTTGCGGCATCGGGACAAGACCACGGTAATAACCGGGTAGCGGGATCCAAACTGCAGCTGGCGGGACAAGAGGGGGATCTCCAAGTCGGTGGATCGGATCAACTAGGTTATCCAAGCTTAGTGGTGCTGACTAATAGGTCAAATAACAAATCGAGACATATGCAAGTAAATCAAGTACAATAAATAAACGGGCAAGACGGAGGTGCTCAAGGGCACACTGTCATTTCATGTGGTGCAATGCACTTCGGGTCAAGTAACCATTTCAAGTGTACGTCAATGCTTTCGGGAAAACAAGACATGTAGTATAAATCTCAGGATCGATAAAGTACAATAAACAATTGAAATTTCAGGTAATGTATCGGGTTCAGGATTTATTTAAAGTGGATAGGGACCTCGTATGTCAATCTAATAACAATTTGGTACTCTTTGAGTTTGGGGACATTCCGGGCTCCTTATACACTTTGAATTTTCAAAACTTCAAATGACATCTTTGTGATATGGTTTCTTTCTCAAATGGCCTTATACATTGCTTAGTAAATCTCCTTGACATAGAGGGGTTCCCAATGAATAGTCCCAAAACGTTTAAATAGTTCATCATTGTCCCAACACAGCCTTTGACCAACAAAGCTCATCGCTCGAGCGAACCGGAGAGTTCGCTCGAGCGAGGAGCTCTCTAGAATGGCTGTCTGGGTGGGTTCGCTCGAGCGCAGTATAGGTCGGTCAAGCGAACTTATTGGTTCGAGCGAAGTTTTTAGTGTGTTCGAATGAACAACTCTCTGGAACAAATTCTGGGATGTCCGCTCGAGCGTCCAAGGTGTCCGCTCGAGCGACCAAACTACTGGAATGCACCGAACCCTCTTCTGGACACTTCGCTCGAGCGAACTGTCCAGAAACTGAATCCAGACCAGTTCAGCTCCTCTCTAACTCTTCCTTCTACAACCTCTTTTTAGCCACTTTCATACATCAAATGAGGAGGCTAAAACTTCATTCAAATAACATCAAATCTTTCACCACATCCATTCCATTCTCCTCCATCAATATCACATTCAATACAAGGAAAGAAAGAAGGAAAGCATTTCACATGAGATATATTTGGGACAAAACAAGAGGAATTAAATGCTATGAACCAACACATCTTTATGACCATAAATGCACCATTAATACTCTATCATGAACATTTATTCCAAAACAAAACAATAAATAGGAATGAGTGGAAAATACTAAAATCATTGAAAACTCATGAAAATCAATCATCCACTTGCCTTGGGTCTTCTAGTCAATGAGATCAAGCTCTACTACTCTCCAAGCAAAGAATCCAAGTTGTAAGGTCCTCTAATGGACAAAGTGAGCTCAAAGAAAGTCTTGTGATGGAGGGTTTTCTCTAGCAATGGTATCAATAGAGAGCTATAGTGATGAGGAAGAAGATGATGATCTCCACCTCTCAATTTGTGCAAGGTTGGTGGTGGATTTGGTGATGGAAGGCAAGAGCAAGAAGAAAGGCAATGGAAACCCTAGGTTCACTCTCTTGTGCTGGAAAAAGGAAATGGAAGGGGAAGGGTTTCCTTATAAACAAGTGGGGAGTGGGCTCCACCACTAGAAATCTAATTGGGCTGAAAACATGGCTTTCGGGGCTTCTAATGAATTCGACGAAGAAGAGAAAAATGATCGTCGAAATATCTAGTTTCCAAAAAGTATATGTTTCGCGGGTTTCGGGAATATCGAGTTTTGGGTACAGATTTGGTGCACAATGACTGTTTTGCCCTCAAGGCTATGAAATCGGGTTTCGGGATCTTGAACGGGGACGAGATCAACATAAAAGTTGTAGGGATTAACAATACCAATAAAACGAGATTAAAATAATGAATAAAAAATCTCCGATAAATCCTCAAGCGCATGCAAGGTCGTAAAGAAGGAACCCCCAAAGGGTCCCATTAAACACAAGACAATCAAAAATTCCCCAAAACTATTTCAAAAGCTATTCCAAACCCAACTTAGCCAAAATCACTAATCAAGCTTAGAACTAACACACGACTTAATTAGTACTAATCGAGTTCACTCGGGTCGGGGTCTTACAGGCCTTACCCATAGTTCTCACGGTTTGAACCGTGAAAACAATTTTGACTTGATTGTTTCCCACGCTTAAATGGATTAATGTCTTCTATAGGCTTTGATTGAAGATTTGATGTCTCCTGAAGGTTTTGTAGGACCCACTAGAATGATTGAATGCTTCGAGTTCTCTTACTCAGTAGATGGTGAGGAAAAGATTGTTCCTACTCAGTCGACTTTCAATTGCACTATCTCGATCATGAGTCTATCTCCCACATGTTCTAAAAGAGAAGATCCTCCTAGCTGATTGAAATGGACTGACGTGATCAAGACTGGGATTTTTTTATGGTGGTTCTCTTGGATATGTAGAGAAATCGCCGGCTCGTATGGATATATTGATGCCGGCTGGCGGCTACCAAGGTTCCAATTATCCATCGGTTGATTTGAGACAGGTGAGCCTTGGCATTTTTAGAGGTGACATCAACAACTGGATCAAGCCATTCCGGCTTTGCGATCGTTTTACTGCTGACTCCGACTGAAAGTCATGTACTGACCACGTCCTGCAGATTGGTGGCGCCAACCTGAAGGAAGCCAAGATTTTTAACGTGGCCCGTGCTTTCAGAGAGACCTTGATTTTTTTTTATAAGACCTTCATGGCCATGTTAGAGTCGTTTCTTCCACAAACCAATACCTTCATTGTCATGAATGGTGAGATTGGTTTTTCTTTGAAGGAGCTGACCACCATCACTGGATTGTCGATCCTTGGCAAACTCTATGATGAGTTTATGCCCATTGATATTGTTCTCAAGGAACAATCTGAGTTTTGGATTTTGTACTTTCAGCTAGTTGCCTTCTATGACTTTTTGAAGGGAAATGAGAGCTCGAAAGTCAGATCCAGCAGTTGGAGGAGCTTCAGTTCGTCGTCCGCTAATATTTTCAGCAGCAAAGAGTCTTCAGTCGGCATAACAAGTGAAGTCAGGGCTAAGAACTTGGCTTCAAAGAAGACTTCTGTTATGCGCGAAAATTTGAAGAATTTCTTCATAGACACGGACACCATTTGTCTCGACATCACATCTTGCTATTTACCTCACCTATTGGTTAGGTGAGGTCATTTTTGCTGGTGGATATGGCACGCACATCAGGCCACATTGTATTTATCCTGCTTGTCAGATGGTGTTTGGTGAGCAACTTGCTTTGGTGCTTGCCTTTTACTCATATTTGTGTACCGAGCTGCAAGATACTTCTATTTTGGTTCAGCATGGACTCCTTATGAATAGGGTATTTTTAGCCCACATCTTTTATTCGTGGTATGTGTACCACTGTCCTGGCTTCCACAGGTTGGGTGTTGCACAGGACGAAGATCTTTTCATGATTCGATTGGCTTGAGGGACAACAATCTTTGAATCACTTTTGACTCATCTTTTTGTTGACATCCAGCCGTATGTCCCTTTTCGTTTTAAATTACAGTTGGGCTTTTTTCAAGGCGTTGTTGGAGCGCCTACGAGCATTGTAAAGATGTTTGGTGGTTAGCAGGATGGAAGAAATGTATGGCCTTTTTATAGTGTTAAGGACACTAATGCCGTGATTTCTTATCCTGTTCTGCCCACTTCTTGGACGGCCGAGTTCCCGAAATGTTTTGCGGAGTGCTTTTTGGAGTACCGATGGCTTTCCAAGAAATAGCTTAATGTGAAGCAATTCTCCAGGAAGGTCCCTGGGAGATCAAATGGTGTCCGGTAAGAGGAGATTCTTGCCTTCCTTTCTGGAGAAGAGCATAGGATAGGCTTTGTCAACGGACATGATATCATCACATCTGAGGTTGTCCGAGAAGTTTCTGGTGAGATTTTGGAAGAGCTGGAGTAGGAGGAAGCTAAAATTAACACCTGGTTGCAAGCAAAACGGAAACGCGCTTCCGTAGAGTCCACATGTCGGAGTAGACTATCTAGTGAGGGGTCGAGTGAGAGACCCGATCTTAGCAATGGTGTAAGCTCTTCAAGCAAACCATCCCACAGGAGCAAAAGGAAGAGAGGGAAGGGCCGTAGTAAAAGACAGCATGAAGATTCTCCTGATCTGGAAGATCCTCTCACCATTGCTGAGGAGGTGTCGAGCAATGCTAACAAGCCTCCAGAAAAGAGAGGCCGAGAAGAAGAAACCGTTGGTGATGGTATGACTCTTCCATTTTCTTTTTCCTTTTCCTTTTCTTTTCTTTTCTTTCATGCATACTTTCCTGTTTTGAATTGTTTTCCTTTTAGCAGGAGATGCTGACTTGATGATGCCCAAGGTTCCGACTGATGAGGTTGTCGCGACCCCGGACCGGGAATCCCAATCCGGGATCGGGACCATTAGTGTGTGATGATTATTCAAGAGGATTACCTACATCCTCAAAATACAACTTGTTTAATTTCCCACAGGTGTCCGCGGTGAGGATATCACAACCTTGCATGAATGTTTCTTTTCAATGCGGAAGCGTGTAGCAAATCAAATAGTTAGACTATCTCTAGTCATGCAAGCATTTACATCAATATCAAACTGTATCAGAAAGAGCAATGATCTATAGCATGTTTCCCAAAGGTTGTTAAAGTTAGACAAAATATCATTTAGTTACATTCCCCAAAATTAGAGGCCAACAAAGGCCAATATTACAAAATAATAACCCAAAGAATAGTTAACAAGTCCTTCCCAAAATGTTACGCCTCTTGGCAACCCGATGTCTACATGACATCGTCAGCACGCCACTCAACTAGAGGCTGCAGCTCACCTACCGCCTCCTCCGGCTCCTCCTCAAGGAAACCGGCAACGGGACCTGAGTACCAAAGCAAAGGATCAGACACGACGGTCTGGCAAGAGAGTGAGAAGATACGACAACATGTAATAGATGAAATATCTCGAAAAGCAAGGAAATCCGTTAAAGCAGAACTCTCATAAAATAGATACATCATTTGCTAGAAAACATGTAAACGAGATAAAATATATGAGGTAACCAAGGAAATCGGGAATAACAAGGTGGCAATCACATAAAGCTAAGTCCTCTGTCACTAAAGTGACAACAGTATCACGGGACGTTGATCTCAGTCACACAAGGTGAGGAGAAGCAACGTAAACATATATACAATATAAATATACGGGAACGGGACCACGGTAGCGAACCAGGTATCGGGACGGGACCACGGTAATAACCGGGTATCGAGATCCAAACTGCAGCTGGCGGGACGGGAGAGGGATATCCAAGTCAGTGGATCAGACTGACAAGGTATCCAAGCTTAGTGATGTCGACTCATAGGATAAAACCAATCAAGACATATACAAGTAAATCAAGTACAGTAAATAAACGGGGAAAATGGGGGTGCTCAAGGCACACTGTCATTTCATGTCGGGCAATACATATCTGGACAAGTCAATGCTATTATCATGCTTTCGAGAAAACAATTCATGTAAAGCAAGTCTTGGAAATAGGGTAATATAATGAACTATACTAAATCAGGAAGGACATTGACTTTAAGATCTAATTGAGTGAATAGGGGTCCCCGTATGTCGATTATGGAAAAGACTTGGTACTCCTTGAGTTTGAAGACATTCAGGGCTCCTTATGCACTTTTACGATTTTCAAACTTAAAATGAGCTTATGGTTATAACTAGGTGTTATACTAGGAAAATCAAGACTAGGAACGGTCCATCCTAGGCATGACATTAATTCGGAAACATCGACCAACCTATTCAGTCATCGAAAGGAATAGAATTCGCGATAACCAAGGCAAAAGACTTATATTTGGATATAAAGAAGTTATCGCGTCATTCTATCCCGTTCACGATTGAAACGGTTTGAACTTCGATGCCACCAAACTAACCGTGAGAAGTGTCGGCTCAAGACATCTCACCCATAGTCCAATTAGTCCAAAAAGGGTAGCCAAGGTCCCACCTAGCACTAAGGAAAAAAAATAAAAATCTCAAAATCCACCGGACTCAAATTGAGTCCTCCGATCGATCGGACCGAAGGTCCAATCGATCGGCCAAAATTTTCTGAAGCGGATCCGATCGATCGGCCGAAATTTCTACACAGGGCCCGATCGATCGGCCCAAAAACCCTTACAGTTACTGACAGTCCGATCGATCGGTCTGCACGTCCGATCGATCGGTCTGCACGTCCGATCGATCGGACCTGGGAGCAGTGCAGGTCCGGGACTTGGATTTTTCTCCTTTTTGTTCCTTTCTTTCCAACACCTCAACAACCACAATTAACTATGAACAAGGAGACTTAAACACATGATTCCAAGACACTAAATGAGGCTATCAAGATGTGTAAAGATCATTTATTTCAACCATGGAAAAATCAATGAAGAAATCAATGAAAGCATGGAAACCATAAATACTTCACCAAACCATTTCAAACTTAAAAACATCCAAACATTCACTTGTCTCAAGTCTTCAATTAATGATATTAAGCTCTATCAAGTCCTCCAAGAAATGGTCCAAGCTACAAA
This sequence comes from Cinnamomum chago, assembly GCA_038049695.1. Classification (NCBI taxonomy): domain Eukaryota; kingdom Viridiplantae; phylum Streptophyta; class Magnoliopsida; order Laurales; family Lauraceae; genus Cinnamomum; species Cinnamomum chago. Next base: position 50,401,551 of record CP142455.1, on the reverse strand, counting down.
TGCAAAATCCCCAAAAACAACCCTAAAATGGGTTACACAAAGAATGAAAATGAAAGAGCTTTCAATAATGCAAATGTAGCTTCCCTAAGGCTAGATGAACACTAATCTAGGAGATGGGAAGAATCACTTACTTGGAAAGTCCTCTAATGGCAAGAGTAAGCTTAATGGAAGTCTTGTGATGGAGGGTTCTCTTCACAAATGGTAGCAATGGAATGCTTGCAAGATGAGGAAGAAGAAGATGATCTCCCCTTTGAGTTGGGTGCAAGATTTGTGGGGATTTGAGATGGAGAAGCAAGAAGAAGAAGAGAAAACCAAGGGAAACCCTAGACTCTTCTCTTGTGCTGGAAAATGATAAATGAAGTGAATGGCTAATGGCTTCTCTTGTTAGCTAAAGAGTTGGGTTGGATTGGGTCCCACAACTAATGAAACTAAATGGGCTGATATCATCTCTCTCGGGTCCTCGGATAAATTCGACGAAGAAGGAAGAAATGTTCGTCGAAATATCTAGTTTCCAAAAAGTGTATGTTTCACGGTTTACGAGAATATCAAGTTTTGGGTACAGATTTTGTGTGCAATGACTGTTTTGCCCTCAAGGCAATGAAAATCGGGTTTCGGGGCCTCGAATGGACACGGGATCAACATGAAAGTTGTAAGAATCCACAAGATGAATGCAACGGGCCAAAAACACAATTCACAACCAATCGGGAAAATCTCGCAAGAAAACGCAAAGCCGAAAAGGGAAACCCCCAAAGGGCCCCACAAGCTACCAATCACTCTAAAAAGCCCAAAACTAGAAACAAGGTTATTCCAAACCCAACTAGATCAAAAACACTAATCAAGCTTAGCACTAACACGCAACTTAATTAGCACTAATCGGGTTCACTCGGGTCGGGGTCTTACAGAGGTGGTGAGGGATTTGACTATGGCATCGGAAGAAGAACCAAGGGGTTCTGGAGTGATCCTATAATCGGTGTCTGATATGATTTCTGTCACTTTCTGTTTTTTTTACCCGTGTTGTCGTTTGCTAACATGTTGTTTGTTTTCATGTTAGCTGACTTGCCACAGGATTCCAATGACTTTGAGCCATCCATGGATGTAACTTTTAATGATGCTTCGAATGAGGCTGTGGAGGCAGAAAGTGTTCCGCCTGTCGCTAAAGAAGGTAATTGTAGTAATGATCTTGATTTTTTAATTTTTTTAAAAGTCCATACTCATACCCTTTTATCTTTCATTGGCAGGTTGTGAAGCGATGGGAGAAGCTCCTTTACCTTTTTCAGAACCATAGCAAGGGGCGCTAAAGATTGGTCAAGAAATGGGGGCTTCTTCAGCCAGTCCTGGCACGGTTGAGGTGGGACCTTGTATTGAGACTCTGTCTTCAGTGTCTCTGATAGGAAAGAGTTTATTGATTACTCTTCCTACGAGGCATGACATGGATAGTCGGCCGATGGAGCTCGCCTTCATCTAGGCCATCTCGCCAGTTGAGAAGAAGGCAATGAAGAATGTTTTAGGCTCATGGGTAGAGACCATCTCCTCTGGCCATTTAGATGCAGCCTTCAGCATGATGAAGTATGTGTAGGAGATGCTCTCTGGGAGAGAAAATTCCGGTCTGGATGTTACAGGTGCCAAGGCTTTTGTTGATGATATCATTGCACTGGACAGCAAGTGGACTGAGATCGAGAATCTTACGGCTGATGATTTCTTTGGGGAAATGTTTATGAAACCCTCAACCTGAAATAAATCCGCAATGGCGTGAAAGCCGGTGTTTTGATTTTGGGTGTAAAAGCCGAATTTTGCTTTTTAGCGTAAAAGCGAGATTTTTTATTTTTGGCGTAAAAGCCAAATTTTGATGGCATGGAAGCCGAAACTTTGGTTTTTGACGTGAAGGCCCGATTTTGGTTTGTTGGCGTGAAACCCAGGTTTTTTATTTTTGATTTTTTGCTGTGAAATGTTGATTTTGGTTTGTTGGCGTAAAAGCCGTTTTTTTTTCTTTTTTGGTCTTCAAAAAAGAAAGTATCGACTAAGCATTGCCTGTCACGTCGCCGAACCAGAACCTCGGGGGCGCAAATGGGATTAAGGATAAATATATTTTTCTTCGAAGATCCGCGTGTGTGAAGACAACACATTTCAATACAGTCTGAATATTTTGCGAAAGCTTTCGTGTCGTTGCAACCTAGAGTCCGTGGCCATCGGATTCCATGTCGCACTCAATCGTTAGCATATAGCTATTATATCAAAAATCATATCAGACTGGAATAAGCCATTACAACCAAGTACAGAGCTGACAGTAACAAGATATTATATTCCCATACATGTTCAAGTTACAATTATCAATGTGCATTAATTAAGAATCCCAAAAAAGGGCTAATAAAAACCATACAATAACAAGTTAATAACCACTACCCATATTTGACGCAACTCCGATGTCATGCTCAATGTCTACATGACATAGCCGACAAAACAACCTGCAACTAATGGCTCCACAGCCAACAAAAGCACTCAACTTGGGACGAAGAAGTTTGGACCTGAGTACCAAAAATAGTGGGTCAGACACGACGGTCTAGCAGGTGGGTGGAAAGATAATAAATGTATTGAAAAATAAAACATGTGACAATTCATATTATTTGATCAAAGGCTACATATAATCAAAACGGGTGGAAAATCATGGATCTTTGAGAAAACATGTATTCAATTAAAGCATGAGTAAAACATGGAGATCTAACAAAACATATGTTCATTTACATCATCTATAAAAGCATAGATATTTGACAATCGGGCGTTCCTTTAAAACATGTGTAAACATCGAGATCTGGCAAAATAAGTGTTCATTTAAAACATATGTAAAAGTATGGATATTTGAAAAATCGGGTATTCATTTAAAGCATATAAGTGTACCAAGGAACGAAAAACAATATAACAATAACTGAATTTACCTTGGAAAACATTAAAACATGTTTAAACAATAACTTTCATAAAGAATGAATCATTTATTGGAAAACAAATAAACAATATAAAACATGTAAGGTGTCCAAGGAATCGAGAACTAGCAAGATGGCAACCACACGAAGCTAAGTCCTCTATCACCGAAGTGACAAGAGCATATTGGGGCGTTGATCTCAGTCACACAAGGTGAGGAGATTCAACGAAATATACATATACATATAATAATAACACGGGATGGGGCCACGTTGGTAAGCCGGGCATTGGGAACCACAGTAGCGAGCCGGGTATCGGGAACCACGGGAGCGAGCCGGGTATTGGGACGGGACCACAGTAATAAACGGGCATCGAGATCCAAACTGCAGCTGGCGAGACAAGTGGGGGATCTCCAAGTCAGTGGATCAGACTAACAAGGTTATCCAAGCTTAGTGGTGCCGACTCATAGGTCAAATATCAGAAATCAAGACATGTGTAAATTAATCAAGTACAAGAAAATAAACGGGCGGGATGGGGTGCTCAAAGGGACAACTATCAATATGTCGGGCAATATATTTCAGGGCTAGCAATTATTACAAATACACTTTCAATACTTTCGGGAATGATAAGTCATGAAGTATAAATTCGGGAACAATGGAATACTATAGAACTTTTGAAATCTCAGGACAAGTATCGGGATTAAAGACTAGTTCAAGGTGGATAGGGATCCTGTATGTCGATATTAATAAAGACTTGGTACTCTTTGAGTTTGGAGACATTTCGGGGTCCTTATACACTCTGGGGTTTTCGAAACTTTAAATGAGTCTTTGTGATATGGTTTCTTTCTTGAACGGGCTCCAAACATATCTCCAAGTGAACAATCCTCATCATTCTCTAAAAGGGTGCACAAATGATTGGGATGGAAATCCTCTTCATTTCTCTTCATTTTGACATTTCTGGGCGATTTTGGTCAGCTGGCGGTTAGCCGCCGCTGGGTTCGGCGGCTAGCTGCTATTTGACGGCACAGCTGACCGCGGTTGGGCTGCAAATTGTAACTTACTGGAAAAGTAACCGCCATGGTGCGGTTAGATGGCGGTTAGCCGTCGCTGGCTAACCGCAGGGCTGACCGCTGGCTCAGGGGAGAAAGATGTTCTCTGGAAAAGTGACCGCGAAGGTTCGGTCACTAGGCGGCTAGCCGACAGGTGACCGCTGGTTGATCGCCAGGTGCGGGAAAAAGCCCCATTGTGTTCAGATTTGAGCCCTTTCTCCCTTAAACCATTCCTCACATAACTACTCCTACATTCCTATAATAAAATGAGTCCAAGACTCCTCCAATTCATCATTAAAATTTCCACAAACACCTCCATTTTCTTCACATTCAACCACCAAAGAGAGAGAGAGAAACCACAATCCATAAGATTCATCTACACTGGATAACATAATAGATAAATTCATCAAGATGTATAATAGAGAAATCAACTCATCAATATGCATTTCAAAAGTGATAAAATCAAGACAAGAAAGACTATGACAACATATGTAAGAATCATTAAGAACCATTAATGCCAAAAACAAGAAATTTCCAAGAAACTGTAAGTCCATGGGGATCCGAACCTTAGAGGGGGGGGGTGAATAGGGTGAGCTCCAATTATGACCAATTTTAAACAATTTTAACTTCTTTAAAACAAACTAGTCACATGTGATGATTAATCATACAAGATGCGGAAGCTAACAAAAGAATCACCACAAAGCAATCACCATCACACAAGGATTTATAGTGGTTCGGCCTCAATGCCTACATCCACTACCGGCTTGTGATCCAACACCCCACCGGATTTTCACTATTTATGCTTTTCAATAGGCTAAGCAATAACCTTTACAATATGCTTTTCAAGGCTAAGCAATAACCTTTACAATGATGTTTTTCAAGGCTTAACATCAACCTATACACTATGCTTTTATAGGCTAAGCAATAACCTCTTCAACCACAAGGTTGGTTATCTCGCTAAGTTAGTGTCTATAATACACTTGATGGAGATTCAATTAAGCTCCTCATTACAATGCCTCTTAAATAGGCGGATATGGAAGTGAAAAATTAATACACACACACACTATGAATGCAAAGATGAAAGTATATGATGTGTGTGTGTGATGTCCTCAATCATTTTGAAAATGAAAGCTCATAAATGTATGCCTAAGGCTTTTGAAAGTTTTAGCTCAAAAACATTTATGATTGAGGAAGGAATGCAAGTCACATGTTAAAAGTAACAACTTGTTAATGATGTCAAAGATACACAAGTTGTATGAAATGAATTAGCTCTAAACATGTGATGCATAGGAATGTCAATCAAATCAACAATGTAGCTCATAAATCATAGAAATAGATTTGATTGAAATTAGGGGACAAATCATATGTAATTATAAATACAACTTGAATATGATATACCTATCAAAGTAAGGCAAGTTGTGAAACTTTAAAACAATAATACACATATGATTTGTAAAGATGTTGAATCCACAACATAAGATACATTTGAAAGAGATTTTCTTATGATGGAAAACAACAACCAAAGATTCAACAAAGTATATGAATCATGTTACATATTTCATTAACATGATCTACTTAGATTTACCAAAGATAAAGTACTACTTTGATTGAATCAATGGTGATGCATCCAAAACAATAGATCTATTCAAAATATAAGACATGCTAAGGATACAACACATCATAGGTTAACATGTTACTAAAGATTTACCAATGATAAAACAAAACATGAAAACATATGATTTGTAAAGAAGTTGAGTCCAAAACATAAGATAGTTTTGAAAGTGATTTTCTTATGATGGAAAACAACAACCAAAGATTCAACCAAGTATAGGAATCATGTTACATATAATTTCAAAGGTTCTTTCATTAACATGATCTACTTAGATTTACCAATTCAAGTACTACTTGGATTGAATCAAATGGTGTTGTATCCAAAACAATAAATCAACTCAAAACATAAAACATGTTAAGGACACAACACAAACATAGTTTATCATGCTAGAAATGATTTACCAAAAATAAAACAAAGCATGAAAACATATGATTAAGGAAAGTAAAGCCTACTTGGTGATTTAACTTCATTAATCCAAGCTTTAGCTTTCCTAATGCTCCCCTTCATCCCTTAGTTCATTTCCCTTGTATATGCCTCAAAACCTCTCAAGGAGGGGCTTAAAATTCCCAACATTTGGCAAAGGAAAGAACTCATATATATAGCAAAAAGTGCCCAACGGCTAGTCCTCGGTCGACCGGCAAACAGGTCTCGGTCGACCGGGATCACACAACGGTCGGATTTCTGACCGTTGGTGCGCCAGGCCATTTTTGCCTTGCAGTGTTCCCGGTCGACCGGGACCTCTGCGCCGGTCGACCGGCGACACTACAGGGACCAAAAAATCCAACTTTTGCAAATTCAAAGTTTTTCTTTGTGGATCTTTTTGGGCCACTAAATCAAGCTTAAAAACATGTTTTAAATCATTCTAAGGGTTTTAAAACATAAAACATAAAAAGCCAAAAAAGATTTGAAACTTTAAAACCAAAGGCTTGCTTGATTTCTAAAAACAAATGCATCCAAGATTGAAAACAAATCATGCATAAAATGATACTTTTACAACTCTTAAAAACCATGCATGAATAAAACAAGATTTCAAGTTTAACTAAAACAATGCAAGTGTGTGAATCAAATGATGCTTGAATGACAATGCATCCATCAAATTGCAATCTATAAAATTCCTAACAGAAACATGTAAGTGTTCCAAACTTATCCATTCATCCACTTGCCTTGGGTCTTCTAATCAAGAAATCAAGCCTAAACACTCTTCCAAATCCAAGCTCCAAAGCTACAAGTAAAACCCCCAAAACAAACCCTAAAATGAGTCAAACAATGAAATAGAAGGAAATAACTTTCAATAATGGAGATGGAGCTTCTCTAGGGTCACAAGAATACATATCTAGGAGATGGAGATGATCACTTACTTGTAAGGTCTTCTAATGGCAAGAGTTAGCTCAATGAAATTCTTGGAATGGGAGGTTTTCTTTCAAAATGACATCAATGGGTAGCCTTTAAGATGAGGAAGAGAATGATGAAGTCCATTATGATGTTGGTGCATGTTTGGTGGGAGATTGAGATGACAAGAGCAAGAAGAAGAAGGAAAAAGGGGAAAAGAAACCCTAGGCTGAAGTTGTGTTGGAAAATGGAGAAGAGAAGATGGGTTCTCCTCTTATAAGTAATTGGAGTTGGGTCCCACCACTTAAGAAACTTGTTGGGCTGAAATCATGTCTTTCGGGACTTCGAATGAATTCGACAAAGAAGGAAGAAATGATCACCGAAATATCTCGTTTCCAAAAAGTATATGTTTCACGGGTTTCGTGGATATCGATAATTGTGTCCAGGTTTGGTGTAAAATGACTGTTTTGCCCTCAAGGCTAGGAAATAGGGTTTCGGGGTCTCGAACGGGAACGGGATCAACATGAAAGTTGTCAGGATTAACGGGATAAGTCAAATGGAGCCAAAATGGGAATTTTTTGGAATCACGAAGAACCTCTCTAAGATGATCACGCAAAACAAGTAGGACCCTACGGTCACTGTCTAGGTTCACTGGCTCTTAAAACTCCCCAAAACTAGTGAAAAAAACCATTCTAGCTCACAAATTCGACTAAACAAACACCAATCTAATTTAGAGAAACTAATCCACAAATAAAACAATGCTCATCCAGGAAATTAAGGGTCGGATTCTCACATCCCCCCCCTTAAAACATTTAGTCCTCCAAATGAACTATACAAGCCCAAAAACTAGTGGGGACATTAATCCCACACTTCGAAAACAAAACCTCAAACAACTGCTTCAATCAGTCCTCTCGGAAGCATCTGGACTCGCTGGGTCATCCTCGTTGTAGAACTCTTCGGTCAACTATCAACAGTTGTCAGACATTCCATCACTGGCTCTAATCTGTTACTGTCTTGCCATCCTGACTGCTCAAGAAATTTATCATCTCTGACCCCTTATAACTTCCACCAAGTCTCTCGCTTCTAGCCACCCTGATACAGAAAATTCTTGGAACAATTCTGTCGACTTCATCAAAACTATCGAAGCTAGGGTCTCATATATAACGCACAATCTTCAATGTGAACTCTTGCTAGCTGTAACTCTTTCTGTTCGTTGCTCTTGACCCACTGCACAACAGTCGGTCTCTAGCAATATCATTCTTGCCCATCACTATGCTCAATAGTTATATCTTTAAAAGTGATGAATATCCTTTTATGATGCTTGATGGAATTTTGTGTTTGTCACATCCTTGCTTTTAATCATGTTGTCATATTCAATTGGTTTCATTTGGTATAATTTTCCATTGATTTCATATCCAATTGATGTCTTATCTTGTGTATGTGATAGACCTTGTGTACATTGGATTGAACTTGATAGTTATATGTTTTCATTCCATGTCACACTCCATTAGCATCATAATTTTCATGTTTGCCACCTCTCTTGCTCATATAGGTATATCTCATGACCACCATGCTTATGTATTCATAATCTTGGTTGGTTATTAGTTGAGGTTGGCTTCATGTTTGAATTTCATTTCACTCATTCTTGCACATTAATAGTCATATTTATTGATTGAATGAAATGATTTCAAAACTTTCATAGCATATGATTTTCATAGTTAAATTATTTGATGCTATGTTTAGTAAACCCCATTTCATCATGGATAGCTCTAATTTGGATTTTTCCTAATAGTTATATTTTTAAATCCATTTTAGAGTGATTGTTTTAATAGACTTATCCTTAAATCTCAATTGGTATTATTTGGTTTTCCAATTGATATCCATGATTGCTTTTCTCTTTGATCTTGCTCTCTTTTGGTAATTTGATCAAATTGTGCTTTATAGTTAAACGAATCTAATCCTTCTTTTGAAGTTGACCCTCAATTGGTAAAACCATCTTCTTCTTGAACCGAATAGTTATATCTTTGTCAAAGGTTTGACAAAAGGAGAGAATGGATTGAGGGGGAGTGTAAATCTTCATAGGAAGTATTAGTTTTGATCAAATCCACCCTTGGATTGCCTTTGAACCCTTAGAGATAACTTCCACGCATGATAACCTGTTATGTATTTCATTTTCGATTTCTTTTGTTAACAGGTTCTACTAAAGGTATTTTCCTTGTTTCATGTGTGTAAGTACTTTTGCAATTTAATGTCAAAGGGGGAGAGAGCATTCAAGTTCTCTAAAGGGTGAAGAGAATGTCCAAGCTTCCTAAGGGGAGAGTTGTGTATGATCTTCTACAGGGGGAGAGAATGCATATCTTGCCAAAGGGAGAGAGAGGCATGGTCAAAGGGGGAGAGCAAATAGAAGAAAGAAAGCTTGGGAGCTAAAGAAGATGCTTGGCTAGAGAAGGAAAGAAGAAGAGAAAGCTTGAAGAATGATCAAGCACCAAGCATCAAGAAGATTGAAGAAAAGAGCCCAAGAGCCCAAGCTAAGAGGAGGAGCATCCAAGAAGATTTCAAGACTTGTCCAGCTTAGGGGGAGCTGAAGACTTGGTGTGTTAATTCAATGATAAGTAAGTTGCCATCAAATTGCAAAGAGGGAGATTGTTAGGAATTTTGTATATTGCAATTTGATGGATGCATTAACATTCAAGCATCATTTGATTTACACACTTATGCATTGATTTAGATAAACTTGAAATCGTGATTTTTACATGCATTGCTTTTAAGATTTGTAATAGTAATGTTTTGGTTTTTAAACTTGGATGCAATTAATTTGAAAAGAATTTTTAGAAATCAAGCAAGCCATTGGTTTTAAAGTCTCGAATCATTTTAGGCTTTTTGTGTTTTATGTTTTTAAACATCTTAATTTGATTTAAAACATGTTATTCAAGCTTGATTTAATGGCCCAAAAAGTTCCCTCAAGAAAAACTTTGAAATGTGAGATTTTTGGGAATTTTGGTCCCAGGTGGTCGACCTGCTGTGTGGCCGGTCGATCGGCCCAGGGGACCCGGTCGACCGGCCACACTGTGCAGGTCGACTGGGGCAAAGAGCCGTTGGCTCTTCCAACAGTCATTTTTATGACCGTTTATAGCCAGGTCGACCGGGCACTCGCAGGAACCCACTTTTTGGGTATAAATTGAAGTTCATTCCTTTTAAAAAGTTAGAGATTTTGAAGACTCTTTTGAGGAGCTTTGAGACAAAGAAAAGGGGATGAACTAAGAGAGACCAAAGAGTCATTTGGAGAGCTAAAGCTTGGATTAATGAAGTTAAATCTCTAAGTAAGCTCTACCTCTCTTAATTATAGGTTATATGCTTTGTTCTAATTATTGGTAAATGATTTTAGCATGATAACTATGATGTGTTGAATCCATTCTTCTCTTAATCTTTGATCTAATTAAGATTGGATTCCTCACTTTGTTTTCAATCCAAGTTGTTTTAAAAAACTTTCTTAATCATGCTTAGACAAAATCTTTGTTTTTCTTTCATAGCATGAGTCTTTTACTTGGTTGAAACATTGTTTGTTGTTTTCATTCATTTGAACTTTAGTTAAACTTGTTTAGTTTTGAAAACAACATTGCATATGCATCACATGTTCTAAGTTAGTCATTTTCATACAACTTGTGAATCTTTGATTTTCATATCATTAACAAGTTGACATTCATACATGTGATTTGCATTAAACTTCAATCAAGTCTTTTATGAGCCTTAAACTTTGAATTGCTTTAAGCAATATATTAATTGAGCTTTGTTTTTAAACTTGATTGAAGTTATCACACACACACATCATGAGCATACATCTTTGCATTCATTTAGTGTTTGTGTGAGTTTGTTTTAAACTTTCATATTAGCCTATTTAAGAGGCAATTTCATTGAGCTTAAATTGTATCTCTTAGAGTGATCTTTTGTGAAGACACCTTCTTAGAGAAATCCATATTTTGTAAAGGTTATTGCTTAGCCTAAGAAAAGCATTGTGTAAAGGTTATTGCTTAGCTTAGAAAAGCATCTTGTAAAGGTTGTTGTTGAGCCTAGAAAAACAACATTGTAAAGGTTATTGCTTAGCCTAGTAAAAAGCATAATTAGTGGAAATCCGGTGGGGTGATTGGATCACAAGCCGGTAGTGGACGTAGGCATTGAGGCCGAACCACTATAAACCTTTGTGTGATGGTGCTTGCTTTGTGGTGATCGTTTTTGTAAGCTTCCGAATTTATTTGCTTAATCACCACTTGTGACTAGTTTAAATTAAAGAAGTTAAAATTGGTTATAATTGGTCATAATTGAAGCTCACTCTATTCACCCCCCCTCTAGGGTTCGGATCCCCGGACTTTCATTTTCTTGGAGGCATATTGCTGTAAAACAAAGAGTTAGTACACAATAATCATGGTACAAGGGTTTCTAAGGTCCTATACCAACGAATCTATCGAACTCACGAATCCTCGCCACGTTCCTAAGACCTTTCTAGTTTCTTTTAAGTGCCTGAAACATGTCCCGCTCTGATACCAGTCCTGTCGCGACCCCAGAACGGATCCCGGGCCCGCGACGATTGTTGTTGTACATTGGAGATATACTTTCGCACAGGTTCCCGCGGTGAGGATTCCCAAAGACACGCGGAATCTGACTCACACGATCAAGTATGCGGAAGCGTGTAGCAAAACACATCAAGATGAGCACCAATAAAATATTTAAGTGCGATGATAAATAGTAACAAAACATAGTATCAAAGGAAGAAGTTAAAATGGCATTCCCATCATAGTTCAAGTTATAAGACTGACACGAAAGTAAGTTAACTCTTTGTTACAACCCATAAGAGGCCAACAGAGGCCAGTACACTTCTCAAAAATAATGAAAGGGAACCCCAAAACAAAGTGATGACGAGACTCAAGAACCCGCCTGACGTCTAGATGACATCGTCAGGCTGCCACTCTCTCACAGGGGTTGGCTCACAAGCCTCCTCCTGACGCTCATCCTCAAAGGCAACGTCTCCTGCACCTGGGCACCAACAAACAAGGGTCAAACACAACGGTTTGACAGGTAATCAATTTAGGCATGAGTACAAAATAGAAAAGGTTTAAGAAATCATATAAAGACCTTTTAATGAACTATAAGCAGTTACAAGACTAGGGTGCATTTAAAAATACGAGCAAAGATAACATGCATACTTATAATATCATGAATAGTTATGTTCCACAAGAGTCCATCCTTTCTCTATCATTTATATAATGAAAAGAGCAAGCACGCACGACAAGCACGATATACATAATATAATCACGACACGATTTTCCATAAATACGGGAATTCCGGCCGCGGAACCGGACACGCACGATGTGTAATAAATACACGACCAGTCTGCAGACAGTCCACATGTTTAAGGACCCCCAGACAGTGGATCAAACTGAAAGGGCAGTCCAAGCTCAGTGGTGTTTACTTAATTCATGAATGCACAAAACATGTGAAACACTATCAAACATGTCGAGATAAAAAGGGGGAAATCACTTATCAAAATACGATGAACACGACTAGCAAAGGCATAATTAATATGCATAACACGCTTAGGAAGTGATCCCCTTTTTCTTGAAACAATTCTTCAAAACAAGCTTATACTTGAAATCCAAAACTAGTACACGATGGTACTTATCGTACCAAAACGGAATTCAATTACGAAATATGACAAGCATGTGTTAAGGCTGCTAATTGACCTTTGTGTAATTGGGACCCCAAATGTCGGAATATACAAGAATTGGTGTCCCCGAAGTTGGGTTGCATTTCGAAGTTCCATTTACACAATGTCAAGTCAAAACCCTTAACATAGTCTAGTTTTTCAACATTCAAGAAAATACATAAATGAAATAATTCCCCTTCTTGAATCTGGCAGGTTCGTTCGAGCGGACTTTATAAGGTGATGACACTTCGCTCGAACGAGACAGTTCGCTCGAGCGGATAATAAGTGCGCTCGAACGGACAACTCTCTGTCTGCACTCGGACCAAACAAAGGCTTGGTCGCTCGAGCGGACAAGCTTCTGCCTGTGCTCGCTGAGTGCAGAAAATGCCTTTCTATTGTACATTTTCCCTTACATTTTTCTCCTCTTTCTCATCCATAAATCACACATGATCCCTTGAGCCTTCATGCTCACCAAGGGTTCATTTCCACCATTTCACACATCCAATCCAATAAAAACGTAACCATGAAGCTGTAAGTCCTGGGGATCCGAACCCTAGAGGGGGGGGGTGAATAGGGTGAGCTTCAATTATGACCAATTTTAATCAATTTTAACTTCTTTAAATTAAACTAGTCATAAGTGGTGATTACAAATAAAATGCGGAAGCTTAATAACAACAATCACCACAAAGCAAGCACCATCACACAAGGATTTATAGTGGTTCGGCCTCAATGCCTACATCCACTACCGGCTTGTGATCCAACACCCCACCGGATTTCCACTATCTATGCTTTTCAATAGGCTAAGCAATAACCTTTACAATATGCTTTCCAAGGCTAAGCAATAACCTTACATTGATGTTTTTCAAGGCTTAACATCAACCTATACATTATGCTTTTATAGGCTAAGCAATAACCTCTTCAACCATAAGGTTGGTTATCTCACTAAGTTAGTGTCTATAATACACTTGATGGAGATTCAATTTAGCTCATTACAATGCCTCTTAAATAGGCGGATATGGAAGTGAAAAACTAACTCACACAAACACTTAATGAATGCAAAGATGTATGCTCATGATGTGTGTGTGTGATGTCCTCAATCATTTTGAAAATGAGAGCTCATAAATGTATGCCTAAGGCTTTTGAAAGTTTAAGTTCATAAAAACATTTATGATTGAGGAAAGAATGCAAGTCACATGTTAAAAGTAACAACTTGTTAATGATGTCAAAGATACACAAGTTGTATGAAATGAATTAGCTCTAAACATGTGATGCATAGGGATGCCAATCAAATCAACAATGTAGCTCATAAAACATAAAAATAGATTTGATTGAAAATAGGGGACAAATCATATGTAATTATAAATACAACTTGAAAAAGATATACCTATCAAAGTAAGGCAAGTTGTGAAACTTTAAAACAATAATACACATATGATTTGTAAAGATGTTGAATCCACAACATAAGATATATTTTGAATGAGATTTTCTTATGATGAAAAACAACACCCAAAGATTCAACCAAGTATATGGATCATGTTACATATGATTTCAAAGATTTTTCCATTAACATGATCTACTTAGATTTACCAAATAAAGTACTACTTGGATTGAATCAAATGGTGATGCATCCAAAACAATAGATCAATTCAAAATATAAACCATGCTAAGGATACAACACATCATAGGTTAACATGCTACTAAATATTTATCAAAGATAAAACAAAACATGAAAATATATGATTTGTAAAGAAGTTGAATCCAAAACATAAGATAGTTTTGAAAGTGATTTTCTTATGATGGAAAACAACAACCAAAGATTCAATCAAGTATATGAATCATGTTACATCTAATTTCAAAGATGTTTCCATTGACATGATCTACTTAGATTTACCAAAGATTAAGTACTACTTAGATTGAATCAATGGTGATGTATCCAAAACAATAAATCAATTCAAAACATAAAACATGTTAAGGATACAACACAAACATAGTTTATCATGCTACAAATGATTTACCAAAAATAAAACAAAGCATGAAAACATATGATTAAGGAAAGTAAAGCCTACTTGGTGATTTAACTTCATTAATCCAAGCTTTAGCTTTCCTAATGCTCCCCTTCATCCCTTGGTTCTTTTTCCTTGAATATGCCTCAAAACCTCTCAAGGAGGGGCTTAAAATTCCCAACTTTTGGCAAAGGAAAGAACTCATATTTATAGCAAAAAGTGCCCAACGGCTAGTCCTCGGTCGACCTGCAAAGAAGTCTCGGTCGACCGACAACACACAACGGTCATATTTCTGACCGTTGGAGGCGCCAGGGCATTTTCTGCCTGCAGTGTTCCCGGTCGACCGGGACCTCTGCGCCGGTCGACCGGCGACACTGCGGGGACCAAAAAATCCAACTTTTGCAAATTCAAAGTTTTTCTTTGTGGAATTATTTGGGCCATATAATCAAGCTTAAAAACATGTTTTAAATCATTCTAAGGGTTTTAAAACATGGAACATAAAAAGCCTAAAACATTTTGAAAGATTTAAAACTCATAGGCTAGCTTGATTTTCTAAAACTCTTTTCAAATCAAATGCATCCAAGTTTAAAAACAAATCATGCATAAATTGAAACTTTTACAAGTCTTAAAAACAATGCATGAATAAAACAAGATTTCAAGTTTATTTAAAACAATGCATATGTGTGTAAATCAAATGATGCTAGAATGATAATGCATCCATCAAATTCCAATCTACAAAATCCCTAACAATCTCCCCCTTTGCAATTTGATGGCAACACACTCACCACTGAATTTACACACTAAGTCTTCAGCTCCCCTCAGCTGGACAAGGCTTGAAATCTTCTTGGATGCTTCTCTTAGCTTGGGCTCTTTTCTTTTCTTCATTCTTCATGATGCTTGGAGCTTGATCATTCTTCAATCTTCCTTTCTTTAGCCAAGCATCTCCTTTAGCTTCCAAGCTTTCTTTCTTCTATTTGCTCTCCCCCTTCGACCATGCCTCTTTCTCCCTTTGGCAAGGTATGTATTCTCTCCCCTTGTAGAAGATCATACAAAACCTCCCCTTAGGAAGCTTGGAACTTCTCTTCACCCTTTGAGAACTTGAATACTTTCTCCCCCTTTGCCATTAAATTGCAAAGGTACCTACACACATGAGACAAGGAAAAGACCTTTAGTAGCACCTGTTAACAAAAGAAATCGAAAGTGAATTACATAACAGGCTATCATGTATGGAAAAAGACTCTAAGGGTTCAAAGGCAATCCAAGGGTCAATTTGATCAAAACTAATACTTCCTATGAAGGTTTACACTCCCCCTCAATCCATTCTCTTCTTTTGTCAACATATTGACAAAGATTTAACTATTAGATGCAAGAAGAAGATGGTTTAACCAATGAGGGTCAACTTCAAGGAAATGATTAGATTCATTTAACTATTAAGCTCAATATGATCAAATTGCCAAAAGAGAGCTAGGTCAATGAGAAAAGCAATCATGGATATCAATTGGAAAAAATAAAGAATACCAATTGAGATTTAAGGATATGACTATTAAATCAATCACTCTAAAATGGATTTAAAAGTATAACTATTAGGAAAAATCCAAATTAGAGCTATCCATGAAGCAATGGGGTTTATTAATCATAGCATCAAATAATCTAACTATGGAAAGCATATGCTATGAAGGTTTTGAAAATCATTTCATTCAATCAATAAATATGACTTATTAAAGTGCAAGTTGAGTGAAATGAAATTCAAACATGAAGCCTACCTCAACAATTAACCAACCAATATTATGAACACATAAACATGGTGGTCATGAGATATACCTATATGAGCAAAAGAGGTGGCAACATGAACATTATGATGCTAATGGTGTGTGTCATGGAACAAACATATTACTTATCAAGTTCAATCCAATGCACACAAGGTTTATCACATTCACAAGTAATCAAATCAATCAAAAATTATACTAATTGAAACCAATTGAATTTGATAACATGATAAAGAGCAAGAATGTGGCAAACATAAAATTCCATCAAGCACCATAAATGAATATTCATCACTAATAAAGATATAACTATTGAGCATAGTGATGAACAAGGTAAATTGCAATGCAAAAAGATATAACTTTGAAATGCATGCAATTTCCAAAGTGTCAAAATCATATGAATTCAACATCTAAGACATCCATCAAACATATAGAAATATGAGGAATAGATTTCAAAGAGTTTCATATGATCAAGAACACTACTATGAAGTTGAAACATGTATAAGGATAATATCACTTAGAGAAAATACATGAATCAACATCATAACCATCCAAAAGGAATATGACTAGTAAGCATAGAGGATGGATTTTAGTTCTAGTATGGTTTCTACAAATGTAATAAATAACACAACCATACAAAGAACCATTTGACATTTGCATAGAGAGGATTAATCAACACTCAAGATCTAACTTATACCAATCATCAAAAAGAGTATAACTATTTAAGCACAAGAAGGTATGAAGTAAAAGGATCAATCTATAATGTAACATCTCCACTCTTAGCAAATGTACTAATGTTTACAATGCAATGGAAAAGGATATGAGGTTTAAACCAAATGAACTTAGCACATTAAATCACATATGTACTTAAAAAGCTCAAATACAAGATTTTACTATGAAGCACATGAACAATCATCAATTTGCATTAATAAAAAATATACCAAGTTAGGCACAAACATGCAAATAAATGAAACCAAATCCAACCATGCAGTGTAAGACATCAAAATCAATTTGCATAAAGAATGTAACTCAATGAGCAAAGATGCAAATTGTTTGTAAACATTATTTCCTTTCAAATGAAAAAATTATATTTAAGCACAAGGAAATAAATTCAAGGAAAATGCTTCTAAAAATACAACCAATAAAGCTTAGAACATTTTCCAAGGTTTCTCAAATCACTTCAATATTTGAAATTCCAATAAAGAATCATTTAGAATTAAGAGCAAGTGAATTTTAAAAACAAGAAGTGTACTATTGTAAATTTTCAAATTGTAAAACAATAGACACTCACAAATTTTCCATACCAATAGATATTACTTGAAAATCAATGGAAAACTTAAATAGATTCAAATCATTTGATTTACAAAAAGGATCTAACTATGACAAACATCAAATGATTTTCCAACATCAATTGATCATGAAAAAACTAGCTATGAAAGCATTTGTAATCACAATCAATTGATCATGAATAGATATGCACTACAAGAGACATAACTATATGAGTAAAATGAAAATCCATCATGAAAGTATTGTACTCAAATGATTTTGAAAACCAATATATATAACTTAAAAGTTCATGAAGACAAAATCAAATGATCACAAAGAAACATTGCATTTTAAAAGATGTGACTATAAAGAAACAAAATGCAAATGTAACATGACCAACAAATAGATATAACTAAAAAGAATAGGTTGGTCTAGTGAGGATCAAGGCCTTAAGGTTAGTCTAAAAGTGTACCAATGAAGATTCACCTAAGGTCTTGAAAAAGGTTGTCCTTGAGAGATCACTTGAGGAATCAGCAACTCTTGAAGATATAACTTGAAAAAGTCTTAGAGTGGTGCAAAGAGGCTAGGGGAAAATCTCAATTCAAACATAGTGGAAATCTTTACAAAGATATGCAATAAAACACAACACTAGGGTTCTAATCTAGCAAGGATCAACTCCGGGTAGTTCAGCCCTAAAATGGAGTAACCCGCTCTGATACCACTTGTAAGTCCTGGGGATCCGAACCCTAGAGGGGGGGTGAATAGGGTGAGCTTCAATTATGACCAATTTTAATCAATTTTAACTTCTTTAAATTAAACTAGTCACAAGTGGTGATTACAAATAAAATGCGGAAGCTTAATAACAACAATCACCACAAAGCAAGCACCATCACACAAGGATTTATAGTGGTTCGGCCTCAATGCCTACATCCACTACCGGCTTGTGATCCAACACCCCACCGGATTTCCACTATCTATGCTTTTCAATAGGCTAAGCAATAACCTTTACAATATGCTTTCCAAGGCTAAGCAATAACCTTACATTGATGTTTTTCAAGGCTTAACATCAACCTATACATTATGCTTTTATAGGCTAAGCAATAACCTCTTCAACCATAAGGTTGGTTATCTCACTAAGTTAGTGTCTATAATACACTTGATGGAGATTCAATTTAGCTCATTACAATGCCTCTTAAATAGGCGGATATGGAAGTGAAAAACTAACTCACACAAACACTTAATGAATGCAAAGATGTATGCTCATGATGTGTGTGTGTGATGTCCTCAATCATTTTGAAAATGAAAGCTCATAAATGTATGCCTAAGGCTTTTGAAAGTTTAAGTTCATAAAAACATTTATGATTGAGGAAAGAATGCAAGTCACATGTTAAAAGTAACAACTTGTTAATGATGTCAAAGATACACAAGTTGTATGAAATGAATTAGCTCTAAACATGTGATGCATAGGGATGCCAATCAAATCAACAATGTAGCTCATAAAACATAAAAATAGATTTGATTGAAAATAGGGGACAAATCATATGTAATTATAAATACAACTTGAAAAAGATATACCTATCAAAGTAAGGCAAGTTGTGAAACTTTAAAACAATAATATACATATGATTTGTAAAGATGTTGAATCCACAACATAAGATATATTTTGAATGAGATTTTCTTATGATGAAAAACAACACCCAAAGATTCAACCAAGTATATGGATCATGTTACATATGATTTCAAAGATTTTTCCATTAACATGATCTACTTAGATTTACCAAATAAAGTACTACTTGGATTGAATCAAATGGTGATGCATCCAAAACAATAGATCAATTCAAAATATAAACCATGCTAAGGATACAACACATCATAGGTTAACATGCTACTAAATATTTATCAAAGATAAAACAAAACATGAAAATATATGATTTGTAAAGAAGTTGAATCCAAAACATAAGATAGTTTTGAAAGTGATTTTCTTATGATGGAAAACAACAACCAAAGATTCAATCAAGTATATGAATCATGTTACATCTAATTTCAAAGATGTTTCCATTGACATGATCTACTTAGATTTACCAAAGATTAAGTACTACTTAGATTGAATCAATGGTGATGTATCCAAAACAATAAATCAATTCAAAACATAAAACATGTTAAGGATACAACACAAACATAGTTTATCATGCTACAAATGATTTACCAAAAATAAAACAAAGCATGAAAACATATGATTAAGGAAAGTAAAGCCTACTTGGTGATTTAACTTCATTAATCCAAGCTTTAGCTTTCCTAATGCTCCCCTTCATCCCTTGGTTCTTTTTCCTTGAATATGCCTCAAAACCTCTCAAGGAGGGGCTTAAAATTCCCAACTTTTGGCAAAGGAAAGAACTCATATTTATAGCAAAAAGTGCCCAACGGCTAGTCCTCGGTCGACCTGCAAAGAAGTCTCGGTCGACCGACAACACACAACGGTCATATTTCTGACCGTTGGAGGCGCCAGGGCATTTTCTGCCTGCAGTGTTCCCGGTCGACCGGGACCTCTGCGCCGGTCGACCGGCGACACTGCGGGGACCAAAAAATCCAACTTTTGCAAATTCAAAGTTTTTCTTTGTGGAATTATTTGGGCCATATAATCAAGCTTAAAAACATGTTTTAAATCATTCTAAGGGTTTTAAAACATGGAACATAAAAAGCCTAAAACATTTTGAAAGATTTAAAACTCATAGGCTAGCTTGATTTTCTAAAACTCTTTTCAAATCAAATGCATCCAAGTTTAAAAACAAATCATGCATAAATTGAAACTTTTACAAGTCTTAAAAACAATGCATGAATAAAACAAGATTTCAAGTTTATTTAAAACAATGCATATGTGTGTAAATCAAATGATGCTAGAATGATAATGCATCCATCAAATTCCAATCTACAAAATCCCTAACAATCTCCCCCTTTGCAATTTGATGGCAACACACTCACCACTGAATTTACACACTAAGTCTTCAGCTCCCCTCAGCTGGACAAGGCTTGAAATCTTCTTGGATGCTTCTCTTAGCTTGGGCTCTTTTCTTTTCTTCATTCTTCATGATGCTTGGAGCTTGATCATTCTTCAATCTTCCTTTCTTTAGCCAAGCATCTCCTTTAGCTTCCAAGCTTTCTTTCTTCTATTTGCTCTCCCCCTTCGACCATGCCTCTTTCTCCCTTTGGCAAGGTATGTATTCTCTCCCCTTGTAGAAGATCATACAAAACCTCCCCTTAGGAAGCTTGGAACTTCTCTTCACCCTTTGAGAACTTGAATACTTTCTCCCCCTTTGCCATTAAATTGCAAAGGTACCTACACACATGAGACAAGGAAAAGACCTTTAGTAGCACCTGTTAACAAAAGAAATCGAAAGTGAATTACATAACAGGCTATCATGTATGGAAAAAGACTCTAAGGGTTCAAAGGCAATCCAAGGGTCAATTTGATCAAAACTAATACTTCCTATGAAGGTTTACACTCCCCCTCAATCCATTCTCTTCTTTTGTCAACATATTGACAAAGATTTAACTATTAGATGCAAGAAGAAGATGGTTTAACCAATGAGGGTCAACTTCAAGGAAATGATTAGATTCATTTAACTATTAAGCTCAATATGATCAAATTGCCAAAAGAGAGCTAGGTCAATGAGAAAAGCAATCATGGATATCAATTGGAAAAAATAAAGAATACCAATTGAGATTTAAGGATATGACTATTAAATCAATCACTCTAAAATGGATTTAAAAGTATAACTATTAGGAAAAATCCAAATTAGAGCTATCCATGAAGCAATGGGGTTTATTAATCATAGCATCAAATAATCTAACTATGGAAAGCATATGCTATGAAGGTTTTGAAAATCATTTCATTCAATCAATAAATATGACTTATTAAAGTGCAAGTTGAGTGAAATGAAATTCAAACATGAAGCCTACCTCAACAATTAACCAACCAATATTATGAACACATAAACATGGTGGTCATGAGATATACCTATATGAGCAAAAGAGGTGGCAACATGAACATTATGATGCTAATGGTGTGTGTCATGGAACAAACATATTACTTATCAAGTTCAATCCAATGCACACAAGGTTTATCACATTCACAAGTAATCAAATCAATCAAAAATTATACTAATTGAAACCAATTGAATTTGATAACATGATAAAGAGCAAGAATGTGGCAAACATAAAATTCCATCAAGCACCATAAATGAATATTCATCACTAATAAAGATATAACTATTGAGCATAGTGATGAACAAGGTAAATTGCAATGCAAAAAGATATAACTTTGAAATGCATGCAATTTCCAAAGTGTCAAAATCATATGAATTCAACATCTAAGACATCCATCAAACATATAGAAATATGAGGAATAGATTTCAAAGAGTTTCATATGATCAAGAACACTACTATGAAGTTGAAACATGTATAAGGATAATATCACTTAGAGAAAATACATGAATCAACATCATAACCATCCAAAAGGAATATGACTAGTAAGCATAGAGGATGGATTTTAGTTCTAGTATGGTTTCTACAAATGTAATAAATAACACAACCATACAAAGAACCATTTGACATTTGCATAGAGAGGATTAATCAACACTCAAGATCTAACTTATACCAATCATCAAAAAGAGTATAACTATTTAAGCACAAGAAGGTATGAAGTAAAAGGATCAATCTATAATGTAACATCTCCACTCTTAGCAAATGTACTAATGTTTACAATGCAATGGAAAAGGATATGAGGTTTAAACCAAATGAACTTAGCACATTAAATCACATATGTACTTAAAAAGCTCAAATACAAGATTTTACTATGAAGCACATGAACAATCATCAATTTGCATTAATAAAAAATATACCAAGTTAGGCACAAACATGCAAATAAATGAAACCAAATCCAACCATGCAGTGTAAGACATCAAAATCAATTTGCATAAAGAATGTAACTCAATGAGCAAAGATGCAAATTGTTTGTAAACATTATTTCCTTTCAAATGAAAAAATTATATTTAAGCACAAGGAAATAAATTCAAGGAAAATGCTTCTAAAAATACAACCAATAAAGCTTAGAACATTTTCCAAGGTTTCTCAAATCACTTCAATATTTGAAATTCCAATAAAGAATCATTTAGAATTAAGAGCAAGTGAATTTTAAAAACAAGAAGTGTACTATTGTAAATTTTCAAATTGTAAAACAATAGACACTCACAAATTTTCCATACCAATAGATATTACTTGAAAATCAATGGAAAACTTAAATAGATTCAAATCATTTGATTTACAAAAAGGATCTAACTATGACAAACATCAAATGATTTTCCAACATCAATTGATCATGAAAAAACTAGCTATGAAAGCATTTGTAATCACAATCAATTGATCATGAATAGATATGCACTACAAGAGACATAACTATATGAGTAAAATGAAAATCCATCATGAAAGTATTGTACTCAAATGATTTTGAAAACCAATATATATAACTTAAAAGTTCATGAAGACAAAATCAAATGATCACAAAGAAACATTGCATTTTAAAAGATGTGACTATAAAGAAACAAAATGCAAATGTAACATGACCAACAAATAGATATAACTAAAAAGAATAGGTTGGTCTAGTGAGGATCAAGGCCTTAAGGTTAGTCTAAAAGTGTACCAATGAAGATTCACCTAAGGTCTTGAAAAAGGTTGTCCTTGAGAGATCACTTGAGGAATCAGCAACTCTTGAAGATATAACTTGAAAAAGTCTTAGAGTGGTGCAAAGAGGCTAGGGGAAAATCTCAATTCAAACATAGTGGAAATCTTTACAAAGATATGCAATAAAACACAACACTAGGGTTCTAATCTAGCAAGGATCAACTCCGGGTAGTTCAGCCCTAAAATGGAGTAACCCGCTCTGATACCACTTGTAAGTCCTGGGGATCCGAACCCTAGAGGGGGGGTGAATAGGGTGAGCTTCAATTATGACCAATTTTAATCAATTTTAACTTCTTTAAATTAAACTAGTCACAAGTGGTGATTACAAATAAAATGCGGAAGCTTAATAACAACAATCACCACAAAGCAAGCACCATCACACAAGGATTTATAGTGGTTCGGCCTCAATGCCTACATCCACTACCGGCTTGTGATCCAACACCCCACCGGATTTCCACTATCTATGCTTTTCAATAGGCTAAGCAATAACCTTTACAATATGCTTTCCAAGGCTAAGCAATAACCTTACATTGATGTTTTTCAAGGCTTAACATCAACCTATACATTATGCTTTTATAGGCTAAGCAATAACCTCTTCAACCATAAGGTTGGTTATCTCACTAAGTTAGTGTCTATAATACACTTGATGGAGATTCAATTTAGCTCATTACAATGCCTCTTAAATAGGCGGATATGGAAGTGAAAAACTAACTCACACAAACACTTAATGAATGCAAAGATGTATGCTCATGATGTGTGTGTGTGATGTCCTCAATCATTTTGAAAATGAAAGCTCATAAATGTATGCCTAAGGCTTTTGAAAGTTTAAGTTCGTAAAAACATTTATGATTGAGGAAAGAATGCAAGTCACATGTTAAAAGTAACAACTTGTTAATGATGTCAAAGATACACAAGTTGTATGAAATGAATTAGCTCTAAACATGTGATGCATAGGGATGCCAATCAAATCAACAATGTAGCTCATAAAACATAAAAATAGATTTGATTGAAAATAGGGGACAAATCATATGTAATTATAAATACAACTTGAAAAAGATATACCTATCAAAGTAAGGCAAGTTGTGAAACTTTAAAACAATAATACACATATGATTTGTAAAGATGTTGAATCCACAACATAAGATATATTTTGAATGAGATTTTCTTATGATGAAAAACAACACCCAAAGATTCAACCAAGTATATGGATCATGTTACATATGATTTCAAAGATTTTTCCATTAACATGATCTACTTAGATTTACCAAATAAAGTACTACTTGGATTGAATCAAATGGTGATGCATCCAAAACAATAGATCAATTCAAAATATAAACCATGCTAAGGATACAACACATCATAGGTTAACATGCTACTAAATATTTATCAAAGATAAAACAAAACATGAAAATATATGATTTGTAAAGAAGTTGAATCCAAAACATAAGATAGTTTTGAAAGTGATTTTCTTATGATGGAAAACAACAACCAAAGATTCAATCAAGTATATGAATCATGTTACATCTAATTTCAAAGATGTTTCCATTGACATGATCTACTTAGATTTACCAAAGATTAAGTACTACTTAGATTGAATCAATGGTGATGTATCCAAAACAATAAATCAATTCAAAACATAAAACATGTTAAGGATACAACACAAACATAGTTTATCATGCTACAAATGATTTACCAAAAATAAAACAAAGCATGAAAACATATGATTAAGGAAAGTAAAGCCTACTTGGTGATTTAACTTCATTAATCCAAGCTTTAGCTTTCCTAATGCTCCCCTTCATCCCTTGGTTCTTTTTCCTTGAATATGCCTCAAAACCTCTCAAGGAGGGGCTTAAAATTCCCAACTTTTGGCAAAGGAAAGAACTCATATTTATAGCAAAAAGTGCCCAACGGCTAGTCCTCGATCGACCTGCAAAGAAGTCTCGGTCGACCGACAACACACAACGGTCATATTTCTGACCGTTGGAGGCGCCAGGGCATTTTCTGCCTGCAGTGTTCCCGGTCGACCGGGACCTCTGCGCCGGTCGACCGGCGACACTGCGGGGACCAAAAAATCCAACTTTTGCAAATTCAAAGTTTTTCTTTGTGGAATTATTTGGGCCATATAATCAAGCTTAAAAACATGTTTTAAATCATTCTAAGGGTTTTAAAACATGGAACATAAAAAGCCTAAAACATTTTGAAAGATTTAAAACTCATAGGCTAGCTTGATTTTCTAAAACTCTTTTCAAATCAAATGCATCCAAGTTTAAAAACAAATCATGCATAAATTGAAACTTTTACAAGTCTTAAAAACAATGCATGAATAAAACAAGATTTCAAGTTTATTTAAAACAATGCATATGTGTGTAAATCAAATGATGCTAGAATGATAATGCATCCATCAAATTCCAATCTACAAAATCCCTAACAATCTCCCCCTTTGCAATTTGATGGCAACACACTCACCACTGAATTTACACACTAAGTCTTCAGCTCCCCTCAGCTGGACAAGGCTTGAAATCTTCTTGGATGCTTCTCTTAGCTTGGGCTCTTTTCTTTTCTTCATTCTTCATGATGCTTGGAGCTTGATCATTCTTCAATCTTCCTTTCTTTAGCCAAGCATCTCCTTTAGCTTCCAAGCTTTCTTTCTTCTATTTGCTCTCCCCCTTCGACCATGCCTCTTTCTCCCTTTGGCAAGGTATGTATTCTCTCCCCTTGTAGAAGATCATACAAAACCTCCCCTTAGGAAGCTTGGAACTTCTCTTCACCCTTTGAGAACTTGAATACTTTCTCCCCCTTTGCCATTAAATTGCAAAGGTACCTACACACATGAGACAAGGAAAAGACCTTTAGTAGCACCTGTTAACAAAAGAAATCGAAAGTGAATTACATAACAGGCTATCATGTATGGAAAAAGACTCTAAGGGTTCAAAGGCAATCCAAGGGTCAATTTGATCAAAACTAATACTTCCTATGAAGGTTTACACTCCCCCTCAATCCATTCTCTTCTTTTGTCAACATATTGACAAAGATTTAACTATTAGATGCAAGAAGAAGATGGTTTAACCAATGAGGGTCAACTTCAAGGAAATGATTAGATTCATTTAACTATTAAGCTCAATATGATCAAATTGCCAAAAGAGAGCTAGGTCAATGAGAAAAGCAATCATGGATATCAATTGGAAAAAATAAAGAATACCAATTGAGATTTAAGGATATGACTATTAAATCAATCACTCTAAAATGGATTTAAAAGTATAACTATTAGGAAAAATCCAAATTAGAGCTATCCATGAAGCAATGGGGTTTATTAATCATAGCATCAAATAATCTAACTATGGAAAGCATATGCTATGAAGGTTTTGAAAATCATTTCATTCAATCAATAAATATGACTTATTAAAGTGCAAGTTGAGTGAAATGAAATTCAAACATGAAGCCTACCTCAACAATTAACCAACCAATATTATGAACACATAAACATGGTGGTCATGAGATATACCTATATGAGCAAAAGAGGTGGCAACATGAACATTATGATGCTAATGGTGTGTGTCATGGAACAAACATATTACTTATCAAGTTCAATCCAATGCACACAAGGTTTATCACATTCACAAGTAATCAAATCAATCAAAAATTATACTAATTGAAACCAATTGAATTTGATAACATGATAAAGAGCAAGAATGTGGCAAACATAAAATTCCATCAAGCACCATAAATGAATATTCATCACTAATAAAGATATAACTATTGAGCATAGTGATGAACAAGGTAAATTGCAATGCAAAAAGATATAACTTTGAAATGCATGCAATTTCCAAAGTGTCAAAATCATATGAATTCAACATCTAAGACATCCATCAAACATATAGAAATATGAGGAATAGATTTCAAAGAGTTTCATATGATCAAGAACACTACTATGAAGTTGAAACATGTATAAGGATAATATCACTTAGAGAAAATACATGAATCAACATCATAACCATCCAAAAGGAATATGACTAGTAAGCATAGAGGATGGATTTTAGTTCTAGTATGGTTTCTACAAATGTAATAAATAACACAACCATACAAAGAACCATTTGACATTTGCATAGAGAGGATTAATCAACACTCAAGATCTAACTTATACCAATCATCAAAAAGAGTATAACTATTTAAGCACAAGAAGGTATGAAGTAAAAGGATCAATCTATAATGTAACATCTCCACTCTTAGCAAATGTACTAATGTTTACAATGCAATGGAAAAGGATATGAGGTTTAAACCAAATGAACTTAGCACATTAAATCACATATGTACTTAAAAAGCTCAAATACAAGATTTTACTATGAAGCACATGAACAATCATCAATTTGCATTAATAAAAAATATACCAAGTTAGGCACAAACATGCAAATAAATGAAACCAAATCCAACCATGCAGTGTAAGACATCAAAATCAATTTGCATAAAGAATGTAACTCAATGAGCAAAGATGCAAATTGTTTGTAAACATTATTTCCTTTCAAATGAAAAAATTATATTTAAGCACAAGGAAATAAATTCAAGGAAAATGCTTCTAAAAATACAACCAATAAAGCTTAGAACATTTTCCAAGGTTTCTCAAATCACTTCAATATTTGAAATTCCAATAAAGAATCATTTAGAATTAAGAGCAAGTGAATTTTAAAAACAAGAAGTGTACTATTGTAAATTTTCAAATTGTAAAACAATAGACACTCACAAATTTTCCATACCAATAGATATTACTTGAAAATCAATGGAAAACTTAAATAGATTCAAATCATTTGATTTACAAAAAGGATCTAACTATGACAAACATCAAATGATTTTCCAACATCAATTGATCATGAAAAAACTAGCTATGAAAGCATTTGTAATCACAATCAATTGATCATGAATAGATATGCACTACAAGAGACATAACTATATGAGTAAAATGAAAATCCATCATGAAAGTATTGTACTCAAATGATTTTGAAAACCAATATATATAACTTAAAAGTTCATGAAGACAAAATCAAATGATCACAAAGAAACATTGCATTTTAAAAGATGTGACTATAAAGAAACAAAATGCAAATGTAACATGACCAACAAATAGATATAACTAAAAAGAATAGGTTGGTCTAGTGAGGATCAAGGCCTTAAGGTTAGTCTAAAAGTGTACCAATGAAGATTCACCTAAGGTCTTGAAAAAGGTTGTCCTTGAGAGATCACTTGAGGAATCAGCAACTCTTGAAGATATAACTTGAAAAAGTCTTAGAGTGGTGCAAAGAGGCTAGGGGAAAATCTCAATTCAAACATAGTGGAAATCTTTACAAAGATATGCAATAAAACACAACACTAGGGTTCTAATCTAGCAAGGATCAACTCCGGGTAGTTCAGCCCTAAAATGGAGTAACCCGCTCTGATACCACTTGTAAGTCCTGGGGATCCGAACCCTAGAGGGGGGGTGAATAGGGTGAGCTTCAATTATGACCAATTTTAATCAATTTTAACTTCTTTAAATTAAACTAGTCACAAGTGGTGATTACAAATAAAATGCGGAAGCTTAATAACAACAATCACCACAAAGCAAGCACCATCACACAAGGATTTATAGTGGTTCGGCCTCAATGCCTACATCCACTACCGGCTTGTGATCCAACACCCCACCGGATTTCCACTATCTATGCTTTTCAATAGGCTAAGCAATAACCTTTACAATATGCTTTCCAAGGCTAAGCAATAACCTTACATTGATGTTTTTCAAGGCTTAACATCAACCTATACATTATGCTTTTATAGGCTAAGCAATAACCTCTTCAACCATAAGGTTGGTTATCTCACTAAGTTAGTGTCTATAATACACTTGATGGAGATTCAATTTAGCTCATTACAATGCCTCTTAAATAGGCGGATATGGAAGTGAAAAACTAACTCACACAAACACTTAATGAATGCAAAGATGTATGCTCATGATGTGTGTGTGTGATGTCCTCAATCATTTTGAAAATGAAAGCTCATAAATGTATGCCTAAGGCTTTTGAAAGTTTAAGTTCATAAAAACATTTATGATTGAGGAAAGAATGCAAGTCACATGTTAAAAGTAACAACTTGTTAATGATGTCAAAGATACACAAGTTGTATGAAATGAATTAGCTCTAAACATGTGATGCATAGGGATGCCAATCAAATCAACAATGTAGCTCATAAAACATAAAAATAGATTTGATTGAAAATAGGGGACAAATCATATGTAATTATAAATACAACTTGAAAAAGATATACCTATCAAAGTAAGGCAAGTTGTGAAACTTTAAAACAATAATACACATATGATTTGTAAAGATGTTGAATCCACAACATAAGATATATTTTGAATGAGATTTTCTTATGATGAAAAACAACACCCAAAGATTCAACCAAGTATATGGATCATGTTACATATGATTTCAAAGATTTTTCCATTAACATGATCTACTTAGATTTACCAAATAAAGTACTACTTGGATTGAATCAAATGGTGATGCATCCAAAACAATAGATCAATTCAAAATATAAACCATGCTAAGGATACAACACATCATAGGTTAACATGCTACTAAATATTTATCAAAGATAAAACAAAACATGAAAATATATGATTTGTAAAGAAGTTGAATCCAAAACATAAGATAGTTTTGAAAGTGATTTTCTTATGATGGAAAACAACAACCAAAGATTCAATCAAGTATATGAATCATGTTACATCTAATTTCAAAGATGTTTCCATTGACATGATCTACTTAGATTTACCAAAGATTAAGTACTACTTAGATTGAATCAATGGTGATGTATCCAAAACAATAAATCAATTCAAAACATAAAACATGTTAAGGATACAACACAAACATAGTTTATCATGCTACAAATGATTTACCAAAAATAAAACAAAGCATGAAAACATATGATTAAGGAAAGTAAAGCCTACTTGGTGATTTAACTTCATTAATCCAAGCTTTAGCTTTCCTAATGCTCCCCTTCATCCCTTGGTTCTTTTTCCTTGAATATGCCTCAAAACCTCTCAAGGAGGGGCTTAAAATTCCCAACTTTTGGCAAAGGAAAGAACTCATATTTATAGCAAAAAGTGCCCAACGGCTAGTCCTCGGTCGACCTGCAAAGAAGTCTCGGTCGACCGACAACACACAACGGTCATATTTCTGACCGTTGGAGGCGCCAGGGCATTTTCTGCCTGCAGTGTTCCCGGTCGACCGGGACCTCTGCGCCGGTCGACCGGCGACACTGCGGGGACCAAAAAATCCAACTTTTGCAAATTCAAAGTTTTTCTTTGTGGAATTATTTGGGCCATATAATCAAGCTTAAAAACATGTTTTAAATCATTCTAAGGGTTTTAAAACATGGAACATAAAAAGCCTAAAACATTTTGAAAGATTTAAAACTCATAGGCTAGCTTGATTTTCTAAAACTCTTTTCAAATCAAATGCATCCAAGTTTAAAAACAAATCATGCATAAATTGAAACTTTTACAAGTCTTAAAAACAATGCATGAATAAAACAAGATTTCAAGTTTATTTAAAACAATGCATATGTGTGTAAATCAAATGATGCTAGAATGATAATGCATCCATCAAATTCCAATCTACAAAATCCCTAACAATCTCCCCCTTTGCAATTTGATGGCAACACACTCACCACTGAATTTACACACTAAGTCTTCAGCTCCCCTCAGCTGGACAAGGCTTGAAATCTTCTTGGATGCTTCTCTTAGCTTGGGCTCTTTTCTTTTCTTCATTCTTCATGATGCTTGGAGCTTGATCATTCTTCAATCTTCCTTTCTTTAGCCAAGCATCTCCTTTAGCTTCCAAGCTTTCTTTCTTCTATTTGCTCTCCCCCTTCGACCATGCCTCTTTCTCCCTTTGGCAAGGTATGTATTCTCTCCCCTTGTAGAAGATCATACAAAACCTCCCCTTAGGAAGCTTGGAACTTCTCTTCACCCTTTGAGAACTTGAATACTTTCTCCCCCTTTGCCATTAAATTGCAAAGGTACCTACACACATGAGACAAGGAAAAGACCTTTAGTAGCACCTGTTAACAAAAGAAATCGAAAGTGAATTACATAACAGGCTATCATGTATGGAAAAAGACTCTAAGGGTTCAAAGGCAATCCAAGGGTCAATTTGATCAAAACTAATACTTCCTATGAAGGTTTACACTCCCCCTCAATCCATTCTCTTCTTTTGTCAACATATTGACAAAGATTTAACTATTAGATGCAAGAAGAAGATGGTTTAACCAATGAGGGTCAACTTCAAGGAAATGATTAGATTCATTTAACTATTAAGCTCAATATGATCAAATTGCCAAAAGAGAGCTAGGTCAATGAGAAAAGCAATCATGGATATCAATTGGAAAAAATAAAGAATACCAATTGAGATTTAAGGATATGACTATTAAATCAATCACTCTAAAATGGATTTAAAAGTATAACTATTAGGAAAAATCCAAATTAGAGCTATCCATGAAGCAATGGGGTTTATTAATCATAGCATCAAATAATCTAACTATGGAAAGCATATGCTATGAAGGTTTTGAAAATCATTTCATTCAATCAATAAATATGACTTATTAAAGTGCAAGTTGAGTGAAATGAAATTCAAACATGAAGCCTACCTCAACAATTAACCAACCAATATTATGAACACATAAACATGGTGGTCATGAGATATACCTATATGAGCAAAAGAGGTGGCAACATGAACATTATGATGCTAATGGTGTGTGTCATGGAACAAACATATTACTTATCAAGTTCAATCCAATGCACACAAGGTTTATCACATTCACAAGTAATCAAATCAATCAAAAATTATACTAATTGAAACCAATTGAATTTGATAACATGATAAAGAGCAAGAATGTGGCAAACATAAAATTCCATCAAGCACCATAAATGAATATTCATCACTAATAAAGATATAACTATTGAGCATAGTGATGAACAAGGTAAATTGCAATGCAAAAAGATATAACTTTGAAATGCATGCAATTTCCAAAGTGTCAAAATCATATGAATTCAACATCTAAGACATCCATCAAACATATAGAAATATGAGGAATAGATTTCAAAGAGTTTCATATGATCAAGAACACTACTATGAAGTTGAAACATGTATAAGGATAATATCACTTAGAGAAAATACATGAATCAACATCATAACCATCCAAAAGGAATATGACTAGTAAGCATAGAGGATGGATTTTAGTTCTAGTATGGTTTCTACAAATGTAATAAATAACACAACCATACAAAGAACCATTTGACATTTGCATAGAGAGGATTAATCAACACTCAAGATCTAACTTATACCAATCATCAAAAAGAGTATAACTATTTAAGCACAAGAAGGTATGAAGTAAAAGGATCAATCTATAATGTAACATCTCCACTCTTAGCAAATGTACTAATGTTTACAATGCAATGGAAAAGGATATGAGGTTTAAACCAAATGAACTTAGCACATTAAATCACATATGTACTTAAAAAGCTCAAATACAAGATTTTACTATGAAGCACATGAACAATCATCAATTTGCATTAATAAAAAATATACCAAGTTAGGCACAAACATGCAAATAAATGAAACCAAATCCAACCATGCAGTGTAAGACATCAAAATCAATTTGCATAAAGAATGTAACTCAATGAGCAAAGATGCAAATTGTTTGTAAACATTATTTCCTTTCAAATGAAAAAATTATATTTAAGCACAAGGAAATAAATTCAAGGAAAATGCTTCTAAAAATACAACCAATAAAGCTTAGAACATTTTCCAAGGTTTCTCAAATCACTTCAATATTTGAAATTCCAATAAAGAATCATTTAGAATTAAGAGCAAGTGAATTTTAAAAACAAGAAGTGTACTATTGTAAATTTTCAAATTGTAAAACAATAGACACTCACAAATTTTCCATACCAATAGATATTACTTGAAAATCAATGGAAAACTTAAATAGATTCAAATCATTTGATTTACAAAAAGGATCTAACTATGACAAACATCAAATGATTTTCCAACATCAATTGATCATGAAAAAACTAGCTATGAAAGCATTTGTAATCACAATCAATTGATCATGAATAGATATGCACTACAAGAGACATAACTATATGAGTAAAATGAAAATCCATCATGAAAGTATTGTACTCAAATGATTTTGAAAACCAATATATATAACTTAAAAGTTCATGAAGACAAAATCAAATGATCACAAAGAAACATTGCATTTTAAAAGATGTGACTATAAAGAAACAAAATGCAAATGTAACATGACCAACAAATAGATATAACTAAAAAGAATAGGTTGGTCTAGTGAGGATCAAGGCCTTAAGGTTAGTCTAAAAGTGTACCAATGAAGATTCACCTAAGGTCTTGAAAAAGGTTGTCCTTGAGAGATCACTTGAGGAATCAGCAACTCTTGAAGATATAACTTGAAAAAGTCTTAGAGTGGTGCAAAGAGGCTAGGGGAAAATCTCAATTCAAACATAGTGGAAATCTTTACAAAGATATGCAATAAAACACAACACTAGGGTTCTAATCTAGCAAGGATCAACTCCGGGTAGTTCAGCCCTAAAATGGAGTAACCCGCTCTGATACCACTTGTAAGTCCTGGGGATCCGAACCCTAGAGGGGGGTGAATAGGGTGAGCTTCAATTATGACCAATTTTAATCAATTTTAACTTCTTTAAATTAAACTAGTCACAAGTGGTGATTACAAATAAAATGCGGAAGCTTAATAACAACAATCACCACAAAGCAAGCACCATCACACAAGGATTTATAGTGGTTCGGCCTCAATGCCTACATCCACTACCGGCTTGTGATCCAACACCCCACCGGATTTCCACTATCTATGCTTTTCAATAGGCTAAGCAATAACCTTTACAATATGCTTTCCAAGGCTAAGCAATAACCTTACATTGATGTTTTTCAAGGCTTAACATCAACCTATACATTATGCTTTTATAGGCTAAGCAATAACCTCTTCAACCATAAGGTTGGTTATCTCACTAAGTTAGTGTCTATAATACACTTGATGGAGATTCAATTTAGCTCATTACAATGCCTCTTAAATAGGCGGATATGGAAGTGAAAAACTAACTCACACAAACACTTAATGAATGCAAAGATGTATGCTCATGATGTGTGTGTGTGATGTCCTCAATCATTTTGAAAATGAAAGCTCATAAATGTATGCCTAAGGCTTTTGAAAGTTTAAGTTCATAAAAACATTTATGATTGAGGAAAGAATGCAAGTCACATGTTAAAAGTAACAACTTGTTAATGATGTCAAAGATACACAAGTTGTATGAAATGAATTAGCTCTAAACATGTGATGCATAGGGATGCCAATCAAATCAACAATGTAGCTCATAAAACATAAAAATAGATTTGATTGAAAATAGGGGACAAATCATATGTAATTATAAATACAACTTGAAAAAGATATACCTATCAAAGTAAGGCAAGTTGTGAAACTTTAAAACAATAATACACATATGATTTGTAAAGATGTTGAATCCACAACATAAGATATATTTTGAATGAGATTTTCTTATGATGAAAAACAACACCCAAAGATTCAACCAAGTATATGGATCATGTTACATATGATTTCAAAGATTTTTCCATTAACATGATCTACTTAGATTTACCAAATAAAGTACTACTTGGATTGAATCAAATGGTGATGCATCCAAAACAATAGATCAATTCAAAATATAAACCATGCTAAGGATACAACACATCATAGGTTAACATGCTACTAAATATTTATCAAAGATAAAACAAAACATGAAAATATATGATTTGTAAAGAAGTTGAATCCAAAACATAAGATAGTTTTGAAAGTGATTTTCTTATGATGGAAAACAACAACCAAAGATTCAATCAAGTATATGAATCATGTTACATCTAATTTCAAAGATGTTTCCATTGACATGATCTACTTAGATTTACCAAAGATTAAGTACTACTTAGATTGAATCAATGGTGATGTATCCAAAACAATAAATCAATTCAAAACATAAAACATGTTAAGGATACAACACAAACATAGTTTATCATGCTACAAATGATTTACCAAAAATAAAACAAAGCATGAAAACATATGATTAAGGAAAGTAAAGCCTACTTGGTGATTTAACTTCATTAATCCAAGCTTTAGCTTTCCTAATGCTCCCCTTCATCCCTTGGTTCTTTTTCCTTGAATATGCCTCAAAACCTCTCAAGGAGGGGCTTAAAATTCCCAACTTTTGGCAAAGGAAAGAACTCATATTTATAGCAAAAAGTGCCCAACGGCTAGTCCTCGGTCGACCTGCAAAGAAGTCTCGGTCGACCGACAACACACAACGGTCATATTTCTGACCGTTGGAGGCGCCAGGGCATTTTCTGCCTGCAGTGTTCCCGGTCGACCGGGACCTCTGCGCCGGTCGACCGGCGACACTGCGGGGACCAAAAAATCCAACTTTTGCAAATTCAAAGTTTTTCTTTGTGGAATTATTTGGGCCATATAATCAAGCTTAAAAACATGTTTTAAATCATTCTAAGGGTTTTAAAACATGGAACATAAAAAGCCTAAAACATTTTGAAAGATTTAAAACTCATAGGCTAGCTTGATTTTCTAAAACTCTTTTCAAATCAAATGCATCCAAGTTTAAAAACAAATCATGCATAAATTGAAACTTTTACAAGTCTTAAAAACAATGCATGAATAAAACAAGATTTCAAGTTTATTTAAAACAATGCATATGTGTGTAAATCAAATGATGCTAGAATGGTAATGCATCCATCAAATTGCAATCTACAAAATCCCTAACAGAAGCTTGTAAACAAGTTTAATGCACAATTTCTAAAATAACAATGTAATCAAAATACACATGCATCATTGAACCTATAAAGATTACTTGCCTTGCCCAATGTTAACAATCCTCTTAAGCACTTCACTTAAGCTGTTCCAACACTATAAGAAAACCCAAGAGAAAACTACTCAAAACTCAATAAAAAATGGAAACAAAGAACCCATTTTAACAAAAGGGTTTGTACACATGAAAAACTTGATCTTTAAGAACTAAAAAGACTTCATGAATAACATGGATTGAAACTCTTACCTAGAAATGGTCAAACAAGAGGGAAGGAAGGAAATGAAGAGCTTATCCCACAAGAAGTTCCAAGAAATTTGTACCAATAGAAAGCTTGCAAGGAGATGAAGAAGATGATATCCTTAGAATTTTCTTTGGAGTCTTCTAGCTAGATCATGCAAGGTGAGGAAGATGGAAAAGAAAGAAGGGTTTTCAGCCCTAGGTCAAGAAATTGCAGAGATTTGGGGGAAATGAATGAAAAGAGAGGGAGAGGGGGATTAAGTGATGACAATGGGCCCCAATTAACATGAACTTTGAAATGACCAAAACACGATCTTGTGGGCCTCGAATGACATCGACGAAGAAGGATAAAACGATCCTCGAAATATTTAGTTTCCAAAAAGTATATTTTTGACATGGTTTTGAGATCTCGAAAATTGTGTCCAGATTTGTGCATAAAAGACAATTTTACCCTCTTTGGGCCAAAACTTGGGTTTTTGGGCTTCAAACATGAATGGGCTTAAGACGAAAGTTGTAACACATAGAAAAATCATTCAAATGAAATCAAAATCGCAATCACACGGAAATCGATACGATCTTCCCAAGCTTACACGGGCACTCAGGCCTTCCTGAGTGTGTCTGACTAATACTAAACGTTCTCAAAATTCCCAAAGCTATGACCAAGACTAAAACTCATTACTTCTAACCCAACGACAACTAAACCCAGTTAGAACTAAACACATACTAATCGCACACTAATCAAATTGGTCTGGGTCGGGGTCTAACAAGTCCTTAACACACGTCTTAAGGTTCCTAGAGTGTTTTATTTCCTAGAAACATGCCCGCTCCGATACCAGTCTGCACGCCTCCAAACCGGAACCTCGGGGGCGCGAATGGGATTAAGGATAAATATATTTTCTCCCAAGATCCGCTTGTGTGAAGACAACACATTCCAACACACTCTGAATATTTTGCGGAAGCTTTCGTGGCTTTATGACTCGGAGTCCGTGGCCATCGGATTCCATGTAGCATTTAACCACTAACATATAGCTATTATACCAAGAACCATATCAGACTGGAATAAACCATCACAACCAAGTACAGAGCTGACAGTAACAGGATATTACATTCCCACATGTGTTCAAGTTATAAATTATCAATGTACATTAATTAAGAAACCTAAGAAAAGGCTAATAAAAGCTATACTATAACAACCTAATAACCACTACCCATATGAGACGCAACTCCGATGTCAAGCTCAGTGTCTACATGACATAGCCGACAAAACAACCTGCAACTCATGACTCTATAGCCAACAAAAGCACTCATCTCGGGACGAAGAAGTCTGGACCTGAGTACCAAAATAGTGGGTCAGACACGACGGTCTGGCAAGTGGATGAAAAGATAATAAATGTGCTGAAAAATAAAACATGTGATAATTCATATTATTTGATCAAAGGCTGCATATAATTAAAACGAGTGGAAAATCATGGATTTCTGACAAAACCTATATTCATTTAAAGCATGAGTAAAATATGGAGATCTAACAAAACATGTGTTCATTTAAAACATCTGTAAAAGCATAGATATTAGACAAATCAGATGTTCATTTAAAACATGTGTGAACATAGAGATCTGGCAAAACAAGTGTTCATTTGAAACATATGTAAAAGCATGAATATTTAACAAATCGGGTATTCATTTAATGCATGTGTAACCATAGAGATCTGGCAAAACAAGTGTTCATTTGAAACATATGTAAAAGCATGAATATTAAAGTGTATAAGTGTACTAAGGAAAGAGAAACAATATAACAATTACTGAATTTACTTAGGAAAACATTAAAACCTGTTTAAACAATGACTTTCATAAAAGAAATAAATCATTTACTGGAAAACTAATAAGCAATATAAAACATGTAAGGTATCCAAGGAATCAGGAACTAGCAAGATGTCAACCACACAAGCTAAGTCATCTATCACCGAAGTGACAAGAGCATATCGGGGTATTCATCTCAGTCACACGAGGTGAGGAGATTCAACGAAATATACATATACATATAATAATAATAATAATACGGGACGGGGCCACGGTGGCAAACCGGGCATCGGGAACCGCGGTAGCGAATCGGGTATTGGGAACCACGGGAGCGAGCCGGGTATCGGGACGGGACCACTGTAATAAACCGGACATTGGGATCCAAACTGCAGCTGGCGGGACGGGAGGGGGATCTCCAGGTCGGTGGATCAAACCGACAAGGTCATCCAAGCTTAGTGGTACCGACTCATAGGTCATATTCGAGCAATCAGGATATTATAAGATACATATGATGCAATTGTATAAACGGGCGGGACAGGAGTGCTCAAGGCACAAATTTCACTTCATTTTGGGCAATGCATATCGGGGCTAGCAAAATTTTAGAAGTACAAATTCAGTGCTTTCAGGAATGATAAATCATAAATCATAAATTTTGGGAGTGCATATCAAATTTCGGGAACAATGGGATACAATTAAACTTTTGAAATTCCTGGATAAGTATCGGGATTCAAGATTAGTTCAAGGTGGATAGGGGTCTCGTATGTCTATTTCAATATAGATTTGGTACTCATTAAATTTTGAAAACATTCCGGGCTCCTTATACACCTAGGTAACTTCAAAGTCATCAATAAAATTTTCGGGATGAGATTTCTCCCTAATATATTTCCGGGACGAGATTTTTCTCCCTTAAATTCCAAAATTGTCCTTCCTACCCATTACGTGAACATACCATTCGAAACAGTCCTTTCTTTCTTCTCAATTCCAAAGAAAATGCTGGGAGGTAGGTCACCAAGAGGCTAGCCGACCTGGCATTGGTCACCTCCTGGTGACCGCCCCTGCTGAAACATGATTTCTGCTATTGATATGCTAACCGCCTGTGTGTGGTCACCAGTCAGTCACCAGGTCGGCTAGCCGACTAGTGACCGCCTGCTGACAGCCCAGTTAGCGGGCAGTTCAGTTTTGGACTCTTTTTCAGCCCCCTTTTCCTCCAAAACATTTCTCTTATAACCCATCTTATTTCCTGCAATAAAATGAGCTCAAAAGCTCCTTCAATACATCATTCAACACTTCCATTCCCATCATTTCACATTTCTCCCTTCACTTCCTTTCCATTCACATTCAATCTCAAGGTAGGGAAAAACACATTTATATGAAAATCCATTTGCAACTTTGAGAACACAATACATGCATTTCCAATAAATGAACAAGAGAGAAATAGACTCATCAATAAGTACATTTCGAAATCAATATAAATCATAGCAAACGACAAGCATTAAAATCATCAAAACCATTAATGAAATCAAACATTTCTCACAAAATATGTCAATCATCAAAACAATCCATTCATCCACTTGCCTTGGGTCCAAGCTAGCAAATCAAGCTTCTAATCTAACTCCCAAGCCAAAGATCTCCAAGCTATACAAAAACCCCCAAAATAAACCATTACAAACTAAATGATCAAAACAATGCAATACAAGGAAAGAACTTTCAATAATGAAGATGGAGCTTCTCTAGGGTCAAAAGAATCACTACGCCAAATCAGGGTTTTTACGGCGTGCAAATTATGGCTTGCATCAGGTGCACGCTATAAATGATATAAAATTACAGCGTGCCTGAAATGCGAGTCGTAAAATTTCTATTTTTACTCTTTTTAACGGCGTGCGTGTCTCGCGTCGTAAATGAGTGTCAATTACGGCGTGATCTATGCGGGTCGTAAATGAATACCTTTTTACGGCCTCCATCGCACACCGTAAATATCTATTCTTTCATGACCTACACTTACACGCCGTAACATTGTATCCCACCAAAAAATCTTATATCAGTTCCACGTTTTTTCCCCCTCCCCCCTCCCGCCTCCAAAACCCTCTTTTCGGTCCCACGCCTCTCTCCCTCCAAAACCCCTCTTTCCACTGTTCTCTCCTCTCACTCTCGCTCTCTCTTCTCTCTCTGCTCTCTCGCTCTCTCTGCTGTTCTCTCACTCTCGCTCTCTCTGCTCTCTCTCTCTCTGCTCTCCCTGTCTCTCTCGCTCACTCTCATTCTCTCTCTCTCTCTCTGCTATTTCTCTCTCTCGTTCTCACCTCTCCCTCAGGATCCCTCTCACCATCACCCTCCACGTGAGCAATACCATCTAGCCCTCCTCCTCCAACCATTGCGCACACCTCACAGCCTATCACTCTCGTCGCCTCCCTGCGTAGAGTCTCTGCAGATATCGCAGCCCATCATCCATTTCACGCCGCCCTCTCCATCGTCGCCATCTCCTCGTGCGCAGAACCTCGCCAGAGCCTCGGCAGAACCTATCTGGACTCCCCCTCTGGCGCCGATCCTCTCCACCATCACTGACTACACTTCTGCCCTGAGGTGACGCTCATTCACGCCTAGACGCCCCTTTCCCCCTCCACGCCAAACCGCACCACTACCATCCACGGGTAAGGATCTGTCCCTTCTCTCCCTGTCACCTACACCAACGCCCACTGCCTCTGCTCCCCGGCTCTGCTCCCTGCAATACCCAGTGCCTTGCACCGTTTCACAACACCTGCGCACAGGCACAGCCTTCCCCTCCATCTTCCTTTTGCTTTTCTTTCATTTTCCTTTCCATCACCCTCTCTCTTTCGCCTCGCTGCATGAATTGGGACTTTTGCAAGTAAGTGGTTCCAATTTCCCAATTTGCTGTTTCTTCTCTCATTCTGTTCTGAATTAGGTTTTCCATGTGTGTATGTGCGTCTGTGTGTTTTTTTTTTGGGTGCTTGGGGGGGTCAAAAGAGGCAATTCGTGATTTCTATTGTTCAATTTCTTTTGGAATTTTTACAAACTTAAGAGCCTTTGGTTTGTTCTGATCAATCTCTTGGAATTCTTTTGGTTTGAACTATTTTTACTGTGTATTGGGAATTTGGTTCTTCCAAGTTAGTTTTATTTCTTTTGTGCTTTTGGGCAGGTAATTTTAGGATTGCAATTGTTGGATTTCTGCGTATTCTTCCACTTCATGTTGAATTGGGACTTTATTTTGTTAAAATGTGTGATCTTTTATGCTTTTCGAATTGAGACTGGTTTGATTTATCTTGCTTTATTGGGATTTAGGCTTTTGGATGCCAGAAAGTTGTTGCTTGCGATTGTTGGATTTCTTGATTTTCTTTCACTTCATGCCCTTCTCCCTCATCGTGTACCCCAACCCACCCCCTGTTGACTTGAAAGTAAACTGTTGGCCACTAGATTTTTCTTTGGCTCTACATGGGAGGAATGAGGAATGGTAAATTATCCTAGTCTTAAACTAGCATGGTCTAAGTCATATGGATTATTCTTAGAGTGCTCTATTTCGCTGCTTTGCCACACAATCTCCATCTACCAGTGTACTTCCGTTGTTGTACTCCACAACACTGGAGCCTCCACTATCCAACGGAATGTGTGAAGGTGGGCTCTTTGTTCTATGGTTTGGCCTTTGCAATGTAATGAGTTGTGAAGGTTTTTATGTTGTTCATTCCCTTACAACCATATTCATATCCAAATCCACATTTGGGCATCATCTAATATTTCATTCATTTATAATTTTTGAATTTCTTCCAAATAAAGCAAAAGATATTAACCTTCTAGGGTTTCTAAATGGGTCTCTTGGTACCTTTCTCATTTGGCTTGAAGCTTGGTTTCAGGGCCAGGTTGTAGAGTTCAAAAAGGAATGATAGAGAAGGAGAAGAGGTGGAGGAAAAGTTTTTTTCTTTTTGGCTTCAACCTTGAAGCTCCAAATGACAACTCTTCTCTTGCTCAAGGATTTCTTAGTGTGGAGTAGGAGAGAGATTTGTTGCAAATTGTAGTTGTATTCAAAGTAAATGAAGATATTGGTGGAATTTCTATAGGTTATAAAGAAGTATTTTTGCACCTTGTACATCTTCTTAGTATTGGGGCATTCTTGATTCCAATTGAGAGTTTTTATCTAGTGTTTCTTGGAGAGGATTTAAGGGGTTAATACATTATGCAAGATAACCTAGAAGCTAACATTCGTAACCTTCTTGTTGGATTCAACCCATAGAGGCAAACCATGTATATGCTTGTGTTCTTGTTGCAGGCACTAACAATTATCTTTGTTCTCTAATTTGTTGTACACGATCCTCATCATTTATGTGGACACCATTTGGTCAGATTATTTGGTGTTCAAAGTTCAACTACAATGGTGTGGTGTTGTTGCATTGGACCTTGGCCTCTACAAGCGTTTCACTGAATTGATCAGACCAAGACATGAATGGCCAAGTGATCTGGGAAAGAGACACTTTCCCAACAATGAAGTACTATCACACCCCAAAGTCCATTGCGATACATTGGATGATTCACATTGTCACAACTTTTTATCTTATAATCTTTGGGGGAAAAAAATAAATTCTGGAGCCTTTTCTTTTGAAAAGGTTGGTCAATGTTATATCTTTATAGCAACGAACAATCTAATCAAAAGAGTATTTTCTCCTGCACATGTGCTCCTGCTGGAGCATGCAACTGGACCATCTCCAAAGACGGGATTCCCCTTGAATTTCACCGGGTCCCATGTGATGAACAGCACTGATGCGGAGTGCAGAGTTGAAAATTTTCTTCCAATCAAAATATCTAATTTGGCAACTAACAATACTAAATAGAACCACATGTATTCTTAAAATCATTTTAAAGATTTTTAGTAGTTAGAATTTTAATTGTGTAACAACCCAAAATATGTCGGATACAAATGACATACATTTGAAGTGTTAAGAAACATAATTTGTTATGTAAGTCAGTCACATGGAAAAGCTCCCACCAGTGAGACGTTCTCATTGTCTGTCAAAGTAACCCAATTTCAGCTATTGCTTTTAGTCTTCCTTCCCATGGACGATGAAGAAGTCTTATAAGTAGAGCTTTTTCCCTTACTCCACATGATCTATCCATGATGGGCTGACTGGCAGGGCAGAATCTCGAAGCCTTCACACCAGTTATTTATGTCTGGTGAGAATGCCAATGTCTAATACTACTTCTCTAGATCAATAGAGGTAATGGATCACTTAGTTTGACATCATCAACAACATCTCCTTGTTTTCTTTCTAAAATGAATTCATAATTATGGTCTTAAGAAGATAATTTGCGATTAGATGCTCTGTTCATGTCGCAATTAACAACCTATATTTCAACCATGTACTGCAATGCTTTTAGCTTTTCTGTTTTTAGCATCAAATCTGATATTGTTGTTTTCAAATTTGTTTCTGGTTTTGTTAGTAGATCCTGAGATGTTCATTTCTGCTGTTTTGTTTCTGTGCTTGTCCAACTCTCTCTCTCTCTTCCCAGCCAAAGCTATGAGAGTGGAAAGAAGGAATTTTTTTTTGTTCAAACAGCTTGGATCTGGACACAAAGAATTCCAGATCTCGTTCGCATTCTTCTTTATCTAAAACTTTCAAGGTGAGAATTTCTACTATCATTTGCTCCCTCTTGATGTTGACTTTCTTCTTCTTCTTCTTCTTTTTTTTCGGTTTTCTGACGAGATCCTGTGAGAATCGCTTCGAATTTTAGATTGTCTTCTC
Source organism: Cinnamomum chago (assembly GCA_038049695.1). Lineage (NCBI taxonomy): Eukaryota > Viridiplantae > Streptophyta > Magnoliopsida > Laurales > Lauraceae > Cinnamomum > Cinnamomum chago. The sequence goes on along the minus strand of CP142455.1, from coordinate 50,357,489 downwards.
ATATTCTTGCAGTTTTCTCCTTTATGATAGTTCTTTGGCTTGGATCTCTGGTATTTTGTGTTTTTTTTCTTCATTGTGAAATGGTGTTTATTGAACTTTCTATGGGCTATGATTGAACTTTCATGTGTGATATTATGAGATTCTTGCAGTTTTGTTTTGTGAATGGAATGTTTTAGGTGTTTTCAGTTGGAATTGCTGAAACTATTGCATTTTGTTGGACTGTTGCTTTTATTTGTTTTAGCTTTAGTAAAGAATTTATGGGTTTTGCTTGATTTATCTGATCAGTTTCTTATAGTTTCGCTTGGTGGGGTTCAGCCATTTACCTAGTACAAGGGAAAGTTTTTTTTATATATTTTTACTAGGGTAGTGTTTGAAGAGAGGGCTAATTGCTACTCAATTTTACTTTGCAAAGCTTGTTGAGGCTGTCCCTGCTGCTTAGGTAGTATAAGGTGTTTGTATTCATGTCTGTATGTATATTTCTTTTGTAGTTTCAAGGCACATTTTTCGCGAAGAAAAGGAAAAAAAATTAATTGATTTTTCTCGACGGAGAGGATTTTCATCTCCGAAGAGAGGGTCCTTTAACTAGTATGTCTTTGTAACTAGTACCTACTGTGCTTGTGCTTGAAGAATGGAAATTTTGGAGTTACTGGGTAAGATTTTCTATGATTCCTTTCTTGAGTTGATTGTATGGTATTTATTTGTACATGTATATGATGCTTGACTTGGATGTCTTCTGCTTTTATGTGTAAGAAGCTCTATTTTTATGTCAACATGTATCCTAAGAATTGATAAGGCATTGGTCTGTGCTACGTTTTCGACGGCTTGAACCGGTTTGATTCAATGGTGAAATATCACTTTGATCCTCCATCTGTCTAATGGGGTTTTTCTCCATGGAATGTGTGTCCCATGCCTACAGAATTTAAACATAGTTAAGATGGATCTTGTTTATATGGATAACCGGATCTTTTTTCTTATTTGCAGAGTGCAAATTGTGTGGCTGTTCTAAATTTGGTGAACTGCTCACTGTTGGTTGGAAGCATTCCCTACGAGTTTTGAAGGTATCCTTATTTTGCAATGTTGGTTGGTAATGTGTGTTATCAAAAGCTAGGTGCCTAGTTGAAATGCTGAAAATTAGTGGCTATGTTGCTTGATAAAAATGGATTTTCTTGCCCAAGCATATGCGAAAGCTTTGCACATCAGGCTACCCCATTTTGTTTGATGGAGCATAAAACTAAAAATAGAATTAAAGAGGAATGACCAACAATCAATGCCATATGCACCCTTTTGACTAAGATAAGCAAAGCACTGATCTCTTAAAGAGGGTGCAGACTTCATTTGGGTACACACTTGCCTGAGTAGGGAGTGAGTAGCGAGTGAGTTGGGTTCATAATGTGTTCATAATGCACTCTTAGCTAAGTGTGTAGTCTGCTTGAACTACCAATTATAAGAAGAATTAATAGTTGAGTTCCCCAACTGCATCATGCTCATAGATTTTGTCTTGGAGGTTTGGTTGGGGTTGGCTTTAATAAGTCAATTGTTAAAGCAACCACACTGGTTTTATAAGCACTCGTAGATTTGTATATTTTGATTTGGTTTTTACTTCGTAAGTAGATGCATTTTGTTGCCTATTTGATTTGTTTTCTATGTCTAATGAGATGGTTGGCATTATTAAGGACATTGAATTTACTGAAAAGTAAAGTGCTAGCTTTTATATGAAGGAATACAGGAGCACTCTCACTCCAAAGTAATATGTGCCTTTAGTATCAAAGTAGCGCCACATTGCAAGGAAGCCCTAATACTAACCAACCTAATTAAAGCATTTATTGGCAATCAATGTTGATTCTCAACTCATGAGAAGAAATGTAGTGAGGACTAAGGAACAACATGATTGAGGAGACGGTGAAAACATGGCTGTAAATATGATTTTAAGTGGAAAAATTGTGAGCTCACAAAGTATTATTGATTGATTTTGCTCATCCAAGAATGAAACTTGTCTAGGGTTCAATGCATAGAACAAACTACAGAACAATGTATAGCTCTCAGAACATATAAATGTACAAAAAGAATTAAACCAGCATTAAGATTCACAAATCACAATCATTAGTAACAAGCATTAAGATTCCCCTTCACATTTAACATAGACCAAATATGTTCGAAAATTCAAACTCTTCCCTATAAAAACCCACCACCATCTGCATCCCAGAAAAGCCATCTCCCATTACCCTCTATCTCAGACTCAAAGATTTCCTTCTGAAAGAAAAGAATTAGACATGAAGGCCTTTTCACTTCTTCTCTTGTTTCATCTCTTCCCTTTCATTGGCTGTCTCTTGGATCTTAGCCAATTTCTAAAGACATATCTTTTTGGAACTTCAACTTCTTCCTATTAGGTAACATATCAAAACATGCATGCCTCTCTCTCTCTAATATGTCATAATATACTTTTGGGGTTTGTGTTTTTAGTTGCTAATGATGATTCTCTGAGGCCAAAAGTTTTGGCACTGTTCCAAGTTATTATACACACAATCACAGTGTATATGAGGAGATGAAATGGCTATTTATGATTTCTTCTTTTATGTATTGTCTTTGTGAGATTGAAGGAGCATACTTGGAAGGTAACAAAAGTTTAAGCAATTGGGAGGTTTTCTCTCACATACCTGGTAGTTAATTACTGCCTTCTGTTGCCACCCTCTGCCATCTTTCTTACTTGGGTTATCTTAGCCACAAATATTAAAACTAGACTTCTAGGCTAACCTTTGAATATTTCTAATTTCTAATTTTCTTTTGCTTCATGTTCAGGCAAAATCAAGGATGGGAGTAATGCAGATGTCGCTGATGACCATTACCATCTATACTTGGTAATAGAAGTCAAACATGTCCATATCTTTTGGGAAATTGTATCTTTTTCTCTCTCTTTTTCAGCAAAAGTATCCTTTCCTATTGGAATGCTTATGCTTGTGGTTTGATAGAAACATAGTACCTTTTCCTACTTCTTCTGTGAACATTGAATGACAATCTGATTAAGACAGCTTTTACAAAAAGGAGGATATTGAGCTGATGGATTCCCTTGGAGTCAATTCCTACAGATTTTCCATATCATGTTCAAATACAGTGAGCATTTTAACCTTTCATTTGATCTCTTTGTTGTTTGTTACTCTGTTTTGATGGTGCTATTATATTCAACACCTATTTACATCAAAGTTTCTTAGCCCTGTAGATTCAATCCATGACCTCTGTTTTATCATCTTGCATCATTGCAGGGAAGATTTTGGATATTTCGCGGAGGTATGTTTCAAGGCTTTTGGTGACAGTGAAATACTGGACCACATTTGTGAGAACCCGACCCCTAATCTCTTGGATTAATGTTGTTTTATTTGTGGATTAGTTCTTTTAGTGGGATTAGTATTTGTTGGGTTGAGTTTGTGAGCTAGATTGAGTTTTCTTCTAGTTTTGTGCTTTTGAGTGCTTTGGTAGCTTGTGGGGCCCTTTGGGGGTTCCCTTTTCGGCTTTGCTTTTACTTGTGAGATTTCTCCGATTTGTTTCGTATTGTGTTTTTGGCCCGTTGCATTCATCTTGAGGGATCCTACAACTTTCATGTTGATCTCGTATCCATTTGAGAACCCGAAAACCGATTTCTTGGCCTTGAGGGCAAAACAGTCTTTTCACACCAAATCTGTACTCAAAACTCGATATTCTCGAAATCCGTGAAACATGTACTTTTTGGAAACTAGATATTTCGACGATCATTTCTTCCTTCTTCGTCAAATCCATCCGAGGTCCCGAATTAGATGATTTCAGCCACCCAAGTCCCTTAAGTTGTGGGACCCAAACCCCACTTGCTTATAAGGGGAACCCATCTCCTTCATTCACTCCATTCTCCATTGTTCCAGCTGAGCCTAGGGCTTTTCTTGCAACTTCTTCTTCTTCTTCTTGCTTCTTCATCTCCAAGCCACTCCAAGAGATCATCACTCAAGAAATGGAGATCACCATTCTCTTCTCCACCTTGCAAGCTTTACATAGATGCCATTAGAAGAGAAATCCACCAACATTGAGACCTTCCTTGAGCTTGTTCTTCTCATTTGAAAGTCATCCAAGTAAGTGATTCTCCCCATCTTCTAGATTTGTTGTCTCCTAGACCTTGAGAAGCTACATTTGCATTATTGTTGATTCCTTCATTTTCATTCTTGGTTTAACCCATTTTAGGGTTGTTTTGGGGGTTTTTGTAGAGATTGTGGATCTTGAGCTTGAGAGGCGATTAGGAGCTTGATTTGCTAGATTGGAACCCAAGGCAAGTGGATGAATGGATGTTTTTAATGTTATCAAAGTTTTATGAGAAAATCCCAAGTTTATTTCTTGTTTTTGATCATTGGATACATGTTGCACATATGCTCCTTGTCACATATATATGGATTTCGAAATTTGCACATTAATGGTTGTTTCTATCTTGTTAATCTCTTGGAGAGGTATGCATTTCATTTGATCAAGTTTACTCATATGGTTTTATAAGGAATAGGATTGGTTTGGCTATTCATGGTTATGTTTATGAGCTACATTGATTTGAAAATGATACTCATTTATAGAGTGGTGCTAAAACATCTTTGGTTATGGAAATGTGATCAATAGACCTTGTTTATCTATAAATGTTGACTCAAATGAACCCTTGTCTATGATGGGAACTCCTCTCCTTGGTTGGGGATTGAATGTGAAGAAAGAGGTTGGATTTAATGATTCATTGAAGTCTTGATGGGAGTTTTATTGTAATTAGGATGTTGTTGAAGTAAGGAAAAACTCATTTGTATAAGTGTTGGAAAGGAAAAAGGAAGAGAAAGAAGGGAACTGAACTGCCAGAATTCAGTTTCTGGACAGTTCGCTCGAGCGACCTGTCCAGAAAGGGATACGGGTTTTCCAGTAACCTGGTCGCTCGAACGCATTTTAATAACCGCTCGACCGATGAGTTCGCTCGAGCGAACCCTTCGATTCGCTCGAGCGATGCGGCCTGTCTGAACTGTTTTAAGGCGCTGGTACAGAAATTTCAGCCGATCGATCGGACCTTCGGTCCGACCGATCGGAGGACTCAGTTTGAGTCCAGTGGGTTTTGAGGTTTATTTTTCCTTGTGGACCTTGGCTAACCTCCTCATACTCACTCGACCATATGTGAGAGCGTCTGGAGCCGATGCTCGTCACGGTTGGTTCGGATGCATCGAAGTTCAACCCATTTCAATCTTGAACGGGATGGAACGACGCGATATCTTCTTTATATCTAAACGCAAGTCCTTCCCTTGGTTATCGCGAATTCCATTCCTTTCGGTGACTGAATAGGTTGCTCGATGTTTCCGGATTAATGTCATGCCTAGGATGGACCGTTGATAATCTCGATTCTTGCTATTGTAACATCTAGAACTACCCATAAGCTCAAGTTAAGATTTTAAAATAGTAAAAGTGCATAAGGAGCCCGGAATGTCTTCAAACTCAAGGAGTACCAAGTAATGATTATAATCGACATACGGGACCCCTATTCACTTAAATAGATCTTGAAATTAATACTTTTCCCGAAATTGTTATAGTTCATTGTTTCACCTCTTTCCCCGAGATTTGCATTACATGACTTGTTTCCCCGAAAGCATTGAAGTTACACTAGTAACAGTTATTTGTCCCGAATGTATTGCCCGATATGAAGTGACAGTGTGCCCTTGAGCACCCCCGTTTTACCCGTTTACTTACTGTACTTGATTTACTTGCATATGTCTCGATTGATTTTGACCTATGAGTCGGAATCACTAAGCTTGGATACCTTGTCGGTTTGATCCACCGACTTGGAAATCCCTCTCCCGTCCCGCCAGCTGCAGTTTGGATCCCGATACCCGGTTATTGCCGTGGTCCCGTCCCGATACCCGGTTCGCTACCGTGGTCCCATTCCCGTTCCCGTATATTTATTATTGTATATATGATTTACGTTGAGTCTCCTCACCTTGTGTGACTGAGACCAACGTCCCGCTCTTGTCACTTCGGTGATAGAGGACTTAGCTTCTTGTGATTGCCATCTTGCCAGTTCCCGATTCCTTGGACACCCGACATGGTTTATATTGCTTACTTGTTTTCAGATAAATGATTCATTACTTTTATGAAAGTTGTTATTTAGATAAGTGTTAATGCTCTCTATTGTAAATTCAATCACTATTATATTGTTTTATGTCCTTTGCACCCGTACATGTTTTACATGAATGCCGGTTGGGTGAATACCCGTGCTTTTACATATGTTCCATACGACCAATGATTTTGCTAGATTTATATGATTACACGTGTTTTAAAGGAATACTCGAATTGTTAAATATCCGTGCCTTGTTTTAAAGGACATTTGGTTTGTCATATATCTATGTTTATACCTGTTTTTAAATGAATACCCGAATTGTTAAATACCCATGCTTTGAAATAGGTTTCAAATGACACTTGTTTTGCCAGATTCCTATGTTTATACCTATTTTACATGATACCCGATTTGTTTAAATATCCATACTTTGGAATAGGTTTAAATGAACATTAGTCTTGTCAGATTTCCTTGGTTACACCTGTTTTAAACGATACCCGATTTATTAAATATCCATACTTCTACATAGGTTTCAAATGGACATTGGTTTTGCTAGACTGCTATGAATACCTGGTTTGTTGTATACTTGTGTTTTTACTTAAGTTTCAAATGAACGTTGTTTTGCCATACCGCTATATTTATACATGTTTTAGACGAACACCCCATTGTCAAATATCTATGATTATAGATGATGTAAACGAACACATGTTTTATTAGATATTCATGTTTTACCCGTGCTTGAAATGAATACAGGTTTTTCCCCGAGATTCCCGACTTTGCACCCGTTTAATTATATGTAGCATTTGATCGAATAGCATGCTGTATCTTATGTTTTATTCTTCAGTATATTTGCTATCTTTTCATCCACCTGCCAGACCGTCGTGTCTGACCCACTACTTTTGGTACTCAGGTTCAGATTTCTTCGCCCCGAGTTGAGTGTTTTGTTGGCTGTGGATCCATGCCTTGCAGGTTGTTTTGTCGGCTATGTCATGTAGACATTGAGCTTGACATCGGAGCTACGTCACATTTGGGTAGTAGTTTATAGCTTATTGTTGTATGGCTTTTATTAGCCTTTTTCTTGGGATTCTTAATTAATGTACATTGATAATTGTAACTTGAACATATTTGGGAATGTAATATCCTGTTACTGTCAGCTCTGTAATTTATTGTGATGTTTACTCCAGTCTGAGATGATACTTGATATACTAGCTATGTGCTAAAGGTTGAGTGCGACGCGGAATCCGATGGCCACGGACTTCGGGTCGCAACGCCACAAATGCTTCCGCAAAATATTCAGAATGTGTTGTCTTCACACACGCGGATCCTGGGAGAAGTAAAATACATTTATGCTTAATCCCCCTTTCCCGCCCCCGAGGTTTCGGTTCGGGGGCGTGACAACATTCTGCTAATGACTACACGTCACAATGCAACAGAAGTGAACCTACACTACTACTACATCTCTACATCTCTCTTAACATTTAAAAATTATTTGGGGTGGTGAAGTTATGTGCTACCTAATATTACAGTAACGATTCTGTCAAATTTTGTTTGTTTGTGCAGATTTTGCTGATAAGTATTAGAAGGACACAATTTTAGTTCCAGCTTCATGGGTATCTTTCTCGGGAGTTTTTTTTTGTGCTTCACTTTTGTTGTATTAAGAACAAATACTAAGGCTTTTGTTTCTAAAATTGTATTGGTAACATTGACATGTTAAAATATTGATTTCGTTTCTTCACTTTAGGTTGAAAGAGAACTACAAAGTTTAATAGATTTCATTCATGTATGGGCACAGTTGTTTTGTATTGGTTGAATTTAGTTTCAATTTAACAGGATATTAATGGTTTACATTCAATTTAAAAAATAAAAAAAAAACACAATCACGGCGGGCGATGCACGCCGTATATTGGATCTTTCCAATCCTTTTGCGGCCCTCTTTGCACGCCGTAAATTCGTTCTAAAAACCCATTTACGGCCTATGCCTACACGCTGTAACAACGATTTACAAAATTAATTTACGACCTACGCGTGCACGTCTTTATTACATATTCTAATACGTTTTTACGCCGTGTCATGTGCATCGTAAGCTAAAAGTAACCAACTCTTTAACGGCCCTCCCAGCGCGTCGTAAAAGACCTTCATTAATGGCATTCGTTTAGCGTCGTGAATATGTTCTGAAAGTCATAGCAAACCTCACTTACGATGTCGCGACCCCGGACCGGGAATCCCAATCCGGGATCGGGACATTAGTGTGTGTCGTGAACCAACAACACACACGTTTGTGTTTAATTTCCCACAGGTGTCCGCGGTGAGGATATCACAAACATCAATGAACATTTCTTTTTGAGTGCGGAAGCGTGTAGCAAATCAAATAGTCCAACTATCATTAGTCATGAAGATCATAACAATAACATGAGTATGAAAGACTGTATCAAAATGAGCAATGATATATAGCAATGTTTCCCAAAAGTTGTTAAAGTTAGACAAGTTATCATTTAGTTACAATCCCCAAAAAGAGAGGCCAACAAAGGCCAATATGAACAAAATAATAACCCAAAAGAATGGTTAAAGTAAAGCTCCCAAAATGTGTGTCTCTCGTAGCAACCCGATGTCTACATGACATCGTCAGCACGCCACTCAACTAGAGGTTGCGGCCCTCCTACCGCCTCCTCTGGCTCCTCCTCAAAGAAGCCGGCAACGGGACCTGAGTACCAAAGCAAAGGATCAGACGCGACGGTCTGGCAAGAGAAAGCAAGGATACAACAACATATAATAGGGGAAAATACCTTGAAAAGCATATAAATCTGTTTAAGCAAGAACTCTTATAAAACAGATAAATCATTTGCTATAAAACAAGTAAACAAGATGAAACATAAGAGGTAACCAAGGAAATCGGGAATAACAAGGTGGCAATCACATAAAGCTAAGTCCTCTGTCACTAATGTGACAACAGTATCACGGGACGTTGATCTCGGTCACACAAGGTGAGGAGAAACAACGTATACATATATACAATATAATAATACGGGAACGGGACCACGGTAGCGAACCGAGTATCGGGACGGGGCCACGGTGATAAACCGGGCATCGGGATCCAAACTGCAGCTGGCGGGACGGGAGAGGGATATCCAAGTCAGTGGATCAGACTGACAAGGTATCCAAGCTTAGTGATGCCGACTCATAGGATAAAACCAATCAAGACATATACAAGTAAATCAAGTACAGTAAATAGACGGGGAAAACGGGGGTGCTCAAGGCACACTGTCATCTCATGTCGGGCAATACATATCTGGACAAGTCAATACTACTATCATGCTTTCGGGAAAACGATTCATGTCAAGTAATGCTTGGAAATAGAGAAATATGATGAACTATACCAATTCGGGAAAGATGATGATTTAAAGATCTATTTGAGTGGATAGGGGTCCCGTATGTCGATTATAGATATAACTTGGTACTCCTTGAGTTTGAAGACATTTCGGGCTCCTTATGCACTCTTACGATTTTCAAAACTTAAAATGAGCTTATGGTTATAACTAGATTTCATACCAGGAAAATCAAGGTTATAGACGGTCCATCCTAGGCATGACGTTAATTCGGAAACATCGACCAACCTATTCAGTCATCGAAAGGAATGGAATTCGCGATAACCAAGGCAAAATATTTATATTTGGATATGAAGAAGTTATCGCGTCATTCCATCCCGTTCAAGATTGAAACGGATGGAACTTCGATGCCACTAAACTAACCGTGAGAAGCGTCGGCTCAAGACATCTCACCCATAGTCCAATTAGTCCAAAAAGGGTAGCCAAGGTCCCACCTAGCACTAAGGAAAAAATAAAAATCTCAAAATCCAGTCCGATCGATCGGCCAAAATTTTCTGAACAGGGACCGATCGATCGGCCGAAATTTTCTACACAGGGCCCGATCGATCGGTCCAAAAACCCTTACAGTTACTGACAGACCGATCGATCGGTCTGCACGTCCGATCGATCGGTCCTGGGCGCAGTGCAGGTCCGGGACTTGGATTTTTCTCCTTTTTGTTCCTTTCTTTCCAACACTTCAACAACCACATAGAACTATGATCAAGATGACTAAAACACATGATTCCAAGACATTAAATGAGGCTATCAAGATGCATAAATATCATTTATTGCAACCATAAAAAAATCAATAAATGCAATCAATGAAAGCATAAAAATCCATCAATGTTTCACCAAATCATTTGAAACTTAAAAACCTCCAAACATTCACTTGCCTCAAGTCCAAGCTAGCAATAAACAAGCCTCTACTCACTTCTCAAGATCACTTCCAAGCTACAATCAAAAATCCCCAAAAACAACCCTAAAATGGGTCAAACCATGAAATGACAATGAAACCTTTCAAAAATGCAAATGTAGCTTCCCTAAGGCTAGAAGATTAACAATCTAGAAGATGAGAGGGATCACTTACTTGGATGACCTCCAAATGAGAAGAACTAGTTCAAAGAAGGTCTCAAGATGGGGAGATTGCTCCAAGAATAGTATCAAGGTGAAGCTTGCAAGGAGAGGAAGAAGATGATGAGTTCCCTTTTGAGTTTAGTGCAAGATTGGTGAGGATTTGAGATGAAGAAGCAAGAAGAAGGTGAGAAACCAAGAAAACCCTAGACTCCAATGGTTGTGCTGGAAAATGAAAGATGAAGTGAATGGAATGGCTTCTCTTGTTAGCTAAAGAGTTGGGTTGGATTGGGTCCCACAACTAATGAAACTAAATGGGCTGATATCATCTCTCTCGGGTCCTCGGATGAATTCGACGAAGAAGGAAGAAATGTTCGTCGAAATATCTAGTTTCTAAAAAGTGTATGTTTCGCGGGTTTCGAGAATAATGAGTTTTGGGTACAGATTTGGTGTGTAATGACTGTTTTGCCCTCCGGGCTATGAAAATCGGGTTTCGGGGCCTCAAATGAACACGGGATCAACATGAAAGTTGTAAGAATCCACAAGATGAATCAACGGGCCAAAAACACAATTCACAACAAATCGGGAAAATCCACCAAGCAAAAGCAGAGCCGGAAAGGGGACCCCCAAAGGGCCCCACAACCTACCAAAGCATTCAAAAGCCCAAGACTAGAATCAAAACTAATCCAAACCCAACTTAACCAAAAACACTAATCAAGCTTAGCACTAACACGCAACTTAATTAGCACTAATCGGGTTCACTCGGTTCGGGGTCTTACATACGACGTGCATTTGAGTATGTTACGGCCCGCAAATGCGCGTCGTTAATACACATACCCTTTTACGGCTGGAGCTTTTACGGCTCGATAGTCTGCGCCGTGTAACTTGGTTTACGGCGCAAAATGCGCGCCGTAAAAGCCCTGTTTTGGTGTAGTGAATACATATCTAGGAGATGAAGATGATTACTTACTTGGAAGGTCCTCTAATGGAAAGAGTTAGCTTAAGGAGAGTCTCAATGTTGGTGGATTTCTCTTCTAATGGCATCCATGGAAAGCTTGCAATGTGGAGAAGAAGAAGAAGAAACCCACTTCTCTATTTCACAAAGGTTGGTGGTGGATTGAGGAGGAAGAAAGCAAGAAGAAGAAGGGGAAAGAAAAAACCCTAGGTTGGCTACCATTTTTGTCTTGGAAAAGGAGAAGGGGATAAGTGGAGGGAGAGCTCTCTTTATATAGAGAATAGAGATGAGACCCACAACTAATTATACTTCTCGGGCTAAAAACATGTTTCCTGGGGTCTCGGATGAGTTCGGCGAAGAAGGAAGAAATGATCGTCGAAATATCTAGTTTCCAAAAAGTATATATTTTACGGGTTTCAGAGATATTGAAAATAGTGTCCAGATTTTCATGTAAAAAGATTGTTTTGCCCTTAACATTAGAAAAGTAGGGTTTTAGAGATTAACGAGATAAGTCAAACGGAGCCAAAATGAAAATTTTTGGGAATCACGAAGAACCTCTCCAAGCTGTTCACGCAAAACAAGTAGGACCTTACGGTCACTGTCTAGGTTCACTGGCTCTCAAAACTCTCCAAAACTAGTGGAAACCATTCTAGCTCACAAACTCAACCAAACAAACACTAATCCCACTTAGAAAAACTAATCCACAAATAAAACAACACTAATCCTGAAAATTAGGGGTCGGGTTCTCACACTAAGTCCAAGACTAAACCAATTATATTCTAACCCAAACGGTCACTAAACCCTCTTAATACTAAGCACACACTATGTACACACTAACCAGGTTAATCTGGGTCAGAGGCTAACATCCTCCACCCCTTAGGGTATTTGTTCCACCAAATAAAATAGTTTTACCTCTGGTAACAAATGTGGGCACTTCCTCTGGATCTGATCTCTCAATTCCCAGGTTGTTTCTTCTGGCTCGTGATTCTTCCAAAGTACCTTGACCCAATGAATAGTCCGATTTCTCAACTCTTATTCTTTGGTATCAATGATTCTAATTGGTTTTTCCACATAGGAGGCATCTTCTTGAATCTCTAAAGGCTCGTGCTGTAATATATGAGAAGGACTAGGAACATATTTCTTGAGCATGGAAACGTGAAATACATTGTGCACTACGGAGTGCTCCGGCGGCAAGGCAAGTCTGTAGGCAATGTCTCCAATCTTGCTCAAAATCTCATACGGACCAATAAACCTTCTTGACAATTTGCCCATCTGTCTAAACCTCAGGGTTCCTCTAATCGGTGAAACCTTCAAGAACACTTTGTAACCCACTTAGAACTGCAATTTTCTTCGGCGAGTGTCTGTGTAAATCTTCTGTCTACTTCGAGCAATCTTTAAACATTCCTGAATCAACTTGACCTTGTCACTTGTCTCCCCAACCATCGTCAGTCCATGAAAACTACGCACACTGACTTCTTCCTAGCAAACCAGAGTTTTGCATCTTCTGCCATAGAGTGCTTCAAAAGGTGTCATACCGATGCTAGAGTTGTAGCTATTGTTGTAGGTGAACTCACAAAGCGGTAAGTACTCTTCCCACTGAACCTTGAAATCTAGCACACAAGCATGTAGCATGTCTTCAAGAGTTTGTATCGTCCATTCTGACTGACCGTCTGTCTATGGATGGTACGTTGTGCTGAATTGGAGTTTGGTACCCATAGACTCAAGAAGAGTTTTCCAAAACCTTGAAACAAAATTTATATCTCTATCTGAAGTGATGGAGACGGGCTGACCATGCTTACTAACAATCTCATCAACAAACAATTTTGAAAATGGTTCCATTGCATCATATTCCCTATCTTCATTGGAATGAAGTGAGCAGACTTCGTAAGACGATCCACAATAATCGAAATTGCATTATTCCCCTTCTTGGTATTTGGTAAATCAAAGACGAAATCCATGGTGATGTGCTCCCATTTCCACTCCGGAATCTCCAACAGGCAAACCTGAGGGTTTCTGGTGTTATGCTTTAATCAACTGACAAGTCAGACAACGAGATACAAAAGTTGCTATTTCTCTCTTCATGTTGTTCCATCAAAATCTACTCTTCAAATTCTGGTACATCTTCGTGCTACCCGGATGCATAGAGTATCTTGTGCTATGAGCTTCAGTCATTATCTCATTCTTCAAATCATCCACATTTGGCACACACAATCGATCACGAAAACACAATATCCCGTTCACCATCTTGAAATCTGGACGTTCTGCAATATGCTCTACATTTTTTGCTAAATCTGGATCTTGCAACTGACTGTCCTTGATCTTCTGGATGAAGGTAGGTTCAGATACTATCATATTTGCTAACATCACACCCTGCCTTAGGGGTTTCACTTCCACACCTAAGTCTTCAAATTAAAAGAAAACACTGACTCCTCTTAGACTGGCCATGATCACTGATTTTTTACTCAATGCATCAGCTACTACGTTCACTTTCCCCGGATGATACTTAATTGGGAAGTCATATCCTTGATATATTCGATCCACCATCTCTGCCTCATATTCAAATCCTTTTGCGAGAACAAGTATTGTAGACTTTGGTGGTCGGAATGGACTTCGAATTTCTCTCCGTAAAGGTAGCGTTTCCACATTTTCAAGGCAAATACAACTGCCGCCAATTCCAAGTCATGAGTTGCATAGTTCCTCTCTTGATCCTTCAACTGCCTTGAGCCATAAGAAATCAATTTGCCATCTTTCATCAATACACAACGTAGTTCCACATTCGACGCATCTGTATAAATAATAAATCCACCGCTGCTCGATGGTAATGTGAGGATTGGAGCTGTGGTTAATCTTTGTTAGGCTTCGACCTAGGTTTAGTATATTCTATTATTATTTTAATTGTGATTAGTCTCTAAGTGGGAGTAGAGGACGATTAGCTTAGGTTTTTAGTTAGATTAGAATTTTGGAAAGCTTTAGGGAATTTTGAACGCATTGAGTCTAGCTTGACCGGGCCCGGGGTGGCCCGTGTGACACGTGTTAGTATGGGAATTTGATTTACTTAATTTTTGAAAAATATGGATTTCGACATTTTTGAATTTTTTATTTTGATCCCAATAACTTTCATGTTTGTTTCGTTTGCATTCGAACCCCAAAAATCGTGTTTTTCGAGAAAAAGGGGCAAATTCGCCTTTTTACACTAAATCTATGCATAAAATTTGAAATTTGAAAATCATGAGGAAAATATACTTTTTGAAAACTAGACTTTTTGACGATCATTTTTCTTTTCTTCGTCGACTTCATTCGGGACCCACAAGTGTTAGATCCAGCTACGTGAAGTTTGAGGCCAAATGGGACCCACTTCTTCTTCATTTCATTTCATTTCCTGCTACAACCTGAAGAAAACTTGTTTCTTCCCCCTCCTTCTCTCATCTACATGTCCATGAAATCAAGCCCAAGGTGAAAATCTGATTTTACCTCATCTTCTCCATTCCATGAGCAACCCAAAGACATCATTTGTGCAAAATTCCAGCTGAAACCAACTTCATTTCTCAAGCTTTTGTCGCTGGTTTTTACACCTACAGGTAAGGTTTTGTTTCTCCTTTTAGATATGGGTTTTTCACACCCTTTGGAAGCTCATCTTCTTGCATGCAAGGAGGCTTTTTGAGAGCTCCTTCTCTTTTCAAAATATTGAGTTTTTGAATGGGTTCTTCCCATGGGATTGGTGTAGATCTGCAGCTAAATTGTGTAGGAGTTGTTTGGAGTGAACTTGAGACCCATTTCAGTTAAGCCAAGTGAATAATTAGATTTGTGTATGCATGATGGAAAATTTTATTTCTCCTTGAATTTATTTTTTGTGCTTGAAACTTTGAAATTCTGAAGTGGGTATTGGTTGTGAAGTTGGGTGGATGTTAGTACTGATTTCATTATAGGTGAGGTTGATTTCATTTCAAGTTGTGTGTTTAAGTGTATGAAATTTCAAGTTTTCTGCTTCAGCTTCAGGTCTGGAAACTGGTTTGGAACTATTTGAATTTTAAAGACCGGTTTCTTTCTTTTTCTTGTCATATGATTCATTGTGTTCTATAGTCTTTAATAGATGATTGAATGAGTTTGATGTGGTAGTTTAATGGAGTCGCTTGGAGGTGATTTACACTTGATTTACACTCAGATTGGTCACTGGGAAGTGAGTAAAAGTTGGAACAAGAAGGAGGGACAGGAAACAGTCAGCATACAGCTGATTGTTCTCGGGCTAGGCAGAAGCCCGACCCGCTCGAGCAAGCCTGGGCTCGCTCTAGCGGGCCTAGCTGCTGTGACAGCCCACTCGAGCGGGCCTGGGTTCTAGCCCAGATATTTTATGATGTATTTTTTAGGGCCTGTTATGTAATTTGAGGCCCGGTTAGAGTATAAAAATTTCCTAATGACTCATTAACCATTGGGAATTAAGAATTTGAGCCCAAATCACTTCGGTTGAAAAAAAACCCATGGCGAAAGTTCAGTAATTAAATTACCCGGGGATTTTTCATTAGTCTTAATATACTCTTGATGCCTCAAATGTCGGAAACCTTCAGAGACACCAACTCCTTCACTTATAAATCGACATGGAGACACTAAGTGTGTATCAAGACGGCCCCAGGTAAGCCCATCAAACACTATTAATCATCTTAATCATCTCGTTCGAAGTTAGACAAATTACATGTTTTCTCATAAATGGTTTTGAAATAGAATTGAGTGGTTTGCCATGTTTGAAATTATCGGTAAGACTACTCATATGATTCGTTCATTTCTGTCTGTTTGTATTTGTTCAAACTAGTTCATCTTATCGATTTTGAAATGTTGCTATGATTTGATTTAATTCGATTCAGGTTTTGGAAAGGCAACACTAAGCTTAGGTCACCTAGTTTGGTTGATCACCCAGCTTGGGATCTTTAAAATTATTTGCCAACTGCAGTTTGGACTCTGTCTGTCCAGCCATGGCAACAGTTCTGTATTTCGGTCCCACGAGTGGTGGCAACGGCTAGCCGACTGGTGACCGCCTGCTGACAGCCCAGTCATCGGGCAGTGCAGGTTTTTCACTGTTTTCAGCCCCTTTTTCCTCCCATACATTTCTCCTATAATCCATCTCCTTCCCTACAATAAAGCTCCTCTTATACATCATTCAACACTTCCATTCTCTTCATTTCAAATTTCTTCCAAACACCTCCATCCATTCCACATTCAATCACCAAGAAGGAAAGAAATCCAACATGTACAAAAATCCATTTATACTAAAATCAAGTATGCAATACAAGCTATATGAGTCAATATAATTTAGAGTTAAACAACTAACAAGATTCATTCATGAACATTTGTTTCAAAAATCAATGCAAGTCAAAGTGAACAGTAAAATCATCTACATTATTCATAAAAACCATTTAATGCTCAAGATATCTATTCATCCACTTGCCTTGGGTCCAAGCTAACAAATTGATCTCTTCTAATCACTCTCTAAGCTCAAATCACCAATCTACACAAAACCCCCAAATATAACCACTACAAACCTTAAAAGATCAAAACAATGACATAGAAAGTGGGAGCTTCCAATAATGGAGATGGTGCTTCTCTAGGGTCACAAGAACACATAATAGAAGATGGAGATGATCACTTACTTGGAAGGTCCTCTAATGGCAAGAGTTATCTCAAAGAGAGCTTCAATGGTGATGGATTTCTCCTCCAAGAGTATCGTTGGAGAGCTTGTAGGGTGTCACGCCCCCGAAACAGAACCTCGGGGGCGGGAGATGGGATTAAGGAATAATTATATTTTACTTCTCCCAGGATCCGCGTGTGTGAAGACAACACATTCTGAATATTTTGCGGAAGCATTTGTGGCGTTGCGACCCGAAGTCCGTGGCCATCGGATTCCGCGTCGCACTCAACCTTTAGCATATCGCTATTATATCAGGAGTCATATCAGACTGGAGTAACCAACACAATAAATTACAGAGCTGACAGTAACAGGATATTACATTCCCAAATATATTCAAGTTACAATTATCAATGTACATTAATTAAGAATCCCAAGAAAAAGGCTAACAAAAGCCATACAACAAGAAGCTATAAACCACTACCCAAATGTGACGTAGCTCCGATGTCAAGCTCAATGTCTACATGACATAGCCGACAAACCAACCTGTAAAGCATGGCTCTACAGCCAACAAAAGCACTCAACTCGGGGCGAAGAAATCTGAACCTGAGTACCAAAAGTAGTGGGTCAGACACGGCGGTCTCGCAGGTGGATGAAAAGAACACAATATAGCGAATAATAATACAAATGATAAATCATGCGATTTGCTCAAAATGCTGCATATAATTAAACGGGCGCAAAGTCGGGAATCTCGGGGAAAACTTGTATTCATTTCAAGCACGGGTAAAACATGAACATCTAATAAAACATGTGTTCGTTTATATCATCTATAATCATAGATATTTGGCAATTGGGTGTTAGTCTAAAACGTGTATAAATATAGCGGTATGGCAAAACAACGTTCATTTGAAACTTAAGTAAAAACACAAGTATACAACAAACCAGGTATTCATAGCAGTCTAGCAAAACCAATGTCCATTTGAAACATATGTAAAAATACGGATATTTAACAAACCGGATATTCATTTGAAATCGGTATAAACATAGTGTTCTGGCAAAACAAGTGTCATTTGAAACATATTTCGGAGCATGAATATTAAATAACTCGGTTAATCATTTGAAACAGGTGTAAACATAGGAATCTAACAAACGCGTGTCGTTTACAGCAAAGCACGGATATTTAATAATACGGGTATCCATTTAAAACATGGGCAATCGTACAAATCAAGTAAAATCATTGATCGTGCGAAACATGTGTAAGAGCATGGGTATTCGCCCAACCGGCATTTATTTAAAACATGTGCGGGTACAAAGAACAGAAGGCAATATAATAATAACTGAATTTACATTGGAGAATATTAACACTTGTTTAAATAACAACTTTCATAAAGGAAACGAATCATTTATCAGAAAACATAAAAGCAATATAAAACATGTCGGGTATCCAAGGAATCGGAAACTGGCAAGATGGCAACCACACGAAGCTAAGTCCTCTATCACTAAAGCGATAGAGCAATAACTAGGCCCTGATCTCAGTCACTCGAGGTGAGGAGAAACAGGGGATCTCATATCAATACATATACATATACTAGGCCCTGATCTCAGTCACTCGAGGTGAGGAGAAACAGGGGATCTCATGAATGCATATACATATACTAGGCCCTGATCTCAGTCACTCGAGGTGAGGAGAAACAGGGGATCTCATGAATGCATATACATATACTATACGGGACCACGGTAGCGAGTCGGGCATCGGGGACCACAGTAGCAATCTGCGGTATCGGGACAAGACCACGGTAATAACCGGGTATCGGGACGGGACCACGGTAATAACCGGGTAGCGGGATCCAAGCTGCAGCTGGCGGGACGGGAGGGGGATCTCCAAGTCGGTTGATCAGACCAACAGGGTTATCCAAGCTTAGTGGTGCCGACTCATAGGTCAAATCCAATCGAGACAATGCAAGTAAATCAAGTATGAATACATAATCAAACGGGCAAGACGGGGGTGCTCAAGGGCACACTGACATATCATGTGGTGCAATGCACTTCGGGACAAGTAACTGTTACTAGAGTAACTCCAATGCTTTCGGGAAAACAAGTCATGTAATGCAACTCTCGGGAAAAGAGGTGAAACAATGAACTATAACAATTGCGGGTAAACATATCGGTTTCAAGATCTATTTAAGTGAATAGGGGTCCCGTATGTCGATTATAACAATTTCTTGGTACTCCTTGAGTTTAAAGACATTCCGGGCTCCTTATGCACTTTTACTACTTTTCAAAACTTTGAATGACGTCCTTGTGATATGGTTTCTTTCTCGAATGGCCTCATACAATGCTTAGTGAATCTCCTTTGATCGACAAAGCTCAACGCTCGAACGAACCGGAGAGTTCGTTCGAGCGGGGAGCTTTTCGAAATCTGGGGAATTTCGGTTACCTGGCGGTTAGCCGCCGCTGGGGCAGGCGGCTAGCCGCTGGCTGACCGCACAGCTGACCGCGGCTGGGCTGCAGAAATGCAGCTTACTGGAAAGCTAACCGCCAAGTGCGGTTAGCTGTTAGCCGCCGATGTGTTCGGCGGTTAGCCGCTGGCCAACCGTGGAGCTGACTGAGTTTTGAGGAGAAGAAGTGTGCTCTCTGGAAAAGCCACCGTGACATTTCGGCTAGCTGGCGGTTAGCCGCCAGTCACCAGGCGGCTAGCCGCAAGGTGACCGCAGGCTGACCGCCAGGTGCGGGAACACCCACTGTAATCAGATTTTCAGCCATTTCTCCTCCTTAAAACCATTCTCCCCACTTTTACTGAGTCCCTACAAGAAAATTGAGCTAAGAGCTCCTCCAATGCATCCATCTACACTTCTCCATTACTCCATCATGTGTTCATTCCATCACTTCTTCCATCAATATCAAATCCAATGCAATTAAAGAAAGAAGGAAACCATTTCACAAGCATTCATATAGGATATAACCAAGGGACAATACATGCTAAACCAACATGTTTACAAAACATTAAATGACTTAGCCAACCACATTCCTCATGCAAACCCCAAGGAAAAAGTAAAACTAAACATCTCCTTTCTTCTCACTTAAAACCAAACTAAAAGGGAAGAATCCCCATTGTATACAAGGGTCCATTTGCCATAATCAAGGGGTAATTAAAAACCATTGAGCCCATTTCCAAAACAATGGATTTGTTGGCCAAACTCTTTAAATGAGCTTCTATTTCAAATCCATACAAGCTAGTAAACATAACATGGGTGGGGAAACCAACCCCATTCATTTCAAGACCATGTGAGCAACTTTGACAATTTGAAAGCATATCTTTCCAAGAAATTAACAAGAGAGAAACAACCATTGATATGCAAATTTCGAAATCACTATATATGTGGCAAGAATCATATGTGAAAACATGTATCCAATGATCAAGGACAAGTAATAAAATTTAGGATTTTCTCATAAAACTTTGATAACATTCAAACCATCCATTCATCCACTTGCCTTTGACTCTAATCAAGCAAACCAAGCTCCTAATCCCTTCTCAAGCTCAAGATCCACAATCTCTACAAAAACCCTCAAAACAACCCAAAAATGGGTTAAACAATGAAATGATCATGAAACCTTTCAATAATCAAGGTGGAGCTTCTCTAAGGCTAGAAGATTACAAATCTAGAAGATGGGAAGGATCACTTACTTGGATGACCTTCAAATGAGAAGAACAAGCTCAAGGGAGGTCTCTAGGTTGGGAGATTTCTCCAAAAATGGTATCAATGGGGAGCCATGGTGAAGAGGAAGAAGAAGATGGTCTCCATTTCTTGATTGAGGAATTATTGGTGTGGCTTGGAGATGAAGAAGCAAGAAGAAGAAGAAGTTGCACAAGGGAAAACCCTAGGTTCAGCTGGAACAATGGTGAAGAATGAGCAATGAAGGAGATGGGTTCCTCTTATAAACAAGTGGGGTTTGGGTCCCACAACTTAAGGGACTTGGGTGGCTGAAATCATCTAATTCGGGACCTCGGATGGATTCGACGAAGAAGGAAGAAATGATCGTCGAAATATCTAGTTTCCAAAAAGTGTATGTTTCACGGATTCCGAGAATATCGAGTTTTGGGTACAGATTTGGTGTGAAAAGACTGTTTTGCCCTCAAGGCCAAGAAATCGGTTTTCGGGTTCTCAAATGGATATGGGATCAACATGAAAGTTGTAGGATTCCTCAAGATGAATGCAATGGGCCAAAAACACAATACGAAGAAAATCGGGAAAATCTCACAAGAAAAGCAAAGCCGAAAAGGGAACCCCCAAAGGGCCCCACAAGCTATCAAAGCACTCAAAAGCCCAAAACTAGAAGAAAAACCATTCTAGCTCACAAACTCAACCCAACAACTACTAATCCCACTAAAAGAACTAATCCACAAATAAAACAACACTAATCCAAGAGATTAGGGGTCGGGTTCTCACATAGGGAGAGGAAGAAGAAAATGACCTCCATTTCTCTATTTGACAAGGGTTGGTGGTGGATTGAGGAGGAGGAGAGCAAGAAGAAGGAGGAGGAGAAGAAAACCCTAGGTCGATGCCACTATTTGTGCAGGAAAAATGAGAAGGGGAAGAAGGGAATGGGTTCTCTCTTTTATAGAAAACGAAGGTGGGTCCCACAACTTACATGGTTGTAGGGCTAGAAACATGTTTCTCGGTGTCTCGGATGAATTCGACAAAGAAGGAAGAAATGATCATCGAAATATCTAGTTTCCAAAAAGTATATATTTCGTGGGTTTCGGAGATATTGAAAATAGTGTCCAGATTTTCATGTAAAAAGAATGTTTTGCCCCTAACATTGGAAAAGTAGGGTTTCGGGGTTTCGAACGGGGACGAAGTAAATACGAAAGTTGTAGAGATTAACGAGATAAGTAAAATGGGATGAAAATACTAGTCATAAGAATATCGAGTAATCCCCCAATCACATGCAAAGTCACTAAAAGAACCCCCAAAGGGTCCCACTAATAACAAAGGCACTCCAAACTCCTCAAAACTATTATAAAAGCTATTTTAATCCCAACTTAACCAAAATTCACTAATCACACTTAGAACTAAAACACAACTTAATTAACGCTAATCGAGGTCACTCGGGTCGGGGTCTTACATCCTCCACCCCTTAGGGCATTTGGTCCTCCAAATGAAACATACAACTCACCTCAGGTAGTAGATGTGGATACTTCTTCTGCACTTGATCCCGTAGTTCCCACGTTGCTTCTTCCGTTCCATGGTTTTCCCAAATCACTTTCACCCAGTGAATTGTTCGTGTCCTCAACTCTTGTTCCTTCGTATCAATGATCTGAACAGGCTTCTCTACATATGTAATATCTTCTTTGATTTCTAAGGGTTCATGACGGAATACATGTGAAGGATCGGGGACATACTTCTTCAGCATAGATACATGGAAAACATTGTGTACGCCGGAGAGTTCAGGTGGTAAGGCTAATCAATAAGCCACTTCACCAATCTTGTTCACGATATCATACAGGCCAATGTATCTCCTCGATAACTTTCCTTTTTTCCCAAATCTCAAAATTCCCTAGTAGGTGACACCTTTAAGAAAACCTTATCTCCTTCTTTGAACTGTAAATCCCTTCTGTGAGAGTCTGCATAGCTTTTTGTCTACTTCGGGCTACTTTCAGACGTTCTTGGATCAACTTGACTTTGTCGCTGGTTTCAGTCACTATGGCTGGTCTACTGCGAATGCCTATTTCTTCCCAACAAACAGGTGTTCTACACCTTCTGTCATACAAAGCTTCGAAAAGCGTCATTCCAATGCTCGAATGGTAACTGTTGTTATAAGCAAACTCACACAACGGTAAAGCTTCATCCCATTGAGTCTTGAAATCTAATACACATGCACGGAGCATATCCTCAAGGGTCTGAATTGTTCTCTCTGACTGGCCATCTGTCTGAGGGTGATAAGCCGTGCTGAACAGTAGTTTCGTACCCATGGATTCATGCAATGTCTTCCAAAGCCTCAAAACAAATATGTTGTCTATGTCAGATGTGATAGAAACCGGCTGTCCATGTCGGCTGACAATCTCATTGACGAACAACTCTGCCAAAGGTAACATGTGCATCTTCTTCCCTGTCCTCATTGGAATGAAATGAGTTGATTTGGTGAGTCTGTCTACAATGACCCATATCGCATTGTTGCCTCTGCTGGTCCTTGGTAATCCCGAAATAAAATCCATGGTAATGTGCTCCCATTTCCATTCCGGGATCTCTAACAGTTGTAACAATCCTAGAGGCTTCTGGTGCTCTGCCTTTATCAATTGACAAGTCATTCAACGGGAGACAAATGCTGCAATCTCTCTCTTCTTGTTGTTCCACCAAAATCTGCCCTTCAAGTTCTGATACATCTTGGTGCTGCCCGAATGCATGGAATACTTCGTACTGTGAGCTTCTGTCATGATATCATTCCTCAAATCTTTAATGTTAGGCACACATAGACGGTCACGGTAATACAAAACTCCATCCACAAAACGAAAGTCAGGACGTTCTGCTACATGCTATGAAATCTTGGCCAACTCTTGATCTTGCAACTGAATATCTTTGATCTTCTGAATGAAGGCTCGAACACTAACATGTTCGCTAACAATACACCTTTTCTTAGTGGCTGTAGGTCTATACTCAATTCTTCAAATTGCTCAAAGATACAAATACCACTTAGATTTGTCAAGCCTACTGATTTTCTGCTCAAGGCATCGGCAGCTACATTAGCTTTCCCTAGGTGATACTTGATTGGGAAGTCATAGTCCTTGATATATTCCATCCATCTTCTCTGCCTCATGTTCAATTCCTTCTGTGAAAATAAGTACTATAAGCTGCGGTGATCGGAGTGGACTTCGAACTTCTCTCCATAGAGGTAGTGTCTCCACATTTTCAATGCAAAGACGACCGCTGCTAACTTAAGATCATGGGTTGCATAGTTCTTCTTGTGGTCTTTCAACTGCTGGGATCCATAAGCAATCACTTTCTATCTTGTATCAACACACAACCAAGTCCAACATTCGAAGCATCGGTAAAAATAAAACCGCCGCTTCCGGATGGCAAAGTAAGGACTGGTGCTGTAGTCAATCTCTTTTTCAGCTCTTGAAAACTAGTCTCACATGGGTCTGTCCACATGTATGGTACATTCTTCCTTGTCAACTTCGTCAATGGTGACGCAATCGACGAAAATCCTTGCACAAACCTTCTGTAATAACCTACCAATCCAAGAAAACTCCTGATTTCTGACACATTTCTCGGTCTTTCCCAATTAATAACTGCTTCAATCTTGGATGGATCCACTGACAACTCTTTTTTGGAGATGATGTGTCCCAAAAAAGCTACTTGTTTAAGCCAAAATACACACTTACTGAGCTTTGCATACAGTTGGTTGTCTCTTAGAAGTTGTAGTGCTATACTCAAGTGCTCTTCATGCTCTTCCTTGGTCTTGGAGTACACCAAAATGTCATCAATAAACACTACTACAAACTGATCCAGATACTGTGCAAATATCTTGTTCATCAATGCCATGAACACTGCCGGTGCATTAGTCAACCCAAATGGCATTACTAGAAACTCATAGTGGCCATATCTCGGCCGAAAAGTTGTCTTCAACACATCTGATTCTCTGACTCTCAGCTGATGGTAACTGGATCTCAAATCAATCTTCAAAAAGTAAGAAGCACCTTGCAATTGATCAAACAATTCATCTATCCTTGGCAATGGGTATTTGTTCTTGATGGTCACTTGATTCAATCTCCTGTAAACAATGCACATCCTCATCGAACCATCTTTCTTTTTGACAAATAAAACTGGAACTCCCCATGGTGAAATGCTCGGTCTCACAAATCCTTTATCTAACAACTCTTGCCATTGTATCTTCAACTATCCCAATTTTGCCGGATCCATTCTATATGGTGCAATCGAAATCGGAGTTGTCCCTGGTAACAACTCAATAGTGAAGTCAATCTCTCTGATGGGTGGTAAACCTGGAATCTCCTCTGGAAAAACATCCGGGAATTCCCAAACAATAGGGATCTCCTCCACCCCTTGGGATCGTTTATCCTCCATGATAAACGCTAAATATGCTTCACATCCACTTTTCAATAGTCTATTAGCCTTCAACACTAAAACTAACCCTGCACGAGGATTCCTCCTCTCTACCTGAAACAACACTCCTGCTAGCGTCTCATCTAACTTGAAGGTGAGGGTCTTATGGAAACAATCCATTGTGGCATGGTATCCTGCCAACCAATCCATCCCTAGGATGACATCAAAATCATACATCTCCAATAAAATGAGAGTTGCGGTTAAAACCACTTCTCCTATCTGGACTGTGAAACTAGGATAAAAGATTCTACATATAACTTGTTTACCTACTGGGGTTGCCACAGTCAAAATGAACTCAAGTTCTCTAGCATGCATATTAATCAACTCAGAAAACTCATCGGATAAGAATGAATGTGTAGAGCTAGGGTCAAATAAAATCCTAGCTTTAATCCCACAAACAAGGAGTGTAGCTTCCACCACATTGCTTGTTGCCTCTGCATCAGCCCTATTGACCACATAGATTTGCCCCTGATGCTGTGGCCTATTCTGAGCTTGTTGTGGCTTGCCTTGTTATGCATTCCTATTCTGTTGTGGGGGACGTTGATTCTGATTCTGTCCCTGTTGACGGGCCTGCTGTTGTTGCTGTGGTCTATACTGTTGTTGTGGTGCTTGTTGCTGAAGTGGCCTTGCTTGATTCTGGACAACCATCGTAATCTGTGGTGGTGCTGGACGCTGTGCTGTCTGCTGTTACTAATTATGCCTATTCGGTCTTGGACAGTCCCTCATTTGGTGGTTCATCGAACCACACCTAAAGCATACTCTTGTAATGGTACGACATTTAGCACTCACATGATTTTTCCCACAGTGGATGCAAACCACTGGATTCTGAACATTCTGCTCTGGCCTCTGCCTCTTGTTCTGTTGATTTCTCTAGTGCTGGTGGTTCTGTTGGTAAGCTGGACTCTTTCCTTGAACTCTAAGGATTTTGTTATGGAAGTTCTCAAATTTGTAGGCCCTTTTGCAGGTGGTACAACTCTGGTGGCATCTCTCTCAATGATGGGATTCAGTCCTTCGAGGAACTTTGTAATCATTTTCTCCACCGTGTCCACTAACTCTGGAGCATACCTCGACAATCTCTCGAATTTAGTGAGGTATTCAAGGACTGTCATGTTGCCTTGGACAAGTTGCTGGAACTCTATTACCTTATGTCTCATGATGTGTGTGGGTACATATTTGTCGTGGAACTGTCTCTTAAAGCTAACCCAAGCCACTGCATCTGCCATGGTTCTGTACTCATCCCTAACTGTTTTCCACCATATGTCTGCTGCACCGTTAAATAAAGATGATGCAAGTTTTACTCTTTCTCCCCCAGTGCATTGGAAGATCTCAAAGATGTTCTCCGTATGCTCCAGCCAATCATCCGCCGTTAATGGATCTTTTATCCCTAGAAAGTCCTTCGAGCTCTCTTCCGAAACCGCTCAAACAAAGCATTCGGATCATGTTGCCTTTGATTGATAACAATGGCAGGTTGAGCTTGAACCGGTTCAGGCCTTCTCTGTAACACCTCTGGCAATTGCCACTGCATTTCTGCCAGTTCCCTAGCATGGTCTTCATCTTTCTTCAGCATTTGTTCTTGCAATCTAGCTTGGTTTTCATTTGACTGACGTTGTTGTTCAAGCATTGTCTGCATCATCTGTTGGAATTGGTTTTGCATGGTGTTATCAACCATATCTTCCTCAACTGGCCCTGTGTGATCATTGTTACTTGCAGAGAGATTGTCGTTTATCGGTCTCTTACGAGGTGGCACAAGGCTGCAAAACAAGTTGTTAGCACATAATAATCAAATAAGGGTCACACATTGCTCACATGATTCTGGCTAATGAAAGATCTAACGAATCCTCGCCACGTCCTTAGGATTTCTAGTTTCTTCTAATTGCTTGAAACACGACTCGCTCTGATATCAGTCTGTCGCAACCCAGGACCGGTCCATGGGCCTAATTTGGGATCGGGACTGTTTAATGTGGTATAGTAAGGTGCACACATTTATTTAATTTCCCACAGGTGTCTGTGTGAGGCCCCATCCCTTATGGGTCCTCAATTTGAATTTGAATACTATTTAATAGAGTATATTAGCTAATTATACTAATTAATGGGTTAGTAAGGGTAGTTATGTACCTTCCTAAGTTTTAGTTAGATTAGTCTAGTTGTGTTAGTAGTAGAATTAGTAGGGGTCTTTTATAATTTTTAAGGTTAGTTAGTGAGTTAGAGGCCCTAGCTAGATATTAGTAATTACTATAGGGGGGTATCCACTAGAGAATCTTCTAGAACCTTACTCAAAGACCAAAATGCCCTCTACCCTAACCCTAATCCTATGCAAACAAAAAGGGTATTTTAGTCCTTAGCCCAAACCCCCAACTTATAAATACTACACCTTTCCATGCCATGCATTGGCTACTATTCATCTCTCTCTCATTTCCTCTGTTTTCTCTCTTCTTCCCCCAAATCCCCTCCAATTCTCTCTCAATAGAAGTCTAAGAAGAAGAAGAAGAAGACCCACAATCTCAGCTACAACTTGTATCCCACTCTCTCTATCTTGATCATCTCTTATCCCTCTTCTAGCCAAGGTAAGAACCCTCTTATAGTTCAAATTCATTAGAATCCCACTTTTCTCTCTCTAGATTCTTCTTCCTTATAGAAGTTCTCCGTGGATGTGGGAATAGGAGTAGAGATCTCTTCTAGATATGAGATTTTGGGCTGGTTTTGTGATTGAGAAGACCATAGGAGCTGGGATTTCTTCTTATATTGGCTTGGTTCTCTCTCCTCTCTCTACAACCTTGCATTTCAATCAAGGCAAGTACAATATACATATTTAGCATAGAATGTATGTTTCCTTTTACATTGATTCTGTAATTTCAATTCAATTAATGTACATGTGTTAGATCTACCCTTGAGCTTAGTTTTTGATGGATTTTGGCCAATGATGGATGAGATCTCTCATTTGGAAGATCAATGGCCTATTTGGTGTTGGGGGGTAGAGCATTGAAGTGCTTTTATGATTTATGTTGATCTTGTGATGTTTGGGCGAGATTGAAGGAGTTTTAATGGAAAAATGGGTTGTAGAAGATAAAATCCAAAAATCTGGAATTTCTGCAGGATACGTGTACTCGGTCGACCGAGCACACTAAAAACTGAGAAAAACAAGTCTCAGTTATTTTTTCTGCAGGACAGACACCCAGTGAACTCGGTCGACCGAGCCCTGCTCCAGGTCGACCGAGCACACAGGTTCTGCAGAAAATAACTGGGAGTTGGATTCTCCCTTAGACCCAGACATCCAGTGTACTCGGTCGACCGAGTTCTGCTCCAGGTCAACCGAGCATACAGGATTGGTAGTGGAAATACCTGAGAGCTGGGACATCATTTTCCAGGATTTCTGTGTATGCGGTCGACCGCCCAGGCCAGGAGGTCGACTGGACACACAGGGAATCCCTGAGATCAAATCATGTCTCCCAGGTGCTTGGCCCAATTTTCCTAGTGTACTCAGTCGACCGACCAGGCCAGGAGGTCGACCGAGCACACTGTACACAGGGTCGACCTGGAAGTCAACATCCTGACAATCCAGTGTACTCGGTCGACCGATCCGTGTGCCAGGTCGATCGAAGACACTGAATTCAGTGATTTTTCAGTTTTCACATTCCGAGGTTGTGATCGTTTGTGGGGCCCATTGACCATCCAAATGGACTTCTATTGATGTGCCAAGCCCGAGTCAATGGTGTGGCTCAACCTTGACCCGTGGGGACCACCAAGTAAGGTCTTGGTCGTATAATCTACGATGATTTGATTTTTAAATGTTGTCAATGATGCATGTAACTTCAGGAGCACCAAACACAGTATCCAATGGCATCTGAGACTCCATTTAGAGATCAGATTACTTGAGATGAACCCGGACCCGAACGTGGCCATTACCTAGGATGGATTATTGATATTTCCCTATTGATTCTTACACTTGAAGTTCATACTTCACTTATCTTATTATTGTCATTCTTATGTCCTGACCAGGCTTATAACTGTTAATTAAATGGAAATGGATGACCTAAACCTAAGATATCTTAGAGGTGACCCAATGGTGTGATTGGGAGAACACTGACCCGTGTCTGTGGCTAGGCGGGCCTTATTGTGGCCTAAGTATGGATATGAGTACCCTTAGATTGGAGAGGTGGTTTATCTTGGAATTATAACTCATTTTGGAAGAGAATGAGTTGTTTATCTGTAGAAATGGACTTGTTACCTTGTTTGAACTGTTTTAGACCAGGCCATGTACCTGATGGGCATTAGTATGGATCCAAGGAGTGGGCTTGGACTTGGATTGTAATCCACGGACTGATTTGATATTTGAATCTCTTAGAGACCTTGTTAGGGCCTTGTTCACGCAAGGCAAAGCCTAGACAAAAACAGACCTTTAGAGTTTCCTCGAGTCGGCATAGACATTCACTCAGTTGATTTAAGCTCAGCCTTTGGACTGATCATCACTGGTAGGAGCTATTTTTGAGTTTTGAGTGAGCTATCATGATGAGCTATGTTTTAGACGGACGGTGTGATACCAAGTCCAGTCTCCCCAAGTGATGAGTGTGGTGAGACTATTGAGTGTGACTGTTTGCGGGGCTAGTAATTCCCCAGCATTGGTGAGATTCCCCGCCGCGACTGTGTTCAGTATGGGAGGGCCACGGCATAATATCCCGCGGTATCCAGCTCGTGTGAATGTGCCATATTATATTAGACTAGATGCTATATTTGCCCTGATTCTATATGTTTATCTTGCTCAACTGCCTAGATTATGTATCTTGATACTCTTTAACTGTGTAACTGTCTTTACTCTTTTGATACATATGTCCTATGTTACTTGTATACTGTGACTTGCCAGATCATTAGATCTGACCCATTTTTGGTGCTTAGGTCTTGAGCCCGAGTACGAGGATGATGCGTTTGTGCTCATAGAGGCGCCCGTAGCAGGAGATTACGGTTGGGGACCGGCCGACCAAGAGGTTGAGCTGGAGGTTGGAGAGCCAGTACCTGGGCTATGAGTGTTTATCTTTGTTTGGGTTTTGAGCGATTATTGTAGTGAGCTGGGTAGCAGTCAAATATGTAATTAAATCTTTGTTCTTATTAATTGATACTTTTAAACTGGATTACAGTTCCGCTCATATTTGATATATCATGATACCTATTGCTTCCGCTTCGCTTCTTATGCTTCCGCAATTTAACCATTGCTATTATATTGTTCAAAAGTTTAAAATTGTAACTCACTGCGGACCTACGTGTTGGAATATAGGTGGGCCTTCCAGACAGGTTTCAAAACTTTTAACCCACTTAATGCAGGGATCAATTGTCTAGAATGCAACAAACCCAATCCAGGATGCAATTCCCTCAATCTCATAGCCATGTACAGCAACAAACACTATCTAGAAGATAGCAATAAGGACATAAACATGCAATCACGAAATCCACAACATACAAGGATGTAGATATACCTTTGGAGCTTTGTTGTGCTCTAATGGAGGATTTGATTTCTTTACTTTGGTGATGAACAACTTCACAATCCAAATCAGAATCTTCAACTCCTTTTGATCTTCCAACGCTATATCCCGTATTAGATCTCTTTTCTCAAGAAGATGGTGGAATCCTCAAGAGAAAACCCTACTAGTAACTCTAAGGAACCAAAGGTGAAAGAGAAGGGAACTTTGAGAGGAAGATGACTTGTACAACTCTTACACAAGGGGGCTGAAAGTGCTCCTATTATTATTCACGAATTTGAGAGGAGTATTCCTCTATTTATAGCCTTCCACAACTCCTCTTTTCCTATTTGAAATAGAAGTTTAACTCCCATTCCAAATTAGTAAACATCTCCCTCACTAATTAAAACAGAAGTCCTACTTCCATTATTAATTAGTAGCTTACCATTACCACTATTAGAAGTCTCACTTCTAATAGAAATAGTAACCTTCCTTTTAGAGTTCAAGTAGAATTAGTATCTTTCTAATAAATTGGGGTAGCGTGGGGACCACTAGGGATTCTTTAGAAAGATGGCTCCAACTGGGACACGCGACCCCACATCTCATGTGCAATCCGGGCCCACAGTTAATTGCAAATAACTCCACTATATAAATGCAATTGCACTCCAGTCTTAGGAATAAATTACAATGAAGACCCTAAACTTCCTCAGTACCACAAGTAGGCCCCTCCATCTATATCCATGGATCAAATGGACCTGTCCACCAAATTAGATCCATATCTTATTATCCTTGAGCCCCAATTAATTATAATGATCATATGGTACCGATCCAATTAACTCTTAATCGGAATGGGTGCGCACTTACAATTGATAAATCCATTAATTGGCACAAGGGGATATTAAAGATAGATTCCATCTTGACTATTGAATGTTCCCACGGCTCTTCTATCAAGTACCCAAATCACCGAGGTGTTGACCTACAATTGGCCTCACTCATTGGTGACTCAAAGCAAATGAATAGATAGAAACTTGAGTTCATTAATGTCTCAGGATTATGAGCCTATTGCTAGGGAATTATGAGAGCAGACCTCAAAATAAAGACAGTGTATATAAGGTGCTTCTCATGGTCCTTCAATACATCCAATGTACCAGCATCATATCCAGAATCTTCCATTCTGATGATCGAGATAAAACACACTATCTCATAGTGATCAAAATGCTGCAACCTTGTCAGATGAGATGTCCAATCTCATCACTGGTTGTGAAGATATTTAAGTATAAGATTTGTAATACATATCTCCTGTATGTGGATCTCATCCATACACATGTATTACATCTAGTATACATATGGACTCCGATTCATCTCATGAACCATTATGTCATTTGTACTAGTTATGTGCAAGTATATAAAACACCATTCATCTCATGAAAGGAAAAGCATGAATTGTATTGATGAATAAAGAAATTAATCTATTTATTAGATCATATACCCTTGGTATTGAGACCATAAACTAACACTACGATCTTGGAAGTTCTGGGATTTTCTGGGAAGTAGCCCGCCAACTTCGGATATTCTGATGACTTTCTCGGTATCCGGAATTGGGGCGTTACAGTCCGCGGTGAGGATATCACATCAATGTAACATTTGTTTAAGGTGGAAGCGTGTAGCAAATCAAATTGGTAAGTCATTTCAAAATCACAAGACTGATAACATATGTAAATAACTTGATGTCAGAGTGAGCAATGGTCATTAGCATTTCCCAAAAGTAATTGTTAA
The DNA here is from genome assembly GCA_038049695.1 of Cinnamomum chago. NCBI lineage: Eukaryota > Viridiplantae > Streptophyta > Magnoliopsida > Laurales > Lauraceae > Cinnamomum > Cinnamomum chago. The sequence goes on along the minus strand of CP142455.1, from coordinate 50,325,059 downwards.
AGTTTATAAAAAGATCATTTAATTAACATCCCAAAAATAAAGGCCAACAAAGGCCAGTAAAATCCAAAATAATCCTTCAAAGAATGAGCTAGACAATTCCCAAAATGTTACGTCTCTCGTGGCAACCGAATGTCTAAACGACATCATCGGCATGCCACTTGTTGGGATTGGTGTATGCCCTAAAGCCCACTGACTGCACTCACATCTCTGTTACTGGATATTTATTGGTTATTTAATGGAATGACATCTTTCTCTTAATACTTGTGTATATGTATGGTTGTGTAAGACCCATTGTTTTCTAGTAATGACTTAGGTGTGTAGTGGCTACACACAGTAAGGTCTGAGTCATGGACACTTGAAACAATAAACTTGTTCATAACTGAGAGATGGAGTTGGGCACTTCATCTTGGTATAAGTTATAATGAGATACTCTCCTGTATTCAGGGTGACTTACCTAAGTCACGGGAGGCTTTTCCGGATTTATCTCATTAGTGCATGTGTCATGCATTGAACAGGACCACTTGTAGGTGTGATCTCTAAAATAGTACTATCACAGAGAGAGATCAAATCACCTCTTGCTACTGAGTGACCAGTGCTCTTAATCTTGAGCATTTGTGGATGAACTGACGAAGTCGAGTTCTTGTACTTTAATTCACTATGGGTGAGATCCTGTTCATGGGTCAACAACTCTGTGTTTTGGGTACTCGGGCTTGATTAGTTGGGACGTGCAAATGCAATATGGAATCTATGCCATCGTGTGATGGAATGATCGTCCCCTTAGAATTATCCGATTAATCATCAGAATCTAAGATCTTAGTATATTGATGTTCCATATGGATATTGAACTTGTGGGTCGCTCCCTGGATCAAGAGAATGATATCCGGATGATGATTAGGTCAAGGATATGAAGTTCTAAGGTTGAGATGTAATCAAGAAGGTAGATAGTACATCGGTTAACCTACTTGATTATGGATGTTACATGGAGGGGCATTGTGGTCATTATACTTGGTAGGTCAAAGACAATCGTTAGTTTATGATGAGCTTGATATGCAATTTAATATTTGTCCCTGGAGTGCAACCATAACTCTCTAGTGGAATGAGTTAAGGTTAAAATGGTCTTAATGTTGCAATGGGTTTAGCATGGACAATTTGGTCATTTTGGGAGCCAAGGGCAAATATGTCTTTTGGTCCCTTCTCTAGTCACTTTCCCATATTGGCGAGGTTTCCTAAATTGTTTAAATGTGTGGAGAAATAATTTTGAGTTTAAATTCAAATAGGCCCATGTTGGCATACATGAATTACAACTCTAGATAAATTATTTGATGCATGGGCCATAGTGTGTGGACTAGTCAATGTGGTCCCTAGTAATTGGGTCCCAAGTTTGTGTAGGTCCCGTTGCTTGGAAGGATTTCTTTTTGTGCAAGTTCCTAAAGTTTAGTAGCTTTCTAATTAATTTTGGAAACTAAACTAGAAAGGGAAAGGGTGGACATCCATGTGGCTGGTTGCTTATTCTTTTTATGGAAAGTTCCTAGTTTTTCTCCTTGGTTTCCTAGTTCTTTCAAGATACTTTCTCTCCAAGAAATCAGCATTATATATAGCTGATCCCTTTTCATATTGGGCATGCAACATATTAAGAAAAGGGGGGAGAAACTACTTGGGGCGTGGGATACATTGGAGAAAGAGAAAACAGCCACATAGTCTCTTGGACGTCCATAGTTGCATTGCCTTATTGCACATCAGATTTCACCTTGGGCTGGTCCACGTTTTTCTTCTTGAGGAAGAAGCACATCAGGTCTGGTCTTTCTCACATAAGATCAAGAGAAACAAGAAGGAGAAACCTAGTTTGAGATCCCACCATCAAAGCCAATCAGATTGGGAAGTGAAATAGAGAAGAAGATCAAAGGCAATCCTACTGCAGGAAATTCCAGCAACTTGTTTGCTGATTGCAGTTTGAGTTCAGCCTTTTGGATCCTTTATTTCAGAGATTTGAAGTCTACATATCATCAAGGTAAGAGCCTTCTAGTATCTCCTTTAATTGTACACATGTTGATTATGATTTCATGGAGTTTTTTATGCATGATTCATGGCTGGAAAATCAGATTAGTATCAGTTTTTGAAAACTAGATCAGCCATGGACGTCCTCTGTAATATGATTACAGATCTGTAATGCATTATCTTTCAGTGGTATCAGAGCCACTCCATTTGAAATCATGATCCCATGTTGTGTGGTTTTCATTCCTAGATTAATTAAGGGCATGGTGGCGCCCTTTAGGATGTTATTTCCTGCATAAATAGTGTGCAGGAATTTTTCTAGGCTGCTGGAATTTTTCCAGAACACAGTTTAGTGCAGTTTTGGAGTGCAGGGATTTTTTCCAGATTGCTGGAATAATTTCAGAAGTTGTATAGTGCTGTACAATGCACTATGAATGCACTAAAGACTGCTGGAATAATTTCAGAATGATGTTTAGTGCTGTACAATGCACTATGAATGCACTAACCTCTTTGTTTGCAGCCATATAATTGCATCATTGATGGTTCGCATGTATGTGTGTGGATTTGGATGTTTTTTAATTAGTTGGAAAGTGTACGATTGCACGTTTAGCAATCATAGGAGGTTGTAATATTTTCCTTGTTTTTATTCCAACTAGTCTTGATGTAAGCTTTCTTGAAAAGCATAGGGATCTCCAATGTAATTTTTTGGTTTTTTGCTTTTCATGGGTTTGCTTGTATAAATTAATTTATTGAAACAAGCAAGGAGAAGAATGTTTCAAAGATTGCATGGTTGCAAGTAGAAGAGGATTCCATGGTGGTGGAGGCAACGAAGGTTTCCTAGTGCGAAAAGGACTCTTAACCAAGTATCCTAGTTGGATTAGGATTCCTAGTTGGATAAGGATTTGAAGTCCGAAGAGCAGGGAGCCATCAAGGATTGCATTCTTTTATTTGCTTTTATATATGGAATGCATGGTTGAATGCTTTATATAAATGCTATGTTTATCACCTAGTAACATGGCCACCACTAGGTTCCTAAAATTGGCATCTTTCTATATTGGATTGTTTTTGTTTGGCAAATTGTTTTTAAACGGATCTTAGACCAGCACCTTCTATTTGTCTAAGGTTTAAAAATTGGATAGGCTTTAGTTTTTCTTGGTACCCTTAGCTTCCATAAGAGGCCAAACTAAAATCTAATATGTTGCTACCCTAGTGGGCCCATAACCCACTGGTCCCAAGACCTTTACTCAATATGTTTTAAAGCAAAGGTTATTTATTTTTTGAGATGACTTAAGCAATTGAGTCATGAAAATTGTTAACTAAGTTTGCTAGATTTAAACAAGGTTTGAGTAACGATGCTAAGGTCAAAAGAGTTTTTAGTGCATTCCCTAGTGTTAAATAATCAAGTGGGAGAGGGGTTTGGGAAAACCCCACGGCCTTCCATTTTAGGTTCATGCTATCTCATTAGAGTGTTAGTGGGAGCGGCCATCCCTTCGGTGGAGTTCTTTACTAAAGATCGCTTCGATGGGTTAGTGGGCGAACTAATGTGAATATTCGTAATGAGGTGTTAGTGGGAGCGGCCATCCTTTCGGTGGAGTTCTTTACTAAAGATCACTTCTATAGAATGTCAATGAAGTGTTGGTGGGAGCGGCCATCCCTTCGGTGGAGCTCTTTACTAAGGTTCACTTCAAGGGTTGATTGGAGTCACTTCCCTTCGGAGGACTTAAGTCATAGACATTCTGGGAACGTTCATAAAAGATGGTAATACACTTGACATAAGACAGTAATGACCTCTCCCTAGCAGTTAGAGTTGTTTGTCATATGAGGCCAAACCAATCAGTGATTGGACTATCACTGGATATGCGTATCCAGACAGTGATGATCCAAATAAGCGACCTTAACTCAACGTGACTGTAGGCTCGGCCATCCCTTCGATGGAGGGTCTATGAGGAGGTTGAGACACTGATACATTATAATTAGGGTTAAATCATGTAAAAAGTCTTGTGCATGTTTTTCCTTTTATTACAAGCACCATATACATGTTACATATATACTGCCTGTCTAATTATAACCTGTTATATATCCAGAGAGATGGGGAAGGATTCTTTTAGCCCGTTGATGAGTATTTTGCGTGAGAACAAATTGACTGGCCCAAATTACGTAGACTGGAAAAGAAACCTTAACATAGTACTCACTGCTGAGGAGTACAAGTATGTTTTGTCGGAACCTTGTCCTACCATTGATGATTATTCTACAGATGACCAGCTAGAGGCTGAAAGGAAATGGAAAAAGGCGAATAGCATGGCCAAATGCTACATGCTTGCTTCCATGTCCAACGTGTTGCAAACGCAGCATGAGCAAATGGACACAACTTCAGATATCATGTTGTCCTTGTCTGAGATGTTCGCAGACAAAAGCAGGCCAGCTAGGCAAGCTGCTTTAAGGACAATCATGAATTCTAGGATGGCTGAGGGAACACCTGTCAGAGAGCACATGCTCAAAATGATGGATTGTTTCAATGAAGCTGAGATCCTAGGGGCTGAGATTGATGCAGGGAGTCAGACTGATATGATTCTCGAAACTCTGCCGGGGTCTTTCAACCAGTTCAAGCTCAACTTCAACATGAGCAAGATGGACATGACTCTCTCTGAGTTAATGAAAGAACTCCAGGCGGCAGAGGCCATCATGAAGCCTAAAGGCCAACTTCACTTTTCCCAGTTTTCCTCTAAACTGAACCCGAAAGGGAAAAAGTTCAAGAAGAAGCAGGGTAAGGGAAAAGGATAGAAAAAGGGCAATGCTGGGAAGAAGGACAAAGGTACAGGTGAAAAGCCCAAAGGGAAATGCTTCAAGTGTGGCCTCAAAGGTCACTGGAAGAAAGATTGTCCCAAGCTCCTAGGCTCAGATAAGAAAGGTATATCTCTTTCCTACTACATTGAAACCTGTCATGTGGTTGATTCTACTGATTCTTGGATAGTAGACTCTGGAGCCACTAATCATATCTGCAATTCATTGCAGGGGTTTCAGATAATGAAAAAGCTTGAGAAAGGGGAGTTTGACCTTAGAGTTGGAAATGGAGCAAAGATTTGGGCTGTTGCAGTGGGAGCTGTTACTTTACATTTTCCGCATGATAGGATATTAGTTTTAAATAATGTTATCTATGTTCCGGACATAAGGAAGAATTTAATTTCAGTTTCCAGACTTATTGAATTTCATTATTCAGTTTCTTTCCATTCTGGTGTTGATATCAGTAGAAATGGAAATATCATATGTTCCGGTAGAATGCATGACAACTTATTTTATATCTATCCTATTGCTCCCACACTGCATAATGTACAACTAGAAAGCTCATCTTCCCTCAAGAGGAAGGTATCTTCGACCAATGACACTTATCTTTGGCACTTACGTTTGGGTCATATTAACCTAAAACGGATTCAGAGGTTGGTAGAGGATGGGCTCTTGAGCTCATTAGATCTCGAACCTTTACCTCAGTGTGAATCTTGTCTCATGGGAAAGATGACAAAAAGGTCATTCTCTGGAAAGGGATTGAGGTCAAAGGAGTTGTTAGAATTAGTTCACACTGATGTGTGTGGTCCTATGAACAAACTAGCTAGAGGAGGTTATGAGTATTTCATCACCTTCACTGATGATTACTCTAGGTATGGATACGTGTACCTAATGCGACGCAAGTCTGAAGCGTTTGATAAGTTCAAACAATTCAAGGCTGAGGCGGAGTTACGACTAGGGAAACATATCAAAGCTCTTCGATCTGATCGAGGTGGCGAGTACCTCCTGGGTGAGTTCAAGGAGTACCTCACACAACATGGGATTGTGTCTCAGTTGTCTGCACCGGGTACACCCCAGCAAAATGGTGTAGCAGAGAGAAGAAACCGTACCCTTCTTGATATGGTAAGGTCCATGATGAGTCATGCAACCCTACCCATATCTTTTTGGGGATATGCCCTAGAAGCAGCAGCATACATTTTGAATCTGGTACCTTCTAAATCAGTACCTAGGACACCTCAAGAAATGTGGACAGGTCGAAAACCCAATTTAAGACACATCCACATTTGGGGTTGTCCAGCCTATGTACTGAATGATAAAGCTACCAAGCTAGAACCCAGATCGGAAATGTGCTACTTCATTGGGCATCCTAAGGGAACAAGAGGAGGCATCTTTTATCATCCAAAGGAGCAAAAAGTGCTTATCAGCACTCATGCTAGAGACTTGGAGGATGATTGCATGATGCAACAAGAGCTTGGTTGTAAAGAAACCCTTGAGGAGATTCTTCCAGAAACTCCTGCAACACCTGTGCCAGATCCTGAGACTGTAGAAAATCAAGACATTCCTTTTAACACTCCGGAGCCTCGTCGTAGTGGGAGAATTTCTAGACCACCAGATAGATACCTAGGAGTGTCTTTTATGACAGACTCCGAGGATTTGGTTGAGGATCCTACTAGTTACGATGAAGCAGTAACGGATATAGATGCTGACATGTGGCAGCAAGCGATGAAATCTGAATTGGATTCTCTGTATTCCAATCAAGTCTGGGAACTTGTGGATGCACCTGAAGGGATCAAACCCATAGGGTGCAAGTGGATCTACAAGAGAAAGAGAGGAGTGGATGGGAAGGTTGAAACCTTCAAAGCAAGACTGGTGGCGAAAGGATATACTCAGAAAGAGGGTATCGATTATGAGGAAACCTTCTCGCCAGTAGCCATGCTCAAGTCCATAAGGATTCTCTTAGCCATCGCATGCCATTATGACTACGAGATATGGCAGATGGATGTCAAGACAGCTTTTCTAAATGGAAGTCTTGACGAATGCATCTATATGATGCAACCAGAGGGATTCATTGCTGGTGGCCAAGAGAACATGGTCTGTAAACTTAAAAAGTCCATTTATGGACTTAAGCAAGCATCTAGGGCATGGAACATCAAGTTTAATCAGGCAGTCAAATCTTTTGGCTTTGATCAAAACATTGATGAACCATGTGTGTATAAGAAAGGGAGTGGAAACGCAGTTGCATTTTTAGTCCTATATGTGGATGACATATTACTCATTGGAAATGATGTTGGCATGTTGTCGTCTGCTAAGGTTTGGTTATCATCTCAATTTCAGATGAAGGATTTGGTTGAGGCGAGCTATGTCTTAGGGATCAAGCTTTTGCGAGATCGCAAGAACAAGATGTTAGCCTTATCTCAATCTTCGTATATTGAGAAGATATTGGTCAAGTATAACATGCATGACTCCAAGAAGGGCTTGCTACCTTCTAGACATGGAGTACCACTATCTCGGAATCAATGTCCGAAAACACCTGAGGAGATAGACAGCATGAGGAGAGTACCATATGCATCAGCTGTTGGAAGCCTCATGTATGCAATGTTGTGTACTAGACCAGATATCTGCTTTGCCGTTGGCATGGTTAGTAGATATCAATCAAACCCTGGACCTATGCACTGGACAGCTGTTAAGCATATATTCAAGTATCTTCGGAGAACGAAAGATTATATGCTAACATACCGAGCAGATGATCTAACGCCACTGGCGTATACAGACTCTGATTTCCAGTCAGATGTAGATGGCAGAAAGTCTACCTCGGGATACGTCTTTACTCTATCAGGAGGGGCTATATCATGGAGAAGTGTCAAGCAAGATTGTATTGCTGATTCTACCATGGAAGCAGAGTATGTGGCGGCATCGGAAGCTGCAAAGGAAGCAGTATGGCTCAGAAAATTCCTATTGGAATTGGGAGTAGTCCCTGCAGTGCAAAAACCGATTGTCATGTACTGCGACAATACTGGTGCAGTAGCTAACTGCAAAGAGCCCAGGAATCACAAAAAAGGCAAGCATATTCAGAGAAAGTACCACTTGATTCGGGAATTCGTCCAGGATGGAGAAATAGTGGTAGAGCAGATTGCCTCAGCAAATAACTTAGCTGATCCATTTACTAAGACTCTTACTGAGAAAGTGTTTACTTCACATGTTGAGTCTATGGGAGTTAGGTTAGGTCGTAGTGATCTTTAGTGCAAGTGGGAGATTGTTGGGATTGGTGTATGCCCTAAAGCCCACTGACTGCACTCACATCTCTGTTACTGGATATTTATTGGTTATTTAATGGAATGACATCTTTCTCTTAATACTTGTGTATATGTATGGTTGTGTAAGACCCATTGTTTTCTAGTAATGACTTAGGTGTGTAGTGCCTACACACAGTAAGGTCTGAGTCATGGACACTTGAAACAATAAACTTGTTCATAACTGAGAGATGGAGTTGGGCACTTCATCTTGGTATAAGTTATAATGAGATACTCTCCTGTATTCAGGGTGACTTACCTAAGTCACGGGAGGCTTTTCCGGATTTATCTCATTAGTGCATGTGTCATGCATTGAACAGGACCACTTGTAGGTGTGATCTCTAAAATAGTACTATCACAGAGAGAGATCAAATCACCTCTTGCTACTGAGTGACCAGTGCTCTTAATCTTGAGCATTTGTGGATGAACTGACGAAGTCGAGTTCTTGTACTTTAATTCACTATGGGTGAGATCCTGTTCATGGGTCAACAACTCTGTGTTTTGGGTACTCGGGCTTGATTAGTTGGGACGTGCAAATGCAATATGGAATCTATGCCATCGTGTGATGGAATGATCGTCCCCTTAGAATTATCCGATTAATCATCAGAATCTAAGATCTTAGTATATTGATGTTCCATATGGATATTGAACTTGTGGGTCGCTCCCTGGATCAAGAGAATGATATCCGGATGATGATTAGGTCAAGGATATGAAGTTCTAAGGTTGAGATGTAATCAAGAAGGTAGATAGTACATCGGTTAACCTACTTGATTATGGATGTTACATGGAGGGGCATTGTGGTCATTATACTTGGTAGGTCAAAGACAATCGTTAGTTTATGATGAGCTTGATATGCAATTTAATATTTGTCCCTGGAGTGCAACCATAACTCTCTAGTGGAATGAGTTAAGGTTAAAATGGTCTTAATGTTGCTATGGGTTTAGCATGGACATTTTGGTCATTTTGGGAGCCAAGGGCAAATATGTCTTTTGGTCCCTTCTCTAGTCACTTTCCCATATTGGCGAGGTTTCCTAAATTGTTTAAATGTGTGGAGAAATAATTTTGAGTTTAAATTCAAATAGGCCCATGTTGGCATACATGAATTACAACTCTAGATAAATTATTTGATGCATGGGCCATAGTGTGTGGACTAGTCAATGTGGTCCCTAGTAATTGGGTCCCAAGTTTGTGTAGGTCCCGTTGCTTGGAAGGATTTCTTTTTGTGCAAGTTCCTAAAGTTTAGTAGCTTTCTAATTAATTTTGGAAACTAAACTAGAAAGGGAAAGGGTGGACATCCATGTGGCTGGTTGCTTATTCTTTTTATGGAAAGTTCCTAGTTTTTCTCCTTGGTTTCCTAGTTCTTTCAAGATACTTTCTCTCCAAGAAATCAGCATTATATATAGCTGATCCCTTTTCATATTGGGCATGCAACATATTAAGAAAAGGGGGGAGAAACTACTTGGGGCGTGGGATACATTGGAGAAAGAGAAAACAGCCACATAGTCTCTTGGACGTCCATAGTTGCATTGCCTTATTGCACATCAGATTTCACCTTGGGCTGGTCCACGTTTTTCTTCTTGAGGAAGAAGCACATCAGGTCTGGTCTTTCTCACATAAGATCAAGAGAAACAAGAAGGAGAAACCTAGTTTGAGATCCCACCATCAAAGCCAATCAGATTGGGAAGTGAAATAGAGAAGAAGATCAAAGGCAATCCTACTACAGGAAATTCCAGCAACTTGTTTGTTGATTGCAGTCTGAGTTCAGCCTTTTGGATCCTTTATTTCAGAGATTTGAAGTCTACATATCATCAAGGTAAGAGCCTTCTAGTATCTCCTTTAATTGTACACATGTTGATTATGATTTCATGGAGTTTTTTATGCATGATTCATGGCTGGAAAATCAGATTAGTATCAGTTTTTGAAAACTAGATCGGCCATGGACGTCCTCTGTAATATGATTACAGATCTGTAATGCATTATCTTTAAACGTTGCGGTTCGCCGACCGCCTCCTCAAGCTCCGTCTCGGGATAAATAATGTCTGGACCTGAGTACCAAAGAAAAGGGATCAGACACGACGGTCTGACAGGAGGGTGAAAAGATATAACAATATATAATAAATGAAATATCTTGGGAAAAAATTTAACACCTGATTACACAATAACTTTCATAAAAAAAATGAATCATTTACTGGAAAAAAAATAGGCAATATAAAAAATGTAAGGTATCCAAGGAATCGGGAACTAGCAAGATGGCAATCACATAAAGCTAAGTCCTCTATCACCGAAGTGACAAGAGTATATCGGGGCATTGGTCTTAGTCACACGAGGAGAGGAGATTCAACGAAACATACATATACAGTATAAATATACGGGACGGGACCACGGTAGCGAACCGGGTATCGGAACAGGACCACTGCAATAAACCGGGCATCGGGATCCAAACTGCAGTTGGTGGTACGGGAGGGTGGATCTTCAAGTCGGTGGATCAAACCGACAAGGTTATCCAAGCTTAGTAATGCCGACTCATAGGTCATAGGTGAGAAATCGGGACATGTATAAAATACATATGATGCAATTGTATAAACGAGCGGGACGGGAGTGCTCGAAGGCACAAATATCATTTTGTTTCGGGTAATACATGACGGGCTAGCAAAGTTCTAAAAATACAATTTCAGTGTTTTCAGGGATTACAAATCATATAGTATAAATTTGGGAAGTGTACATTACAAATTCGGAAACATTAGAACATCATTGGATTTCAATCTTTCCTAGGTTGGGTGTTGGGGTTCAAGAATTAAATCAATGTGAAGAGGGTTCCCGTATGTCGAATTCAATATGGACTTGGTACTCCTTGAGGTTTAAAGACATTCCGGGCACCCTTTTTGTATTAATAATTCGAGAATCCACAACGTATTTCCGAGATGAGATTTTCTCTCTAAATTCCCAAATAGTCCTTCCTAACCATTTCCCGCACATGTGGGTCAAAACAGTCCTCTTCTTCATACTTGATTTTCCACATTTTTCTGGGAGGTCGGTCACCTTGTCCTCTTCTTCAAACTTGATTTTCCACATTTCCATCCCCTTCCCTGCAATAAAAATGAGCTCAAAGCTCCTCCAATACATCATTCAACACTTCCATTCTCTTCATTTCAACTTTCTTCCAAACACCTCCATCCATTCCACATTCAATCACCAAGAAGGAAAGAGATCCAACATGTACAAAATCCATTTGTACTGAAATCAAGTATGGAATACAAGCTATATGAGTCAATATAATTTAGAGTTAAACAACTAACAAGATTCATTCATGAACATTTGTTTCAAAAATCAATGCAAGTCAAAGTGAATAGTAAAATCATCTACATTATTCATAAAAATCATTTAATGCTCAAGATATCTATTCATCCACTTGCCTTGGGTCCAAGCTAGCAAATTGATCTCTTCTAATCACTCTCTAAGCTCAAATCACCAATCTACACAAAACCCACAAATATAACCATTACAAACCATAAAAGATCAAAACGATGAAATAGAAAGAGGGAGATTCCAATAATGGAGATGGAGCTTCTCTAGGGTCACAAGAACACATATCTAGAAGATGGAGATGATCACTTACTTGGAAGGTCCTCTAATGGCAAGAGTTATCTCAAACAGAGCTTCAATGGTGATGGATTTCTCCTCCAAGAGTATCAATGGAGAGCTTGTAGGGAGAGGAAGAAGAAAATGACCTCCATTTCTCTATTTGACAAGGGTTGGTGGTGGATTGAGTAGGAAGAGAGCAAGACGGAGGAGGAGAAGAAAACCCTAGGTGGCTGCCACTATTTGTGCTGGAAAAATGAGAAGGGGAAGAAGGGAATGGGTTCTCTCTTTTATAGAAAATGAAGGTAGGTCCCACAACTTACATGGTTATAGGGCTAGAAACATGTTTCTCGGTGTCTCGGATGAATTCGACAAAGAAGGAAGAAATGATCATCGAAATATCCAGTTTCCAAAAAGTATATATTTCGCGGGTTTCGGAGACATTGAAAATAGTTTCAGATTTTCATGTAAAAAGACTGTTTTGCCCCTAACATTGGAAAAGTAGGGTTTCAGTGTTTTGAACGGGGACGAAGTAAATACGAAAGTTGTAGAGATTAACGAGATAAGTAAAATGGGATGAAAACACTAGTCATAAGAATCTCGAGTAATCCACCAATCACATGCAAAGTCACTAAAAAAACCCCCAAAGGGTCCCACTAATGACAAAGGCACTCCAAACTCCTCAAAACTATTATAAAAGCCATTCTAATCCCAACTTAACCAAAATCCACTAATCACACTTAGGGCTAAAACACAACTTAATTAACGCTAATCGAGGTCACTTGGGTCAGAGTCTTACAGTTTGTGTGCGCTGATTACTTCGGTAATAGGAGAATATGGCTAAATGTGGTTTGCCAATATTTTAATTATCTGTCAGTTAGTTTGAAATAATTAAATTATGAAATTCTTTTATTTGTATAGAATTGGATCATTTGGTTTACTCTTTATATATGTTTCGTTCCAATTGCATTTCTATGATTTTAAACATGGCATTTATAAAACATGTATACCTTATCTGCTTTATTCACCTGCCAGACCGTCGTGTCTGATACTTTTCTGTTTGGTGTTAGATGTCGAACCCGCAACCTTTGAGACGGAGCACGCGGAGGAGGCAGTAGGGCCTCCGTTGGAGCACGAGTGGCAGCCAAATGAAAGTCCAAGAACGAATTCTAGAGGGGGGGTGAATAGGGTGAGCTCTAAGAACCTAGACCAATTTTAATTTTTTTAGCTTTTATGTCAATTAAGCTTTGATGAAGATTAATTATCTTGTGATAGAGAGGAGTCTCTAAGTTAAGCATACACAAGGAATAAGCAACTACAATCTTCATTCAACATAAGGACATCATCCATATAAAGAAAGTAAGAGATCAATCACCATAACACACATATTTATAGTGGTTCGGCCAACTTGCCTACATCCACTCCCGGTAAACCTATCGGATTTCCACTAACTCAAATTAAGGTTTAGGATCACCTCAAACCTTACAAATACATGACTATGCTTTTCAAGGCTAAGCATAAACCTTTACAATATAAAATATGTTTTTCAAGGCTAAGCACCAACCTTAACAACAGGAGGTTTTCTCTTAAGTAAAATGCCTATGAATGCATGGATTTAGAGAACAATGTAAGTGCAAATGAGTGCCTCTAAAAAGGCTAAATAGAAAATGAAAACTTAACTTCTAGAAGCATGCATATGAATGACAAAATCTATGAATAATGCATTTACTAGAAATCACTCAATCTCTTTTTTAAAAGGACCAAACTTTAAATGATGCAAAGATGATAATCATATGTATGAGAAAGAGTTGTTTGACAAACACATGGTTTTCCAAAAAAGATTTAACTTGAATAGAAAAAGTACAATCTTAAGATTAACAAGTTAAATTTGAAAACAAAGATTCATTACTCATGTGAATGATAAATCATATGCTGATTTCATAAAGCTAAGATATTTCAAAGTTCAAAGCATGTTATGAAACACAACATCTCAAGAAGAAAGCCAACTATTTGATCAATCTTAAAAGAGAAACAAAGATTTAGACACTAAGCATGAAATAGAACTTGAGATTTAGAAAGTACACCCATTTGAAGATCAAAGGTTTAATAAATGGAATGACTTCATAATCCCTTCACAAATGCTCTTGAAAAGTTGTTCTTCCTTGGCCTCAAAAGTCCTCCAAAATTCAGCAACTTTTAATAAAGAAAAAGTTCCCAACGGCTAGTGCCCGGTCGACCTGGTACAGGGCTGGGTCGATAGGGTACACACAACGGCTATAAAAATGTCTGTTGGAGAGGCTAACGGCCATTTCTCTCTGTCGACCCGCAGTGTGCCCGGTCGACCGGGTCCGTTGGCCCGATCGACCAGCCACACAGGCAGGTCGACCTGGAGACTGCCCTGATTTTCTGAAATTTAAGAAGTTTGAAATAAAAAGGGCTGCTTTTCTAGGGGACTTGAGGCAAAGAAAACAAGCTTGGAATCATGACTGAGAAAGGATGAAAACTGATTTTCTAAAGACATGAAACTTTCAAACTAAAATATGGATTTAAAGAAGAATACTTTGGAAAGCTTGAAATGATTTTAGAACTTAAGGATTAAACATTTGGAGGCTTGAAAAACTGAACTCAAAACTTCATGAACTTAAGAGACATAACTAATTTGAAAACCATGCATAACATATGATAAAAACAAAGATTATGAATGAGAAATATGCTTGAAGATCCTAAGATTAAGAACATGAAAGAATGAGAGGTCAAGCTATGAAAATGAATGCATCCTATCAAATTGCAACAAAATAAAAACTCTAACACCAAATGATGTCACGTAGACGTCATGTTGGGCTGGAGTTCATTAACATTTTCTTTTGGGAATTTTTCTTATGGCCTTTGTTGGCCTTTTCTTTTTGGGTTGTATAAATTAAATATACTTTTTTGATCCTCACAACTTTAACTAACTTTGGGTTATGCCAATTTATATATTTCTCTTTTGATACAGAGTTAGTGTTATTATCTTATATTTCGTTTGGTTTTTATTTTGCTACATGCTTCCGCATATTAATATTTGTTGTGAATTCGATTAATTGGTTGTGGTGGATCATCTGGAATCCTCACTGTGGAATCCTGTGGGAAAATAATTAGCGTGTGCGGGCGAAATTTTCTGACTCGTCGCGCCTCGTCCCCCGGATTAAGGACTTGATTATCAGGGCCTCGGTCCAGGAGTGTCACAATCTTCTTTTCTGCTCAGTCCAAACAAATGGAACATGTTAGATTGTATGGACTCAATCCATCAGTTGATGTAATAAATTGATTAATTTCTTTATTTATCAACAAAATCATGCTTTCCTTTTATGAGATGAATGGTGTTTTATTACTTAATGCACATAACCTGTCACGACCCCGGACCGGGCCCTACCGAGCCAATCCGGGATCGGGATTGGTGATGTACCACATCAGTTTAATACCATACATTTATTTAATTTCCCACAGGTGTCCGCGGTGAGGATATCACAACCATATATAAACATTTCTTTTAAGTGCGGAAGCGTGTAGCAAATCAAATATTCAAACCATCTCTAGTCATAACGACCATAACACAAGTATAAATACTGTATCAGAATGAGCAATGATCATTAGTGCTTTCCCAAAAGAATAGTTAAAGTTATACAAAAGATCATTTGATTACATTCCCAAAAATAGAGGCCAACAAAGGCCAATATAAACAAAATACCAATCCCCAAAAGAATGGTTAAAAGTTTTCCCAAAATGTTATCTCTCTCTAGCAATCCAATGTCTAAATGACATCATCAGCATGCCACTCGACTAGGCGTTGCGATTCACCGACCGCATCCTCAAGCTATGTCTCGGGATAGACAATGTCCGGACCTGAGTACCAAAGACTGGGTCAAACAGGACGGTTTGACAAATGGGTAAAATACGGTGACACTATAATAATAAATGAATTTACCTTCAAAAGCATTTAAACCTGTTTAAATAACAATTTCTATAAACAAGATAAAACATTTATTCAAATACAAGTAGGCATTGTAAAACATGTAAAGGTAACCAAGGAATCGGGAAACAAGCAAGATGACAACCACACGAAGCTAAGTCTTCTATCAATAAAGTGACAGAGCAATAACTAGGCACTGATGTCAGTCACTCAAGGTGAGGAGAAACAGTGGATCTTATAAATACATGTACATATACTATACATGACAACGGTAGCGAGCCGGGCATCGGGAACCACAGTAGAAATCTACGGCATCGGGACAAGACGAGGGTAATAACCGGGTAGCGGGATCCAAACTGCAGCTGGCGGGACAAGAGGGGGATTTCCAAGTCAGTGGATCAGACCAACGAGGTTATCCAAGCTTAGTGGTGCCGACTAATAGGTCAAATAACAAAATCAAAACATGTATAAAACACATCATGTGCAAGTATATAAACGAGCGGGACGGGTGTGCTCAAGGCACAAATTTCCTTTCAATACGGGGAATGTATAAACGGGCTAGCAAAATGCTAAATTACAATTTCATTGCTTTCGGGAATGATAAATCATAATCCATGAATTTTTGGAAATACATGTGACAATTCGGAATAATCGAAAACACAATTGATCTTTTGAAATTTCCGGACAAGTATCGGGATTCAAATCTAGTCCAAGGTGAATAGGGGTCTCGTATGTTGATTTTGATATAACTTGGTACTCTTTGAGTTTGGGGACATTCCAAGTTCCTTATACACCTTGATGATTTTTAAGACTTCGTTGAAACTTTGTGATGTGGTTTCTTTCTCAAATAGGCTTCATACATTGCCTAATAATTCTCCCCGATGTCAAGGGGTTCCTTTAAAAACCCTTCCTGAGCTCCAAAAGTGGTCCATACCCGAGAGGGGGTGTACTCGAGCGGACCTGGCTGTGCAGAAAGATGGGCAGACAGAACGTTTGCGCGCTCGAGCGAGCAGTCATTCTGCTGCCCGAGCTGCAGTGAGAATGACTGCGCGCTGAGCGGGCAGTCAATCTGCTGCCCGAGCTGCAGTGAGAATGACTGCGCGCTCTAGCGGCCTGATACGCGCTCGAGCGGGCAGTCATTCCTGCTACCCGGGAATGGCCATTCTGGCCTTTTTTCTTCTCCATCTCCAAAACAATTTTCTTGCAACAAAAGGCCTCCTTGCCTCCCAATGACAACCATTAAATTTCTTCAAACAATCACTTAAAAACCTTCATCAAAACTCCAATGAACATTAAATCTAAGCACCTTCTTCTTCACATTCAACACCAAAGAATGATAAGAGACCCCAACATACACAAAGATTCATTTGAGCCATAATCAAGAGATAAAATAAAAGGTAATAAACCACATTTCCATGAAAATAAATGAGCTAACAAAAGCCTTTCATGAGCATTTATTTCACAATGAATGCAAGCTAATAAATATGGATATGAATAGCAAAACCAACCACATTCTTCATAAAACCATTAAATGGTGAAACTATCATTTCATCCACTTGCCTTGGGTCTTCTAATCAAGAATCAAGCTACTAAACAAGCTCTCTCAAGAATCCTACAAGCACAAACAAAACCCCCAAAAACAAACCCTAAAATGGGTCAAACAATGAAATAGAAGGAGAGAACTTTCAATAATGGAGATGGAGCTTCTATAGGGTCACAAGAACACATATATAGGAGATGGAGATGATCACTTACTTGTAAGGTCCTCTAATGGCAAGAGTAAGCTCAATGAAGATCTTGGAATTGGAGATTTTCTTCACAAATGGTATCAATGGGTAGCCTTCAAGATGAGGAAGAGAATGATGAAGTCTATTTTGATGATGGTGCAAGTTTGGTGGGAGATTGTGATGGAGAGAGCAAGGAGAAGAAGAGGAAGTTGCAAGAAAAACCCTAGGCTAAAGCTTGTGCTGGAAAAGGGAGATGGAAGATGGGTTCTCCTTATATAAGCTATGGGAATGGGTCCCACAACTTAAGCAACTCTTTTGGCTGAAATCATGTCTTTCGGAGTCTCGAATGAATTCGACAAAGAAGGAAGAAATGATCGCCGAAATGTCTAGTCTCCAAAAAGTATATGTTTAGCGGGTTTCGGGGATATCAAGTCTTAGGTTCAGATTTAGTGTAAAAAGACGGTTATGCCCTCAAGGCTAGGAAATCTTGTTTCGGGATCTCGGACGGGAATGGGATCAACATGAAAGTTGTCGGAATTAACAAGATAAACAAAATGGGATAAAAACACAAATCAAAACAATTCCGAAAAATCTCCCAAGTAAACTCAAAGTCATAAAGGGAACCCCCAAAGGGCCCCACTAGTCACCAAAGCACTCAAAATT
This sequence comes from Cinnamomum chago, assembly GCA_038049695.1. Lineage (NCBI taxonomy): Eukaryota > Viridiplantae > Streptophyta > Magnoliopsida > Laurales > Lauraceae > Cinnamomum > Cinnamomum chago. The sequence goes on along the minus strand of CP142455.1, from coordinate 50,307,078 downwards.
CCCGAAAACTGTATCAAAAGCTATTATAAACCCACTTAGTTAAAGACTACTAATCATGCTTAAGACTAACACACGACTTAATTAACACTAATCCGGTTCACTCAGGTCGGGGTCTTACATAACCAATACATATGACATGATGGTTCATGAGATGAACCGGGTCCCATTAGTAAATTACATGTGATATATGTATATGGATGAGATCTACATATGGGAGACATGTGTCACAAATCTTATACTTAAAATATCTTCACAACCAGTGATGAGACTGGGCATCTCATCTGATAAGGTTGCAATACTTTGATCACTATGAGATATTGTGATTTGTCTCGATCATTAGAATGGAAGATTCTGGATCACGGTGTTGGTACAATGGATTTATTAAAGGACCATGAGAAGCACCTTATGAAATACTGTCTCGATTTAAGGACTGCTCTCATAATTCCCTAGCAATAGGCTCTCAATCCTGAGACATTGATGAACTCAAGTTTTTGTCTATTCATTTGCTTTGAGTCACTAATGAGTGAGGCCAACTGTAGGTCAACATCTCGGTCTCTTGGGTACGTTGTAGTAGGAATGTGGGAACATACAATGATCAAGATGGAATCTATCTACATTATCCCCTTGTGCCAATTAATGAATTTATCATTAGTAAGTGCGCACCCATCTCGATTAAGAGTTAATTGGATGGTATTAATGATCACTGTGATTAATTGGGGCTCAAGGATAATAAGATGTGGACCTAAGATTGGATGGGACAGATTTATTCCAATTGATCCATGGATATTGATAGAGGGGCCCACTTGTGGTAATTGGGAAGTTTAAGGTCTTCATTGTAATTTATTCCTAAGACTTGAGTGCAATTTCATTTATATAGTGGTGTTATTTGCAATTAACTATGGGCCCATATTGCAAATGAGATGTGGGGTCGCGGTGTCCCAGTTGGAGTCAGCTTTCTATGGAATCCCTAGTGGTCCCCACGCTAGCCCAAGTTATTAGAAAGATACTAATCTTACTTGAACTCTAGTAGGAAGGAATTAGAAAGTTACTATTTCTATTTGAAGTAGGACTTCTAATAGTGGTAATAGTATGTTACTAATTATTGTGGAAGTGAGACTTTTATGGCAATTAGTAAGAGAGAAAGAAAAGGAGGCTTGAAAGCTATAAAAGGGGAAGCACCCCTTGGACGTCCAGCAATTGATTGACACACCCAAATCCCTCTTGTACAAGAGTTGCATAATTCTCCTTCTCCTCTTTCTCTTCTAGTTCTCTTCTAGTTACTTGGAGTTTCTAGTAGGGTTTTCTCTTGGAGATCCCACCCATCTTCTTGAGAAAAGAGAATCTGATATGGGTCATAGCGTGGAAGATTAAAAGGTCTTCGAGATTCTTATTTGATACTTGAAAGAGTTTCATCATCAAAGAAAGACGCAACTCCTCCATTAGAGCACAACCGAGCTCTTAAGGTATAATCTACTTCCTTGCATGTTGTAGATTTTATGGGTGCTTGTTGGCTGTTGTACTATCCTTTTGATAGGTTTATTTACTAATCGCGATGGCTTAGATTGAGGACATGGATCCTGGATTGGGTTTTATAGCCTTCTGGATATGGTTTATGGCCTTATGAGTACTTGATCCCTGAGTCAAGTGGGTCAAAAGTTTTGAAAATCTGTCTACGAAGCCCACCTACTTCCAACAGAACATTCTTCCTGGTCAATTTTGTCAACGGTGCTGCAATGGATGAATAACCTTGGTCAAATCTTCGATAGTAGCCTACTAACCCCAAAATGCTTTTGATTTCAGTCACACTACTCGGTATCTTCCAAATAACAACTACTTCTACCTTGGTTGGATCAACTGCTAAACTCTCTTGAGATGATGTGATCTATAAAAGCAACCTACTCGAACCAGAATTCACACTTGCTAAGCTTTGCATAAAGCTAGTTGTCCCTCAAAAGCTGTAATTGTTAGATTGTATGGACTCAATCCATCAGAATATGTAATAAATTGATTAATTTCTTTATTTATCAATAAAATCATGCTTTCCTTTCATGAGATGAATGGTGTTTTATTACTTAATGCACATAACCAATACATATGACATGATGGTTTATGAGATGAAGCGGGTCCCATTAGTATATTAGATGCGATATATGTGTATGGATGAGGTCCACATACGGGAGAGATGTGTCACAAATCTTATACTTAAATAACATCACAACTAGTGATGAGACTGGGCATCTCATTTGATAAGGTTGCAATACTTTGATCACTATGAGATAGTGTGATTTGTCTCGATCATCAGAATGTAAGATTTTGGATCATGGTTCTGGTACATTGGATGTATTGAAGGACCATGAGAAGCACCTTAAGGAATACTGTTTCGATTTTAAGGTCTTCTCTCATAATTCCCTAGCAGTAGGCTCTTAATCCTGAGACATTGATGAACTCAAGTTTCTGTCTATTCATTTGCTTTGAGTCACCAATGAGTGAGGCCAACTGTAGGTCAACAACTCGGTGTCTTAGGTAGTGGTAATAGGACTATGGGAATATCCGATGGTCAAGATGGAATCTATCTATATTATTCCCTTGTGCCAATTAATGGATTTGTCATTAATAAGTGCGCAACCATCTCGATTAAGAGTTAATTGGATGGTACTGATGATCACTGGGGTTAATTGAGGCTCAAGGACAATAAGATATGGATATAAGATTGGAAGGGATAGATTTAATCTAATTGATCCATGGATAGTGATAGAGGGGCCTACTTGTGGTAATTGGGAAGTTTAGGGTTTTCATTGTAATATATATTCCTAAGACTGGAGTGCAATTGCATTTATAGAGTGGTGTTATTTGCAATGAACTTTGGGCCTAGATTGCACATGAGATGTGGGGCCGTGGTGTCCCAGTTGGAGCCAGCTTTCTATGGAATCCCTAGTGGTCCCCACGCTAGCCCAAGTTATTAGAACGATACTAATCCTCCTTGAACTCTAAAAGGAAGGAATTAGAAAATTACTATTTCTATTTGAAGTGAGACTTCTAATAGTGGTAATAGTAAGTTACTAATTGTTATGGAAGTGAGAGTTCTATAATAATGAGAAAGGAGATGGTTACTAATTCTTAATGGAAGTTGGACATCTATTTTAATTTGTAAAAGGAGGTGTCTTTAAGCTATAAAAGAGGAGATACACCCCTTTGGATGTCCAACATAGGGATTTACACCCAGGCTGTCCATTGTACAAAAGTTGCACAACTCCCCTCTCTCTTATAGTTCTCTTCTAGTTCCTTGGAGTTTCTAGTTAGTTTTCTCTTGGAGTTTCCACCAATCTTCTTGGGAAAAGAGATCTGATATGGGTCATAGCGTGGAAGGCTAAGAGGTCTTAGAGATCCTAAGTTACTTAAAAGAAAGAGTTTCTTCATCAAGCAAGTCCTCTTCTCCATTAGAGCACTACCGGGCTCCAAATGTATAATCTACTTCTCTATTTGTTGTGGATTGTTTTTGGTTGCATGGTGTTGCTGATTTTTATCTTTTAGATAGAGTTTATTGTTGTACATGATTGATGAGATTAAGGGATTGCATCATGGATGTGGTTTATTGCCTTATGGGTACTTGATCCTTGAGTCAAGTGGGTCAAAAGTTTTGAAAACCTATGCACGAGGCCCACCTACTTCCAACTGTAATGATGTCCTCAATTGTTCTTCATGATCCTCCTTATTCTTGGAATACACGAGAACGTCTTCAATAAAAACTACCATAGAGTGATGTAAGTATTGTGCAAAGACTTCGTTCATGAGGGCCATAAAGATTGCGGGTGCATTTGTCAAACCAAAGGGCATCACTAAAAACTCATAATGCTCATATCTTGTTCGAAAGGCTGTTTTTTGTGCATCCGAGTCTCTAACTCTCAACTGATGTACCCGAACCGTAAGTCTATCTTGGAAAAATAAGCTGTTCATTACAATTGGTCAAACAGTTTGTCTATCATTGGCAACGGATACTTGTTCTTGACGGTCACATGGTTTAATCTTCTGTAGTCAATGCACATCCTCAAGCTTCCATCTTTCTTTTTCACAAATAGAATTGGTGCTCCCTAAGGTGAAACACTTGGCCTAATAAAGCCTTTGCTCAATAAGTCTTGTAGTTGAAATTTCTATTCACCCAATTCTGCTGGAGCCATTCTATATGGTGCAATGGGGATCGGTGCTGTCCCTGGAAGAAGCTCAATTGTGAACTCGACTTCTCTAATTGGTGGCAATCCTAGAATTTCTTCTGGAAAAACATCTAAAAATTCGCATACAACTGGGATTTCCTCCACCCCTTGGAACTTTTTTATCCTCCGTGATAAACACAATGAATGCCTCACACCCACTCTGTACTAATATTCTTGCCTTCAGCACTGAAATAAATCTCGCTTGAGTTTTCTTCCTGTTTCCCTGAAACATTAATTCTACTTGTGCTCCTTGTAATCTGAATGTTATGGTTTTGCTAAAACAATCCACGGTAGCATGATATGTTTCTAACCAATCCATGCCTAAGATAATATCAAAATCATGCATATCCAGAACAATAAGATTCGCTAGTAAATTAACATCGCCTAACATCACTGAACAACTAGGGTAATAGGTTCTACAAACAACCTATTTACCTACTGGTGTGGTGACAATCAAAATATAATCCAATTCGTTATGTGGTGCATCAATCATCTTGGCAAATATAGGAGATAAAAATGAATGTGTGGATCCAGGATCAAATAAAATATGTGCTTCTACTCCACAAACAATAAGTTTACCTTCTACCACGTCTCCTGCAGCTTCAGCATCCACTCAATTGAGAAAATATGTGCGTCCATACAGCTGTATCCAATTCGGTTTTTACCTCCTTTGCGCATTCCCGTTCTATTGTGGAGGGCAAGCATTTTGATTTTGTGCTTATGGTCTACCCTGCTGTTGCTGTTGAGGTGGTCTAGCTTGATTTTGAGCTGGTGCCTAGTTCTGAGGAGCTACTTGCCTTTGATGTTGGTTCCTATTGTCTTGATTCTGAAGTTGTGGGCAATCCTTGATGGCATGATCCATAGCCCCAAATTTGAAGCAAGGACCTATGGCCTTACGACATTTGTTAGTGTCATGATTTTTTCCACAATGACCACAACCTTGCCTTGCTTGATTCTGATCTTGCCTTGACCTCTTGTTGTGCTATTGCCTCTGATTCAACTGCTAGTGGTGCTGCTTTCTGCTTTGGATAATCTTGTTGTTGATATCTTCGAATTTATATGCCCGCTTGACAGCTTCATCAAATGTGGCTGGTAGAAGAACTCCCATAGCATCTCTCATAATGACTAGGTTCGATCCTTCTAAGAACTTGGTAATCTTTTTCTATTCGGTATCAATCAGTTCGGTAGCATATCTAGCCAGCCTTTCAAACTTGGCAACATACTCAAGTACAGTCATATTGCCTTGTGTGAGCTACTGGAATTTAATAGCTTTTTGTCTCTTGACATGGGAAGGGACGTACTTGTCAGTGAACTGTCTTGAATGTTGCCCACGCATCATCGTTAGCCATGGCCAGATACGGGTCCTTCACCGTCTGCCACCATTGGTCTGCAAGCCCATAGAACAACGAAGCTATGAGATGAACTCTTTGTCTTCCTGTGCATGTGAAGACATCAAAGATTTTCTCAGTGTTTGCCAACTAGTCATCTGCATCTAACAGGTCTTCGTGACTTGAGAATTCCTCGGGTGCCCCCCTCCTGAACCTTTCAAACATCACGTTAGGGTCATGATCCCTATTGTTAATAACAATATTCGGGCTTGGAGGTTGCATAGGTGGAGCTGGAGGCCTGTTCTGTAGGACATCCAAAAGTTGGATCTGCACTTAAGCCATTTCCTCATCCTTCTTGGCCACCTATTCTTGGAACCTTGCTTGAGTTCCATTTGCATGCCTCTGCTGTTCTAACATAGCCTGCATGAGTTCTTGGACCTGAGTAGTTGTGGGTGTATTGGCCGGGTCTGTGTCATTCTGATTACTACCCGAAGCATTATGATTTGGAACTTTTCTTGGAGGCATGATGCTATAAAACAAAGCGTTAGTACTCAATAAATATAGTTTGATGGTTTTCTAGGCCCCCTATGTGACGCCCCGGAGTCCCACATCGACTATAGAGAAGAAAGTGAATGGGGTTATATGTAGACCTTACACCCTTACCTTGCATGAGGCCTTTTGATGGGTTGAGGCCCATCAGAAGCAAAACCGTGAGGCCCGTGGGCCAAAGCGGACAATATCATGCATGTGTGAAGGGTGGGGCGTTACAAATGGTATCAGAGGCGACTCTCGACTAGTTCGAGTGTGGGTCCCCTGTCGTGGTCTGGTGCAAGTGGGCGGGTCTCCATGTGGGCGGGCCAAGAGGGCTGGCAGGCTATAGAGACTGGCAGGCTACTGCACAGGGACGTGCAGCCTTAAGGGGGGTGGATTGTGACGCCCCGAAGTCCCACATCGACTATAGAGAGGAAAGTGAATGGGGTTATATGTAGAGCTTACACCCTTACCTTGCATGAGGCCTTTTGATGGGTTGAGGCCCATCAGAAGCAAAACCGTGAGGCCCGTGGGCCAAAGCGGACAATATCATGCATGTGTGAAGGGTGGGGCGTTACACCCTACTAAACGATCGAACGAACTCCCGAATCTTCGCCACGCTCCTAAGATTTTTCTAGCTTTTTTAAGTGCCTGATTTTAGATTGTATGGACTCAATCCATCAGATGATGTAATAAATTGATTAATTTCTTTATTTATCAATAAAATCATACTTTCCTTTCATGAGATGAATGGCGTTTTATTACTAAATGCACAAGACCAATACATATGACATGATGGTTCAAGAGTTGAACTTGGTCCCATTAGTATATTAGATGTGATATATGCGTATGGATGAGATCCACATGCGGGAGACATGTGTCACAAATCTTATACTTAAATATCTTCACAACCAGTGATGAGACTGGGCATCTCATCTGATAAGGTTGCAGCACGTTGATCACTATGAGATAGTGTGATTTGTCTCAATCATCAGAATGAAAGATTCTGGATCACGGTACTGTTATATTAGATGTATTAAAGGACCATGAGAAGCACCTTATGAATATTGTCTCGATTTTAAGGTCTGCTCTCATAATAACCTAGTAATAGGCTCTCAATCCTGAGACATTGATGAACTCAAGTTTCTGCCTATTCATTTGTTTTAAGTCACCAATGAGTGAGGCCAACTGTAGGTCAACAACTCGGTGTCTTGAATACGTGGTAGTAGGACTGTGTGAACATCCAATGGTCAAGATGGAATCTATCTAAATTATCCCCTTGTGCCAATTAATGGATTTGTCATTAGTAAGTGCGCACTCATTGTTAGACCCCGACCCAGACCAATTCGATTAGTGTACGATTAGTATGTGTTTAGTCCTAAGTGGGTTTAGTTGTCGTTGTGTTAGAAGTAATTAGTTTTAGTCTTGGACATAGCTTTGATAATTTTGAGAACGTTTAGTACTAGTCTGACACACTCAAGAAGGCCTGAGTGCACGTGTAAGCTTGGGAGGATCGTATCGATTTCCGTGTATTTGTGATTTTGATTTCATTTGAATGATTTTCCTATGTGTTACAACTTTCGTCTTAAGCCCATTCATGTTTGAAGCCCAAAAACCTAAGTTCTAGCCCAAAAAAGGGTAAAGTGGTCTTTTTGCACAAATCTAGACACAATTTTCGAGATCTCAAAACCATGTCAAAAATATACTTTTTGGAAACTAGATATTCCGAGGATCGTTTTATCCTTCTTCGTCAAAGTCATTCGAGACCCACAACATCGTGTTTTGGTCATTTCAAGGTTCAAGTTAATTGGGGCCCATTGTCATCACTTAAACCCCATCTCCCTCTCTTTTCATTCATTTCCCTCAATTTCTGCAACTTCCTTGACCTAGGGCTTAAACCCAGTCTTCCCTTTCCATCTTCCTCATCTTGCATGATCTAGCTAGAGTTCTCCAAATAAAATTCTAAGGCTATCATCTTCTTCCTCTCATCTCAAGCTTCCTATTGATGTCTCCTTCTTGAAAGCTAAAGTTGGGAAAGCTCTCCATTTTCTTCATTCCTTCTTGTTTGACCATTTCTAGGTAAGAGCTTCAACCCATGTTTTTCATGAAGTCTTTTTAGTTCTTAAAAATCTTGTTTTTCATATTACAAACCCTTTTGTAAAAATGGGTTCTTTGTTTTCATTTGTGTTGAGTTTTGAATGGATTTCCTTGGGATTATTTGTAGTGTTGGCTTAGCTTGAGTGAAGTGCTTGAAGAGGATTTCTTAGCATTTGGGCAAAGGCAAGTAATCTCTGTAGGTTCATTGTGGCATGTGTATTTTGATTTCATTGTATTTTAGGAATTGTGCATATAAACTTATTTATGAACTTCATGATCTTGTTTTCATTGGATTGAATGTTTGAAATGGTGAAAATGAACCCTTGGTGAGCATGAAGGCTCAAGGGATTGTATGTGGTTTAAGGATGGGAAGAAGGAGATGAATGTGTGGGAAGTTGTACAAGAGAAAGGCATTTTCTGCACTCAGCGAGCACAAACAAAAGCTTGTCCGCTCGAGCGACCCTTGGGTCCGCTCAAGCGACCAAGCCTCTGTTTGTTCCGAGCGCAGACAGAGAGTTGTCCGTTCGAGCGAACTGTCTCGCTCGAGCAAAGTGTCAATGCCTTACAAGTTCCGCTCGAGCGAACCTGCCAAGATTCAGGAAGAAGAATTAATTCATTTGTGTATTTTATTGAAGGTTGAAAAACTAGACTATTTTAAGGGTTTTGACTTGACATTGTGTAAATGGAACTTCAAAATACAACCCAACTTCGGGGACACCAATTCTTGTATATTTCGACTTTTGGGGTTCCAATTACACAAAGGTCAATTAATAGCCTTAACACATGCTTGTCAGATTTCGTATTTGGATTTCCGTTTTGGTACGGTAAGTACCATCGTGTACTCGTTTTGAATTTCAAGTATAACTTGTTTTGAAGATTTGTTTCAAGAAAAAGGGGATCACTTCCTAAGCATGTTATGCATATTAATTATGCCTTTTGCTAGTCGTGTTTGTTGTGTTTGATAAGTGATTTTCCCCCTTTTTATCTCGACATGTTTGACCGTATTTCGCTTGTTTTGTGCATTCATGAATTAAGTGAACACCACTGAGCTTGGACTGCCCTTTCAGTTTGATCCACTGTCTGGGGGTCCTTAAACATGTGGACTTTCTACAGACTGGTCGTATATTTATTACACATCGTGCGTGTCCGATTCCGCGGCAGGAAATCCCCATATATGTGGGAATCGTGTCATGATTATATTATGTATATCGTGCTTGTCGTGCGTGCTTGCTCTTTTCATTATATATATGATGGAGAAAGGATGGGCTCTTTGTGGATTGTAACTATTCATGATATTATACGTATTCATGCTAGTTTGTTTTAGTATCTCAGCTGTGTTTGTATTCTCAAAAATGTATCTCAATCATTGTAGTATTTCAAATTAGGGATTTGTTTATATGTTTTCTTAAACCGTTATTTGTTTCATGTTTTCACCTAAATTGATTACCTGCCAAACCGTTGTGTTTGACCCTTGTTTGTTAGTGCCCAGGTACAGGAGACGTTGCCTTTGAAGAGGAGCGTCAGGAGGAGGCTCTTGAGCCACCCCCAATGAGAGAGTGGCAGCCCGACGATGTCAATTAGACGTCGGGCGGGATTCTTGAGTTCGTCATTTTGTCTTGGGGTTTCTTTTATTATTTTGAGCAGTGTATTGGCCTCTGTTAGCCTCTTATGGGATGTAACAAAAACTTAACTTTCTTTGTGTAGTCTCATGACTCGAATTATGTTGGGAATGCCATGTTAACTTCCTTCTTTTGATATATGTCTTGATATTATTTTGTTATAGTACCTAAAAATTTATTGGTGCTTATCTTGACGTGTTTTGCTACACGCGTCCGCAAACATGATCGTGTGAGTCAGATTCCGCGTGTCCTTGGGAATCCTCACCGCGGGAACCTGTGGGAAAACATAAACAATCTTAAACAACTCGTCGCGGGCCCGGAGATCCGTTCCGGGGTCGCGATACTCATCTCGATTACGAGTTAATTGGATGGTACTGGTGATCACTGTAATTAATTGGGGCTCAAGGATAGTAAGATATGGATCTAAGATTAGATGGGACAAATTTATTCCAATTGATCCATGGATATTGATAGAGGGGCCTACTTGTGGTAATTGGAAAGTTTAGGGTCTTCATTGTAATTTATTCCTAAGACTGGAGTGCAATTGGATTTATATAGTGATGTTATTTGCAATTAACTGTGGGCTTGGATTGCATATGAGATGTGGGGCTGCGGTGTCCCAGTTGGAGCCAGCTTTCTAACGAATCCCTAGTGGTCCCCACGCTAGCCCAAGTTATTAAAAAGATACTAATCCTACTTGAACTTCAAAAAAGAATCAGAAAGTTCCTATTTCTATTTAAAGTAGGACTTCTAATAGTGGTAATAGTAAAGTTACTAATTATTGTGGAAGTAAGACTTCTATAGTAATTAGCAAAAAGAGAAAGTTACCAATTATTTTAGAAGTAGGACTTCTAGTTAATTAGTAAGTAAAGGAGTTGCAAAAGGGCTATAAAAGGGGAAGCATCCCCCTTGGGTGTCCACAATAAGGAGAACACGCCCAGCCCCTTTTTTGTGCAATAGTTGAACAATTCTCTCTCCTCTCTTTCTCTTCTAGTTCCTTAGAGTTTCTAGTTGGGTTTTCTCTTGAAGTTTCTATCAATCTTCTTGAGAGAAGAGATCTGATAGTGGGTCATAGCGTGGAAGACAAAATGGTATTGGAGATCTTAATTTTTTCAAGAAGAGTTCTTGTTCAAGCTAATTGTCTTCTTCTCCATTAGAGCACTACCGGGCTCCAAAGGTATAATCTACTTCTCTAATTGTTGTGGGTTATTTTGGTTGCATGGTGTTGCTAATTTCTATCTTCTAGATAGAGTTTATTGTTGTACATGATTGAAGAGACGAAGGGATTGCATCCTGGATATGGTTTATGGCCTTATGGGTACTTGATCCCTGAGTCAAGTGGGTCAAAAGTTTTGAAAATCTATCCACGAGGCCCACCTCCTTCCAACACCTAAAACGAGTCCTACTCTGATATCAGCCTGTTGTGACCCCTGACCCAGGCCCGGGCCCGCGACGCTGTTGATTTAGAATTTCCCACAGGTTCCGGCGGTGAGGATTCCGAGACATGGGAAATCTAGCTCACCCGATCAAGTTTGCGGAAGCATGTAGCAATTCACTTCAAGACAAAACATGGATAATATTTCCAAGAGCATTAGTAAAATAGCATCAAGATCAAGATATTAGAAGAATGAATTATAACATAGCATTCCCAAACATAATTCAAGTGATAAAGTTAACCCAAAAGTAAGTTAAGATTGTTACAACCCATAAGAGGCCAACAAAGGCCAATACATCTCCAAAAGTTAAAAACAACACCCAAAACAAAATGAAACGAATCTCATAATCCCGCCCGACATCTAGTTGACATCGTTGGGCTGCCACTCTCGAGCTGGGGGTGGCTCAGCAGCATCCTCCTGATGCTCCTCCTCAAAGGCAACGTCACCTGCACCTGGGCACCAAAATAACAAGCATCAAACACGGCGGTTTGGCAGGTAATCAATTTAGGCATTGGCATGGGACAAGTGAAGTTTAAAGAAAACATACTGTTGCGACCCCAGAACGGATCCCGGGCCCGCGACGTGAGTTGTGTACCTCGAATTTTGGAGATATACTTTCCCACAGGTTCCCGCGGTGAGGATTCCCAAAGACATGCGGAATCTGACTCACACGATCAAGTATACGGAAGCGTGTAGCAAAACACATCAAGATAAGCACCGATAAATCTTTGAGTACTATGACAAAATAATACAAGACATATGTATCAAAGAAAGAAGTTAAGATGGCATTCCCATAAAATTTCAAGTTATGAGACTAACAAGAAAGCAAGTTAAGTTTTTAGTTACATCCCATAAGAGGCCAACAGAGGCCAATACACTTCTCCAAAATAATCAAAAGAAACCCCAAAACAAAATGATGACGAGACTCAAGAACCCACCCGACGTTTAGATGACATCGTCAGGCTGCCATTCTCTCACAGGGGTTGGCTCACAAGCCTCCTCCTGACGCTCCTCCTCAAAGGTAACGTCTCTTGCACCTGGGCACCAACAAACAAGGGTCAAACACAACGGTTTGGCAGGTAATCAATTTAGGTACAAGCACGAACCAATAACGTTAAAGAAAAACATATAAGCAAATCCTTGATTTGAAATACTATAATTACTGAGATACATTTGCAGAAATGTTTAACTGAGCTGAGATACTAAAACAAACTAGCATGAGTACTTATAATAGCATGAATAGTTACAATCCACAAAGAGCCCATCCTTTCTCTATCAGTTAAATAATGAAAAGAGCAAGCACGCACGACAAGCACGATATACATAATATAATCACGACACGATTTCCCACAAAGACGGGAATTCCGGCCGCGGAACCGGACACGCACGATGTGTAATAAATACACGACCAGTCTGCAGACAGTCCACATGTTTAAGGACCCCCAGATAGTGGATCAAACTGAAAGGGCAGTCCAAGCTCAGTGGTGTTTACTAAATTCATGAATGCACAAAACACGCGAAACACGGTCGAAACACGTCGAGATAAAAAGGGGGAAGTCACTTATCAAAACACGACGAACACGACTAGCAAAAGGCATAATAAATATGCATCACACACTTAGGAAGTGACCCCCTTTTTCTTGAAACAAATCTGCAAAACAAGCTTGTACTTAACCTTCAAAACGAGTACACAAAGATATTCATTGTATCAAAACCAAAGTACGAACACAAAGCCTATCAAGCACATGTAAAGACCTTTGATTGATCTTTGTGTATTCGAAGCCCAAACGTTGGAATTATAGATAGAAATGGTGCCCCGGAAGTTCAAAGACATCTCGGGTTTCGAGTACACAATATCAGGCTAAAGGTCACTTAACATGTTCTAGTTTTCACTCTTGCAAAAACTTCTTCAAAACTAGGAATTTAGTCAATTTCGGTCGGCTCGCGGTCAGCTGGCGGTTAGCCGAAATGGGACCTTGCGGCTAGCCGCAAGCTGACCGTAGGCTGACCGCTGGAACTCAAGTCAGGAACTTGGCTCTCTGGAAAAGGAGCCGAAAAGCTTTCGGTTGGCTTACGGTTAGTCGCAAGGGAAACTGGCGGCTAGCCATCAGCTGACCGCAGGACCCTGATGCAGAAGTCAGCTACTGGAAAAGGAACCGCTAATTTCGGTTGGCTCGCGGTTAGCCGAAGTGGGGATTGCGGCTAGCCGCCAACTGATCGGAATTGCACGGGAAATGCAGTTCAGTGCAGATTTTTCCACATTTCCTTCTTCCCTTCTACTTGTTTTCATTCCACCTGCATTCCCTGATCCTCAATGCTCTCCAAGGGATAAAATACACATTTCTCACAATTCCAAACAACCAAACCATGGAAAACATGATCATGAAGCTTATAAACAAATTTAATGCACAATTTCTAAAATACAATGAAATCGAAATACACATGCATCATTTCCTAGAGAGATTACTTGCCTTGCCCAATGCTAACAATCCTTCTCAAGCACTTCACTCAAGCTATTCCAATGCTACAAGGAAACCCAAGAGAACCACACAAAACTCACTCAAAAATGGAAACAAGGAACCCATTTTAACAAAAGGGTTTGTACATATGAAAAACATGATCTTAAGGAACTAAAAAGACTTCATGAAAAGTATGGGTTGAAACTCTTACCTAACAATGGTTAAGCAAGAAGAGGTGAAGAAAATGAAGAGCTTGTCCCATAAGAAACTCCAAGAAATTTGTACCAATAGAAAGCTTGCAAGGAGATGAAGAAGATGATGTCCTTAGAATTTTCTTTGGAGTCCTCTAACTAGATCATGCAAGGTGAGGAAGATGGAAGGGAAAAAGGGATTTTCCAGCCCTAGGTCAAGAGATTGCAGAGATTTGGTAAAGTGAATGAAAAGAGAGGGAGATGGGGCTTAAGTGATGCTAATGGGCCCCAATTAGTTTGAACCTTGAAACGACGAAAACATAATCTTGTGGGTTTCGAATGACTTCGACGAAGAAGGATAAAACGATCCTCGAAATATCTAGTTTCCAAAAAGTATATTTTTGACATGGTTTTGAGATCTTGAAAATTGTGTCCAGATTTGTGTTAAAAGACAATTTTACCCTCCTTGGGCCAAAACCTGGGTTTTTTTGGGCTTCAAACATTAATGGGCTTAAGACGAAAGTTGTAACACATATAAAAATCATTCAGATGAAATCTAAATCACAGTCACACGGAAACCGATACGATCTTCCCAAACTTATACGGGCACTCAGGCCTTCCTGAGTGTGTTTGACTAATACTAAACGTTCTCAAAATTCCTAAAGCTATGTCCAATACTAAAGCTAATTACTTCTAACCCAACGACAACTAAACCCACTTAGGACTAAACACATACTAATCGCACACTAATAGACTTGGTCTGGGTCGGGGTCTAACACATACAGAAACAATTTGCTGACTTTAAAATAAATACTGACTTTAAAATAAATACATAACTAAGATACATTTCAAAAATATAAAGTAAAGCTAGCATGAATACATATAATATCATGAATAGTTAATTCACATTGAGCCCATCCTTTCTCCATCACACATGGTGATAAGAGTAAGCACGCACGACAAGTACGACACGCAAAACACGATTCCCACGCCACACAAGGTGGACAGGGAGGCTGGCCGCGGAACCGGAACATGCACGATGTGCAATATAATACACGACCAATCTGCAGATAGTCCACAATTTTAAGGACCCCCAGACAGTGGATCAGACTAAAGCGGCAGTCCAAGCTCAGTAGTGTTCACTTGGATTCATGAATGCACAAAACATGCGATACACATTCTAAACAGATCGAAATTAGGGGGAAAATCACTTGTTAAAACTGTTGGAAGTAGGTGGGCCTTTCAGATAGGTTTCAAAAACTTTTGACCCACTTGATGCAGGGATCAACTATCTAGAAGGCAACAAACCCAATCCAGGATGCAATCCCTCAAACTCATAAATCATGTACAGTAATATAACCTATCTAGAATATAGAAAACAACACCTAAATATGCAACCACGAAATCTACACCATACAAGGATGTAGATTATACCTTTGGAGCTTAGTAGTGCTCTAATGGAGAAGTTGTGACTTTCTTTGATGATGAAATACTTTCACTAATCAAATCAGAATCTCCAACACCTTTTGATCTTCCACGCTATGACCCGTATCAGATTCTCTTTTCTCAAGAAGATGGTGGAATCTCCAAGAGAAAACCCTAAAGGAAATTAGGAAAGAACTAGAAGAGGGAAAGAGATAGATGGGCGTGTGCAACACTTGCACTCAATGGGCTGGGCGTGAATCTCCTCTATGTTATGGTGGACATCCAAGCCACTTCTCTCCTCTTTTATAGCACTTAAGCAACCTCCTCTTACTAATTGAAATAGAAGTCTTACTTCTATAATAATTAGTTGCTTACTAAATCACAATTAGAAGTCTCACTTCAAATATGATTAGTAACTTCCTCTTTATCTAATTAAAATAAAAGTCTCTCTTCCATTAATAATTATTAACTTACTATTACCACTATTAGAAGTCTCACTTCAAATAGAAATAGTAATTTTCAATTTCCTTTTAGAGTTCTACTGTAATTAGTATCTTTCTAATATCTTGGGCTATCGTGGGGACCACTAGGGATTCCTTAGAAAGCTGGCTCCAACTGGGACACGCAACCCCACATCTCATATGCAATCCGGGCCCACAATTAATTGCAAATAATACCACTATATAAATGCAATTACACTCCGGTATTAGGAATAAATTACAATGAATGCAATTGCACTCCAATTACCACAAGTAGGCCCCTCCATCTATATCCATGGATCAATTGGACCTATCCACCAAAATAGATCCATATCTTATTATCCTTGAGCCCCAATTAATTATAGTGATCATTTGGTACCGATCCAATTAACTCTTAATTGGAATCGGTGTGCACTTACCAATGATAATTCCATTAATTGGCACAAGGGGATATTAAAGATAGATTCCATCTTGACCATTGAATGTTCCTACAGCTCTACTACCACGTACCCAAATCACCGAGGTGTTGACCTACAATTAGCCTCACTCATTGGTGACTCAAAGCAAATGAATAGATAGAAACTTGAGTTCATTAATGTCTCAGGATTATGAGCCTATTGCTAGGGAATTATGAGAGCAGACCTTAAAGTAAAGACAGTGTATATAAGGTGCTTCTCATGGTCCTTCAATACATCCAATGTACCGGCACCATGATCCAGAATCTTACATTCTGATGATCGAGACAAATCACACTATCTCATAGTGATCGAAGTGCTACAACCTTGTCAGATGAGATGCTCAATCTCATCACTAGTTGTGAAGATATTTAAGTATAAGATTTGCAATACATGTCTCCTGTATGTGGATCTCATCCACACACATGTATTACAACTAGTATACTTGTGGACTCCGGTTCATCTCATGAACCATTATGTCATTCGTATTAGTTATGTTCAAACTAGTAATAAAACACCATTCATCTCATGAAAGGAAAGCAATAATATATATTGATAAATAAAGAAATTAATCAATTTATTACATCATATACTTGGTATTGAGACCATAAAACTAACAAAAATGACACAAGACTCGGCTAGAGAAAAGGCATAATTGATATGCATAACTAGCTTAGGAAGTGACCCCCCTTAAATTCTTGAAAACCAATTGGTAGACCCCGACCCAGACTAGCCGATTAGTGTGTACTTAATAAGTGTTTAATCTTAAGTGGGTTTAGTAACCGATGGGTTAGAATATAATTGGTTTTAGTCCTGGACATAACTTTGGGAATTTTGAGAGCGGTAAGTATTAGTCAAACACGCTCAGGGAGGCCAAAGCGCACGTGCAAGCATGGGAGGATCATTCCAGTTTCCCGATTCAATTGTGGTTTTGATTTCACTTGAATGGTTTCTATTATTCTCTACAACTTTTGTTTTCTACTCGTTTGTGTTTAAAGCCCAAAAGGGTAAAATTGACTTTTCACACCCAAATCTGGACACAAATTTCGAAATCTCAAAACCATGTCAAAGTTATACTTTACGGAAACTAGATTTTGTGAGGATCATTTAATCCTTCTTTGTCGATTTCGTCTGGGACCCGTAACACCATTTTTGGCCAGCGCAAGTTTTATATCTATTGGGGCCCACTTTCAACTCACTTAAACCCTCCTTCTCCCTCCCTCATGTTTCAAAACCCATTCCTGTAACCATTACCAGACTTGGAGCTGAGAAGGGAGAACTCCATCTTCTCCAATCTTTTCTCCTCTTGCATGCCATAGCTAGAGACTTCCTGTTAGGAACTTTGTGTATTGCAATTTAATGGATGCATTATCATTCTTGCACCATTTGAATTTTCACACATGCATTGATTTAGAAAATCTTGATTTATACATGCATTGGTTTTTAGACTTGTAAAAATATTGATTTATGCATGTTTTGTTTTTAAACCTGGATGCATTTGTTTTTGAAAAGAAGTTTTAGAAATCAAGCAAGCCTATGAGTTTTAAATCTTTCAAATCATTTTAGGCTTTTTGTGTTTCATGATTTTAACCCTCTTAGTTTGATTTAAATCATGATTCCAAGCTTAATTTAATGGCCCAAAAGTTCCCTCAAGAAAAGACTTTGAAAAATACAATTTTAGGGAACTTTGGTCCCAGGCCCGGGTCGACTTGCAGTGTGGCCAGTTGACCGACCTAGGGGATGCGGTCGACCGGCCACATTGCGCGGTCGACCAGGAAAGAGCCGGTGTGCCTTTTTCAAATGGTCAATTTTATGACCGTTGAAGGCCAGGTCGACCGGGGAAAGGCCAGGTCGACCGGGGACTAGCCGTTGGGCTGTTTTTTGCTATAAATACTACTTCATTCCTTTGCCAAAAGTTAGGGAGTTTTAGGCCATCCTTGAGAGGTTTTGAGGCAAATCAAAGGGAAATGAACTAAGGGATGAAATGGGTCATTTGGAAAGCTAAAGCTTGGTTTCATTGAGTTAAATCACTAAGTAAGCTTTATTTTTCTTAATCATATGTTTCATGCTTTGCTCTATTATTGGTAAATCTTTTCTAGCATGATAAACTATGATTTGCTGTGTCCTTAACATGAATATGTTTTGAATTGATTTATTGTTTTGGATGCATCACCATGATTCAATTCAAGTAGTACTTAAATTGGTATATCTAAGTAAATCATGTTAATGAAAACATCTTTGAAATTATATGTAACATGATTCCTATACTTGGTTGAATCTATGGTTGTTGTTTTTCATCATAAGAAAATCTCTTTCAAATCTATCGTATGTTTTGGATTCAACAACTTCATAAATCATATGTACTTTTGTTTTAAAGTTTCACAATTTGCCTTGCTTTGATAGGTATATTATTTTCAAGTTGAATTTATAATTACATATGATTTGTCCCCTAATTTCAATCAATCTATTTTTATGTTTTATGTTTATAGCATACACATATTGAGCTATATTGTTAATTTGATTGACATCCCTATGCATCACATGTTTTGTACTTAGAATTTCACAACTTGTTTAGGATACAAATGTATATCTTTTACAAGTTATTTTTAACATGTGATTTGCATTCTTTCCTCAATCATAAATGTTTTTATGAGCTAAAACTTTCAAAAGCCTTTGGCATACATTTATGAGCTTTCATTTTAAAATTGATTGAGGACATCATACATACACATTGTGCATTCATCTTTGCATTCATAGTGTGTGTGTGTGTGTGTGTGTGTGTGTGTGTGAATTAGATTTTCACTTTCATATCCACCTAATTAAGAGGCATTGTATTGAGCTATAAATTGTATCTCCATCAAGTGTATTATAGACACTACTTAGAGAGATAACCAACCTTTTGGTTGAAGAGGTTATTGCTTAGCCTAAGAAAAACATAGTGTAATAGGTTGATGTTGAGCCTTGAAAAACATCATTGTAAAGGTTATTGCTTAGCCTATTGAAAAACATAAATAGTGGAAATCCGGTGGGGTGTTGGATCACAAGCCGGTAGTGGATGTAGGCATTGAGGCTGAACCACTAAAATCCTTGTGTGATGGTGCATGCTTTGTGGTGATTGTTTTTCTAAGCTTCCGCATTTATTTACTTAATCACCACTTGTGACTAGTTTAATTTAAAGAAGTTAAAATTTGTTAAAATTGGTCATTATTGAAGCTCACCCTATTCACCCTCCCTCCCCCCCCCCCCCCCCCCCCCCCTTTAGGGTTTGGATCCCCGGACTTTCACTTCCAAATGAAAATCTGAGCATATCTTCTTCTTCCTCTCCTTCCAAGCTTCACATTGAACCCATTTATTTGGAGATTTCAGCTGGGCAACCTCTCCATTTTCTTCATCTCTTCTTGTTTGGCTACCTATAGGTAAGAGCTTCAGCCCTTCTCTTCAATGGATTCCTTTTAGCTCCTAATGAGCTTGTTTCTTTAGCATGTAACACCCATTTCGAAATGGGTTCTTGTCTTTCAAAATTAGTTGAGTTTTGAGGTTCTTTTCATGGGGATTCTGTAGACTCTTGACTTAGCTTGTGGGTAGGATCCTTGAGGAAGCTTTGTTTTGCATTTTGGATTGACATTTGGGCAAAGGCAAGTAATCATTTTGGATTGATGTGGCATGTTTGATTTGAGTTGCAATTTTTACTTTGAAAATGCATTATTCTTATTAATAAGTTCTCCATGCATGTCATTTTTAAGTTATTCCTAGTTAGTTTCCTTTTTCCTTACAAGTATGATTGTTTATTGTTTTCCAAACTTCTGAGTTTCTATTTTTGGAATTATAAGTATATGTCTTGTTTAACAAATGGATTCATTTGATGAATGAAATAGAGATTGAATGGTTTAAATGTTTGGGATTTATCCCCTTAGAGAGCATGTTGGCTCGGGGAGCTACAGGTAGTTCAGAAATGAGGAGGAAGAAAGAAGAGTTGTGAAAAATCTGACTTGAAATGCACTACCTGCATAGGGTCGGTCAGCTGGTGGGGTATTTCGGCTAACCGACAGCCGATCGAACTTTGTCGACTCCTTTTCTAAAAGCTTACATCGCGTCAGGGAAATGTCGGTCAGCTGGTGGCTAGCCGAACTGCACCACCTGAACTAACCGCGAGCCAACCAAATTCAGTTCGGTCCCTTTTCCAAAATGTTGCATTTCTCTGACATGGATTCAAGCGGTCAGCCGTCGGTCAGCTGGCAGCTAGCCGACATACCCCACTTCAGCTAGCTGACAGGTGACCGCGAGCTGACCGAATTGGCAAATTGATCTGTTTTTGAAGGATTTCAGCAAGGGTGAAAACCATATTATGTTTAAGGACCTTTAGCCTGATATTGTACACTTGAAATCTGAAATGTCTTTTAACTTCGGGGGCACCAATTCTCTTTTAAAATTCTAACATTTGGGTTTCAATTACATAAGGGTCAACCAAAGGTCTTTACATATGCTTGATAGACTTTGTTTTCGAACTTCAGTTTCGATATAATGAATATTGATGTGTACTCGTTTTGGAAATTCAAGCATAAGCTTGCTCGAAGATTTGTTTCAAGAATCAAAAGGGGATCACTTCTTAAGCTTCTATACATATAATTTATGCCTTTTGCTAGCTGTGTCTTGTCTCGTTTTAATAAGTGATTTTCCCCTTAAGTTCGATCTGTTTAGAACGTGTATCGCATGTTTTGTACATTCATGAATCCAAGTGAACACCACTGAGCTTGGACTGCCCTTTCAGTCTGATCCACTATCTGGGGGTCCTTAAACATGTGGACTATCTGTAAATTGGTCGTGTATTCTATTACACATTGTGCGTGTCTGGTTTCGCGGCCGGAAATCCCCGTCTACCTTTGTGTGGCGTGGGAATCGTGTTTTACGTGTCATGCTAGTCGTGCGTGCTTACTCTTTTCATTATATATGATAAAGAAAGGATGGGCTCTTTGTGGATTTACTATTGTCGCGACCCCAGACCGGAAATCCGGGATCGGGACATTAGTGAACAATGATTAATGAAAGATACAACTTATTTAATTTCCCACAGGTGTCCGCGGTGAGGATATCACAACCATAACTGAATATTTCCTTTTTTAAGTGCGGAAGCATGTAGCAAATCAAATAGACAACTATCTCTAGTCATGTAAGCATTAACATCAAATGTCAAAACTATAACAGAATGAGCAATGATCAAAAGCATGTTTCCCAAAAGTAGTTAAAGTTTATACAAATATCATTTAATTACAAACCCCAAAAATAGAGGCCAACAAGGACCAATATGACAAAATAATAACCCGAAAGAATGGTTAAGTAGTTCTCCCAAAAATGTACGCCTCTCGTAGCAACCCGATGTCTACATGACATCGTCGGCACGCCACTCGACTAGAGGTTGCGGCTCACCTACCGCCTCCTCCGGCTCCTCCTCAAGGAAACCGGCAACGGGACCTGAGTACCAAAGCAAAGGATCAGACACGACGGTCTGGCAAGAGAATGAATAGATACAGCAACATATATGATAAAAGAATATCTTGAAAAGCAAGAAAATCTGTTTAAGCAAGAACTCTCACAAAATAGATAAATCATTTGCTAGAAAACATGAAAACAAGATAAAACATATGAGGAAACCAAGGGATCGGGAACTCACGAGATGACAATCACATAAAGCTAAGTCATCTGTCACTAAAGTGACAACAGTATAACGGGACGTTGATCTCAGTCATACGAGATGAGGAGAATCAACGTAAATCATATATACAATATAAATATACGGGACGGGACGGGACCACGGTAGCGAACCGGGTATCGGGACGGGGCCACGGTAATGACTGGGTATCGGGATCCAAACTGCAGCTGGCGGGACGGGAGAGGGATCTCCAAGTCGGTGGATCAAACCGACAAGGTATCCAAGCTTAGTGATGCCGACACATAGGTTAAATATCAAATCGAGACTTATGCAAGTAAACCGAGTACAATATATACACGAGTAAGACGGGGTGCACAAGGGCACATTTTCGTTCCAAGTCGGGTAATATATCTCGGGACAATTCACTGATACTAGTGTAACTATCATGCCTTCGGGAAAACACATCATGAAAGATAAATCTTGCAGTGAGGGGAAACAATAAACTATAGCAATTTCGGGTAAAATACTTATTTCAAGATCTATTTAGTATATAGGGATCCCGTATGTCGATTATAATGAAGACTTGGTACTCCTCGAGTTAGAAGACATTCCGGGCTCCTTATACACCTTGAAGTTTCAAAACTTCGAATGAAATCTTGGTGATATGGTTTCTTCCTCGAATGACCTCATACAATGTTTAATAAATCTCCTTGATCTAGAGGGGTTCCTAGAGAATAGACCCAACCATAGCAACAATTGAACATTGTCCCAAACATAGTCCATGCCAGACGAACCACATCGCTCGAGCGAACTTGAGGGTTCGCTCGAGCGAGTCGCTCGCTGGGACGGTGGTCTGGGTGGGTTCGCTCGAGCGAATTTGAGGTCGCTCGAACGAACTCATTGGGTCGAGCGAATATTTAAATGCGTTCGAACGAACAACTCTCTGGAATGAATTCTGGAATGTCCGCTCGAGCGACTGGGGGTCCGCTCGAGCGACCGAGCTACTGGAATGCCCGAACCCTTTTCTGGACAGGTCGCTCGAGCGAACTGTCCAGGAATTGATTCCGGACCAGTTCAGCTGTCCTCTTTCTCTTCCTTCTACAATCTCATTTTAACCACCTTCATACATCAAATAAGGAGTATAAATCTCCATTCAAATGACTTCAAATTCCCAACTACATCCATCCCATTCTCCCCCATCCATATCACATTCAATACAAGGAAAGGAGAGGAAACCATTTCACATAAGATGCATTTGGAACAAGACAAGAAAACATTTAATGCTATGAACTACCATTTCTCTATGTTCATAAATATGCCATTAATACTCTATCATAAGCATTCATTTCAAAACAAAGCAATAAATGTGCATTAATGGAAAGTAACCAAAATCCATGAAAGCTTAGGAAAATCATTCATCCACTTGCCTTAAGTCTTCTAACAATGAAATCAAGCTCTAACAATCTCCAAAGACAATGGTCCAAGCTACAAGGCAAAACCTCAAATAAAACAAACCCTAAAAGAGTCAAAACAATGAAATAGCAAGGAAATGATCCAAGGATGATAGTGAAGCTTCTCAAGAGCTAGGAGATAACAAATCTAGAAGATGAAGGGAAATACTTACTTGCAAGGTCCTCTAATGGCAATGGTGAGCTCAAAGAGAGTCTTGTAATGGTTGGTGAGCTCCACAAAAGCTATGGAAAGAAAGTTTTCAAGGAGATGAAGAAGATGGTGGCCTCCAATCTCCTCTTGGTGCAAGTTTGGGAGTGGATTGAGTGATGGAAGGCAAGAGCAAGAAGAAGAAGAAGAAAACCCTAGGCTCTCACTCCCTTGTGCTGGAAAAAGAAGAATGAAGAAGATGGTCTCCTCTTGTAGTAAGTGAGGAGTGGGCTCTACCACTAACAACCTAATTAAGCTGAAAACATGGCTTTCGGGGCTTCTAATGGATTCGATGAAGAAGGAAGAAATGATCGTCGAAATATCTAGTTTACAAAAAGTATATGTTTCGCGGGTTTCGAGAATATCAAGTTTTGGGTACAGATTTGGTGTGCAATGACTGTTTTACCCTCAAGGCTATGAAATCGGGTTTTGGGATCTCAAATGGGGACGGGATCAACATAAAAGTTGTAGGGATTAACAATACGGATAAAACGGGATTAAATCATGAATGCAAAAACCTCCGATAAATCCTCAAACATATGCAATGTCATGAAAAGGAAACCCCCAAAGGGTCCCACTAACACCAGGTAATCGAAATACCCCAAAACTATAACAAAGGCTAATTTAAACCCAACTTAGCCAAGAACACTAATCAAGCTTAGCACTAACACGCAACTTAATTAGCACTAATCGGGTTCACTCGGGTCAGGGTCTTACAACTATTCATGATATATTATAAGTATTCATGCTAGCTTTTTTTGTATCTTTGAAATGTACTTGAGTCAAGTAATTGTTTTAAATTCAGCAAATTGTTTTAGTATGTATCTTTAAACTTCACTTGTTTCATGCTCATACCTAAATTGATTACCTACCAAACCGCCGTATTTGATGCTTGTTATTTTGGTGCCTAGGTGCAAGCAAGCGACGTTGCCTTTGAGGAGGAACGTCAGGAGGCTGTTGAGCCACCCTCAGTTCAAGAGTGGCAGCCCGACGACGTCAACTAGACATCAGGCGGGATCTTGAGTTCGCTTCATTATGTCTTGGGTTCTTTTGTTTTATTTTTGGGAATTGTATTGGCCTTTGTTGGCCTCTTGGGATGTAACAAAACTTAACTTACTTTTGGGATTAACCTTGAAACTTGAATCATGAAGGGAATGCTTTGTTATATTTACTCCTTTTGATACCTTGTCTTGATGTTATTACTTATGCATTTGGAAATATTATTATACTTTGTTTTGATTTGATTTGCTGCACGCTTCCGTAATTTGATCGTGTGAGTTAGATTTTCCGTGTCTCGGAATCCTCACCGTGGGAACCTGTGGGAAATTAAAGTTCCAATTTAATCCAAATTATGCACGTCGCGGGCCCGGACCTTGGTTTGGGGTCGCGATAGGACTGGTATCAGAGCGGGACTTGTTTCAGGCACCTAAAAGAAACTAAAATATCCAAGGAGCGTGGCGAGGATTCGTGAGTTCGTTAGGTTTGTTTAGTATGGGACCTAGCAAACCATTAAACCATGCTTATTGTGTACTAACGCTTTGTTTTACAGCATCATGCCTCCAAGAAAAGCTCCAAATTATAATGCTTCAGGTAGTAATCAGAATGACACAAACCCGGCCAATGCACCCACAGCTACACAGTTCCAAGAACTCATGCAGGCCATGCTAGAGCAACAGAGACAAGCAAATGAAACTCAAGCAAGATTCCAAGAACAGATGGCAAAGAAGGATAAAGAAATGGCTCAAGTCCAGAGACAACTTTTGGATGTTTTATAGAATAGGCCACAAGCTCCACCTATGTAACCTTAGGGTCCGAATATTGTTATTAACAATAGGGATCATGACCCTAATGTGTTGTTTGAGAGGTTCAGGAAGAGAGCACCAAAGGAATTAGTAGGTTACGAGGACCCATTAGTTACAGATGACTGGTTGGCAAACACTGAGAAGATCTTTGATGTCTTCACATGCACAGGAAGATAGAAGGTCAACCTTACACCTTCGTTGTTCTATGGGCTTGCAGATCAATGGTGGCAAACGGTCAAGGCCCCGTATATAACAATGGCTAATGAATGCGCATGGGCAGCATTCAAGACAGAGTTTCAAGATAAGTACATTCCTTCACATGTCAAGAGACAGAAAGCCATTGAATTCCAACAGCTCAAGCAAGGCAGCATGACAGTTCCCGAGTATGTCACCAAATTTGAGAGGCTAGCCAGATATGCTACTGAACTTATTGACACTGAGCAGAAGAAGATAACCAAATTCTTGAAAGGATTGAATCCAATCATCATGAGAGACACCATAGGGGTAGTTCCACCAACTACCTATGATGAAGCTGTCAAACGAGCATATAAATTTGAAGATATTAACAACATGAACATTCAAGACAGGAAGCAGCACTACCAGCAGCAGAATCAGAGGCAGTACCATAACAAGAAACCAAGACAGGAGCAGAATCAAGTGAGGCAAGGTTGTGCCCACTGTGGCAAGAACCATGAAACACATGAAATGTCGTAAGGCCGCATGTGCTTGTTTCAAGTGTGGGGCCATGAACCATGCAATCAAGGATTGCCCACAACTTCAGACTCAAGGCAATAGAAACCAACAACAAAGACAAGCAGCTCCTTAAAATCAAGTACCAGTTTAGAATCAAGCTAGACCGCCTCAGCAACAGCAATATGGCACACCACAAGCACAAAATCAGAATGCTCTTCCTCCACATCAGAATAGGAATGCACAGGGAAGGCAAAATCAAACGCTAAATAGGCTACAAATGCATGGACGCATATATTACCTCAATCAAGTGGATGCTGAAGTGCATGAGATGTGGTAGGAGGTAAACTTCTAGTTTGTAGAGTAGAAGCACAGATTTTATTTGATCCTGGATCCACATATTCATTTTTATCTCCTATATTTGCCAAGATGATTGATTCACCACATACCGAATTGGATTATATTTTGACTGTCACAACACCAGTAGGTAAACAGGCTGTTTATAGAACCTATTACCCTATCTGTGTAGTTTTGTTAGGAGATGTTAATTTACCAGCAAATCTTATTGTTCTGGATATGCATGATTTTGATATCATCTTAGGCATGGATTGGTTAGAAGCATATCATGCTACCATGGATTGTTTTAGTAAAACCATAACATTTAGATTGCAAGGAGCACAATTAGAATTGATATTTCAAGGAACCAAGAAGAAAACCCAAGCAAGATTTATTTCAGCACTGAAGACAAGTAGACTAGTACAGAGTGGGTGTGATTCATTTATTGCGTTTATCACGGAGGAAAAGCAGTCGCAAGGGGTGGAGGAAATCCTCGTTGTATGTGAATTTCCAGATGTTTTTTCCAAAGAAATCTCGGGATTGCCACCAATTAGAGAAGTTGAGTTCACAATTGAGCTTTTTCCAGGGACAGCTCCAATTTCTATCGCACCATATAAAATGGCTCCAGCTGAACTGGGTGAATTGAAACTTCAGTTACAAGAATTGTTGAGCAAAGGCTTCATTAGGCCAAGTATTTCACCTTGGGGAGCGCCAGTTTTATTTGTGAAAAAGAAAGATGGAAGCTTGAGGATGTGCATCGACTACAGAAGATTGAACCGTGTGACCATCAAGAACATGTACCCGTTGCCAAGGATAGATGAATTGTTTGACCAATTGCAAGGAGCGACCTATTTTTCCAAAATAGACTTGAGGTCCGGGTATCATCAGTTGAGAGTCAGAGACTCGGATGTGCTGAAAACAGCTTTTAGAACAAGATATGGGCATTATGAGTTTCTAGTGATTCATTTGGCTTGTCAAATGCACCCACAGTCTTTATGGCCCTCGTGAACGAAGTCTTCGCACGGTATTTGGATCACTCTACGGTGGTATTCATCGATGACGTTCTTGTGTATTCCAAGAGTAAGGAGGATCATAAAAAACACTTGAGGACATCATTACAGTTTTTTAGGGACAACCAGCTTTATGCAAAGCTCAATAAGTGTGAATTTTGGTTAGAACAAGTTACTTTTCTAGGCCACATCATTTCGAAAGAAGGTTTAGCAGTTGATCCAGCAAAAATAGAAGCAATTGTTAATTGGGAAAAACCGAGCAGTGGGATTGAAATTAGAAGTTTTTCAGGGTTAGTAGGCTATTATCGAAGATTTGTCCAAGGTTTTTCGTCCATTGCGGCACGGTTGACAAAATTGAGCCGAAATAACGTCCCATTTGTTTGGACCGAACAATGTGAAACAAGTTTCCAAGAGTTGGAAAGAAGATTAACCACAGCTCCAATCCTCACACTACCATCGAGCAGCGGCGGATTTATTGTTTATACAGATCTTCGAATGTGGGACCGGGTTGTGTATTGATGCAGGATGGCAAAAGTGATTGCTTCTGGCTCAAGGCAATTGAAGGATCATGAGAGGAACTATGCAACTCATGACTTGGAATTAGCAGTAGTTGTATTTGCCTTAAAGTTGTGGAGACACTACCTCTACGGAGAGAAATTTGAAGTTCATTCCGACCATCGAAGTTTGCAATACTTGAATACACAGAAGGATTTAAATATGAGGTAGAGACGATGGATGGAATATATCAAAGATTATGACTTCCCAATCCTGAGCAAAGTGAACGTAGTAGTTGATGCATTGAGCAGAAAATCAGTGACCATGGCCAGTTTAAGAGGAGTTAGTGTTTTCCAGCAGTTTGAAGAGTTAGGTGTAGAAGTGCAAACCCTAAAGTTGGGTGTGATATTAGCAAATATGACAGTATCTGAACCTACCTTCATCCAGAAGATCAAGGACAGTCAATTGCACGACCCAGAATTAGCAAAAATTATAGAGCATATCGCAGAACGTCCAGATTTTAAGATGGTGAACGGGATACTGTATTTTTGTGATCGGTTGTGTGTACCTAATGTTGATGATTTAAAGGATGAAAAAATGACTAAAGCTCACAGTACAAAATATTCCTTGCATCCGGGTAGCACGAAGATGTCCCATAATTTGAAGAACAGATTTTGGTGGAACAACTGTTAGTTTTATGGTCTCAATACCAGTATATGATGAATAAATTGATTAATTAATTTATTTATCAATATATATTATTGCATTCCTTTCATGAGATTAATGGTGTTTTATTACTTGTTTGCACATAACTAATACGAATGACATAATGGTTCATGAGATGAACCGGAGTCCACAAGTATACTACATGTAATACATGTGTATGGATGAGATCCACATACAGGAGACATGTATTGCAAATCTTATACTTAAATATTTTCACAACCAGTGATGAGATTGGGCATCTCATTTGACAAGATTGCAGCACTTTGATCACTATGAGATACTATGATTTGTCTCGATCATCGAAATGTAAGATTCTGGATCATGGTGCTGGTACATTGGATGTATTGAAGGACCATGAGAAACACCTTATATACACTGTCTTTACTTTAAGGTCTGCTCTCATAATTCCCTAGCAATAGGCTCATAATCCTGAGACATTAATGAACTCAAGTTTCTATCTATTCATTTGCTTTGAGTCACCAATGAGTGAGGCCAATTGTAGGTCAACACCTCGGTGATTTGGGTACATGGTAGTAGAGTTGTGGGAACATTCAATGGTCAAGATGAAATCTATCTTTAATATCCCCTTGTGCCAATTAATGGATTTATCATTGGTAAGTGCACACCCATTCCAATTAAGAGTTGATTGGATTGGTACCAAATGATCACTATAATTAATTGGGGCTCAAGGATAATAAGATATGGATCTATTTTGGTGGACAGGTCCAATTGATCCATGGATATAGATGGAGGGGCCTACTTATGGTAATTGGGAAGTTTAGGGTCTTCATTGTAATATATAAGTCTGGAGTGCAATTGCATTTATATAGTGGAGTTATTTGCAATTAATTGTGGGTCCGGTTTGCACATGAGATGTGGGGTCGCGTGTCCCAGTTGGAGCCAGTTTTCTAAGGAATCCCTAGTGGTCCCCATGCTAGCCTTAGTTATTAGAAAGATACTAATTCTACTTGAACTCTAATGGGAAGGAATTGAAAGGTTACTATTTCTATTTGAAGTGAGACTTCTAATAGTGGTAATAGTAAGTTACTAATTATTAATGGAAGTAGGACTTCTATTTTAATTAGAAAGGAGAAAGCTACTAATTGTTGTGGAAGTGAGATTTCTATGGCAACTAGCAAGGGAGAAGGTAACTATTTTGTAATGGGAGTTAAACCACTATTTCAAATAGGAAAAAAGGTGGAATTGAGGTCTATATAAAAGGGAATTAACCCCTCTTGGACGTCCATAGCAAAAGAGAGCACGCCCAACCCCTTTGTGCAAGTGTTGCACAACTTCTCTTCCTCTTCTAGTTCTCTTCTCTTTCTCCTCTAGTTCCTTGGAGTTACTAGTTGGGTTTTCTCTTGAAGTCTCCACCAATCTTCTTGAGAAAAGAGATCTAATACGGGTCATAGCGTGGAAGATCAAAGGGTGTTGGAGATTCTGATTTGATTAGTAAAAGTGTTCATCATCAAAGAAAGAGATCAACTTCTCCATTAGAGCACTACTGAGCTCCAAAGGTATAATCTACATCCCTGTATGTTGTAGATTTCGTGGTTGCATGTTTAGGTGTTATTTTCTATCTTCTAGATAGGATATATTGCTGTACATGATTTATGAGTTTGAGGGATTGCATCCTGGATTGGGTTTTGTTGCCTTCTAGATAGTTGATCCCTGCATTAAGTGGATCAAAAGTTTTGAAACCTATCTGAATGACCCACCTATTTTCCAACAATTGGTATCAGAGCCATACCTCATCTCTAATCATGTTAGATCAGTAAGCTTGTTCTAATCTTTACATGAGATGTGAAGAGGATAGAGCAAGGGCTATGTAAGGATCAGTTTTGATGAATTTGCTTGGTTTAATAGTAGATTCATGATTGGATAGTCACAAAAGGGTTTAATAATGATGGAAGGATGGTAGGAAGCCATTGGAACACTTTAGAAGTGATTTGGTGAAGATTGGACATGAACTGCAGAAACCCAAGTTGCAGGTTGCTCGGTCGACCGAGCACTTGTAGGACGGTCGACCGAGCACTTGTAGGTCGGTCGACCGAGCCCTCTGGCTAGTCAATCGAGGACACTGCACAGCAGGTTGCAGAAATTGGATTTTTAGTTTCGGGTCTTCTCTTACATCCTATTTTCCCAGCATTATTTGGTAGCCTATTTTTGTGATTTGTATGGTTGTATGAGATACTAACTTGCAGATGATC
Source organism: Cinnamomum chago (assembly GCA_038049695.1). Classification (NCBI taxonomy): domain Eukaryota; kingdom Viridiplantae; phylum Streptophyta; class Magnoliopsida; order Laurales; family Lauraceae; genus Cinnamomum; species Cinnamomum chago. Next base: position 50,276,275 of record CP142455.1, on the reverse strand, counting down.
ATGTCCTCTGCATATGGCCTACAAGTCTTTTGCTTTCTATTTATGGTTATTGGTTTATTTAAGGCTAAATGTAAAGGGCCTCACGGTCTCCTTGTTTTCCCGTGAAAGGGCAAGGCATGATGAATTTCCCTATAGCCCTTTTATTTCCATGTTTAGATTACCATGTAAGTCTCGTAATCGAGGCATAGGAATTTATGTAATTTTTTTAAATTTGTAAATTTTGGCGATGTCCGAGACGAAGAAGGAAAGCGATTTTGGACTCCTAATCAAAGAACTTGAAGATTACCGAAAGTGTTTTGGAGTTGCCCAAAGAGTTTGAGGAATTCCAAAGTTTTGGAAAGTCTAGAAGTCCAAGAAGTCTATTCCGCTAGGGCCATGTGGAGGAGAGGACTAGTTTCTAATTTTAGCACTTTCTATTTATGGATGAATGTTTAATTTAGAATATTTCCAAATCTAATCCAAACATAGCAAGTTACTAAAATTGGTCAAATCAAATTAATTTTTGGAAAGAGTTCTAATTAATGTTGATGACCCATGAGATGGACACATTGGTAACACTAATTTAAGAAGCTGGACTTTCCTTAAAATAACTTGACTTGGAACCAATCTTTGATCATGTCATGAGAAGATTTGATGTTCATATATATACATGTGGGCCCTAATGCCTTACAAGGAAATCCTCAATTATAAAATATTAAGTGGGAGCGGGGCATTTAAATTTAGAAATCTCCATGGTTTTCCACCATAGGTCCATTGTAAGGAAAGTATTAGCCTCACTCCATCTTGAGAATGGCCATTCCCCACGGAGGGCTTTTATTTCTCCCGTTACTAGATATGGATCTCCTATGGATAGTGTTGGTGAGACAGGGCGGGGGCCCACTCCCCAAGGAGGAGTTGCCCGCAACGGTTGTCATGCAATGCTAGTTGGTGGGTCACAATTAACTAAAATAATGATGTATCCCCAAGGATTTGCTTCATGTATTTTAGAGACTGTCACGCCCCCGAACCGAAACCTCGGGGGCGGGAATGGGATTAAGCATCAATTATATTTTACTTCTCCCAAGATCCGCGTGTGTGAAGACAACACATTCTGTATATTTTGCGGAAGCTTTTGTGGCGTTGCGACCCGAAGTCCGTGGCCATCGGATTCCGCGTCGCACTCAACCTTTAGCACATAGCTATTATATCAAGAATCATATTAGACTGGAGCAACCATCACAATAAATACAGAGCTGGTAGTAACAGGATATTACATTCCCAATTATGTTCAAGTTA